>JASUUG010001064.1:0-1200000 GCA_030449905.1 Luvunga scandens | reverse complement strand
AGGTAATTAGTTGAAAAATTAAAATATTATAAACGTATATGTCATAATTTTAAAACTTTTGATTTTTCTTATTTTGCAAAAACAACAGGGACTTTTAATATTAATAACCCAATAATCGCATCTAAACTATTATACTACTCTTGCCTCCGTGAATTTGAAAAAGACAAATAATAAGATACCAAACCCTATGGGTAACATAACTGGACTCTAAATATAAACAAAAATAATTTATATTATTTCTTTTTATGAATTTTATTTTAGTCACATGTCAAAGTTTAAAATTGTGAAGCAAAAACTTGATGAGATTTTTCTTTCACAAGATTTCACATTTAATGCCCCTAACACATGCAATGTATGAAACAAATCAATAAATATTTATTTTTTCAACTTTTTATTAAGTGGTAATTTACAATATTGGTGGAAACTAAATCAGAGCATATTCTAGGCTAACTCCTTCTTGCTGAGTACTTGGCTCCATTAGTTTTAAGATTATTGCTTTCCATTTTTATTATTGATATTTTCATGACCATCACAAGTTCCCAATTGAATGAGTAATTCTCATAGGTAGCTAAGTAAGGTATAATACGTTAAAAATATTTTTATTGGTAATTTGAAATATTGGTGGAAACTAAATAAAAACATACCCTAGACTAACTCCTTCCCGCCGAGTACTTGGCTCAACTAGTTTTAAGATTATTGCTTTCAATTTTTTCATGACCATTACCAGTTCACACTTGAATGAGTAATTCTCTTATGTAGCTAAGTAATGTATAATACATTAAAAATATTTTTATTGTAAAAAATATAGATAAATATTTAGTTCTTGATATTAGAAATATTTACAATTATATCAATCAATTTATTTATGCTACATAATTATATCCTTAAATTGAAATTACATTGTATTATAAATTATGGAGTTCGACTTTCATTACATGGATTTGAGTGCACCCAAGAAATTCACATTTGAAACACTATTATAAACATTTATAGAGTGGTGTCATGGGCACCCCTTTATTATCCTCATCAATTTTTTTTTTAATGAACATTTTTAATATCCTCTCAACTAGCCGTGTTTATTATTCTCGCTATTATTCTCCTATTTCAAAGTTAAATCCTCAAATGTACATATGGTGTTTTTGCAACACAAAAATGCACCTGTCTTCCTTAAAATCGATAAAGAGATGATAATTTAGGAGTATGTTTTTTTTTAAATTCCTTTAGGTTTTTCATTATGAAAAAAGAAATAATAATAAGCACAAGGTTTAGTTATACCTTAACAAGCTCATAAAATTACAATCTATGAAAATTTCACAAAATTATTTTTCTTGAAAACAAAAATTATAAAGTGAATAAAACTTAGTTTGTAGCAAATTGTGTTTAATTAGATGAAATTTTTGCTTTTAAGATAAACGACAGAGGGTTTATGAAGAAAATAGAGGGGTGCCAATAGAGCCAGTCATGGGTACGGAGACGCAACGTACTGTTGAAAAGCTGTTAAAAAATGGGTACATCATAAGCCAAGACAGCCAAGTCAAGAAATTGCATCGAAAAATATACCTGCGCAACCACCAGCATTCAACCAAAAACTGGTTTACAAAATAATTGAATTAATGAAAGTTGAGACCTAAAAACAAAAAATAATAAAATAATACATTTTTTAAAAAAATCTTATATAACTTTGTGGTCCTATTCAAATCATAAATTAATAATTTACTGAAATTATAAATATGAGTTTATTGTTATTTTAATTACATAAAATATGATTATTTTATTGTTACTTATTTACATAAAATATGACTTTATTTTTATTAAAATTTAAAACTAGTTATGTCTCATCTTTTATTTTTTTTATTGCATTTAAAAACTTTGGGTTTGACTTCTCAAATTGTAATAAAAAATTGTGAAATGTTGTTAATGTATATTAATTGAATTGCAAACAACTCTATAAATCAATAAATTATTAATTTGTCGATTATTTAATTTCTCTTTTAATTAATAAATTTTATATACTCCTAACCTTGATAGTTAGAGCATTATTAAAAGACTACTGATTTTATTCATCAAATATCTATTTACTTATTTATGTGACAAATACAAAAATAAAAAAAGGCTATTTTCTAAAAGTTATTCAAATGAAAATAAGTTAATCTTATTTTAATTAAATAACTATTTTTTTAAAAAAGTAAATATTAATTAAAGTACTTCTCTTTCTCTTCAATAAAATATAATAAAATATAAATTGAAGAGAAAGAATACACTCAACAAAATTAAAAAAAAAGTATTTATTATTTAAATAGTCTTAATTAAAATTTATTTTATAATTTTAAATATTAATGTAATTTTTTAAATAATTAATAAATTTTTTTCAAGAGTTTTTTATCAATGTTATTAAAGTACGTTTTATTTTTTTTTTTTTTGAGTAGAGGGTATTTTCGTACATCTAAACAAGGAGGAGCTAAGGACCTATATGATAAAAATAGAGAATAACAAATTTATTTCATCATTGATATCCTTCAAAAGTTCAAACAATTAGGTAGCAAGCAGTTGTCTCACTTTTCTTCTTTATCTTCTTTCTTCGCTCTCAATTGACTCTCCTAGTTTTTGTCGCCAAAAATCTAGTGCTGGAGCTGCAACAGAAAAAATCAAAATGATGTCGTTTCGATCGTTACTCGGTTCACAACGTAGTTTAAGTTTAAGACCCTCAAAGAAATTATTGGCATTGCATTCTTCTTGCTCGCGTTACTCAGCCTCGGCTGCTGCCATTGAAGCTGAAAGAACAATACGTGAAGGTCCCAGACACGATTGGTCTAAAGATGCCATCAAATCTATCTACGACTCTCCTGTTCTCGATCTCCTCTTCCATGGAGTCCGTATTTTTTTACTCCTCTCATTCAATCTCTCTATATGTTTTTTTTTCCTTATTTCTGTTTTAATTTAGAACCCCCATTATGCTAATGTTTTTTGCAGTTTTAGTGAGCTGGTATCTGCGTTTTTTTTTTGTAATGCTTTGGGATTATCTTAGAATTTTTTCTTTTTTCACAAATTATTCTCGATAATGAAAACGGGAAACTTGTGCGTAGAATATTTGAAAAATGTGTTTTCCAATGATTTTCAAAAACAAGTTTTGAAAAATGTGTCTGGAATTAGTCTTTTGGAGTAGAAGAGTATTGTGTTTTCCAAGCACATGAGGCCCTACGTGAACTTTTTAGTTTAAAATTTATTTGTAGGCAATAGTACACTGTTGATTTTTTTTTTTTGAAAGTAACTAGATGCAAACTTATTATTATCGATTGAGTAACTAACTAGGAGGTTCTTTTTATTTTTCAGGCTCAGGTTCACAGACATGCTCATAACTTCCGGGAAGTGCAGCAGTGCACTCTCCTCTCCATCAAGACGGGTGGATGCAGTGAGGATTGTTCATATTGTCCTCAATCCTCTAGATATGACACTGGAGTGAAGGCCCAAAAGCTTATGACTAAAGACGCCGTGATGCAGGCGGCACAAAAGGTCATCTAAGTTCACTGTGAATTGCTATATCCAAGATGCTGGTGGTGGTTGATTCTTTAATGGCATACCCTCTTAAAATTCATTGAGTAAATGTTCTGTAGTTTGAGTATGCTTTACAGTGTGTTAGAGCAGCAATATAGGAACAGGGCTAGAAAATTATGGAGCTTTGAAAGTAATTCTTGATACTAGTCTTGCACATATGCAACACATGTGAAAATGGAGAGAGTTGGTTTTAATTAATTGAAAAGTAAATGTGATTCACAAGTTCCACAAGATAATTTAGTTGGAAAAGGGAGAGAACATTAGAAGAGCAAGAGTATTGATGAATGACTATTTACCCTAAGCTATTTTCTTATCCATGTGCTCATTTAAGGGGCAATATTCTGATTTAGTTTATCCTGATGCAGACATAGCACTAGAAAGAATGCAGTGTTGATTAATTTCTTGGTTACACTCAGTTACTATGAGAGAGTTCCAAGTCAATTGTGGACTTGAATGTGAGGCTAATTACTGCAATATCATATTAATACACATTTGAGTTCAAGTTTATATATCGACAACTTGTTTGAATGACTATCTTTATGAAAGGATTGAGATCTACTCATTATAGTTTTCCATATTGGTGAAAACTTCTTCAAATACCTATCAACTTTGTTTGATGAGCTTTGTGTTTCACATGATACAATGCTAATTTCTTAGCAGCTTGATATCAATATAATTATACTTTTGCAGGCAAAGGAGGCCGGAAGTACACGATTTTGTATGGGTGCTGCATGGAGAGACACAACAGGGAGGAAAACAAATTTCAACCAGATACTTGAATACGTGAAAGATATAAGGTAATAAAACAATTCATGATGAAAGTCCTCATTGTTAAAGGAGAAGGTGAATTTTTAATTGTGCTTTTGATTGGATGATTGTGTTGTGGATAATGAGGCTGTTACATTATTATAATGTGGGCATTCCACAATTAAGGGAGCTTATTTAGAACCATAATTAAGTGGGTTGTATATTTCTTATATCAGTTCTCTTTACCTTTTATTTTTCCCCTATGAATTCAGTTGTGATATTTGGACAATGTAAGTACTGTAGATGTTGACCGTAATGTAATGTCAGCCCTGGGTTGATGAAAATTTTATTTTGTTAAATACAAGAATTTTGAATATGCTTTGGTATTTTACTATTAAGTTATATGCAACAACTTACAGCCAGTGAATGCTTCCGTTCATCAAAAGAATTACATGGAATACAAGTTCTGTTTTATGTTATGATGCTTTCCAATTCGTAATTTTAACATCAATTCTTTTAATAGAATTAATAGAACTTCCATAATGCTTCATGAGCTACTTGTCCTATTAATTGTTTGCCATAGCATTTGAAAATTTGATTAACTTTGTCTTAGATTTTATTGCTTATCCGCCAAACATTCAGCTGGGTTTTAATCTGTCATGTACCAGGGACATGGGAATGGAGGTTTGCTGCACCTTGGGCATGCTGGAGAAGCAGCAGGCTATAGAACTCAAGAAAGCAGGCCTTACAGCATACAACCATAACCTTGATACCTCAAGAGAATATTACCCAAAAATCATTACTACAAGAAGTTATGATGAACGCTTGGAAACCCTTAAACATGTCCGTGAGGCTGGGATTAATGTCTGTTCAGGTGATTTTGTACTATAATGTTGATTATGCTATCTTATTAAACATTTTGTTTGCATGGACTTTTATCCTGCCTTCTCCTATTGGTTGAATGGGTGGATTGAGAAATTAAATGGTGAAAAACAGTAGAAAAGGGAAGGAAGAATTTTTATGTTGTATGGTTTTCTTTAACTTCCAGAGAAAGACGATATCAACTTTTAAGATGATATGTACCCCTTCTGACAGCTCATCACCTGGGGTTCATATTGGTGCCAAACCATATGATACAACTCCATATGCTCTTGGTAGTTTTTGTCATTTGCAGCTTTTTAAGTATTAGTCATATCAAAGTGGCTAAGTTTAGGATTGAGATGTAATTAATTACTAAATCTACTAGAAGTCTCTTAAGTGAGCACAAATATCACTTATCTCCATCATTGGGAACAGATAGCTAGGAATCACTTATCGAGTTTTAAGTTCCTGGGTTGAGTTTAATTTCAGTTTTGCTGAACAAAGAGTTAGAAATTTCATTAAAGGGTTTATTCTCTTTTACTAGGTTGATTGTTTATATAAAGAATTGGTAAACATGTTTGATTGATAAAGAATTGAAGTATTTGTTTTTTTACACTGCTGAGTTGGTTCAAGATTCCTGTTATAACCTTCCAAACATGTTAAGATTCTAGAAAGGAAATGATTAATCTGTTTATTCAATAGATGCCTGCGATGATGGTTTCTTTTTTTTTTTTAAGCTTGGTTGGACATTGTCTGTGGAGTTAGATTCTCTTTGCAAACATCACTTGAAATTAACCTGTGTCTCATTTGGGAATTCAAACCTTCAAATCAATGCCTTTTTCGAGCCTCAAAATCATCACATGAACTGAAATTAATGATATTTGCATAAGCCTTTCATTTTAATTTGGTGGTTATGCAATTCTCTGTTCTAACTTCAAAGTGACATTCTTAAAATTCACCAAACATTCTTCAACCTCAAAGTCAAATAGATCTTTTTTTTTTCCCTCTTTTAATACAAAGATAAACAGATATTGACAATGAGTATTTGATTTCTGTTCATAGGTGGTATAATAGGGCTTGGAGAAGCAGAGGAGGACAGAGTTGGTTTGTTGCATACACTAGCAACACTCCCTACTCATCCAGAGAGTGTTCCCATCAATGCGCTGCTTGCAGTGAAAGGCACCCCTCTTCAAGATCAGAAGGTGATTTTATTTCTGTTTAACCCAATACCATTTAATGTTTTGGTGGAATATATATTATATTTTACTGCAAGCATATTCTGTCATTGATGTTATTTCTCTCTTATCATTTATTGCTTTTTAATATAAATTGTTGGTGAAACCCACAGTCTGATATAAATTGCCAATAATAAAAGTTTCTAGAGTAGTGTTTGCTTGGAAAAATGATATACTTCAGCATATTTACCCTCACTATGTTGTTGTAAAAGGCAGCCATCATTGTTAAAGAGCATCGTAAAAAGCTTTGCATGTCGATGAAAAGTTACTACATGCTTGGAAATAACCAAAGTCGATTTCCTAATTCCATGTTCAGCCTGTTGAAATATGGGAGATGATTCGGATGATTGCTACAGCACGTATAGTCATGCCAAAAGCAATGGTCAGATTATCGGCTGGAAGAGTTCGTTTCTCCATGCCGGAGCAGGCATTGTGTTTTCTTGCCGGTGCTAATTCCATCTTTACTGGCGAGAAACTTTTGACAACTCCTAACAATGATTTTGATGCTGATCAACTCATGTTCAAGGTTCTTGGACTCACTCCTAAAGCTCCCAGTTTTCATGAAGACAAAGTAAATGTTTCCGAAGCAGAGAGTTGTGAGGAAGCTGTTTCCTGTTCTGGTTAAGACTTTACCAGTTGCACGGGCAGTGCCCACTTCCAAGGTATTATTTGTGTCATTGCCCTGGTTATTACATTTGGACTCCACTCTAAAGCATTGGCATTTGTTATGATTGTTTGAGTTCAATGGGCATGTTGTTCGGTTTCAACATTAATTGCATGTACAAGACTAGCTAATAATAATTATTCTTATTATTTCTTAAAAGTGTGAGATTACATCCCGGGGAGAGATATTAGTACCAAATAGGTCGATAATCATATCTATATATGCAACCTTGCCAAATTTGATTAGCCACAGCTTCGGTTTGATTGTGAAAAGGTGCAGTTACCTCCACAATATTTTCATGACAATCCCATCCTACAGCTATAAGTTGATCGCAGCAATCTATCTTTATACAAGCCTGCTTCGATCTCCTGGCCACAGTTTGGTGTTAATTTTGACGCACATTGCTCCAGGAAATCGTTTCTTGCGGCAATGGTGGTAAGGCCACAACATCATCGACTGCTGTTGCTGCAGGCACCGATGAGGAGAGCATCCCCAGTACTACTACGCTAACAAGCAGACAAGCATTCATCCTTGAACGATTGAATAATCTCGATGCCTGCCAGGTTGCTTGCTTGTATAAGTTTCATATCAAAGAGGGCTCATTATTGACGACGAGAAATGAAGGTCATAAGATTTTAAAACGGCCTTGTACTGGTAGATGTTTTATTTGAACTTCATTTAATTGAATTTAAACAGATGAGATGTTTCTATTTCCTTTATTTTAACCCGTACAAAACAATCAATTTACCCAATTAAAACGTAAGATAATACAGAAGTTGAAATCGAAACTGTAAATAGAGGCCATGAACGGGCAAAACAGAAACAATTTCCTCTCAAAATTTTCATTGCTTAATATCATTTCAGTTTACGCTTCTTATTAAAAATTTCCTCATATATATTAAAGAGAATATTTTCTACTTAATTCCTTAACATTGTGGTTGATCAAATGCAATGACAAAACATATAATCGGATAAAAATAGGTAACTTTTGCTGACTGTTCTCAGAATTCAGATCCCTTAATATTTGACCAAACTACAAACAGCTAAACAAAATTTTGAAACAAGTGACATGCATCCATAAGTTTAACCAAAAATGCCAAACGATTAGAAATAAGTAAACAACCTGAAGTTCGAATGGCCTTCCATGTTTAGTAAAATTCTCTAGTCTTTACTAAACTATACAATTAAAAAGAGAATAACGAGTAACACCTGCCAGCACGTAACACTTTTGTTATGCTATCATTAATGAGAATTGAAGTAATCATACGTAAAGAATGAAGTATCACCCAGTTTTTGTCCTCAAATAGTAATCGCCAACCGACAAGAATACATGTTCTCCCAACACCAAATTCACTGGAGGCTGATTTTCAATGCAATCGACCATTATCTGCCAAAGAAGAGAGAGAGAGAGAGACCAGGCATAAGGTCGATGAGATAATTGTGCTACACCTTATTACCCTCACTGAAGCATAATTTTTGGAGAGCAAAATATACCTTGCCATTTCCAAGTTGAAACTCAGACTTCAAATTGGAATGATCTCTTGATAGCAAGTAAATCTGCAGGCCTTGCATGAATTTTGTATTTCCTGCAAAACATTAAATGACAAAGCTGTAATACATGCACGAAAAAACGCATAAACACATTCTCACACACAAATGGAGAGACGAGAGAGAGATCCAACCTGAATATAATGCAAGAATAGAATCTGAGTTGAACACCAATGCTGGTCTTGTCAAGCAAATTTTAAAGGACAAATTTGATATGCCATGGAAACTCTCCTCCCCAATGATAACCTGGGTTTTGTGCAACAAGAACCATTAAAAGTGATAGGAAAATACCAAGAAAAAATATAAAAACAGTTCACTTAAAACCACTTCTGAAATACTTGTAACAAGTGAAAATGAAAGCTGGCTATTGTCATGCAAGTTAGACGTTTATTTGTGAGAAGAAAAAGGGGAAAAAAAGAACCCATTCCCTCCACTTTTATAAATTTTTTATGCACTATACACAAGTTTTAACAATTTAACATTTTCTCAAAAAGAAAAGAAACTAAAACTAAACAAATAAACAGCAGGAATTAATGTGAAACAAACCCAGAATGTATGAACTAAACAGCAGTCATTAGTCCAAAAAACTTACCGCATGTGATGGCAGGGTACTGGAAGGAAGCAATGGAGAACCAATTGCATCTCTCATGTAGTGTTCCTGCACTTAACACACAATTAGTTAAGAAACATAGGTACCACAAACTCAGAGAAGCTACTCTGTCAGACATTGGAAGACACTAGATCACAAAGGTAAGTGAAAAATGAATAAATAAATATACGATAACAAATATATAAAGGAACACTCAGATAGAACAATTGTGCACAATGTTATGCCATAACAGAGACAAGAGTGCTGGAAAGAAAGTGAAAAAGAAGAGAGAATGCTGGCAACAGTGGAATGCTTCTATAATATACACCACCTAAAAGTTCATAGACCCAGAGGGGAAAGCTTGAGAGAAACTTCAATAATCCAGACCATCTAAAAGAACTGAAGAGAGATACACTAGGTAAAAGAATCAAAGAGAGACAGAATGAAAAGGATCAGATAGAGAGAAAGGGGCACCAATCAAAAGAATCGCAGAGAGAGTAGAATTCATTAACAATAAATAATCCATCTGAACCAAAAAAAAAGGCCAAAGACAATGTATATGCCCCCTGTGAGATGAACAAGCCAAATGAAACATCAAGATATCAAGAAAATATCTAAATTCTAATTAAGCATGTCCCCACTCAATATCCAATTAAGCAATTCACTTAAGAAAGTGAAAAAAGAGTGAAAAGGATAACTAAGCTCCTGTCAGGTTTCACAAATCCCAGCAACTCAAAAAGCAACATATCCAGATAAAATCATTCCAATACGAGGACAGCCATATTAGATTAACAGATAAATGGAACAAAAGACATATCCCATATATCAAGGATGAATCACCTGTGAATTCAAGACTTGTTGGGACACCGATTTGTCTTCATCCAATGATTCAAAGTAAACCTCCACAACGTCTGTAGGCTCAAGGGCAATTTTTTTCCGTAATTTCTGAATTCTATTAACAACCTACAGTAGGTGAATTTGAGAAAATCATTTATCAGAAACATCTTTTTCTTTGTTAAATGGATCAGTGACACCAATCATTCAAATATTAGTATTATCTGAGAGTTTTGGCACTGTTTACCGGATTCGTGTAACATAATTTTCAAAAATAAATTCATTATACAAAATAGCATGCCTATCAGAATAAACTTAAAACCAATAATAAAAATAACAATGCTTGGGATTTCAACAGTTAAGTCCAAATTGTTATGCTGCCTTCATCTATTGGTTAGTGAATTGCATAACTGATAAAATTAATATTCTACCATCCACTAGATGAATGCCACATCAGTTGGGACTCAAGTTCAAACTCAATTGTTTGGATCCCCAGCATTACTCTTGAAATAAATATACATCTCGGAGTAGCAAATTGACAATAAAATACCTCACGAGCAACGCCAGCTTCAAACAATGACTCATCGGGACGCAAATCCAAAATCACCAAAACATCACCTAAAACATATAACAAAAAACATTGGTTGCTAGCTGAGAATATAAGTTGCATATACGAGTAGAAAAAACACAAACGCCACACATACCATCTCCAGCAGCATCAATTTCCTTCTCAGTCACACCATCAGGGCGTTTAAATTCCCGGACAACCTAATGTTAAAGAGCATAATTAACAGTAGCATATCAGCAAAGAATGCAAAATTCGACTAGGTATTGTTTTTTAGTGCCCCTAAAGTGAATGTCATGAATTCAAATCTTATCATTTCACCATGGATGGAAAGAAAACCCTCCAAAATTATCACTTTCAGAAAGAGTCATAAAAAAATAACAAATTCCCACAAAATGTTCCCAAAACTTTTAAGAGTAAATAGACACCAAAAGAAAAAACACAAATGCCACTTTGTCACTAAGGAAACCGTTCTAATGTGAAAATTGGCACCCTTTTCATCAACATGGCATATTATTGGTTCCCAGGCAGTTTTACACATACAAATAAAGAGGAAGCACCTTAATATCAGCCAGCTGCAAAGAGTGTGTTGCAATAGTTACTTCTCCAGACTTCTCAAAAGCTAAGATATCTTCCTGAGACATTGCTTTGACTTCCTTAGCAACAACTCCCATTGATCTCCCAAGCCGCTTACCCAACACACTACAAGGAACGATCACATGAGAGTTCTTGTAAATGCAAAACAGAAATCCACAACATTTTGAAGGAAGTAACAATTTACATACCTAAAATCAGGCTCTGCACGTAAAGAAGCATACTTCAAAGTGTCACTACATGGCAAGAGTGATCTTACATTGAGTTCCTCAAGCACATACTGTAATAGAAATAACTACATAAATTAAAAGCCAAGGAGAGAACAAAAGATGGACTACTCTTGAAAGCATATTTACTCCAACATAGTTTCTAACTCAATGACATTCTTAAAAGAAAAAGGGGGGGGGTTGGTTTGTTGAAGAAGAAGAAGAAGGAAGAAAGAAAGAAAGAAAGGAACATGCCCGATGGCATTTTACATTCTGAGAACTATTCTAACTAATCAAATATTTCAGAAAATTTCTAAACAAGAGCCAAAAACATCTTTTGCAAAGTATCATGTAGATTTGTAAATATATGAGCCTGCGGAGATAACTAGGTATTGCCCAAAACAGATAACAACGAAGACAAAGAAAACAAATGAAGCATAAGCAACAAATTTCGAGGCAAGAGCAACTGTTAATTTGAGGGGGCAAATAGAAAAATGGGAAACCAAAACAATTTGGAAACCAAGTAAATGAACAAACACAACAATTACTATTACAACTGCGATGCTACAAGCTAACTACAATAGTACACAGTAGCCATGTTATTCACAGACCTCTTTTAGTTTTCCAGCAATGTCATCAAGAAAGTCTGCATCAGGATGAACTACTATCATTTCCCTGCATTCCAAGGACAAAACTAAGAATTAGGGATAAAAAAGGATAAGGAAAACTATATGACAAAGCAAAGATACCAAAAATAAAAAATTATTCCAGAGTGTGAACAACAACGGAAGTATAAAGCAAACCTTAGTGGTGATTTAAGAGGCTTGTTGTGGCGATCCCGAATATTGCGTGCAAGATCGATGATCGTCATCATCCTTGATACACTTTGCTCGATACGTTCATCTCTCTAATAGTGGCATAAGAAAAATTAAATTAAATTAAATAGCTGAAAAGACTCAGAAATGGACTAGTTTCATATGCACGAAGATTTCTGAAAATTCAGCTAAGCTAGTACTAATACAGTTTCAATTCCCGAATTAAACCATAGCTTTTCTGACTAGTAGTCATAAAACTTCAAAAAATGGAAAAATTTTGGGCAGCACCATCAAATAAGCTGTTAACAAATGTTACTACTACTAAAGCAAAGAATTTTGGATAAGGGATCAGAATTAAATAGCTAAAAATAAAATAAAATTAAATAGCTGAAAAGACCCAGAAATGGACCAGTTCCATACGCACGAAGATTTCTGAAAGTTCAGCTAAGCTAGTACTAATACAGTTTCAATCCCTGAATTAAACCATAGCTTTTCTGACTAGTAGTCACAAAACTTGAAAAAGTGGAAAAATTTTGGGCAGCACCATCAAATAAGCTGTTAACAAATGTTACTACTATTAAAGCAAAGAATCTTGGATAAGCGATCAGAATTGTTAAAAAGTAATAACAAAATCAGGAAACATATAAACATATTTGATCGTCTAAATTTGGTTATTTGAAAAAAGATCAGGAAATTTACCTCATCATTTAAAATTTAAATTGAGATATTTCATAACAGTTACATTTTGTTCAGTAGGAAACAATGAAACTTGTTAGCAATTGTTTGATAAATTTTATAAGACGGATAACACCATAACACAGTGAGAATAGCATAGGTGATTAGCTTTTTGAGGTAATATCTAAGGGTGTTCTGATGACAAAAACTTATTTTATTCAAACTTAAAAAATGCTTCATATCATTACACTTTTAAACATGGGTATAAGCACCCCTTTAGAGAGACAAGATGCTATCAAAGTAGATCATGTTCAAAACTTATAGAAATGAGAAACTATGATAAATTGTCATAAATCATGTCAATCAGACAAAATCAACTAGATTAGAAGAGATGTCAATAGAACCTTTCCTTCTTCCTTGGGAAAACTGCAGAAGTGAATGCTTTCCTCCGATCCACTGCAAACCTTTCTCATATTTTGATAAAGAGCTTCGGTGAAGAACGGTGTGAATGGAGCCATCACTTTACATGAAGTTAAAAGCACCTGAGAACCACATAAGTAGAAAAATGTCAGACAGGTTGAACTGTCATTATCATTTCTGGTCAACAATAGCATAACTAACACTTCACAATGATTATAACAATGACAAGGATGATAACAGCTATAACCAAGATATCAACAGAGATGGACCATAAAGAAAAAGATCTACAGATACATGGCACCCACTTTTCAAAATTATATTTTTATGACCCCAAATACATACAAGCTCCTGAAATTTCCTAGGCAGAAACACATAAGTAATACATTCAATAAAAAATAAAATAAAACTTTATGTAGTTACTTATACATCATCCATTAGCCAAATTAAAATGTCAAATACTTCTCTGGAAAAGCAATATCAGATTTCTATACTAAAAGGCTGCGGTTTAGAAAATTCTGATACAGACAACTTTTAGAGACTTGATATATCGATCAAAAAACAGGAAGACTTTGGAGCCTGGTATTTTGGATTTTTAACAGGAGGAATTATGCATTGATAGAAAGTTAGAAACATAGGCGCAAATATTCCCATTTAACAAAATGACACATTGCTGAAAGCAAATTCACAGAGATGAGGAAATAACTATGAAACACCTTAAACTACTAGATCTACATCTCAAAATAATTCATCCAAAATCTCAACTTCCTTAAAAGACACAAAATAGCATTTCTTTTCCACAAACCAGAAAAGACAAAGGACCATGCATTGTAGAGTTTTACACATATATTGAAATTAAAATTTCAAAGGAAAAAAGTAATATTTTCAGTTGAAATTCAAACTTCAATTGGTTGGGTATAAGTAATTAGCAAAACTTGAACTTCTCTCAATATACATCAAACTAAGCTTTAATAGCTCCTGCTCTGATGATCTATTACACTGAGTTGGAGTAGCTAAGTATTTACCTCGGCTCTACACATTTGCATGCTAAGTAGAAACAAAAGTTGCAGAATTTTAAGGATACTTAGCCCTTATTCATGAACTTTCTAATGCAATTCATCACCATAATCATGTGGCCTTTTTTTTAAAATACTCTCTTTATTCTAGAATGGCGCCTTTTTTTTTTAAAAATACTTAAGAGTATCTAAAATTATCAAAACCTTTAGTAATTCTATCTAGCCACCCATAAGAAAATTTAATCATGATTACATACACTTCGAAAACACATATTGTACATCAGTGGAGTGGTCAACTCATGTCAAGAAACCGAAATAAAAACCTATGACAAAGTATTCTGTTTCAATAAAGTTTAGTACAATTTCCAAACAGCTGCTTACTAGTGGAGTGGTTAACTCATGTCAAGAAACCAACATAAAAATCTATCACAAAGTATTCTGTTCCATTAAATTTTAGCACAATTTCCCAACAGCTACTTTACTAAACCTCTAGCAACTCATAGACCAAATGAAGCGTACATGCAAGATACTAGGCAATAAACATGAAGATTATTAATAGATGTAACAAGCAAAGCTGCAAAATTAAACCATCTTATATTGTAGCTCATGATAAGACCACGTTCTCAAAGACCTCATACCATGAAGTCTACAACAAGTTAAACAACAGATTTCAGTTTTAGTGACGTCATACATTGTAAAGAGTTGAGAGAGCTGTTCGACAGTCATCTTCTCCAGATCTGCCTTTCAGTCTCTTGCGATTAAATCGCACATAAATATTTGTAAGGTTGTCAAGAAACTTCAAGAGATAGGGAACCACCTACAAAACATGCATAAACATTTTTTAGTGCTATTACCCAGGATAAGTACCCTACTTACTATAACCACAAAGGTAAGGCGAACAAAATGACCAGGACTGTAAGAATTTTCTAAGAACACATATTTGGTAAGAATCTTTAAGGGTATTTCAACATCCAATATTTTCCAATATGAAATACTAAAAATTAAACCAATTTAAGTGATGATTAGAGGAAAATTGATGAAACCTATTAACATACAATACATAGAATTCTAAAAACAACATCATCTAATTTATTATCAAAGAAGCCAACAGTATGAACAGTCAAGTAGGTTTAATAGGTAGTTAACCGTGTAAAGTCTATATCCCTCCATTTCTTGGCGGACAAAATGAACAAGACTCTGAGTGGCTGAGTTGATCCATTGGTCAAGCACATTTGACGACTTTTGGAGAGTTGCTAGATCAATAGGAATGAAGGGTGCACCTCCCTCAATCTCAAGTCTCCTTGCATTCTGAACAAGGAACCTATATGCATTATACCAGGGCAGAAAAACATCTTTGACCTGGATGAAAATAGACATCTGCATTAGCAACTGAAAAATAAAAATATTTCCATTTGCGATATTGAAGAAAAGATTATGAAAAAAGCCAGATGCATAAGCTAACATATAGTAACAGAGAAACAATACTCACAACCGCAAACACTCCATCCTTTTTGAACCGTAATGTCTCAGCACGCACAACTGGAGAATTTACTAGGTATAATCGTAATGCATCCTGCAAAATAAGCAAGAAATAAGGAGTTTAAGCTCTTCAAAGAAAATAGAAGCCGCTACGTTGAAGACAATAAACAAGGGAACAAAAATGGAATGTATTAAGATAAAAGTTTAGAATCAAAGACTTACAGCACCATAATCATTTATCACCTCTATAGGTGATGGATAGTTCTTCAGCTTTTTACTCATCTTTTTTCCATCCTCAGCCAGGACAAGTCCATTGCAGATGAGATTCCTAAACGCAGGTTTCCCAAATAATGCAGTAGATAACACCATGAGAGTGTAGAACCTGCATGGTCAAAACCTTAAGAATGAAAATCCACAGCCAGAGTAAATTAATTTGGAGAGCTCAGTACTTCTTTTGTTTAGGAGGAATAGGAGTGTGGCTCTCCAAAAATTGATCTATGTATTTAATCAAGGACTATCTATAAGAAGATGAAGGCATAAAGGACTTTCATATAAATAAACAAACAAATTAGAGGAAATACATAAGATAAGGTAAAAGAATTGGTAATTTACTCTATTCTAGTAAGCGAGATTTGAAATGTAAGAGCAGTAATGCAGAAGAAAGATTTAACTAATTACATAATCAGCAATGATAAACATCAACTGTCCAATCTGAGAAGTATTGTGAGCTTTATATATCAAAGGGAGAGAGGACCAACCATCCACGAGTTTGGTCCAGCCCTTCAGCAATGAATTGCCCAGGAAAGTTGTACTCAAAATGTTCAGCGTTCTCAAATGGATAATGAATATAAGCATAAGGCATAGAGCCGCTTTCAAACCAGCAATCAAATACCTGTAAATAGGGAACCATAAATCCAATTACAAATGGCTAGAAATTTTAAAGAATGCATGCTATCAACTAATATCTCACTAAAATGGCATGCAAACATAGGTACACTGCATGGTAGTACCCAAGGTCAGTGGTCTTACATCTTCTATGCGTCGAAGAACACCGAATTCTGGACCTCGACTGGACGGGATTGTGATATGATCAATATTATGACGGTGCAAATCAAAAATCTGCACGGTAATGAATCAGTGCAGTCAGTGTGAATGTAAAAGTGCAGGTCCACAAATTCTAAATATTCTTCATATTAGCAAAATTTTCAATATAATTATTTTCTTTCTTGCAGTAAAATAAAACTAAAATAATGTATTTCTTCCAAGGACTGAAGCACGAAAACATAGAATCATAAAAGGAAATGAGAAAAACTGACAAAAGGAAGAAAGAAATAATCAGCTATTCCCCAATGTATTTTCAATCCTGCAGCACCCTACTGATTGGTGATCATTGACTAATCTAGTTTCAGCCTCTTATTTTTGCCAGGCAGTTCCCATCTATAGCTTTGCTCAATAAAAATTTCATGCTTCTAAGGTAGTAGTAAACCAAGGGCATCACAAGGATGTGTAATAATAGCGACCTTTTAGTAGTTCAACCTTTCTAGGACAAAGCAAGGTACTTGGTTTCAATTTTCTCCAGATCCCAAGATATACCTTTCTGCTTTAATTATCACAACTGAGAGTAATTTATTTTCAGGACTCTTCTAGAATTTCAAAATCGATAAGATATTTTTCTTTTCAAAGTGTTTTTGAGTTTTTTACACCATTATTAAAGAAAAGTAAACCCTTGGGGTGTAACTTTTCTCTGTGTACAGCTTGTTACAACCCTTGATGAATTCTCTCACAGTCAAAAAGAGCGTACTTTGCTTCTCATCAGCAAGACGAAGAGAGTGAGAAGAAGAAGTAGCCTGGGTTTTATTAAACAAATATTAGCTTAAATTACTTTAATGGATTTGTACAGAGAACACCTGTAACAGGTTCCTCCCACGTTGCTTTGTACGAAAATAGAGGCAGATGTGATGGTCAAATGCACTCATCAACAGACTTCCGTAAAGCAAAGATCATTAAGCAAGGGTTTGTAAGCTAGAATGAACAACTCAAATATTTTTCTTTTCCATTTTTTATATATGAAACTAAGTGAATTAATGGAGAAAAACCAAAATAGAGAGTGGACAAGTTATCCACTAAGTAAGCAAAAAGAAAAGCTTTTAGTGTATACAAAAGCATACATATCCAACCCTATACAACGCTATGTTAACTTCAACAACCTATCTCAAAACCCCCACCCAGTTTAGATGAATGAAGGAAAAAAGATGAATCCTGAAACTCCTTAGACACTGAAGCCCAAAACAAAGCAAGAAGACGGATCTATCCCACAATTCTTCAATATTGTCCACAATTTTCCCTTCAAAAATACAAAGTTTCTTTTTTGCCTTTATTCCTCTACCAAAATATGGACTTCAGTTTCGTTTTAGCTTCATAATAACTAAGGCTTATTTCCACCATTGCCACTCCCTATTACTACTAGAGAAAAAGCTAAGGGTCATGGATTACATACTACCAAGGTCATAAAATCATGGAAAATTAAAACCAAGAGACATCTGAAACTCAGTAATTTCACTCCTAAGGACAGATTACCCACTCTAATGAAATGCAAATCATCACTAAGAAGAAATAATGTGTTCAACCTCTGAGAGATGCAACCTGAAGTAGTTTTTAACATCATGGACTCGAGAACCCAAGTTTTCACCAGTCTCCAGTCCACATTAAATGGATTATAGTACATTGCAACCATGGCCAGCTAAAGAATCACAATGGTCTAATACAGAAAGTGATGGAAAAAAGCAAAAGAGACCAAACCTTTTCTCCAGATAGCTTTTCAAGTATATCTACGGAATCAATGACTATTATTTCCTCACCATCTTCACTGGTCCATACAGGAAGAGGGGTGCCCCAAAACCTACTTCGGCTGACAGCCCAGTCTCTCGCATTTTCCAGCCAATTGTGAAAGCGCTTTTCCTGTAACATGTCAACTAAATTTTATTTTGCATTTTCAGCTGCCTCTCACAACATCTACAATAAGGTCTTGACCCCCAAAAAAAAAAAATTGTTAATGGCAAACACTTTCACGCCATACAGTAAATCACAGTAAGATGACAGCCAGTAGCCAGGTTATATCAGTTCAACCTTGTATAAGAGCACTTTAAGCTTCTATAACAAATTCAGGACATAGATTCTCCCATGCATACTGTTTCAAGGATATGCAACTTCCTATATTAATTAAAAAAAAAAAAGTTCGAAAGTAGGGAGATAAACCACAGGACCATCTCAACATTATGATATTTGTTATACAAAAATACCTATGGTATAGATCCTATACAAAAAGAACATCCAATTTTAGAGTAGAACAGCCCGCAATTCCCATAAGATAAAGAAGAATCCAGAATTCTATGGAAACCGAAAACCCATAACAATGCCAAATGACAAAATTATAATATCTCAAGTGTATTAAATCCTTCCAAGGCTTATAAATTTTTACAGGAGTGATCCTCCCAGCCTTCTCCAATGTGTCAACATTTTGAGTCTATGTTAGCCCTGGACATAATATAAGATTGTATTCCCATCATATATTGTTGGCCACCTCACATTAAAAAGGGTGATCAACCATCAAAAGCTATAATCTAATGATCAGAAAACCACTCCTTTACTAAAGAAATCTTTTTCACTACTCAACATGCTTAAGTTCATGAGAATGAGTTCATTCATGGTAGCAAAAAGCCCTCCCCTATTTCAGTTCCAAAAACAAAAATGGCAGATTCTTCCAGGACAGATAACAAAGGTAATTATAGAAAGTGCTACCCAATCACATTAAATGCAGATGGCTAGCTAAGGTAATTGTAGAAAGTACTACCTAATCACATTAAAAGCAGCCGCATAACTAAGGTAATTGTAGAAAGTGCAACCCAGTCTCATTAAAAGCACAATTACTACCATGTGCCCAAAAAACAATAGATAAGGGTTTGCAGAAATATATCAAACCTTGACATAGTCAGGAACCCAGTATGTCTGTTTGTTGTTCTCTAACAATTTTTCCTTCAACGTTTCTACTCGAACAAACCTAGATAGATAATAAAGTGATTCAGAACAATTGCAATACTGAATTCATTGAATGAATGACTATAAAATGATAAACCATGTAGGCAGCTCATAGGGTAAAATCTTTTGAACTAAGAAACATGCATCATAATACTTTATGAAAATCCAACTCCAGATCAGGCTTATACTCACTTACTGAGCAAGATGATACCACTGAAGGAGAAATTGGATATAGATAGATGTGATAGAACAATGTAAATGTCAAATCGAACTATAATAAAATTTTAAATCTAAACAAAAACAGATGTTTACAACGGATTGTAAAATAAAAAAAAACAAAAGTTCCCACCTAAATTTCAACGTGCAATAAATCAGATGTGAGATATTAAATGGTAAAAAATGGCACAATAATCAATACACTCCAAAGCAATTGAAAGCAACGAGATTATGGTAAAGAAGCATTACCAACTAGGAACAGCTCTATAGATAAGAGGAGTATCGGATCTCCAACAAAAAGGATAAGAATGGGTAAGGCTTCCAGTCTTAACAAGCCTGCCTTTTGCCTAAACAAATACAAAGAGCTTTTGTAAAACAAGGAGAAAGATCAACAGCCCAGACCATCACCACAGATAAAAAAACTATAATTCCTACCACGAACAACTAGAATTCTAATTCTGCAATTTTCATTTTTCCATTGTCTTTTGACAACAGTAATAAAGAATACGAAAACCACCTAAAAAGGGGGTTACAAATCCAAATACAGGAGTTATGTGCAGGTTAATCACTCAAATCCATTTCATTCTGGTTGAAATTGCAACAAAAAGTTAACAGCAACAGCAATGACAATGCCAACGACGTCAACTAGAGAATCCATTATTAGCTATCAATCATGCACTAACAGTAATGATAATAAAATATCAGAATACCAAATTGTGAAACACAAACAGCATTTCTGCCACAATATACGTAGAATCATTGTTGGTTAACACAATCTTGTATTATCCTCACCTTCAAGGCTTCAATAATGTCCTTATCTGCATCCTTGACATAGCACCCGCTGAAGTCAGTAATTTTCCCAGTGAAGCAACCATCATCATCTACTGCTACGATCAGATTCTCTCCCTACAACACAAGAACAGATGAATCTCTTGGTCAAAAGCAGAACAAAACAAAAAATGAAACAGGCATGTGAAAGGAACTATGGAACAAGAAACCACAGACCAGTTTTAGAAGGTGAAAATAGTAGTAGTTTATTCTAAAGATCATTTATTTTATACGAAAATAACAAGAATTTATTCAGTAAAAGGCGAAAGAAGATAAAAGTGAACTACAGATCCACAAGGGCAATGACAAAAAGCCCTTTAAAAGCTACCTACTAATTATATAGAATAACCTAGTTTACCTATACCCGAAACGGTATAAAAGTCCAAAAACAAACAAAAGAAAAAAAGTAACAAAAATAATACAACACAAGTGCAAATTGTTCCTTCCAAAGCAAACGGAGAAACCAGTACAGCATCAGGAAAAACAACCAACTACACACGTATAATAACATTGTAGGAAAGATAACTCACACATTATCTTAAAAAACTTCAGAATTGCAGCATAAATACCTTGTGACAACATGAAAGAATATGAGATTTAACTTTCCTCTAATGCTGGCAAAATTTAATTTTAAGATTTATTCAAGTGCTGCTCAGGTTGTAATGCCTTAACAGAAATGGGATCAAATATAGGAACGGCTGAATTGTTATTACAAATATATAATCAATGAATTCAAGCACCTATACAGGATATTTATATCCTATGAGATTCCTGACTATCAAGGTTGTAGTTCCTCAGTCCATTAGCAGTCCAATTTTATAACTCAGTGAACATAGAACTAGAATCTCAAAAAAAATATAATATAATATAATATAATAAATAAAAAGTGATTGAATTCCTGTCTGCCGATACCTTTTCTTCTTGTTTAGCACATTTATTTCTTCCTAATCAAGAGTGGCATATAAATTAATCCGAAGCAATTTGATACCACTGGAAGTTTACAAGCTATAATTCTGTTTGATATTCGAATCATATGGTGATAGGGATTCAAAAGTGAAGCAAGAAGAATCATAATGAAATTTTAAATTAGCAACAAATAGGCAAGGAAACTGATGGCAAAGAAATAAAAAAACAAGGTGATGGGGACA
Source organism: Luvunga scandens (assembly GCA_030449905.1). Taxonomy (NCBI): domain Eukaryota; kingdom Viridiplantae; phylum Streptophyta; class Magnoliopsida; order Sapindales; family Rutaceae; genus Luvunga; species Luvunga scandens. The sequence goes on along the minus strand of JASUUG010001064.1, from coordinate 1,177,976 downwards.
AGAAAATTTTTTAATAGATAATTCTAACCCAATAAAATTAGCAATCTTAAATTGCAATTAAAGTTTTCTACATTCTCTTATTCAAAGACAGCAAACATCTTTTAATCAAGCTCATTCTATTTTCAACTTTTAGTTGTGAATTATTTCTCCAAATGTAAAAAAATAAATAAATAAAAAGAAAAATAAAATCTAGCCAAACACTGGAGGAGACCATACTCATCAGTCATGTGTCCTTTCATGTTCAACACCAGCATGTACCACCATAAAAAACTTAGCGTTGCCATGTAGTAGGAAAAAAAATTTGTAGACAAATTAATTTTTTCAGAGCTTCTTAATAGTCATATGGTTTTATCAACAAAACAAATATACTATCATGGTTAATTACATATCAGAACTTCAAATATCTCAGTAGCACACAATAAATCCATGACCCACATCTGGATCACCAAGAGTTACAGCCAACAACTCGTGTCCATGTCAAAACAGGCACTTGTATAAAAATCCATAAACCAATGATCGTTCATAATAAGATAATAACAAACATTTAGTTTGAATCACTCGAGTGCAAACCTTATTGATTATTTGATTGTCAATGCAGACACGGTAGTCATCTTCACCAAATGCTGGAGCACAATGGACAACTCCAGTTCCACTATCACTGGTTACATAGTTGTCGGCGATAACTCTAAAAGCTACATCTGATAACTCTTTGAAATAATCGAACAATGGTTCATACCTGCGATACACATTCACCCTAAGAACTTCAAAATTCTCAAAAACTTGCACCCACACCCAATCACGTAATTAAGCCTAGTTTCTCCAGAACCATTAAGAATAATTATAATAAAAAAGGGCTTTTGAAAATCCAACAATTACAAGGAATTTAACATGAGCAAGCCTTCAAATCCTTTTGCTTGGAAACAGCTTCTATTATAATCACCATGTATACCCACAAAGGGAAGTCTGTGTCTTCTCGGACAACATTTCAATCATGTATAATTAAGGGCATAACAGACATCTCAGAAACTGGGTAGTTTCTGAGGTCATTTGGAAGAAAACTGCAAATGCAGAAGTTGCAGATAAAAATAAACCAAAGAATCTAGTAGACAACAAGAAGACTTACTTCTTTCCCACCAAAGAAGCCCCTGAGAAGACTTCTCCCAATTTTTCATAAGATTCATTATTCTCTGCAGATCCCGCCAACTCTCCATCTTGAGCTTTTTTACCTGAGGATCCCTTGGTCTTGGAACCTGATTTCTTGGAATCACCACCTGGTCCATTTGCAGCACTTGATTTTGGCTTCTCACTAGGAAGTGCTGACAGCCTACTCTCAGCAACTACATAGATTTTGCCAGTGTACTTATTTCGAACCTGCATATTCGCTTAATTTTAGACCAGATTACTTGAAACCATAAAAAATTTGCAATAATGTGTCAATAATCAAATACATCAGTTCTTGTTTTTTGTATTTAATGGTTAAGAAGCTTCTACCAGAAGATTTACAAAATTAGGAAGAAGATGTCCACATAAAGAAGCAAAAAGTCTCCAAGAGATCCATAAGAGAACAAAAAGTAAGACTAATCTCAACTGTATAGACAAAGTGAGCAACAACACCTGCAACTAAGATTCTTCCATCAAGAAGAACAATAGCCAGATCACATTATTCTTACCAATAATTGAAGACCAAATCAGATTAGTAAGGTATGTCTTATAACTAACTTACTACCACAATGCTAATACTCGAATACATTCAGTAAATAGAATAAATAATTTCACTATATTGTCATGACAATAAATAAATTCACTATATTGCCATGACAACAAGCATGCATGCATGCGCAGGCACATATGCACTTACACATACAGGCACGCTATACACACACATGCAGATACAAAACACAAACCCTCACAACTAACAGTCGCACTCACTTTCTTATGCATTATGTATATCGTTAAAATACAGCAAGGAAGGTCTCATGCCTTACGAAAGCTCAAAGGCTTCATGCTTCAATGTATAAGCCAAAATTGACCTTCATCTCAACCCATTAAGAAATGAAAAACAGTCAAATGTAACTGACCTTCACATATGTAAAATTTGCATTGACACAGAGGGCTAAATTACTAGGAAGGGTCCAAGGAGTTGTTGTCCAAGCCACAAAAGCTGCCTTCTCTGGATCTCCAACAATTGGAAAAGCCACCATTATTTCAGGGTCAGGTACATCCTATATCACACAGATTATATTAAATATGAGTGGGGTTAGACGGTATCAATATTTGACCTATAACAAGGGAAGCACAATTTTTTTTATCTAAATCATTGGGGACCAGCGACCAGAAACGAAATAACAGATATATTTATTATTCATCATGTTGCCAAGCTGTTACAGCAAAAAGACGTTCAGCACAAAAACTTATAATCATCAAAAAGATGTTCAGCACAAAAAAATATAATCCTCAATCATTCCAACCTAAAAAAGCAAGATAACAACAAAAATAACAGTACAAAGACAATTTAGCATCACATGTCCATGATGTAATACATAAGTTAAACCACAAGAAGGTTAAATTGCAAACCTTATAGTTTAGACCTGCTTCAAAATTAGACAGTGGTGTCTTGCAACCAGTACTGTATGGCATAACCTGTTAAAAGAACATAATCAACAAATAAATTTGAACCCACATCAAAAGCAAACCGTCAGACAGAATCACGGAAAATGTAAACATTCTCTTGAAAAGCTCACTTTCATTCTACATAAATGTAAGAATGCAATCACAATGGAACAAGATTATGAATCATAAAAGTTCAAGCATTAAGAGCCAAGCTAAAAAATTTTAATCAATGAAACCATATGATTTATAAGAGACTCCACCAATTGAAACCAAGTGCGTCCAAAGGCACAAAACTCATGTCTGCCTATGTCTGATGCATCTGCAGACAATCATAGCAAAATAAATTTTTTGTTTTGGCCTAAAATATGCTAAATAAATATTAATGAAAAAACACCCACATCACTGTTTAACTTCTATTGTATCTCTACAAGCGAAAAAACAAAGTCATAATCTATCACCCACGCTTTCTAATCTAAAAGATGCACGCATATAATCATGTTCTCCAGGTCCAAATATTCAGTCTTTCACTGCGAAAACCTTGTTTCTACATAGGAAATAACACTTGTGTCCGTGGGTACAAACATTAACTTAAACCTAACAAGTGTCAGTATCCATAAACGCACTCAATCTTATTGCATAACTGCTCCCATCTTGGCAGATCATGCTTGCTCTTAATGTCCAATGCACCATCAAAGTATGAGCTCCATGGCACCCAACAAACATTGCTACAAACAATCGACATTATAATGATCATGAAAGTAGTGATTAAACAATTTAGAGGCCACCCCAATCCAAACAATCAAGAAACCATACCAATAACATACTATTTGACATCAAAATGGTAAAATCTATTAAGGCAATTATGTCCAGGTCATCAGTGTAGCTATAAACATTCGACAAAACCTTCAAAATTAAATTAAGTAAACATATCAAATTAACAAGAGATTTCACACGCAATAAACAAAAAATGAAAAACAGATAAAAAACAAAAAAGCGCAATCTTTTAACCAGGAAAAAAAAATTATACATCAATTTACAAAATTCAAAACCAGAGAGCAGGGAAGCAACTAACTAACCTTGAAACCTTTATAAACAAGTCCCTTCTCATAAAGCTGGGCAAACACCCACCAAACGCTCTCCATAAATTTCAAGTCCATGGTCTTGTAATCATTTCTGAAATCAATCCACCTACCAGTCCGTGTAATAATCTGCTCCCACTCCTCAACATATCTAGAGGCAAATAAATCATCAGTTATTGTGGAAGAAAGAAAGAGAACATATACAAATACTGACAATCGATTTTACTCATTATATAGAAACCAAAAAAAAAAACATATTCTTATGAAATTAGGATGACCAAAGAAGCATAAACATTACATGTTCAACCTTGGAAAATAAAGCATATACCGAGCAGCTTTTTAAATAATGGAAATAAAAATTAATCTATAACAATAAAACCTCTTTTTTACTGCCGTATACAAATTGAAGTAATCCTAGTCCCTGGATGTATAATATCCACCAAAGACCTCTACCTACTTTACAACAAATGCACAAAAGGAGCTTAAAATCAATCCTACCGCACAAAAGAAATAAGAATCCTAAAAATTATTCTATTCCTTTCTTTGCGAAATTACCACGACATTACATAAACTTCCACTTTCATTGAGCTGCAAGGGACTGTAAATGCAACTCGCTGACAGCATATTACTTCAAAAGGAAACAATTCACTCACCAACCAACCAGAAGAACAACATACAAAAGCTAAATTTCTTAACTATAATATGTAATAGCTAAAAAAGTCACTTTAAAATCACAAACAAAATCATTAATCAACTAAAAGCCTAGAAAAGAAAACTGAATAATACACTAACATACCTAGTAACAATACTCCGACAAGCTTCATTGTACTTATCGATGCCCATTTGGAAAACATCTTCCCTTCTCTTAATCCCCAAAGTCTTATCAATCTCATTCTCGACGGGCAAGCCGTGGCAATCCCAGCCAAATCTACGGGTGACGTGGAAACCCATCATGGACTGGTAACGGGTAACGACGTCCTTGATGGTGCCGGCAAGTATGTGGCCGTAGTGGGGGAGACCCGTCGCGAATGGGGGCCCGTCGTAGAAGACGTACTCGGGCTGACCCTGCGTGCGTTCCAACTGGGTCTTGAAGGCGTCGATTGAGTTCCAAAATTCGAGGATCTTTTCCTCCTCCTTGGAAAAAGAAAAGTCCTTTCCCTCGCTCACTTCCTCCATCGGAAACTGACCCAAATTTCAGATGACGGCGGTGAGTCGGAGGTCGCGAGGGGAATAAAAGAACGAGTGAGAGTGAGTAGACGAAGGCAGTAGGGTTTTTGAATGTTTAGGACAATGCGATGGGATTGGAAAATGGCTTTGAGTAGATGCCTTTTAAAAAATTATGCGTTGGCTTTGGAATTTTGGGCGCTTTGGAATTGTTCTCAAAGTAACGTTTTCTAAGAATTGGTTTCCAAAAATGATATCGTCACAGTACTGTTTTCACCAGTTCAACCCGCTTGTAGGTCAAGCAATGGATAGCTTCTCCAATACGCTATTGTTAAATTAACGTTTTAAGGGTCGAATGACTTCTAGGCAAATAATTTTAGCCATTTATTTAAGTTCAGCTCTTGAGGAATCAAGGGACTAAAAGTTTGATTTGAGCTTTGTATATTCAGTTGTCTTTTTTAAATAAATAAATAAGTAAGTTAAAAATTTGAGTTTTTTTTTTTATCTCGTGAATAGATTTTTTAAAAAAAAATATTTAAAAATTGTTAGTTGCTTTTTTTTTACCTAAATATTCAAACTGCGTCAACTAAGAGGCTATAGATGATTTAGAAGTTTTCAAAGTTTAAAAGAAAGGCAATAATAAGTAAGGAATTTTAATATTTTTACGAGAAGATAAAGGTGGTATTAAATATAATATTAGAATTTTAGATTTTTTTTTTTTGTTTTCAAAGTACTTTTTTAAAACAATATTTTGAGGATCACTTCCTATTATAAAAGTCGGATTTATTTGAAGTCTTTAGGGGAGGGTTAGTAGATTGTTGCATTCATTTGTAATTGTTGTGCTTTAAATTAATTTTGAAAGAAAAATTGTTAGTAACTTATTTTTGTCAAACTCACCATTAGTAACAAGATGAAAAACGTTACTCGTACCTCAACCATTTATCCTTATTTATTGGTAAATATTTTAAGTTGTGAAAATACCCACCCAAATTTTCTATTTATTTATACCACCGTCCACCACCATGTCGCTTATGTCATTTTTTGTTGCATATTTTACAGAGCCAATCTTACCATTACGGTCATTAAAACAAAATTAGACTTTTGGCTTGGAAAACTTTTTATTGAAGATGTTTATTTAATAAACTACAAATATAAAAAGGTAAAAATGGAATTTATGCTTTGTCAAGTTCTTTATATAGAAATCAGATGCTTTAGGGCCTATTTCCCGAATCTTATTATTTATTAAGCAGATGTGACCCATTTTGTGTGCCCACAAATCGAAAAAAATTTAGTTAATGAAGCATAGATGCCTTGCACTTTCTAGTGGGAGCAAGAGTCCATGAATCTTTACTTCGAAAAAATTAAGAGACTCTCTTTCCTTAATAATATAACTTTTTAAACATTTTTTTTTGGGCTAATTATTCGAGTTCGGATTCCAACAATATAAGGATTAAAAAATTAAATTGCTATTTACACCATTACCTTTAAAAAAACAAAATTAATTCATTCATACAATTAATCTATTAGTACTTTATTCGACAAAGTAATCTTATTAATTTTAAGATATAGCAGCATGTTTCTCTAATCTTTATTCTTGCTCAGCAAGCATAGGTTGACGCAGGAAACTTGCAGATTACGAAAGAATGCCAATGTCAAGGGAAAAAAAGATCCAATAAATACTACTGGTTGATATAAATATTTATTTAATCTTTATTCTTGCTTAGCTAGCAAAGCTTGAGGTGGGAAACTTGGACATTAATTACCAGAGAATACCAATGTGAAAGAAGGAAAAGAGAAATATATTTACAAAATTTCCTATAAAACAAAAATAAGAGAAAAAAGAATAACGGAGTTTAAAGTTAACCATGAAATATCAATATAATAAAATTAAATTTTTGTCATACCTTATACAATATATATATATATATATATATATATATATATATATATTAATTTTTTTATTCAGACTTTTAAAGTAAGGAAAAATTTGAAAAAACTTAAAAATCGTAGAATTTAAAAAATTTAAAGCTTAAAACACATAAACTGCAGTTTATGTGTTTTTTCAGATTTCTCTATATATATATATGACACTATCTTTTAGAGTAGGAGATGAGGGTTCAAGAAATTTAAACTTCAATGTAAATGTAAATGCAATGTGCAGGAAAATCTGTGCCTTGTAGTTACTTGAATTTGACAATTAATAAAGTTCCACGTGATGTCTATAAAGTGGAATCAAAATCTTTTGATGCTTCTATCAAAAAACAAAAATCTTTTGATGCTTTTGAAAATATATGTGTGGAAATAAACAAAATTTAAAAAAAAAATAATGATATTGAATCGATTTTCATACAAACCATTAATTAGTTAAACGAGTATTAGGGCCCGTTTGAAATTGCTTTTGGGAGGGTTAAAAGTTATTTTAAAATTTTAAAAGTTAATTTTAGTGTTTGGTATAAAAAAAAATTCACTTTTACAAAATCAACCCCTCTTATAGCTAATTTTAAAAAGCAGGGAATGAGTAGTTTTTAAATTTTGATTTTGAGAATTAATTTTATCATTTAATATAATTTCATAAATATCCTTATAAATATTACCTAAACCCTAAATTATCCTTATTAAAATTAGAAACAAAACTAATACTTTAATAATTTTTTATTTTAATAATTTTTTGTTCTAAGAAATAATATTATTGCAAGTTTAATGCGAATATAATAGTACATGATCATCTATTATTTGTTTTCATTTTGAGTTTTTGTAGCTCATTACATTTTTTTTATGTTTATTTTTAGAATACCTAGTTATACTTTGCTTGATGTTATTGAATAAAAATTGTAGTTGATTATTTAATTATCAATTTAAGATAAAAAATAAAAGAAATAAAATCAATATAGTATAAATTTTATTTTTAGTTAAAATTATTATAATACACAATTAAAGATATTGTATGTATACATTTTTATATGTGTAAGTAAATTTCATCCTACATTATGTACATTTTAGTCATTTATTTTCTTACAGTAGTTTAACAGTAAGATTTATCAAACACTCATAACTACTTTCAAAATTCACAGTACTTTTGAAAATAAAATTTACCAAACACTCAACTAATTCTTTTTGCATGTGATTATTTTTACGGCACAGTTAACAATAATTATTTTAAAAGCTACAACATTACCAAACTGACCCTTAATCACTTCTTTGCTTTATTTTTAACTTATTTAAATGATTATTGACCACTTCTTCGTCTTTTTTTAACTTCGAGATTTCAAATCATCTTATATATTTTACATTGGGACAAAATGATGCCTTTTTGAATAATTTATTGGGCAACATTTTACAAAATTTTGTACTTAATTGGACAAAAATATGTTGTTCACATCTAGAAGCACAATTAATTTACATCTAAACTGTTTGATCGCCGTGATATCATTCTACGAATTAACGTTAGCCCGGTTGGTTAATGTTTCTATAAAAGGACTCGATGAATCTGTGTTGTTAAATTTTGCCCCAGTTAGCTACTTTGGCAACTGTAGTTCTTAAATAAGGAAAAAAAATATACAAATAAAATTAGAAGTCATATTATTTTACATTTTCTCAATTTATGACATAGTGTGTCTGTTTAAAAAAAAAATACATCCCTAATTCAAAACTTCAAAATTTTACAAGTAGTTTCAATCATTTTATGCCCTCTTTGGGACATTGTATGTCATTATATTATAGTTTGTTTCAAACTATTAATATGTAACTATAGCAGCAAATAGTGATCTTTTTAAGATTCGGGTCCTAGATTCAAACCTCACTTTTTTTATGAGCCACGGTAATTACAAATTAACCATTTTGATTTTTGGAACATTTTCAGTATAGATAGGCAAACTATATCCATATTTTAAGAGATTTATGGTGCGTTTACATTTTGGATTGGAGTGAGAATTCTGAGGAGTGTGAATCCTGGGATTGAGAGTATAGAGTGGAGTGGGAGTAGATTGTTTATTTACACTGGAATGAGAGTATGAAATCGGAGTAAATTATTTCAAATTACAATTTTACCCTTATTTAAAGAATTTTAGTTTTTTATTACAAAATTAATACAAAAATATATTTTAAAAAATAAAAAGTTTATTTTATTGTATTTGTAAATTAATAATAACTATTAATATTCTTAATTATGTAAATTATTATTTTTTATTAATTTTAATTTTAATTATGTAAATAAAAAATTATTGATAAGAGTAGCACAAAAGAAATATTATTATTATAATATAGTATAAAATTAATTTTTCTAGAATAAAATATTTATAATTATTAATTACTAATATTAAATAAATATAATACTATTATTTAAATAAATATAATAATATTATATTTTCAAATAGAATAGTATATAATAATATTATTAATTCTTTATGAAGATAATAATATTATTTTTAATTAAATATAATAATATTATATTTAAATAAGTTTAATATTATTATTTTTAATAAATATAATTTTATTAATTAAATAAATTATTATTATTTAATATTATTATTTATAAGGGTAAAAAAGGAAGAGGGGAGAGTGGATTCCCACTCCCACTCTCCACTCTAAAAATGGGTGAGATCCCACTCATTCCTTAATTTGTGCAAGTAAACACTGGAGTTGGAGGAATCCACTCTCCTCACTCTCACTCCAATAAATAAACGCAGAATTAAAACAATTAGGAAGTCCTCAATATTACTACTTAATTCAAAGATTCAAAAAATTGGGTAATAATGCGAATTAATAAGAGGAGGGTTTGAATATTAATTTAAATTGTTGACAAAAAATCTTGGCTTTAATTCTTTGTCCATGAAGAAGATTTCTGTTATAAATGACAAATGGGCTTGCAGTTGATGAAAAATAGCTACTGGGTTTCTCCGGTTCTCCCCAAAGAAAATGGCTACTGAAGAGGCACCCAAGTCTCTCTATGACTTCAACGCCAAGGTATTTATTTATTCTTTTTGGCTATGAATTTTATGCTTTATTTTTGTTCGTTCCACGGATGTTTATATATTAAAGTATCAGCTTTGGTTAGATTACTGATGTGGGTTGTTTAAAACTGTTTCATTGAATCTACCAAGAAACAAATGGATTCTTCAACAACGACCCAACATTGCTTCCAAGGACGCAGTCAAATTGGTTGACAGTGTAACTGTCGCCCCTCACACTCATATGAATTTGGATTCGGTTCTTGAGGGTGGTAAGGGAGAAAAATTTGATTTGGGCTTACCCAACCCCCTTACTTTAAAAAAAAAAAAAAACGACCCAACTACGCGCACAAGCAAGAAGAAGAAGAAGAAAATGAAGAAGAGACTTATGTATTTGCCATGCAACTAGGAATGAGCATAGTGTAACCTGCAGCTATGTAAGCAGCCGCAAAACTTGGAGTGCTTGAGATTATAGCCAAAGCAGGTCCACGGGCTAAACTCTCGGCAGCAGCAATCGCAGCACAAATGCCCAGCCACAACCCCAATGCAGCGGTGATGCTTGACCGGATCCTTTGGCTACTTGTGATCCACCGTGTGCTTGTCGCTCTCTTTCATCAACTGGTGATGACCGCAGGCTGTACAGTCTTGCACCTGTGGCCAAATACGTGCCTCGTGCTTAATCAAGATGGTGTTTCACTCTGTCCGCTCATAGCCATGGCTGGAGACCAAGCCATGCTGGATACATGGTTTGTCTTACAAACAATTAAATACGTTTCATTTTTCAAATACCTTTAGGTGGTGTTTGGTTTTAAGAAAGGGGAGGAGAGGAGAGGAGATGAGAGGAAAGGAGTGTAAAAATTAATTATTATTGTTTGGTTTCACATTCAATTTGAAAGGAAAAAAAATTATAAATTTTTTATTTGGACAAATATACCCATTATCTTTAATGTTAATATTGCTAATAAATAGAGAATAATTAAATTATGAATTTATTTAATCTAGAAAATAAATTAATAACAAAACATTTAATTTTATATTATATTTTTAATTAATTCATTATTATTTTATAATCAAAATAAGTAACATTGCATAACTAGTTATATGATCAATTCAATTTCTAAATATTTATAATTATTGAAAAGAATAATATGTTAGCTTATTGAAATTACCTAGTTAAATAAAGAATTTTATTTTTTTAAAATAAAAAATTACAGATTGACCGCCGATGACTTCCGTTGACCACCTTCGTTGACAATCATTTTTTATCACATTAAGTTCATAATAATGATCAGAAATGAATGATTTACTCATTGAAAGTGTTAATTTTGAAAAAAAATACACTGTATAATAGGAAATATGAGAGTTAAAATTTTTTCAAACGTTTAAACCAGATTTTAAGTAAATAATAACGTATATTAGCATTTCTAACTTTGTAGAGTTGTAGATCGGCCCATGAGGATTCCATTGGTACCGATTTTGATGGTGAAGCGCGTCTTTGGCAAAATTCCGGTGAGACTCCGGTGACTTTCCTGCGATTCATTTTACTACTTTTTCTTTTTTAAAATAAATTTATCTTATTAATTTAAGAAAACAAATATAAATTATTTACATTTTAACTTATTTAAAATTAATTTTATTTAGGGGATAATTTTGAAATTTTTGCATTCCAATAAATGAATAATTTGAAATCCTTACTCATTGATTAGGAATCTAAATTCTTCAATTTGATAGAAATTGAATTTCAATAGAAATTCAATTCTATTAAATTTGGTTCAACCAAACAATGGAAACTAGAAAAGAAATCAAATTCTTTTCCTCTCCCCACTCCTCTACCTCCAAGCAAACATGTCCTTAATTTATTCTTTGAGAGAATAACATTTTCCCAATTCAATCGTCAATATGTAGAATTGAAGGTAAAAGGTATGTGAAAGTCTTTGTTACTACTTGTGTATACTCTCATCGTGTATATTCTTACCACTAGCACCTCACTAAAATTATATAAGTAAAGATTATCTTATAAATTTATAATTATGTTTAAACAAAGCTAAGAGATTAAAAAACACACGAATTCAAATGCATTATCTTTTGCATTTTCGTGTCTTGGATTTTTTTAACAAATTTTTAATTCTGTTCAGATGATTAATTAAAAAGACAGAAATCCGCATAAGATATAACTATTAGATATTGTGAAAAATAGCAAAGTAATGTATTTGAAAAGAGAGAAAACAGAGAGAAAAAACTGAGAAAATATTAAGAGAGTAAACGAATCTTGTTATGAGCTTTCATTGATCATACGAGAAGATTACAATGCTTGTTATTTATACAAGATTGAATAACTAACCTAGCTAACCATTAACAAATAGAAGTTTGACGGCTGTACAACTTATAACAACCTGATGCCATGCTGGCATGTATCCACACGCACACTGATAACTTACTACTAAGCTTTAGCTGAGCTCACAATAACCAACAGCTGCACTTGAACACTCTAGAGCTTGCTGGAACAGTCTGGAGCGTTCTGGAACATACTCTAACAGATATGAATAAATAAAATATGCATGACAAAAGTCCAGCGATTAATTAAAAATGAAGAAGCATATATTGATCAAGAGCAAATAAAATTTTCTGAAAAACATTTACGATTAATTGCTAGCTGACAATGTCTTCTTGCGTGTGTGTGTGTGTAGTCATAAACTCTTTTGAACTTTTAGGTACAAGCTGGCAGACGCAGTTCTTGCAGGATGAATCCCATTCAGTATGGATTATGGAACGGGAGACTACGAGTATGCGGGCCTTGATTCTGGATTCAATGAAGTTCTCAATGCGGCAATGTTGAATCACACTAGCATAGTTTTTTTTTAAAAAAAAAAAAGATAAGGGAGGTAGGTAAGTTTAAATACAATTTTTATCCTTCTTACCACTCTTAAGGATCAAACCCGAATTTATAAGGCGACAGTTTCACTGCCAACCAACCTATCCACGTCTTTGGGGGCAATCACACTAGCATAGTTATGAATATAATTCTTAACTCTTACAAAGATTTTGAGCAAATCAAGCAGCTGGTGGATGTCGTTGGTGGGTTGGTGGCCTTGGAGTCACCCTTAAAATAATTACTTCTAAATACCCTCATATTAAAGGTGTTAATTTTGACCTGCCTCATGCTAGTCAAAATGCCCCATTTTATCCTGGTACATATGCTTTTCGCTAATGAACTAGTTGTGCCATTAAATTTTTTTTATTTGGATTTTTACAAACTCAATAATATTAATTTTATTAATCCACATATACGTTGTAGGTGGGGAAAGCATGGGTGGACAGATGTTCGAAAGAATTCCAAAGGGGATGCCATTTGATTACAGTTAGTTTTCGAATTCACTTACACCAAATGTTTATATATATAGTACTTACAGTTTGAGTCAATTACCCATTTAATCATTATATTTTAAAAATTAAAAATTATCTACAACGTCTCTAGCTACAAGAAAGTTCCTGATAACTAGTGCCAATTAATATTAATATTTAATTTTAAAGTTGATGCTCCATAATTGGGACGACGAGCATTGCTTGAGTTTGTTGAAGAATTCCTACGAGGCTATTCCAGAAAACGGAAAGATAATTATTATCGATAGCATGACAATGGTAATTCCTGAGGCTACACCAGCAGCCCGAGAAGCTTCTATGATGGATATAATTATGTTAATGCAATTCTCAGGAGAAAAGGAACGAACGAAAGAACAAGAATTTATGCCATGGCATTGACAGCCAAAGATGGCTTTAAGGGTGTCAATTATGAATGTTTTGTATGTAATTTTTGTATCATGGAGTTCATCAGGTGACTGTTACATGTTTGGCACCTCAATTATGGTGTTAGTTATTAGTTATTGTATTACCTGCTGCTGTAATAATAAAATTATGTTGCATGCGTTAGATTTTCCTTTTTTTATCTATTACCGAATGACGCTTTGCTCTTAAACTTTATTTGATGTCACTTTAATTAGTTTTTGGACTTATTTGTTAAATGTATGACGTCTGAAATTTTATTAATTTCAAATATTTTTTTTTAAATTCATTTGTTTGTTTTGTGACTAATATATGATTTTTAGACACTTACATTTAGATAAAATAAAATTAAACTTTTGTAATTTCTATTTGAATAGAAAAATTTCTTAATAAAAAATAAATATTATATTAAAAAAAAACTCTATTGAATATGCTTATTACCTAAATTGTAAAATTTAATAGTTTTTTTTTTGTTTCGACTTATAAGAAATGTCAAATAATCATATTTAAGATATTTTTTATTTACAACAACAAATAAGATGCCACTTGGATTTCAAATATTAAAAAAAGAAAAACAAACATGTGATTCAAATATTTGTATTTAGATTTATTTGGACTTAAATCAAATTCAAACTTATTTGGATTTCAAACAAAAGAACTAACACTATAATAATGTTTTTTTTTTGTTTGAAATCTAAATGAGTCTGAATTTGACTGAAGTCTGAATAAATTTGAATACGTATATCTGAATGATTTTTTTTTTAATATTTGACTATAAGTGTTAAATTACTTGTTTCTCAAAATAAAACACCTAAAATATAATATTTTGATATATATATAACCTCATAAATATTAATAATACTTATATTTTATTAGTTAAATACATAACAAGTTATAAATAAATTATTTGATTAGTAAAAAAAAATTGATAATGTTTACCTTCACTAGGCATGAAAAATAAAAAATATATCTAGCACGTATTTTTGATATTAATATATGATATTCATAATGATATTTTTAATATATTATATTGATATTTTTTCTTGTTAATTACAAGCCAATCAATAATTTTTTAATCAACTGAATTATAATTATGTATTACATAAAATTCAAATTTTATTATATAAATATAAAGAGATGGACTTATTTTAATATACACTCACCTAAAGTTCGATTATATTTAAAATTCTCATTCATAAAAAAAAGTTTAATACACTCATATAAAAAAAGTTATGAATAAAAAATAATAAAAGAATAAGTTGTATAATAGAAAATAAATTTATTTAATAAGGGTATCAATAAGAGAGAATATTAAAGTTTTATTAGATATTTTATCATTCATATAAAAATCAAAATATTTAACTTTTTTCATTAGACCTATACATCTTATAAACAGACATAAGTAATGGAAAACAAATAAATTAAAAATTGTAAATGTTTGAAATAAGTAAAATTCAAATTTCAGACAAAAAAACAAACAATTCCTACATTTACTAGATTTTTAACACCCATTTCATCACT
This sequence comes from Luvunga scandens, assembly GCA_030449905.1. Classification (NCBI taxonomy): domain Eukaryota; kingdom Viridiplantae; phylum Streptophyta; class Magnoliopsida; order Sapindales; family Rutaceae; genus Luvunga; species Luvunga scandens. The sequence goes on along the minus strand of JASUUG010001064.1, from coordinate 1,162,876 downwards.
AGTATCGCAGGATAAAATGACAATCTTCACATACACTTTGATTATTCAAGACCAACTAACTAAGTTATCTAATTTTCACCTTTTGACGTTGTGTTTGTTTTTGTGACAGGGATGAAAAATGGGGTATTAAATTCTATAAAGAAGTAATTAAAATGATAAAAATAAGCCTAGGAGGAACTAAAATGTTGCTTTTTCTCTCCCTTCATTATAACTCAATCATCGGTGTAATTGGTTCATTTCCAAGTAAAGCACTTTTTCTCGTTTGCAGAACTCTTGGTCATTATAGATCTTCACTTCCGTACATATTTCTTTAATCTTTATTTTTGCTTAACAAACAAGAGTTTAAAGTAAAGATCATGATAATAAATCGAATTTCAAGCAAAGTATTATTTAATCCAGTAGTGAACACTTCTCTGCCTCATCTTTTATTTCGAGATAATGCAATCCTCCAGTGTGTTTTATGAGGTTAATTTTCTTTGAAATAGATTTATATTGTAGGTATTTTCCCATGCTTGTCAAAACATGCGCCTAGGGGATTTTCTAATATTCATTTAACACTAGAGATGACAATTTGACATGATTCGAATTTTGGCCTGAATATTTAGGTTTTGGATTAGGTTCGAACAAAAAAATTAAGGCCTGATTAAATTCGGATCAAAATTCAGGTTCTAGTAGGACCTGACTTGACCTTAAATTAAAAAAATTATAATTTTTTAGTTTTATAGAAGATATATATACATGTAAGTAGATATGAAAGAGTAATTTTGGGTGCAATGAGTGTGAGAAAAATTATAGATTTTTTTTTTTAATGTTGAGTTTTAGAATTGAATTGTGAAATTGTGTGTTTTTATTTGTATAGGACATTAATTTTTTTTTATTAAAAATTTTGGACATAAAAATATATAATGGTTATAGAATAGGAAAATGCTACTTGCCCCGGGTCAAACCCCGGGTCAAGCCCCGAAACGACAGACGCAAAGCGTCGTTTCGGCTATAATTTTTTTTGTTTTGTTTCGTCATGAAACGACGTCGTTTCATGAGGGGTCCAGCTTGGGGCAAGTATAATTTCAAAAGAGGCTCATCTCCTTTTGTTAAAGCCAAACCAATTCCCGGTCCTAGAGGGTTGCCAGTAATTTGTAGCATGAACCTGATGATGTCACTGTCCCACCACAAGATTGCAGTTGCTGCTGAATCATGCAAGGCTAAGCGGCTCATGGCCTTTAGCTTGGGTGATACTCACGTTATAGTGACGTCCAATCCAGATGTCGCTTACAGTTTGATGTTTAACAGAGCAATTGGGTTTGCTCCTTATGGCGTCTACTGGCGAACCCTAAGGCGAATTGCGGCCACTCACCTTTTTTGCCCGAAGCAAATCAAAGGAGCAAAGGCACAAAGACTAGCCATCGCATCCCAGATGTTGGCCATGTTTGCCGGCCATAAACAAGGTTTTTGCGTACGTGAAGCACTTAAACGAGCTTCACTGAACAATATGATGTACTCTGTTTTCGGAAGAAAATATAAATTAGATTCGTTGAATGACAAAGTAAAACAACTGAGAGCACTAGTTAATGAAACAAAGTGAAGAACTGAAGAAGAGAGCGTGGAAACAGATGAAAATAGAAGCAAAGAGAAAAATTGAAGAAGATGAAACGACGTCGTTTCATGGCAAAAAAAAATAGATGAAACGACGCAAAGCGTCTGCCGTTTCGGGGTTTGACCCGGGGCAAACATCAGCACTCTATAGAATATATCAATTTTATTTTACATCATTGATAAATAAAGTAAAATTAGATAAAACAAAATAAAGTAAAAATATTCAATACGAGAAAGAAAATACTGTGTGTGCTTAAAAAAACCTACTCAACCCTAAATATAAATAATTGGAATTTTTTCAAATCGGGCCTTCAATTTCAAGAATCATGTCAGGGCTCGGGCTTAGTCCAACTGCCATCCCTATAATGTGGCGCATGAAGATTCTAAATTTCGTACTTATTTGGACTAAAATATTCTGATCACATTTAGAAGCACGTTCACACGATCTCAGGGATCATCATTTACGGACGTGGCAGCTTACAGTTGGTTGATATTCATTCGAGGAAAACCCAACGAACCTGTGACTTCAATTTTGCCACAACCAGCCGCTTCCCACCTATAGCTCTTAAATAAGAAAACAATATGCAAATAAAATAACAATTAGACCACCTATTACTTTAGATTTTCTCAAACTATGGCGTAGTGTTGCTCATTTATAAACAAATACGTCCCAAATTCAAACTCCTTAGTGGTACTTATCAATTATCATTTAACCCTATTTAAGATATTATATGTCATTATTTTGTTGGTTTTTTCGAATCTTTAAGATGTTAATTTTCTATCATAGGGATAATATAGGCTTGCGTATAATTGTATCAATTAGATTAATCACATAAATTATAGAATTTAATAAACCAAATTTTCCCTTTAATTTAAATTTACTTCTTTGAGCAAAAAAAATGTTTAAATATTTACTTCGTGTTTATTTTGATTGTTATTCAATGAAATAAAACTTAATAATAAAATAAAATTCATAAACACATACAGCTCGCCAATAGCATTAGCAACATCCTAGAACAGCAAAAATATATTATACCACAAATCGTAACAATTGCAAACTCACTATTTTGATTTTTGAACCTATTCGGCATAGATAGACAAATTATATCCATTTTTCAGAAATATTAAACAATTAGGGGGACCTAATGTCATTACCCAATTCAAAGATTTAAAATTTTTTTGGCAATTTCACACGTTTATCTCTAGAAGGAAGGTTTAAATATTAATTTAAATTGTTGACCAAACATGGTGGCTTTCTTTCTGCATAAGAAAGATTTCTGTTATAAATTACGTATGACATTGCATTTGATGAAAAATAACAACTGGGTTTCATTTCTTCTTCTTGTTGTGGCATTTTTCTTGTATATCTACAAATACCCATCTTCTTTTTCTGCAAAGAATATGGCTACGGAAGAGGCTCCCAAGTCCGTCTATGACTTCACTGTCAAGGTATTTTTGTTTTTTTTTTCTCCGCTATTTTGGTTATGAATTTTATGCTTAATGTTTGTTGTTTTCACGCAAGTTTATGTATTTAAGTATCAACTTTGGTTAGATTACTGATGTGGGCTGTTGTAAAATACTCCATTGGATTTATTAGCTTTTCACGTTTTGATTGTCAGTGATTTGTTTAATCTCTTGATTTTATTGATAATTTGGCAATAGTTGTTACATAACTTTTATGTTTTGGTCTATGTCTTTTTTCTTTTTTTTCTGTTTGGACTCTGAAAAAAGAAAAATGATCAATAAAGATCTTACAAGATCGGTGATTTTGACGGGTTCTAGAGATATTCGCATATGCTCTGCTAATTGGGTTCAATTTCAGGATGTTCGTGGAAATGATGTGAGTCTAAGTGGATACCGTGGGAAGGTTCTCCTGATAGTGAATGTTGCGTCCAAATGGTAATCTAACTTCATTTCTTCTACATTAAAATGTCTTGATGAACATTCCTATAGCATGGTAATCTTTTTAATCTCCTAAGTGCATTTCTGATATTTATTTATGCAATGAAGGCACATATTATACTTCATGCTGTCTAAACTTTGCTCACCCCAATTTGTAATCTGATCGAGGCAAAATTACTTACTGTTGTCATCCCTATATTTTGTATTGAGGCTGAAGATCGGTGTTAGGCAGGTAGACATCAGAGCTTACTGTTAGAAACACTGCAACATCTTGTATCAGATCTTATGCTGTCTTTAAATTCTCATACACAGGCATGGCTATATAATTTTTGGTTGATAAATACACTAGGAATGAATTTCAGACTTTGAATAATTAAAGGTAACATAGAAAGAACAAAGACTATAGTCCACCTCAAACATAATATTACGGCTCCCCTTGATCTAGTTCATTTCATTCTTGGCCACTATGAGTGATGATTTTCTTCCCTTCTGGACCATGGTGAGGTGTTTTACACAAATTTATAAGTTGGGTAACAGATATGCTTTTGCTCAATATAGAATGGCACTCTGGTTGCTGCTGTTGTTTAATAAATTAAAAAAAAATAAGAAAAAAAAAGTTGCTGTTTTTTGCCTGAAATTGAAGGCAGAGAGTGATAATCTCTTTACCAAGGCTGAAGTTTGTCATTTGTTTGTTATTTGTCTTGCACTTGAAGTAGCTAGCAAGCTGCAGGTTTTCTTGTTTGACATCTTTTGTGTTTCTCATGTTTATACTATCTTTTTTTGCAGTGGCTTAACGCAATCTAACTACAAGGAACTGAATGTTTTGTATGAAAAACACAAAAACCAAGGTCTGCTTTCATTCCTGCCCAGCCATGTAATAAGTTTGTTGAGTTCCATAATGTTTCCAAAGACTAAAATTTAGTCTCCTAAACGAGCAATACTGCTAATGCAGGGTTTGAGATCCTCGCATTCCCTTGCAACCAGTTTGCAGGACAGGAGCCAGGAAGCAATGAGGAAATTCAGGAAGTTGCATGCACAATGTTCAAAGCTGAATTCCCAATCTTTGATAAGGTAATCCTTTATACACAAAAGATCGATTCAAAGTAAAAGTTTCTTCTCAACCCATATGCACAATGTTTTAACAACTGCTTTACTTTGCTATGGTAGATTGATGTGAATGGAAAGAATGCGGCACCTATTTACAAGTTCCTAAAATCAGAGAAAGGGGGGTTCCTTGGAGATGGAATCAAGTGGAATTTTACCAAGTTTCTGGTTAATAAAGAAGGGAAGGTTGTAGAGAGATATGCTCCTACAACATCACCTCTTAAGATCGAGGTTGGAACAACCATTCCTGTTAGATAATTGCCTAATTCTCACTTCTCAGAAAGGCTTTCAAAGGTCACTAATCAATTACTGTTCATTTCCCCTTGCAGAAAGACATACAAAATCTGCTGGGATAATCTTGAATACAAGGTTTGAAGCATTTCAATAAGAATTTACTTATCACCATCACTGTTACTCTTTCTTTATTTTAGCAAAAAGGACGTTAGGATTTGGTAAATATAAATTAAGCTTTATGCCTGGCTGGCCTTGTTGCTCAAGATTTATAGCTTATGTTTCTACAACAATTGGGAAATAAATGCCAATAAAATGAGGTTTCAGGTTTGATCATTACTATTGAATTTGCGGAACAATGCATCTGTAGTTGTACCATGGCAGTTAACATGAAATAAATCAGTGCATTAGGGAACCTGTTAAGTTGCAAAAGCAAGTTTAAATAGGAGCTATGGTGACTTTTATCAATATGGTTCTTAATTAATCGATGTTGAAGCTACTGTTAGTATACTAATTAGTGATCATTTTAATGAGAATTTTGTGTGCTACATTTTTTTTTTCATTTTTTATTGTGCAGGATGCTGTGAAGATTCCAATTTCATGATGCAAAACTTGAAGCCTCATGTATGTGTGAGGATTATCAAATTTAACTGTTCATGGTTAATTTTATTATGTATTTTGTGATATGTGTGCTCCAATAATATTTTACCCTTTTCAATCGTGTGGATATGTGTAATTATATTCATGGCATGCTTGTGAGCATTTGGATGATTTTATGATATATATCATATATGAACATATTCATTTATTTTTATTTTTAGGGCATTTTCATTCTTCTATATGTCATTTAGTAATTTGAAGTAGAATATAGTCTTTTTATTTTTAATATATTCCGGCTTCTTGACCCTGACTAACAATATGTTGTGGGCTCCTTCAAAATTCAAAGGATTAGCGCCATTGGCACTTCTCTATTTCTCTTATGAAACCCCTTTTTGTCTTGTATTTACAATTTTGCATCTAAAGAAAAAAATGCATCTATTCAAATTCACTTCCAATTATCACAAATTTACAAAGATAAAAAAAAAGAAATGGATTGTAAAAGAGTAAGAATTTGATATAAACTAAAATTTATCCCAATTTGTGTTTGTGGCCCAAAAAAAATTGTAAAGTTTTTATAAATTACTAATTTTATGAGCATGTTAGGAGACAAACAAATTTGTGTTTATTCTATTTAAATAAGTTAAAAGTACATACACTGGAGTTAACTACCTCTTCTTTAGTTGTTTTGAAGCAATAAGTGTATTTTTATATTGCTTTTGGCTGTGGACTTGAAGAAAGAGCCTTACTAATTGTGGGAGTTATTAAGGAGGTTATTTTGGAAATTAAAGGTACTATATATGAGTGGAAAAGGGGTTTGAAAAGGATAATGGTGGGATGCCAATAACATTACTCAATTCAAAATTTGAAACTTAAAGCTTAATCAAAGGCTTTAAAGTCTACAAAGAGGCTATTTTCACCACCTAAAAAAATTTGAATACCCATTTATTCAAGAGTAATATTTGCACCAATTGTGAAACTTACTATCGAATAAATGAGCAATGCATAACAGTTAGAACAATAACTGAGATTTAGCTGTTGAAATCCATAGCATTGTTGTTCTTGAAATCATCCATTTATTATATTTTTAAAATAATCTTTTACTCTGCATAATCTTAAAAATGATCAAATCATCCTCAATTAATCTCTTTAAATAACTTGTGTTTTTTCTTTACTTGATGGGTGGAAAATAAAACTTCTTATTTTCTTTCTATACCATGGAACTAATTTTCCAGCCAAATATATGAACAAAAAGTTCCGGCGCGCAATATCCACAGCGAACTATGGGCCTGTTAGTGCTGGGCAACAAATGAGGGAATACAGAAACGCAGGGATTGAGTACCGTTTTGGGTTTTATTTTTTATTTTTTAAATAAAAAGCATTGAACCATTGGTAGTTTTCTAAAATCCTTGTGAAACTCTTTTTTTTTCTATTATATTTTATTTAATGTTAAAAATATATTTTTTTAAATAAACCCATTGTTCAAACCTTCTCTCTGTACAAAATTCAAAAATATTAACTTCCAAAAAAAAAGTAATATAAAAAAAAAGAAAAATATTAATGTTTTAAGTTTGTGTAAATTAATTGTATAGATGAGACTTAAAAAAAAATAAAAATAAAAGAGAAAAAAACGTAAATGTGATTCAATGGGTTTTGGGTTTCAAGGGAAGTAAAACTAAGCTTTATTAGTTTATTCTCAAGCTACAACAAATGATTCAACCTAAGGGTAAATTTCAAGTTCATTATCATACGAGTGTTTGATCACGGGGTGGAAGATGTTCCAAGTAGCAAGATGTTATCTTTGAGTTTTCATACTACATGCAGATTTTATTACAAAAATATTACATGAAGAAAATTCACCTCCTTCAACCGTGATGGCCGTTTTGTTCTTTAAAAAATTTCATTGCTTTGAAATTGAAAACAACATTTAAAATTTTTTTTTTTTATCAAGTTCTTAATCCATTCTTTGAATGAAGGGGCTAGAATTTACCTTTACATGTATTTTTGGTTTGTAGAGAACTTGTGATACTTGTTGATCTTGAATTCGGCGAGCAGGGTATTAGAAAAAGGTATTCTGACACGCAAGTCTGTATTTGATTAAGATTTAAGAGAAGAAGAAGAATGAATAAGATTTAATTTTTCTTTTTTTTTAGGAGAGAACAGAGTTCTTGGATGCCAAGAGTCCCTTTTTCATAAAGGTGATCTCTATTTATAGATGATAGATGACATGGATTTAGGGTTTTATTTTTTGTTTTCTTCCTAATGACATGTGTCACACATTATTATTGTGCGCGTGGATGTGAAATTGGCAGTGGGGAAACAAATATATTTATTTTATACTTACGTGTTTCCCTACTTTGGTGACTTTGGACATGGTTCCCTTAAACTTCGAAATCCAGAATTAGAATGAGTTTTCTGGTTCTAGTTATTTTTGTATGTTTTTGGGAAAATTTTCTTGAGTGTTATTCTACCAGAATAGATTGAATGTTATTTTTTCAGAACTAATTTTTTTTTTTGGGACACGCAGCGTACTTTGGTGTCTCTAAAGTATGGCACTCATAGTAAGCATCAGAAAATTTTAATAAGAATTAACTATGTTTATGATCGATAAAATCAGTGGGCATTCTATTTTTATTTGATAATTGATATGTTCTATACAGCAAATCGATTGAGGATTCGAAATAATTTTTTTTTTCTTAGAATTGGAGCATTTTGAAAAAAGAAAAAAAGAAAAGAAAAGAAAAGTTCTCATGTCTACTTCTACAAAAAAATTGTTGTCCAATCACATTAAACTAGAACTCTTCTACTCCTATGATATCAATGTTATATATGGAATGTATAGATTAAAGTGAGAGAAAAAAATATATGGAATCATTTTTGTTTGTGTATGTTACTAAATCTAATTGTAATCGAATAACGGTTTTAAAACAATTTTGATGGAGTGCCAATAATCCCATCAAATAAAATAGATTTTAAAAACCCAACCCAAAATGACAGCATCACTTACCGTTTCTAGCTTCCCTCTGTTTTGGCTATGACCAAATATTATTACTCTTTGCGAAGCAATCACAGTATAAGATTAGTACATGCACCCCATTGAGCCAAGGAGTCCATGGTACACTGTTTTTGAACTGTAAAATGTAGAGTGGGACTATTTGTATCATAAATTATATTTTGAATATTGTTTTACGGTGTACTCACATGTATAAAATTTAATGATTCTACACGCCCTTTCAAATGTTAAAATAGTCCCTAACTAAACCTCTTCAATATATATATAAACCTTTTTATCCAAACCCAGAACCAAATCTTGCATCTTTAGCAAACCAAACGAATTGTTAGTATTTTGGTTTTATTTCTTTCTATAATAACATCATTATAAAATTACAATGGCTAAATGCTCCAATAGTCTCTATATTTTAGGTTAAATATCTATTTAGTCCCTTTTGAAAAATTATATCAAGACTTAATCCCTTTATTTTAAAAAATATCTTAAAACATTCTTATTATTGAAATATGTGACTCTCTTACTCTTATTTTTTCTTATCTTTTTACAATAATATCCTTTCTATAATTTTTGAGAAATTAATTAATTAATCTAGAGAAAAATTAATGAAATAACTATTATTATTTATTAGTAAATTAACCAACAATTAAATTTGATGTTTAGAGAAAAAGCTTAAGGATTTAAGGTAGAACAATTGTAAGTTGTGTGAGTGCGATAAGTGGTGGTCAAGAGCGATTGTGTTCTCTCTATTCATATCACATTATACTTAATAGTAAATTAAATAGTGGGTAATTTTGGGATAATAATTTTCATTAAGATATGGGTGTTCGTGTTTGATTTAAGGGGCCTAAAAAATAAGAGAAATGATTGAGATATAATGATTTTTATACCCCTTATTGAATAGTAAATTAGATTATGAGTATTCTTGCAATGAAAATTTTCATTAAAATACAAGTATGCATAATTGATTTTAGGATGCAAATACTTAAACAATTTAAAGTTATTATCCAATCATAAACAATATTCAAAACACCTAAAGAAAATTCTTCAAAGATTTGGCACATACGTGCAACACAAGAATCACGTCACTGATGTCAACAAATTTCTTTAACTAACACAAATTTGAGCAATGCTAGCACTAATTATTCAACGTTAATTTTTAATTTTTTTATTTATTGTTGTTCTTCAAAATAATAATAATAATAATAATAATAATAGCCTTGAAAGACTTAAATGCCATGTATCATAATTTTCTGTAAATTAACATTAAGAAAAACTGGATTAGGAGAGGATCTGAATGAACGAATAATTGTGTTATATTTGCTCAAAATAAATTAAAAAAAATTAATTAAACTACAGATGATCAGAGTTGACTTTAGGATAGGTGCGAATATATGTATGTGCCCCACCGGGAATCATAGTTAAAAATAGTAATTATAATGTGCACCATTGTGTTGACTTAATCAATTACAGTAATTTGTCACTATCATTCCTATTATTTAGTGCCCTTTAAATAAGCTAGAATCAAAGACTCAAATCAACACAGACCACTTCAACAAATCAAATTATAACCAAGCCAGCTGATATGGAACTCCTCCTCCTCCTTTCCACGCTGCTCGTAGTCACTCTCTTCTGCCACTTCTTTTATCTCTTCATCAAACCCAACAAACAAAATGGTTCTGAAAGACTCCCTCTCCCACCAGGTCATGTTAGCTGGCCTTTCAAGTATTTTGAAACTTTAGATTATCTCAAAAAGGCCAAGACAGACACCATTCATGAATTCATTGCTGAGAGAGTACACAGATACAAAAACAGTAAGTGTTTCAAGACATATCACATTGGTCAAAAAATGGTGTTTCTAACAAGCGCCGAGGGCAACAAATTCTTGTTTTCCAATGACTACAAGCTTGTTAGATCCTGGTGGCCAGATACTTTCCTCAAAGTCTTAGAAAATGCCGGCGAGGAGATTACCATTGAGGATGTTACCAGGGCTCGCAAGCAATTCCTCTCATTCTTCAATGAGCCTGATGCGCTTGCAAGACACGTGGCGATTACTGATCAAGTTGTGCAAGATCACTTCGGGCGTTACTGGGACGGCTGCAATGAAGTCAGAGTGTATCCTCTAGCAAGAAAATTAACATTTGATGTCTCTTTCCGATTGCTGGCCGATATTCGGGATCGGGAAATTCTCGACGAGAGCTTGCCCTTGATGGTCCAAGTAGCGAGGGCGTTTTTTGCACTACCCGTAAACTTCCCCGGGACAGCATTCAATCGTGCGATTAAGTCGTCGAGGAAGTTACGTAAGATTTTTGTTGATATTATTAAAGAGCGGAGGAGGGAATTATTGGAGAAGAAGAACTTGGATGAAAGAAATGATATTTTGTCGAGAATCCTCGTCGAGAATTACAGGGAAGGCAGGGACGTTGACGATGTTTTTCTTGCTAAGAACTTGGTAGCATTGTTGTCAGCAGCCTTTGACAATCCTAGCGCAACCATTACTTCCATTGTGAAAAATCTTGCGGACCTGCCCGAAATTTCTGAAAAAGTCCGTAAAGGTACGCTGAGAGAAAATAATTTTGTTTTCTTTTTTCAAAAGGTTTGCATGGGATAAAAAATCCAACCTGTTGAACAGCATCAACTCTTAGTTTTGTTACATTCAAAGTCAAGTGACGTAAAAAGCATTCACGGTCAGCCGAAGTATGTCCAGAGAGTGATAATTTTTTTCTGTATGCTAATTACGTACGTCTCTTCAAAAATGCACGGACAGAGCAAATAGAGATAGCAAAGTCGAAAGCACCAGGAGAGCCTATGAGTATGAAGGACATAAAAAAGATGAAGTACTCAATGAGTGTGATAAATGAATCGTTGAGATTAGAACCTCCAGCGTCTGGAACTTTCAGAGAAGCTATTGAAGACTTCAACTACGAAGGATTTCGAATCCCCAAGGGATGGAAGGTAATTAATAATATTATTTCCTTTCTATCAATATATAAATTTTAGTATGTGTTAATTATTGATTAACAAAGATTTTATTTGGTTCGTGCATGAAACATTTTATACGCAGATACACTGGAGTATACATGCAACAAATAGAAACCCTGAATATTTTTCAGACCCGGAAACGTTTGACCCATCAAGATTTGAAAGAAATGAGCCGATTGTTCCTTATTCTTATGTGCCATTTGGAGGAGGACAGCACACATGTCCTGGAAAAGATTATGCAAAGTTACAAATACTCTTATTCATGCATCATGCAGTGAGAAAATTCAAGTGGGAGAAAGTGAACCCAGATGAGCAAATGATAAGAGATCCAGACTTGTCTCCTGCCAAGGGACTCCCAGTTCGCCTCTATCCCTATGCCTGTGATAATTAATTAGCATGATGATTAATTTAAGCAAGCTTTCCTTGGCAGTCCCCGGTGTTTTAAGGCTTCTCTATGGAATAATTTTAATTTGGTTAATAAATGAAGGTATTTTTATGCAGGAACAGAAGGATATATTTTTTTTCTTAGGTTTCAGAATTAATTAATTTGAGAGTTGACAGAAGCCGACCTAAGAGACCAATAATTGACTTAGATTGAGACCGGGCATTGATGGATTACATTTTTAGTCGACCCAATTAAAAGCCCACATGGAATTCCTTTCATGATCAAGCCCAAGAAAAATATGGTTTACCATTTAATTTTTTTTGGGGAAAAAATTATTTGCTTTTTTTTTCTTTTTTTAAAAGAAAGGGAGGTGGCAAGCTCAAATTAATATTTACCCTCTCCCCATTTTCAAGACTCGAATGCAAATTCACATAAGTAAGAGGCGACATATTTACTTAATCCTCTTCCTATTACTAAAAATAAATATGAGAATATATCCTTTGTCAATTCAGGAAGAAGATACTAGCACTTTTCAAGACCTTTTAAAAATATGTTTTAGACATACAGATTTTTTTTAAAAAAAATTTTTTGTTAAAAATTTTTTCTTTGAGATTGTTCAACACATATGAATGAAAAAATTGTTAGAAAAGTAAAAAAGAAGCGTATCAAAGTTTGGTAAATATAAAAAGATGATTTTTTGAAAAAAAAATTTCGCTGTTACTAAAACTAATGTTAGGAAAATGGTAATGAAAAAGCTTTGTGTATTTATTTCGGACCATAAAAAGTTTGGTGACAGTGTTGTTAAAGAGTCATGTGTTCTCTTGATCTAAGTTTCTCCCTAATCAAATAAAAGCTGAGTAATTAGCATTTATCAATTCAAAACATTATATAATCATGATGTTGTAGATGACGCTATTCACAAATCAACGAGCCGTGGGATTGCGCCACGTCTGTAAATGCAAAATGGAAAATGCTCAATATCATTTTCCTGTCCACTGGCTCACTATCACTTTCCAGGGCATATGATATACATATTTTATTTCAAAGCTTGATTTTTGTAATCGCCAGCACGTCTTTGTAGTATTGTAACAGGCACCCCACTAATCCTGGTGCACCATTAGTTGAAATTATAATAATATGCACCATTGTTGACTGAATTGTATTAATTCGTAACTTTTGGTCAGACTATTGCCCTTTAAAAAGCTGGATTCTCAAAATACTCTATGTCAACACAAGCTAGCTAAAATATAATGGAGCTACTCCTCCTCCTCCTTTCCACACTCCTCATTCTCACTCTCTGCTGCCACTTCTTTTATCTCTTCGTCAAACCCAGCAAACAAAATGGTTCTGAAAAGCTTCCTCTTCCACCAGGTCATGTAAGCTGGCCTTTCAAGTATTTTGAAACTTTAGATTATCTGAAAAAGGCCAGGACAAACACCATTCACAAATTCATTGCTGAGAGAGTCCAAAAATACAAAACCAAGTGTTTCAAGACCTGCCATATTGGCCAAAACATGGTGTTTTTAACAAGTGCGGAGGGAAACAAATTCTTGTTTTCCAATGACTACAAGCTTGTTAGATCCTGGTGGCCGGTGACCTTCCTTAAAGTCTTTGAAAACGCCGGCGAGGAGATCACCGTTGAGGAAGTCATGAGGGCTCGCAAGCAATTCCTCTCATTCTTCAATGAGCCTGATGCCCTTGCAAGACACGTGGCGATTACCGATCAAGTTGTGCGAGATCACTTCAAGTGTTACTGGGATGGTTCCAAACAAGTTGGAGTGTACCCCCTAGCAAGAAAATTAACGTTCGATGTGTCCTGTCGATTGCTGGCAGATATTCAGGATCGAGAAATTCTCGACGAGAGCCTGCCCTTGATGGGCAACGCTGTAAGGGCCTTTTTCGCGTTCCCCATCAACTTCCCTGGGACGATATTAAACCGTGCCATTAAATCTTCCAGGAGATTGCGTAAGATTTTTGTTGATATTATTAAAGAGAGGAGGAGGGAATTGTTGGAGAAGAAGAACTTGGATGAAAGAAATGATATTTTGTCGAGATTACTCGTCGAGAACTACAAGGAAGGGAGAGACATTGATGATGTTTTTCTTGCTAAGAACTTGGTATCATTGCTCTCAGCTGCCTATGACAATCCTAGCGTAACCATTACATCCATTATGAAAAATCTTGCGGAGCGGCCTGAAATCTATGAAAAAGTTCGTAAAGGTATGCTAAAAGAAAATACTCAACTTTTTATGTCTTTCATTATTTCACGTAAGAAAATAGTCGACTTTTTATATCTTTTATTAATTTCACATTGGAGTTCAAGTCGTAAGACGTGTGGTTTTCAAACAGCTTTATTTATATGACTCACTTGAGTTGTATCTTAAGAGATAAGAGATTAAAAATTAATTTTGACTAAACAAACAATTTTGATGATTTTGAGACATGAAGAATTGAAACAACATAGATTTTGATCTTTATTGTTTTCAAGCACAAATTACATACATTTTTTAAAAAATTTCACCAATACTATACAAATCAATTGCAAATTAATTTTAATGCATATGGTGTTGGGCCAGAGCAAATAGAGATAGCAAAGTCGAAAGCGCCAGGAGAGCATATGAGCATGGAGGACGTTAAAAAGATGAAGTTCTCGATGAACGTGTTAAGTGAATCGCTGAGACTAGAACCTCCTGCTTCAGGAACTTTCAGAGAGGCTCTTGATGACTTCAACTACGAAGGATTCCTAATTCCCAAGGGATGGAAGGTAATAATAAATTTTCATATTAGTTTCCCAAGTGTTAATTAATTAACCGAAGATCTTGGTACATGAAACATTTTACATGCAGGTCCACTGGAGTGTACATGCAACACATAGAAATCCTGAATATTTTTCAAACCCGGAAACGTTTGATCCATCAAGATTTGAAAGAAACGATCCGATAGTTCCTTACTCTTATGTGCCATTTGGAGGTGGTCACCACATTTGTCCTGGAAAAGATTATGCAAAACTACAAATACTCTTGTTCATGCATCATGTACTGAGAAAATTCAAGTGGGAGAAAGTGAATCCGGATGAACAATTGATAAGAGCTCCAAATTTGTTTGCTCCCAAGGGGCTTCCAGTTCGCCTTATTCCCTATGCCTATGAGAATTAGCAGATCCGCCTATCTTTCTTGCAAATCTCTGGTGTTTTAAGCCTATCTATGTAATAACAATTTAATAATTTGGTTAATAATGAATGTGTTTATGTCTGCTTGATAAAAAAACACATGGTTTTTTTTTTTTTTGACAATTGGTGCTCTTGTTAGTATTATTAACTATTATGTTTTTGAGGATATTTAGAATTAATTTGAGACTTGAGAGAAGCCTTAAGAATTCTTTGTTATATTCTTTGCAAAGCCCCTCTTCTTGGCTTTTTCAGAAAACCAATTCCGATTAGGATCAATTCGTGATCTAACTTATCTGCTTTTATACATTTTTAATTCCAATGTATAGACCCTTTTCCAAGAAAAAGAAACGCTGAAGCTTTAGGAAGAAAGAAAAAGAATTGATAAAGAGAATGCTGCCAAACCAATAAAGAAAATCGGTATTTTGGCTTGTTCGTAGGCTTGGCAAAAAAGCTCGGCCCGGCTCAAGCCCGGTTAGGCCCGGCCTGGGCCCGCGGGCTTTAAACCCGGCTCGCATGATGAAATTAAGGCATGGGTTCAAAAATTCAAAGCCTATTGATAGCGAGCTTGGATATGGGCTTAATGTATAAAGCCCGGGCTTGGCCTGAGCTTTATATTATATAAAATAAAAAAATTTAAATAAAAAAATTAAATAAAAATATCAAAATCTAATATTAGTTTACTTTTTATATTAGTGTTTATGGTTTATTATGTTGTATTGTTATTATTTTTAAGTCCAGGCTTTATATTATATAAAATAAAAAAAATTAAATTAAAAAAAAAAGAAAACAAAAAAATTAAATAAAAATATCAAAATATAATTTTAGTTTACTTTTTATATTAATGTTTATAGTTTATTATGTTGTATTATTATTATTTTGTATGTTAGATAATCAAGTATTGCATAATCATTTATAATTTAAGTTTTTTTTTTTAAGTTTATAGTTTTATACTTTTATTAAAAATTTATTTTAAAAAAATTATAAAAGCCCGAGCTCGGCCCAAGCCCGTCTAGGCTCGGCCCAAGCCCGTCTAGGCTCGGCCCAAGCCCGTCTAGGCTCGGCCTGCTCATGCTGGATGGGCTTTCAACGAACTTAGGCCTGTTTTTAAATGTATGGGCCTGGGCCTGGGCTTGCAAAAGCCCAGCCCAGGCCTGCAAATTGCCAACCCTACTTGTCCGTAGAATTTTTGGAAGCTACTTGGTCCACTTGAACCATGTGGCGTGATATTACATCCGTAAATAGTGAAACAATTAATGGACAAAATTAAACAATTAATGTTAGTAGTATCACACTCTATGAATAAGATCATCCACTATATCATTGTAATGCTACATTCTACTTGTATGTATGCAAAAATTCTCAAGTGCAAAGATCTTTATTAGGGGTAGCTTTAAATATAGGTGAATAAGGCAGTTGCTGCTTAAAGTTTCATATGTTAAGAAAACTCTATTGTGACTGCCTGATTCTCATATGTTAGAAAATCTTTTTTATTTTATTAATATACTCAAATTAATTTTTTTTAACTAACTTATAATAAGAAAACCTATTTTTTAGGTATTTCTTTAATTGATAATTATCTTACCATTAAAAATTTTTGCATAAATTTTATATTCGATAACTTTAATGTTACAGAACTATAATTAATAGTATTAACTATTAATTCATTATTTTTTTCCTAGAAAAATATTACAAAATTATTTATCTATTTAAAAAAACCTTAATTATTTAACATTTAAAATTTCTTGCACTCTTCTCTATAGAGAAAACTATTACATTTATTTGTTTACTTTTGAAGGTAAAAAAAAAATAGTTTCTTGAAATAATAATCTTAGGGAGTTGAAAAAAAAAATCTTCTTGATTACTTTTCTTTTTTGAAATTTCTTATTATCTTATTAATTGTTAATATTCAATAGATAGTTAAAAATTGATTAAATTTTGAGCGATTTTATGTTTCTTTAAGTATCGAAGCTACTAAATGTAAGGAAGTCTCATAAAAAAATTTCGCCTAAGGCCCCTAATACTTCATAGCCGGCCTTGATTCTTATATCTTAAAAACTAGAAGTTTTCAAACTCTTTGTGCATATAATTGTTAAAGATATAATTTGGTACATAACCAATACCTCAAAATTTTTTTTAACAATTTTTCTTATAAAGAGTTGGATACCTATTTCAGAAAAGAATAAATGTCCGTGAAAGAAAACAAAATGAAAAGTGGGATGGGGTATTGTGCATATTATATATGGTGACAATAAAAAAGTGGTATTTCTCATGGCCAGTTGAATCTGGTAAGTCGTACACGGTAATCAATTGAATACACACACACACGTATACATATATATATATTTATATTTTTGCTTTTGGGATGGGGTTGTGGTCCATTTTATGGTAACTATAAAAGAACGATAAGTATCATGGCCAGTGAAATATGAGAAGTATCATGGCCAGTGAAATATGAGAAGTATCATCGTAATCATTTAAAAATATGTTTGTTTCTGTTTTAGCTTTTGGGATGGGTTCATGTGGTTTATACATATATGGTAACTATAAACAAAAATTGTAAGTACTCTAATTGAAGAATCGTTAAGGGTGTGAGTAATTTTGGAGAGTGTGTAATGAGAGAATTTTCACTTTATAAGTGTGGGAGAGAATATTAGGTGTATTTAAGTTATGGAAAGTGAGGTTATTTGACTCAAATCTTGTATTTAAAATAATTGTTAATAATACAATTATTTTTTTCTTATTCCAGTGGGTGTAGACATATTATAACTATATTAAATTATTGTGTCATTTATTTTTATATGATTATTTGGTACATTTGATTCGCATTCTGCCCACAATAGAATATACTTCTTTAGATTACCACTTATATCCATCCACCCCAAAAACGAATATACCTTCGAACGATTACCGATATACTTACCAGATTTAATTAGCCTATTCACGATTTTTAGGATGCATTATACCTTGGTATTTATAGGAGAGCTTCTCCTCTTCGTTCGGTTCAGCACATGCTCAACTTTCCATTTTTCAAAATTTGTTTGGTGGCTTTGGGAAAATTGCTTGCTACTTTCTCAATGATTTCTGCCACCGCAAGCCAAAAGTCTTTCCAAAAGTCATTGGCAAAATAGTCTTTAATTGCAAAAGTCTTCATGCTTTCTGACTTTAACATATTCATAATAAATATGGTATTAAAATTTAGGAGAAATCTTCTTAGTATTCTTGTATAAATTAGGCATCAGCCCTTGAACTAATTAGATTAACTCTCCCTGGACTTTCTAAGATTCTTTGTTGCCAATAACAAACACAATATCTAATCGTTTTGTCCCAATCGCGTTCAATAAACGCACCCTTGAACTAATTAAATAAATGCACCCGTGAACTAATTAGATTAACTTTCACTTTCTATGATTCTTTGTTGCCAATAACAGACACAATATCTAATCATTTTGTCCCAATCGCGTTCAATAAATGCACCCTTGAACTAATTAGATTAACTTTCCCTGGACTATCTATGATTCTTTGTTGCCAATAACAAACACAATATCTAATAGTTTTGTCCCAATCGCGTTCAATAAATGCACCCTTGAACTAATTAAATAAATGCACCCTTGAACTAATTAGATTAACTTTCACTTTCGATGATTCTTTGTTGCCAATAACAAACACAATATCTAATCGTTTTGTCCCAATCGCGTTCAATAAATGCACCCTTGATGATAGCTTTTCAATACTGAGAAAAATTAATAATAATAAGCCACAAATTAACCAAACGCAGGCAGAACCTACCAAGAAACAAATGGATTCTTCAGCAAAGACTCAACACAAACACAATGAAGAAGAAGAAGAAGAAGAAGAAGAAAATGAAGAAGACACGTACTTATTTGCCATGGAACTGGCAATGAGCATAGTGTTACCCCTGTCTATGCAAGCGGCAGCAAAACTTGGAGTCTTTGAGATTATAGCCAAAGCCGGTCCAGGGGCTAAACTCTCCGCGGCACAAATCGCAGCACAGATGCCGAGCCACAACCCCAATGCAGGGGTGATGCTTGACCGGATCCTTCGGCTACTTGTGACCCACCGAGTGCTTCGTTGTACTCTTTCATCAGCTGGTGATAATCAGAGGCTGTACAGTCTTGCACCTGTGGCCAAATATTTTGTGCTTAATAAAGATGGTGTTTCACTCTGTCCCATCTTGGCCATGGCTGGAGATCAAGCCATACTAGACATGTGGTTTGTCTTATTAACTATAAATATCTTTTATTTTTAAACATTTCTCTAACCCAATTAACGTCGGTACACAGATTTGAAGCTAAAGGGTATGAGAAAGTCTTTGATACTACCTTTGCGTATACTCTCTCTTGTATACTCTTATGAATTGTAACCCGCCAATTAGACAAGGAGAGATTGTCTGGACGTTTGGTCGAAGTTAAAAATATGCATGCATGCATGCATGCATACATACATACATACATACATATATATATATAAACCAACTCCAATGCATTATTTTGTTTATTTTTATATATTAACTTGGAGTTTATTTCATTTTATTTTCGAGTTTTGTGCAGATGATTAATTAGAAGGGCAGTAGCCCGCATAAGATTTTTCAGAAAAACATTTGACATTTTACTAGACTAATTGCTGACAATACCATTTTGTGCGCGTAATTACTAATGATCTTTCGAACTTTTAGGTTCAAGCTGGCAGACGCAGTTCTTGAAGGAGGAATCCCGTTCAATAAGGTTCACGGAATGGGAGTCTATGAGTATGCGCACAATGATTCTAGATTCAGTGGTGTTTTTAATAAGACAATGTTGAATCACACTAGCATAGTTATGAATAGAGTCCTAGACTCTTACAATGGCCTCGGGCAAATTAAGCAGCTAGTGGATGTCGGTGGTGGCCTTGGAGTCGCCCTTAATATAATCACTTCTAAATATCCTCATATTAAAGGAATTAATTTTGACTTGCCTCATGTTATTTAAGATGCCCCATGTTATCCTGGTGTACTTTCTACTAGTTACTAAGTTCTATCATGTCTTATTTGGACTTTTACGAACTCAATAGTTTTCTAATCCACACATGGTTTATATACGTTGTAGGTGTGAAACATATAGGTGGAAATATGTTCGAAAAAATTCCGAAGGGAGATGCCATTTTGATGAAGGTTAGTTTCGGATTTAATTTACATGTAAAATACTCATCCTTAGGATTTGTATTAATTATCAATTTAGTCATTGTATTTAGAAAGTAAGCAAAACACCCGTGGCAGTATTTTATTTGTTTCATCACATCAAATATGTTGATTTTTAAGTTATTTATATAAAAAAAGTATATTATTTTACCCTTGAGAAGTCTAGTCCAACCTTTATGAAAGTACTAATAGAGCCTTTTTTTTTAATTTTATTTTAAAAGATAGACAGGTAGGAAATGCACAATCCGTTTTTGTAATTAACTCCAACCTTCTCAGGATTCGAATTCGAGGTGTTTAAAAATCACTCTACTAGGCCCTTAGGAGCATGACAATGGGTTCGTTGAGGATTAATGCTAATCAATAATCATATTTTGCAGCGGATACTTCATAATTGGGGCGATGAGCATTGCTTGAGCTTATTGAAGAATTGCTACGAGGCCATTCCAGAAAATGGAAAGATAATTATAATCGATAGCATGCCAATGGAAACGCCTGAGGCTACTGCAGCCGCTAGAGAAGCCTCCATGATGGATATAATTATGTTAATGCAATTTTCAGGAGGAAAGGAACGAACCAAACAAGAATTGGTGGCATTAGTAGCCAAAGCTGGATTTAAGGGTGTCAATTATGAATGTTTTGTTTGTAATTTTTGCATCATGGAGTTCATTAAGTGATTAAATTACATGCTTGCTTGCCTAATTATGGTATTAATTATTAGTTATGATTCTCAACCGAAAAATGATATTGGCTGTACGGTCACATTGTATTACCTTCGTACTGTTGTAATAAAATTATGTTACATGTGTTACATTTTTTGGGTGGTGTATATATATATATATATATATGCAGAAATTTGAATTGTGCTAATGAGTCTCATTTCTAGGAAGGGAAATGAAGGCTATAAGATTGAAAAAACGCATTAATTATAGTAATGTTTTTTTTTAACCCCGTTTAATTGAATTTAAATGAATAAATTGATTATAGTTTTTACTTAAAGATTTTGTCAATAGGAAACTAATAGCTCATTTGATTAATACATAAAAGAAGAGGAGCACAATACAAAATAAGTTTGAAAAAAAAGAACATAAAATATTGAGATTAATTTGTATTTCGAGTTTCATTCAAAATTTTATCTAACAAAAAAGTGTCGAGGGTATTATCCCACACAATTGTGTATTTATCTTAGATTAAATATATAAAATTTGGATACCTCAATTCTAAAACAACTTTTTGAGAATAAGCTAGGTTGATAAACTTTTATACATAAAATAAAAAAGTTGCACAAGCACACACAATAATTTTACTTTCTTTGTGTAATTATTGTTCAATTGTCGAATGCATGTGATTGAATGTAGATATATAACGAGGTCATTATATTAAATGTGTCATGAAATCATGCGGTGGATAGTCTTGTACTTCATGCTTATGCAACTCTGTCATGAAAAACCTGTGAAAATTAATTAGTTGGCAATTGTCCAAAGCATTCTCTTTGAACAACGAAAAAGTTAGATTCTTCTTAAAAATTTATTTGTTACTGGTTATTTGTTCAGGAAAATGACACTTTCGCTCATATAGTTTTTAGATTTTGGCAATTTACACGCCTTACCCTTTTTCACAATAATTTGTTACTTCTTTGACGTCAAAACTTTCACAACAAAATTCATTCTAGCCACAATATCATTGCTTTTTGAAAGAAAAATTGATGTCAATAGAATAGTAAGAAATTATATATGAAAAATTTGATTATGGAGACCGACGGTGCTCACCTAATCAGCTCTCTTTATAACATTTAGGTAGAAAAAGGAGTTGCCAATGCAATAAGAGGAGATTTCTTATGTTTGGTAGCACCAGTTGATTCAGTCATGTCCATAGCTTCCTCTCTTTCTCCACAAGGCAGTGACCAATCAAACTTGTTTAAAAGATTTAAAGACTTGTTAATGCAAGCTCATTTACTCTCATTGTAAACTCTATGCCGGGCCAAATTCTTCTACCAGCTCCAAACGGAATGGACCGAAGATCATTGCCTAGGAAATTGATTGAAGAATTTACTAAGAACCTCTCGGGCCGAAATTCTTCAGCTTGATCCCAAGAAGCACGGTCTTCAGAGATTGCCGCATAATTAATGTACAGTTGTGTTCCCTCGGGAATATCATAGCCATTTATTTTGACAACCTGAGTCGATTGGCGAGGAAGTAGTATTGGAATTGGTGGATGAATGCGAAGAGTCTCTTTAAACACAGCTTTAAGTAATGGAATTTATCCAAATCATATTCAATGTGTTATATTAGACGTGCACATATAAAAAAATATTTTAGTGCCAATGTCTACATATTTTAAAATATGAAAGTTTTCAAAATCTTTATATAAATATTTACTAAAATTTAAAAGACAATTTTTGATAAATAATCAGTACCTCAAAACTGATGATTTCTTTTTTCACCACATTTTATGAGAACAAAATGAAAAATGGGATGAGTGTCGTCACTGTCGTGCATGCATGGTAACAACTAAAAACGGTAAGTGTCATGGCCAATTGAATCTGGCAAGTCCCATATGGTAATCATTTGAATATATTTTTATTGTTGCTTTTGCGATGGGGGTGGTGCATTTATGGTAATTATGGTTGGTGTGTGGGGGGGTGGGGGAAGGAGATAAGTACAATAAATATGATAAGTATCGCGGTGGTTGGAGGATTTTTCTCAGAAATTGTTTCGTTATTTTTGAGATTTTTTGTCGGAAATAAATGAAGATTTATTGACATACTATATCATGCACTTAACTATTATCATTAATACAATGTAAATTAAATATAATCATTTTTAGTTACAGAAGATTTAAAATTTCACAATATTATGTAACGTTTTTACACTATTGTAAACTGTTAAAAAATCATTTAACTTATAATGTTGTAAAAGTCTTTCACAAGATTGTTAAACCTTAAATCTACCATTTTACTAAAGAATGAATATATTGTAAAGAAAGTAAGTTTCATGATAAATATGAACTTAAAATTTAGAAATAATCTTTATACTCTTGTACATATAAATTGGGCACTAGCCCTTGAACTAATTAGATTAATTAGCCCCTGCACTTTCTACGTTTCTTTGCTGCCAAAAACAAGCACTAATATCATGATATCATGATCAGTTCTTGTTATCTCCCAATCGCATTCAATAAATGCACCCTTGATGATCGCTCTTCAATAACAAAAAAAAAATGATAATATTAAGCCATTAGTTAGTTAACCATAAGGAAGCAGAAACCCCCAAGGTGTAGTCGAGTTGGTTGGCACTGTAATATGTCGCGCCTCACTTGTATGGACTCGAATCCTTGGGCGTGGGGATGGGTAAAAATTTATTTGGACTTGCCCACCCCCTTTCTTTACAAAAAAAACATAAGGAAGTAGAAGCTGTAAAAGGAAAAAATGGATTATTCAGCAAAGACTTAACACAAACACATTCAAGAAGAAGAAGAAAATGAAGAAGAGACTAATTCATTTGCCATGCAACTGGCAATGACATAGTGTTACCTGCAGCTATGCAAGCAGCATCAGAGCTTGGAGTCTTTGAGATTATGGCCAAAGAAGGTCCAACGGCCAAACTACTCTCAGCAGCAGAAATTGCAGCACAGATGCCGAGCAGCAACCCGAAAGCAGCGGTGATGCTTGATCGGATCCTTCGGCTAATTGTGACCCACTAAGCCCGTCGTTGCACTCCTTCATCGGCTGGTGATGATCAGAGGCTGTACAGTCTTGCACCTGTGGCCAAATACTTTGTGCCAAATCAAGATGGTGTTCCACTCTGTCCCCTCATGGCCGTGGCTGGAGTCCAAGCCTTGCGTGATATATTGTTCGTCTTATTAACTTCAAATCTCTTTCATTTTTAAACATTTTCCCAATCCAAGAGTCAATACGCAGATCTGAAGCCAAAAGAGGATGAGAAAGTCTATGATACTATATATTCTCTCATGTACATTCTTACTAATTGTCAACAATCTCACTAATTGTTCCTTGCCAATTAGACAGGCATGGATTATCTTTTAAGGAGATTTGAACGAAATTAAAAGATTAAAATAAACAGTTCCGATAGTTGTCCGGGTCAAACCCCGAAAATCAAAACGCACCGTTTAACTAAATTTCTAAACGCACCGTTTGGCATCATTTTCGAATGTTTTTTTCCCTTTCAAAGCCACGACTCAACGCACTGTTTGGCATCAACCCAGCCACGATCCGTCCACCATCTATCAAGGGAAATCCGGCCACCATCGATCCACCATCTATCAAGGGAAATCCAGCCGTCGTTGCCCACAATTCACAGCCGCCGTTGCAAATCCAGCCGCTGTTGCCCAGGCACCGCTGCAGATTTCTTGAGCTTCTTTCCTTCTTCTTCTTGAGCTTCTGCACTTTTGGCGTGTAAGCTTTGTCTAAAATGTTGACCTTTGAACTGCGCTGGATTTTGGATGAAGCGAGCGTTTGATGTGATCCAACGGCGGTGATGTAATGACAAAAAAAAAGCATTAATTTACTTTTGATTTCTTGCTCCACGATGACAGTGATAGGTTTCTCTATAGAGAGAAAAAAAAGGAAAAACACTAAATTGGACTACTATGTCTTGGTTTTCTTTCTTCAAACAATTTTCAAGAAATTCTAAAAGTGTTTTTTTTCAAACTTAGGATCGGTGGTAAATATTTCTAAAGAAAATAATTTACAATTAGATTCCACAAAACAAAGAAGAATCATGATCTTGGGTTTACTCTCGAAAACTGTAGTCCTGAATTTTAATGTCAGCAACCAATGCTATTATATTCAGCGAGTTTTGTTGCGCAATACATCAACTTCTGGGGCTACTGTTGTTTTTGCCGATTGACTACTGAAGAAATGAAGAGGAAGAAGATGAGGCCGCCGCTGCTTTTGCCTTAACCAACTATCGTCGACGTCGTTTTGGAGCGAATGAAGACAAAAAAATTAAACGGCGTTTTTGGGAATGGTTTCAGGGGTTTGACCCGGGGCAAGTAGCATTTTTTCTAAAAATAAAAACGAACTGTAATATATTAGTTTTTGTACTTACGCATGTTAGTTGGGCTTTATTTTATTTTTTTATATTTTAATTCCATTCTAACGATAAATTAAAAGGACAAATTGATAAGATTTTTCTGAAAAACACTTTACTTTTAATTAGATTAATTGCTGATAATGCCTTTTTGTGTGTGTATAATCACAGTCTCTTTTAAACTTTTAGGTATAAGCTGACAGACGTAATTCTTGAAGAAGGAATTCCATTCAATAAGGTTCATAGAACAGGATTCTATGAGGATGCAGGCAATGATTCTAGATTCAATGGAGTTTTTAATAAGGCAATGTTGAATCACGCTAGCATAATTATGAATAGAATTCCTGACTTTAATAAGGCCTTCTAGCAAATTAAGCAGCTGGTGGATATCGGTGGTGGTCTTGGAGGCGCCCTTAATGGTTAATATAATCATTTCTAAATATCCTCATATAAAAGGTATTAATTTTGACTTGTCACATGTTGTTTAAGATGCCCTATCTTAACTTAGTATGTTTCTACTAATTATTAAATCTTATTATTTTTTTATTAGTATTTTCACAAACAATATTTTTCTTATCCACATTTGGTGTATATATGTAGGTGTGAAACATGTAGGTGGAAATGTGTTTGAAAGAATTCCCAAGGGGGATGCCATTTTTATGAAGGTTAGTTTTGATTTAATTTATTACATGAATATAAATACTCATTTAGTTTTTAGGGTTTATGTTAAGGACTTGGATCAAAACTTAATCCAATTTTTTCTAATCTTCATGAGAGATTTTGATACATGGTATTTAAAAAATTTTAAAGGCATGATTTAAATTATTTATAATTTTTCTTATTAGCTGCCAAAAGCATAACTTTTCAAAGCTAACTAAAATGACCAACTCTTGACATAAATTTCCAGTCAATTAGAGAAATAAATAAGTGGGGTGATATAATAAACAAGACATAAATTTGCATGAACTAGAGAAATAAATAAGTGGGGTAATATAATAAATAAGACACAAAGAATTTACGTGGTTGAACACTTGGCCTAAGTACACAGATAAAAAAAGAACAATTTCACTATTGTATAATGCTATAATGAAATTTTTGTTTATAATACAATTTAAATAACCCAAATCCTCTCCTCCTTCTAATGATCTTTATCACTTAATGAAAGTTTTATCTATTATCTCCAATACTTATCTACTTCTCAAACTCAAATTAAGCTTATGGAGCTTCTAGATTCTTCTTATTTTAATAACCTTGAATAAGGCTTCGAACAACTGTTAGATTCAACAACTAGGCTTTTTCAATTAAACTTTTCTCCTACAATTGTGCACTCTTATTACCGTTCTCTACCGGCATACTCTATGATTGTCGTCCTCTCTTGCAACCATGCTTTTTTGACTTATTCAAATTTCTAGTTGCTGAGTGTTGAAAAGCTTGTATTGAACTTATAATTTTGTTTGGAAGCTAAGAAAATTAAATGGAATATTCTGGATTCTTTCTATTCTTTTTCACTTACTAATTGAATGATGATTACAATAGTATTTATATTGACAACCACATGAAAACAGAATTGCAGCAATATTTACAACTGAAACAGAAACAATAGCATCCTTAACTAATTTGCTGAGCTGGCATATATTCGTAATTAACAAATGCTGATTGGACTTTTAGCTCACATGTGCTTTGTGTGCAACTCTTCTGTATTCAATATGTGCTTCCTTAATAGCCCCCCTCAAACTCAAAGGGCAGGGATGCACATTGAGTTTGGCTTTAAAGTAGTTGAAATGAACAAATGTAAGAGGTTTTGTTAAGATGTCTGCTACCTGTTCATTGCTTATAATGAAATTGATTTCAATCTCCTTTGCCAATACTTTGTCTGTTATAAAATGCATGTCCAGTTCAATATGTTTGGCTCTTGAATGATACACAGGGTTCTTTGCTAATTCAGTTGCACTCAAATTATCACACTAAATTGTGGGCATTAATGTGCAGTTGATCTTGAGCTCACTGAATAATGATTGTATCCATGTGATTTCTGCACTTGCAAAGGCAAGTGCTCTATATTCACTTTTTGCACTTGATCTTGTAACCACTGACTGTTTCTTTGATGACCAAGATATCAAGTTGTCTCCTAGATAGATACAATATACACCTATTGATTTCCTGTCACCAATATCACATGCCCAATCTGCATCAGTATACTCTGTGATCTTTATTTCACCTCCAGCTGAGAATCTAAGACCAAAGTCTTTAGTTTCTTTTAAATATCTCAAAACTTTTTACATGTTAAGCCATGTTGAAATGTTGGAGCTGATACATATTGACTTAGTTTATGTACTGTAAAAGAAATTTCTGGTCTGGTTAAAACCAAATATTGTAGACTTAGTTTATGTACTGCAAAAGATTGTCATTAGCAGAGTGTTATCTTTGTAAAAGATCAACTACAAAAGAAAAATAAGAATGATAACACCGTAAAACAAAAGTAAGAGACTATACCGATATGTATGAAAAATAATTCAACAAAGAAAAATTCAGATTCTTCTGAAGTAACACCAGAGTACGAGGAACAAATATCAGTCAAGTCTAAGACTCTAGAAGTTCGTCGATCAATTCGTGAGAGACAACCGCCAGTGTGGTACCGGAGTATGTTACAGAGATCAATGTTGCATACTGTCTTCTAACAATATATGGAGAGCTATTAACTTTCCTTGAAGTTTTAAATAGTCTAGATGTTTCTTTGCGGATGGCAGCAATGCAATAAGAAATTAAATATCTACACAAGAATAAGACATGAGAACTTGTACCGCTACCACGTGGAAGAAAAGCCATTAGAAATAAATGAGTCTACAATACCAAGTGTGATGGCAATGATCAAGTGGAACAATATCATACAAGATTAGTGGTAAAAGGATATGCTCAAAAAGAACGTATTGACTTTAACAAGATATTTTATCTAGTGGTTCCGCTAATGACAATCCGAACAGTCTTGGCTATGTATACTATATTTGACCTACATTTAAAGCAGTTAGATGTGAAAACTGTATTTTTTCATAAAGAACTTAAAGAAGAAATTTATATGCTCCAACCAGAAGGTTTTGCCGAAAGAGGAAGTGAGAACTTGGTTTGCAGGTTGAACAAATCTATGTATGATCTTAAATAGGCGCCGAGGTGTTGGTGTAAGAGATTTGATTCCTTTATCACAAGCCTCAAATACAACATACTCAATTCAGACCATTGTACATATTACAAGAGGTTTGAAGATAATGATTTCATTATTTTGTTGTTGTATGTGGATGACATATTGGTAGCAAGCCCCAACAAAGATCTAGTCCAAGAATTAAAGGCATAGTTGGCTAGGAAGTTTGAAATAAAGGACTTGGGACCATCAAACAAGATTCTAAGGATGTAAATTCACCGAGACATAAATAAGAGGAAGATTTGGCTTTCACAAAAGAATTACTTGAAGAAAATTTTACGGCGCTTCAACATGTAAGATTGTAAGGCAATTTCTACTCCACTTCCTATTAATTTCAAGTTATCCTTAAGTATGTGTCCCAATAATGAAGCAGAGATGAAGGAGATGTCTCGAGTACCATATGCATCAGCAGTGGAAGTTTAATGTTCGTTATAATCTGTACAAGACCAGATATTGCACAAGCAGTTGGAGCAGCTAGTCGATACATGCCGAATCTTAGTGGAAAGCTGTAAAGAGGATTCTGAGATACATCAAAGGAACCTCAAATATTTGCATTATGTTTTGGAGGATCAGAATTTATTATTAGGGGCTATGTGGATTCAGATTTTGCACAAGACCTTAAGAAGAGGAAATCCACTACGGACTATGTGTTTACACTTGCAGAAAGAGCTGTAAGCTGGGTTTCAAAACTGCAAACCATTGTGGCCCTATCTACAATGAAAGCAAAATACATGGTAGCTACACAAGCTTGCAAGGAAGTTATTTGGATACAAAGGTTATTGGAGGAGCTCAAGCATAAACACGAAAAAGTTCTTGTGTTTTTTAACAGTTAAAGTGCCTTACACATTGCAAGGAATCCAGCCTTGCATTCTAAGACTAAGCACATAAGGGTACAATATCACTTTATTCAAGAAGTAGCAAAAGATAGAAATGTAGATTTACGAAAAATCCATATGATGAGTGTCGAAGCCAGCAAACATAAAAACATACTCTAAACAAGATTATGAATAGTGATTGAGCAGGATCCTGTCCACAGAGATTGGTAATTATTTAAATCCTTTTAAAATGAAAATGTAAAATTGGGGGATTGTTGACAATAATGAAAATCAAATTAAAATGTTTAGAATGCTAATTAAAAGTGTAATTCAAAATGGGAAAACTCTGGTTGAAGGAATTAATTCAGCTTTGATTCGACTACTGATCATTGATACAACTGTAAATCATCACTACTTAATGAATAGGCCGGTTATAGCTTCTTAGACACTCTAATAGTCAATCTCTCCTTAATTAGTCGATAATCAAGGTACGACTGTTGGTTATTTCCCTAATCAATAGACAACTCTAGATGCAAACATAGGATTTAATCAATTGACAACTTGAAAATTAGAGAGACCCAAATCCTAATTAACAAACGCATATAATGGTTCATTTAAATTAGATTATTTATTCTCATAACGCAACACACTGCTATATTATTTGCCACAAACATCAAAATTTTCATACAATGAATATTTCAATTGGTAGTAGATTAAATTGATAATTAAATAGTGGCCAAGTATTCAATTAACAAACATAATCATAATAATAATTCAGAGAATAAATAAATACCCAAAAAAATAATAAAACAATTAACGCATAAGAAAGATCTCACAGTAATGGTAAATCAAAGTTTCATTAACCTTCAACAAAAAAAAGAGTTTACTTCCTCATGGAGAAGAGAGAGAAACCCTAAAAAAATATATATATATATATATATCTTCCCCTCTTTTTCTTCCTTTTCCTCCTTTTATAGTTTCCTTCAAAAGAATAAAATAATAATATCTAAAATATTATCTAAAATTTAAATTCAAAATTACAAAAGTAACAAAAAAATAAAACACATTAAAATAAAAGCTTCAAGTCCTCCGTTGATAGTATGCACCCGCGCTTTATCAACAAACTTCTTTTCAAACTCAGAATTTCTCTAAGAAAACAATTCATCTTCAAACATTATCTTGTAGCTCAATTTAGTACCAATCAATAGAATTGCACCTAAAAAAATAAAGCACAAGTAAATCATTATTATTAAGTGCAAAACATCGATATTAAAGAGAGTAAACAATGCAAAATTAGTGTATGAAATGCACTACAACACCATACCAAGGAAAACCTAGCAGATGTTTTGACCAAGCCGATTAATGATGATAAGTTTGTATGGAGTAGATCCTCTTGTGGTCCAACAAAGACGTAAACAACATGACAACAGCGAAGCAAAAAGAATGGTGTGGAGATCAATTGATTCTCAATCTAATCTCCAAGTGAGAGAATGTCAAAGAGGGTGGCTAAGTGGCTACTGCAAATTCTAGAAGCAACCCATTTTGAATGCCCACTCACATGGCTCAAAAGTGTTATTACTCATAAATATAAGAGTGTCTAGTTATAATATAACCCAGTGAGTCCAGGGTCAAAGCACAGAAAATTTAAAATCTAGTAATCAATTTTCTATAACAAAGAAACTTAACTATGGGAAAAGAAATTGACATGAATCAAGTTTAAAAATATGCTAAAGTTATAAGATCCACTCTCAGATTTCAAATTAAAACAACCCTCTCATATTTATATTTTATATTTATCTTGCTAGTTAATTATTATGTCATTTAATTCTTAACTAATATTTAATGTGATAAATATGGGATCAAGTACCTAATATGTTACAATTATATTTAAGTGTTAACATTATATCAAAACGCCATGTAAATAAAAAAAGATCTAGATCTCTAAATTAACATGACATAAAAGAAATTAATAAAGAGGAAAAATACACAAATAGAATAAATTTTAAAATTCACTTGAGAGAGTAATTAATTTGAATCCTTGAACTTCACTTTTCACCACAGCTCAAAAAATTTAACAACTCATATTAAAAAATAAAACACTTATTTTATTTAACAAACTTCTAAAATATATTACAAGTAAACTGACAACATAAGAAAAACAAGAAAAAGAATTCCTCAGCTTCAGCTTAAAGCCTAACTTTCTCCAACTCTCCTCATTTTCTCTCTCTCTGGCTCCCCTTTTCTCTCCCTCTAGTTTGCCTTTTATAGGCAAAGAAATGGCCACCTGACCATCACACCATTATTGCTTCTCTGTCTTTTTTTTTTAATTTTTATTCTTTATTTTTTCTTTTTTGCATCTCTTCAATAATGCATTCTAGTGGCTCTAACAATTTTTCTTTGTTCTCGTTTTCAGTTCCAATTCCTTCTTTATTCCTGAAATATTTGCAGTAAAAAATTAACATACTACAAATTGGTTTTAAAATAAAAATTTATGTTAAGATAATTTAGGAATAATAAGCGTATTAATCAACACTATAAGTAAAAAACTAATAATTTAGATTTATTAAATTTATACTTTTTTGTGTTAATCATCTACATTGTTTGAAGAAGAAAAGAAGAAAGAAGAAAGAAGAAGGGAGAAGAAGGAGGCGCAAGATTTGCAAGGAAAAATAAAATAAAATGAAATAATAATAATATTTTAATTGAAAAAGGTGAGGAAATGAAGCCTATAAATAGAGTGCTTCATTTCCCCCTTAACATATAATTTCTCTTTATCTTTAAGATCGTTTTTAAGAGGAGTGAAAGCAATGAGAGTAGAGTGATTAGTAAGCAAGAGATTGTGTGTATTGAGATTCTGGGTAATGAGTCAAAATATTACAGTACTTATAATCTTCATTTTATTAGTAAAATATTTTCCTTCTATCTTTGCTCATGGACATAGGTTAAAAGTCAATTTATGTAAATTTCTGTATCCTCTCTTTGTGTTTGTTCTTCATTTTTTTCTAATTTCATCTTATTTGTGACCCTTTTTCACCTATAAATTTCCTAATAACTTATACTCAATTATTGGTGTGATTTTAAAATGAGTGTACAATGGAATGCGCTTTTTTTGCCCTTATAACAATCTGTCGATATAGATCGGTACTTATTATAGCAACAATACGTGTTATCTCTTAATTTTGGTGATGAATTCTTGAAGGTTTGCTCCAATTAACAGTTTTACCCATGTAGCTGAGAAACGGACTTTCATATCTTGTGCATTAGTGAATTTTACCTGTTTAAATAGGGGTTTCCTAGATGAGTCCCAAGTTGAATAATACTTTATTTACTTACATTAAATTATCCTTAACAATTATATCCTATGTATACAATATTAGAAGCATATTTGAGGGTGCAAACAGTTTCACTTATCTATAAAACTTGAAGTTTTCAAGTAAATGATAACCATAAACATATTATTCAAATAGTCATTAATTAAAACTAATTAATATCATACGAAGATAGATTATTTTTACATGGTGGTGATGAATAACATATTTAATTTTTTGGAGCAGCGGCAGCCACGCAGAAGTTTCAAACTTGAAGAACCTTAGCCTTGGATTCGGTTTGATTGAGTTGAGGGTAAAAAGGTGAAGTTACCTCCACAAATTTTTCATGCTTCAGCTATAAGTAACTTGCAGTATTCATCAGAAACCTCTCCCATTCTCATAAATGCTTGTCTGATTTCTTCACCACACTTCGGCATTAACTTTGCTCCACATTGCTCTAGATAATCATTGTTGAACAAATTGATTATTAATTCTTCCTTAAAGATTTCGACAATAGGAAACCAACAGCTCAGTTAATTAAGATATAAAATTGATTACTAATTCTTCCTTAAAGATTTCGACATCAGGAATCCAACAGCTCACTTAATTAAGATATAAAATGAGAGGAACACAATAGAAAACATGTCTAAAAAAAATTATAAAATATTGAGATCAATTTTTGTTTTCGAGTTCCAACCAAAACTTTTTATGGCAGAACGATATTAAAGATATTATCCTATAATTAGTCTGAACTGATCTCAGAACAAATCTCAACCCTAAAGCGAACTTTTGAGTATCAATCAGATCATAAACTTTTCTATATAAAAGGTTGCGCAAGCACACACAAGAGTTTTACTTTCTTTGTATAATCATATTTCAATTGTTCAACGCATGTGATTGAATTTATCTATACTACATGATCCTTAAATTAACATGACATGAAATCATGTACTGGACAGTCTTTTACTCCATGCGCGCTTATGCAATTCTAACAAGAAAAGCCTGTAAAAATTAATTAGATGGCAATTACCAAAGCATTCTGTTTGAACAATCAAAAAGTTTTAATCTTTGCTAACACTTTATTTGCTACTAGTTATTTCTTCAGGAGAATGACACTTTCTCCTGTATAGTTTTTCAGGTTTTATATAGTTACACATCTTAATTTTTTATAATTATTTGTCACTCCTTTGACCTCAAAATTTTCACAACAAAACTCATTCTAGCCACAAAATAATACTTTTCTAAAAGAAAAATTAACGTCGAGAAAATAACGAGATATTATAGATGGAAATTTTGATTATGCAGAGCAACGACTGTCGCCTTATTAATTAGCTCTCTTACATATAAACCATAAAAGATAGTGCATACTTAAAATTTAGCGGGAATACGGAGTTGCGAATGCAACAAGAGGAGATTTCTTATGTTTGGTAGCACCAGTTGATTCAGTCATGTCCATAGCTTCCTCTCGATCTTCACCAGGCAGTGACCAATCAAACTTGTTTAAAAGGCTTGCCAATGCAAGCTCATTTACTCTCATTGTAAACTCTATGCCAGGGCGAATTCTTCTACCAGCTCCAAACGGAATGAACTGGAGATCATTGCCTAGGAAATTGATTGAAGAATTTACTAAGAACCTCTCAGGCCGAAATTCTTCAGCTTGATCCCAAGAAGCACGGTCTTTAGCGATTGTCGCATAATTAATGTACACTTGTGTTCCCTTAGGAATGTCATAGCCATTTATTTTGACATCCTGAGTCGATTGCCGAGGAAGTAGTATCGGAATTGGTGGATGAATGCGAAGAGTCTCTTTAAGCACAGCTTTTAAGTAATGGAATTTATCCAAATCCTCCTCTGTTACGTTTGATTTGTCACCAACAATTTCTCTAATTTCATTTTGCACTTCCTTCATAATCTTTGGGTGCCTTAAGAGCTCTGTCATTGCCCATTCTAGGAGTGTGTACGTAGTGTCTGTACCAGCCCCAAACATATTCTACAAAATTAAAGGGGAAAATTTATCACAAATATATTAAAAAGAAAAAGGAATTTGTCCCAAAATTCAAATTGTATTTGTTTATAAAAAATAAATAATAATCCAAAGAGTTTTATCTCATATGCCAAATAAGTTGAAATACATATTTTGAGCACCAAGTTTAAATGCCACGTTATTGTTGCTTGTTGAAAATTAGGGAAGAGGCCCATAGGAACAATTCTCAGAAAGATAAGGCTGTGTTGGGCACTCATATTTTTCGTAGATTTTATGTTACGGTCTCACCAAGGTTGCTATTTTTTTCACAATAGCCCCTGTCGAAGCAAAATCCTAGTTACTCTACTGCTGAAAAAAATAAGTATGCAAGTAATATTTGTGATAGAATTTGCTTTCCTATAACGGCTGACAAAAGATTAAGAATTTACGAACTTGATTCCACAGTGATTTGACCTTATGTGCGGGAAAATGATAAAAATATAATAATAACTTGATCATTTTCATTTCTGCGTTTCAAAATCTATTAAATCTGTAACAGAAAAAAAAATGTTGAAAGTTAACAAATCTTTTTTTACGAAAATTTCGATGGTTTTTGAAACATGCGAAGAAAAATTATTAATTTTGACAAATGACAGGGGCTTTGATCATTTTCTTAATCTTGTGCTAAGTAAAACAAAAACTTGTGATTCCTTGTTAGTGGATAATTATGTAAAAATGATAATATCTCGATCATTAATTATTATAAATTTACGCCTGACACAAAAGTCTTCAAAAGCCTTAGCATAACTCCTTGGTCGCAACTCTTTGTATTTACGGCAAGAGACCAACAAAATAACAATATGCAACGATTGGTATTAAAGAGAATAAGAGCCATACGTACCAAGATAATGGCCTTTATGCTAACTCTGTCAATGGGAAAGCCAAGCGTCTTTTCTTTCTGAATCCCAAGCAAGACATCTACGAAGTCCTTGTGATAATGCTCATCTTCAACTTCCCCACAATTACTCATCCTCTTCAACAACTCCCTCTAGAAAATCATCAATCCCCTTAGCCGTTTTCTCAAGCTTGGCATTGAAGCCATTGAAATTGCACACCCAACCAAGCCATGAAATATAATCTCCCACATAGAAACCACCTATCAACTCCATAGCCTCCCCCAAAAGCTTCCTAAACTTACTCACGCCCTCCCCCCCAGCACTATACTTTCTTCCCAAAGCCACCGTACACAATACATCATTTGTTAGTGTATACAACACTTCACTTAAATTGACTGGCAAAGAAGATGAAACAAATGACTCAATTCTTTTTATCACAAGGCCTACCTCTTCTGCCATAGCATTACGGAAAGAGTGAATCCGTCTGTTACTTAAAAGATGTAGCACACATACGCTTTTGATCTGTCTCCAGTACTCACCATAAGGTGACGTGGCCACGACTTTAGAACCGTAGAAGATTTTTTCAAGAGGGGTTAATTTTGGTCGGTTTGCAAAGATGAGATCATGGGTTTTCAAGATCTGGCGGGCGGCATCAGCAGAGGAGACAATAAGAATCCGAACTTTGCCAAAGTGCAGCAACATGAGCGGGCCG
Organism: Luvunga scandens; assembly: GCA_030449905.1. NCBI lineage: Eukaryota > Viridiplantae > Streptophyta > Magnoliopsida > Sapindales > Rutaceae > Luvunga > Luvunga scandens. The sequence continues at coordinate 1,126,777 of JASUUG010001064.1, read as the reverse complement.
TAGCGTTGAGCTAGTGCATCAAGTGAACGATGAGGGTGAGAGCCAATTTGGTGAAGGTTCCCAATGATTGGGACCTTTGGTGGAGAAGGTGGTAATAGGCTTTTGTTGATGGGCTTGAAAATGTACCATTTGAAAAGAGCAACAATAGAGAAGATGGCTGCGACTGTGAACCAGAACAAGGACTGCATCATGAAAAAATTAATAACTTTATTGTGATCGACAAATTAATGTGAGCAAGTCTTTATAATGCAAGTACGAAAGCTGACAAAATAGGTCCCCCCTCGTACTTGTTTTGTGTCAGCTTTATATTTTGTCAAAATTGAGATTAATTTAAGGGCTCGCCTACGTTGCAACTGTTGCAACGTGCGACAGTTTTTGTCTTTTTCGGTAAAATATCATTTACTCCCTTAGTCTTTTTATAAAATAAACAAAGTAGATACTATTATACATATTTATATATAAGTCCTTTAATATATTTATTTTAAATAAAAAATTTTATAAATATTTACATATAAGTCCTTTTTCATATCTATTTTTATTATTTATTTTTTTCTTAATTATATTTAATTATTATTTTATTAGTTATTAATATATAAATATAATATGATATAATAAAATAATTTTCTAATATAATTTATTTTTATATTATAATATTTACATATAAATTTTTTTTTATAAAATGACATTTGAAAAGAATTTTAATAGTTGTTGTTGTTGTTGTTGTTGTTGTTATTATTATTATTATTATTATTATTATTATTAAATTTTATTATTTTTATTTATTTTAATTATTATTATTATTAAAATTTATTAATTTTATTATTTTAATTTTTATTAGACCGTAATTAATTTATTATTATTAGTATTAATATTTCTATTATTAAAATATATTAACTGTATTATTTTAATTACTATTAATTATTATTATTATTAAAATTTATTAATAATTTTTTTATAATTTTAATTATTAATAGTAAAATTATTTATTACTTTTATTATTTTAATAAAATAACATTCCCATTAATAATAATTAAAATAATAAAAAATTATTAATAAGTTTTAATAATAACAATAATTAATAGTAATTAAAATAATACAGTTAATATATTTTAATAATAGAAATATTAATACTAATGATAATAAATTAATTACTGTATAATAACAAGTAAAATAATAAAAGTAATAAATTTTATTAATAATAATAATTAAAATACATAAAAATAACAAAATTTAATAACAATAATAATAATAATAACAACAACAACAACAATCATTAAAATTATTATTATTATTATTATTATTATTATTATTATTATTATTATTATTAATGAAATTTATTAATAATTTTTTATTATTTTAATTATTATTATTATTTTAATTATAATATATACAAATAATATTAGGGACATAATTAAATTTATAATCTATTTCAATTATAAAATAAAGTAAACACATTAATGGGAATGTTGTTCATTCCGATTCCAAATTCTATATCTCAAATAAATAACTTATTATAATTCAAACTCCTTATTATTTGTAGTTTTTTTATATTTAATTATTATTGTATTAGTTATTAATAATGGCAATAATATTAGAAAAAAATTCATAAAAACAAAAATTAATAGCATAAAAATATTAACGATGATAATAATTAAAATAATAAAAAATTATTAATAAATTTTATTAATAATAATAATAATTAATAGTAATTAAAATAATACGGTTAATATATTTTAATAATAGAAATATTAATACTAATAATAATAAATTAATTACAGTCTAATAAATATTAAATAATAAAAGTAATAAATTTTACTAATGATAATAATTAAAATAAAAAAAATTAATAGCAATAATAATAATAATAATAATAATAATAATAATAATAATAAAACAACAACAATAACTATTAAAATTCTTTTCAAATGTCATTTTATCAAAAAAAATTTATATGTAAATATTATAATATAAAAATAAATTATATTAGAAAATTATTTTATTATATCATATTATATTTATATATTAATAAATAATAAAATAATAATTAAATATAATTAATAAAAAATCAATAATAAAAATAGATATGAAAAAGGACTTATATGTACATATTTATAAAATTTTTTGTTTAAAATAAATATGAAAGAGGACTTATATATAAATATTTATAATATTTTCTACTTATTGTATTTTATAAAAAGTATAAGGGAGCTAAATTTAAACACATTTTATTTAATAATTGTATCAAAATATTAAGACTTAAAATTAATATGAAAAAAATGTGAATTATTTAATAACTCATTTAATATCTACATATATTAAAATATTGTATAGTTACATTATTAAAATTTTAATTATATATATGTAAATAATATTATATATCAATATTGTAAAATATATAAGTGTACCAATATTTTATACACTTATACAATTGAAAGTTTAAATTTATATAAAATTTTACCAACAAAATAAAAAGTCACGTTAATCTTAATTTAAAATAGAAAATATAATTATATTATTGATCAAATATTAAGAATTTATACTTTATTTATTCGTGTTCATCGGATCATATTGAATTTTGCCCACTCTCCGTATAAACATCGAGGAAAACTTCTTCCACTAAACATCGAATCTTTTTTTGTCCTTTATTATAATTCCAACTCATCCTTTTGACTTTTATTATAATTTGGAACTCAGAGAACCGCGAGGGTGAAGCACATTCACACTATATCAATTCAGTTGTGGTTAAAAGAAATTATTGAAGATTTTAGGTATCAGCAACCAATGTTGAAAAGATGTATAAGAATTAAAGACGTGAATAAATGTTTCAACCTTTTAATTGTGTGAAGAGTAACATGGCCACGTTAGGTGGAATCAGATGAAGTCCTACGGGGCCTGGCCACCGACCAATAAAGAAATTTTAAAAAAAAATCGGAAAATATTAGGGAAAAAAAATCTAAACGGAGTCTGAAATTGTTGAAGTCCAATAGATTATAACCTTCTTTACTTATTGAATATTTCAATTTTTGAACGTGGCCCCTGGATATAGAATGGATTCCAAATTACTAAAAATTTTATTTCTTTTATTTTTATTCACTGCTTTCGGTAATTAATATAATTAAATTTGGGTAAGTCTGTGTAAAAATGGACCTTATAGGCAGCGCCAAACAAAAAACTCTTTCTTCACAAGAGTAATTAATTTAAAACATTATTCTTTCTCCAAAACTAAGATATTATTACATGGTGGCGAAGGGTAACACATTTAAATTTTTTGGAGCAGCGGCCATTCAAAAGTTCGGAAACTCGAAGAGTCTTAGCCTCGCAAAAAGGTAAAGCTACGTTACGTCCACAAATTTATAATGGCAGGCTTCTCCACCCTTTCGATCATTATTAATATGAATTGCTTGATCTGATTTCTCGACCACATTTTGAAATTAACTTTGCTCCACGTTGCTCTTGATAATCAGGGGCTGCTTGAGGTAGTGGGGTTAAAGGCTCAGCATCTTGACATCTTCAGCGACGCACAACAAGCTTTGAGGAGAGAAATTGGCTATTCCACTAACAAGCAAAAATCCAATCTTAATAAAGGAATGAAAACAAAAAGTTTGCCACAGGAAATTACTTGTATATGTTGTTATCTCTAGTGTGCTTTTGGATGGCAATATAGGAATGTTTTATTTGAAGCTTATTTAATTGAATTTAATTGAAGGAGAAACCCTTTTATTGTTCAATAAAATTAATTAAAATTCTCTTAATGTTTTGAAATAATTTAAACTCCGGTGACTGTTAACTTTTTTGCTAATATTATTATTTTACTCTTGGTGATCGATCGATGTTGGAAATATGAATAGTTTTAATTATTTAGTTAATTAAATAATTATTTAATCATAATTAAATGAAAAATTATGAGAAAAAATAGGAAATTGTCACATATATATATAAATTTTTTTCTCTAATGAGAACATCTTCATTTTCTTCAAGTGAAGATACCACTGACAAACTAAAAAAATACAATATCTAAAGTATTGAAATCCTTTTTTTTTTATATTTTAGTGGCATCTTCCTCATTTGGGAAGCTCTCTCTCTCTCTCTCTCTCTCTCTCTCTATATATATATATATATATAATTAAAAATATGACAAATCCCCTCCTTTTTCTTATAATTTTTCAATTAACTATGATTAAAAAATACTCAATTAACTAAAGAAGGGTGGGGATATTTCCACCCACTACCTATGTAAATTCACTTCACTTCTAAAAAAATATTTACAATAAATTCATATTATTTTTAATAAATACAAATCAATAAAACAATTTGTATAATTAACTAATTAAATCATTTTTATAATTTTTCCTCACATAGGTTTCTTTGACCATTTTGACCATTTAGGTTGCTTTAACATAAGGTTTATTTAACTATTTCACCCTTATGACATAAAATGGCCCAATTACCCAATAAAAATGTATTCTTGTATTTAATAGTTTAGCTATTTAATTTTTTAACCTATAATCTAAATTTTTCTGAAAGAAATCTAATAATTTTTAATACCTTACAAGTAAATTATATAAATTTGATAGCTTGATAATTTATATGAGTATTATACTATAAAGACATTATGCAAGTTTAATCAAAGATTAATAATCATACTAATAAAATAGAATTGACACATTATTTAAAAATAATAAATTTTGTATAATTTTTTTTTTTAAAAAGTTGAAGTTAAAGTTAAAGTAAAATTTTTTGTACTTTAACCTTACAAGGGTAAAATAATTAATTTAAATTTACATTAAAGCAATCTTAGTAGTCACGTATGATAAAAAATTTTAACTCTAAAAGAATAAAATTAAGATAGATTAATTAGTTAATGCTTATTTCAAATTTTTAAAAATATCGTGAAATTTTTTGTAATTATTTTCTAAAAGTAGGGTGGATTTATAAAAATTGTAAGGTAAAAATAGGATAATTGTCAGAAACCTCTCCCCTAAGGTATGGTGTATTTTCAGTTTGATAGAAAGTATCCAAGTATTCTTAGGGACCACTCCTAATGTAGTAATTCGGTTTCGTATATGTTAGATAGATGAGGGCAAGATAGTAATTGAACAAGTTAATGATAAAAAATTTAAAAATTTTAAGATTTTCACATTCGGCTATGGATTTTATCCATCTCTTTCATCCGCCAAAACCAGAAACACAACTCATTTCTCTTCTCCACCTAAATCGAAGCACAGGAGCTCAAAACCTATTTCATTTTCTCTATAACGAATTGATCAAGTACTTTGGTCACAAACTAGAGACGTGACGATGAAGCTGACGACGCCAATGTCTATGACGAATGATTCACAACCGTTAGGTAAGAGAGTATAAACTAGTGAGCTTCGCCATCAAACAGCCAATCATCCAGCTATTTTGGAGCTGTGAATGAGGTATGTATCAATTTATTTTAGTGCATGTTATTTTCATTAGCTAAAATTAGAATTTTTGGTTAAAATCAGAAAATGGGTCTCAAAATTGTTTGAGAATGAAGCTAGTTCTCCTGATTTTTCCATCGATTCATGTTAGTTGCGCAGTTAAATGATTAGTCCAAATCATGCTGAAGATAGAACTAAGTCGAATATCTCTATGGTCTTGTAATTGATTGAAAATGGGTCTTGAAAATTGTTTTAAATTTTTAGCTGTGTGCTTCTGATTTGTTCCATGGATTCACGATAGATGAAAATGCTTGTTGAAGATTTGCTTGAACTATATATAGACGGTATTTCGTTAAAGTTTTTTTTTCCCTGTTTTGGTGGTTTAGATTGTGGTATTTATATGCCTTGGGTTGAGAAAAACAAAAATGATTTGCTACATTCGTTTGTGTTAGATCAGTGAGTTTAGGCAATTTGAAATGGTTTGCGGCATTCAATTGATTGTTTTATTTATGTGTTATGTTATGGGAAAAGCATAATATAATTCAATTGTTCTATATATCAATTTGGATGTGATTTGAAATCGTCAAGTGCAAAAAGCTAAAATTAATTTCTTATTATATTTTCAACTGAAAGCTCCTAGTGTCTTCTTTTTAGTATTTAGCATGCATTCTTCCCCATCTTCTAGAGGTGGTGTTGCCACTCATTTTGAATTTTGATTGAGATCTTCTTCTATACATGCATGTTTCTTGGATTCTAATTTTTGTTTCATATGATGAAGCTGATTTAATTGCTTTTTAATATCAACTTTGTTCATCTAGGTTTACATTTTGAAGACAAAGACATTTATGTCATCAAAATCTGCTGTAGGGACTTAACAGCGACATGCCCCAATGTCTTTTATTTTGTAGCATGCAAACTGCTTATGGCAAATATGAAATTGAGAATAATTCTTTCATAATTCTTTCATCACTGTTAACCTGAGTGGATGGTGGATGATTTTTGTATAAAAGATTTAAGTTATTTGTGTTATTGAATCTGTCTTATGTTTGCTTTGCAATTTCATCATTAAAATCGCTCTGTAACTAATAAGAAGCTAAATATGTAAAATGAAGTAGTAGTAGCATTTTTGAGTGGGGTACGTTCAGATGCTAAGATGGGGATCCATGACTTGTAATTTCTGTTGTTATAATTGTAATAGATTGAGGTAAACTGACTCTTCTTATTCTAGTTTTTTTTTTTATCTTTTTTTGTTCTAGATTTCTTTCTTTCTTTGTTTTACTCCCAGTTTCTTCTTTAGCACATTCAATAATTGGCGGGAGCAAATGGAGAGGAAACGTGTAGAATATGCTTTAAAAAAATTAAAAAAAGGGGATAGTTCTACTTCAAAAATAAGCAGAAGAGAAAATGGCAATGATTGAAGTTGTAGAGAAGAAATTCTTAATGCATAGGAGAAGACGACAAAGTATCTTGCAACTGGGAGCAGTTTTAAAGTGCTATTCGATTGCTTTTGAAATCAAATTGTCTTTTGTACCTGTTTATACAAGCATATACACATATTTGTATTTGTAATTTCAATTTTACATTTTCTCAGGACAGTTGTGTATTTTTTTTTTTTAAATTCTCAATGTAACTCAAATATTAAAGCTTTCTTACTTATTACTCTGTTTCATGAATTATTTTTTAGTTGATGAATGTTCAATGTAATTTTTTTTCCTTCACGGGCATTTTAAGTGTTTTTATATCTAATGTGATATTTGGTACTTAGGGAGAAGGGTGTTTTAAGTCTTTTGACTGGGAGGGGTAATTTTGTCTTTATGTCAGTCAACAAACAGTCAATGGATGGAAATACAAACAGCAGAGGAGGTGTCAGATAATACATGGATACTTCCTATCAAATGGCGAATACACAAAACCTCATGGGAGGTTTTTGAAAATTACCTGGTAAAAATATCACCATCTATTAAATAATTAAAGGTACTTATGCTTCCAACGTCAAACAACTATTAAGAGTAAAATGGTAAGATTAACAATGACACTTAGGGTGATTTGGGTGTTTTTAAATTGAACAAATTGATTATTATTCCTTGAAGATTTCTCTTTTTTTATATGTCCTCAAAGATTTTGTTCACTTGGAAATTAACAGCTCATTTAAATAAGACATAAAGTATGAGGAGCAAAGCAGAAAACAAGTCTAAAAAAGGGACATAAAATATAATAATTAGACTCCTTCAATTAAATATGACTTGAAAAATTCTCTAAACGCGTGGACGAAATTAATTAATAATCGTTACATTGCTATAGATAATACCATGAATTTTTTTTTTCCTGTTATTTTTTTATTTCACATTTCCTTTTAAAAACACGTTGTCGATGAAGCGTAAATTTAACCTTTCAACAAATAAATTAATTTGTAAAGTATTTGAATAATCAATTTGTATGTGAACAAGTCAATCCTTTAGCGGTGCATTTTTTATTATTGTGCCGCCAGTCTGTAATCTATATTGAAAAGTACATAAATCGCCTCGTAGTAAAATTAGACGATGCTCGTAAGCATAGGATTTAAATAAATAACCCCAGATTAAAAAAAAAAGAAAATAAATATCTAATGGAAAACTAGTAACATTGCGACTATACTCATAGTAGACTAATATAATCGTACGAAAGCGAGTGAATAATGAACTTCGCTTGGGACGACTTTTCAAAGAAGAAGCGTCCTTCCGAAGGTGTTTTTTACTTTTTTTTTTTTCAAAAGAACTTGAATTGTCGTTAGCTTAGCTAAGTTTGACTGGGACAACTACTTGTCCAACTTTAAAATGTCCACGAAATCCTCAAATCGCCACGCTACAGCTGGACGGAGATGAATCAAAACTCTCTTTATGAGGGAGAAATTTCTTCCCCATTTTATTGAAAATGAAAGGCACGTCAGTCATTCAGAATCCAATTCACATTGAAAACTCGTGAAGAAAATTCTATGGCGCATGAGAAACTGCCGATAGACTTTAATGTTAAATGGCTTAGAAAAGGTCTAAATTCGAATTACGTAACTTTCATCTATTGGTCCGGCTGGTTCGTACATCCGTCCTTACAAACCATACAAAACCAGCTTCTGTACCAGGTGAGAGCCGTGGCCCAGTGGGATTGGGTAGATTAATAATGTGTCGTCGCGTGTCAATAACGTTTACCATAACGTATTACTTATTAAAACATCCATCAAGTTCTCATCTTTACACATTTAATGTAGTGTATGAGGAACGTATACATACAAAGGTTTCAATTTCAATCACTTAAAAAAAAAACCGTATCAATTATAAATAATTGATACGCATACATACAAAATACATAAATAACGTATCAATTATATATATTAACGTATCAATTATAAATAACGTATATATACTTCTAAATTTCATTATTGTTTGGAAATTTCTATGCCTACTTCAAAACCATGGTAGTAGACCTAGACCATTTATAATTTGATATATTAATGTAAATGGAAGAACAGAAACAAGCTATCCAATACTCTTAGGCGGTGTTTGGTTTAAAGAAATGTGAGAAGATGAGAGGAGAGGAGAGTGGAGGAAAAGAGAGAAAAGGAGGGGAGTGGAGAGTGAAACATTTTTTTAACATTTGATTTGTTATAGAATTATACAAAGAAAGGAAATCCCTAAACTTTAATTTTGACAATTTTAACTTTAAGTGTAAAATATAATTCAAAAAATTAAACAATAAACTTATTTAATAAATTTTCATAAATAACTAATAAAATATTATTTTACACAACATGCTTTTATTTACAATTAAGTTTCATTCAAAAATTTTATTAATATAATTTTATTTTATTATTAATTTAAGTAATTATAATTAATTTAATTTGTTTATAATAAATTATGATTTAATATAAATAAATTTTTAATCAACATATTATAATTTTTAAAATTCACTTAAAAACTAAAAGAACAAAAGAAACAGGACCGCCATACGCCGCCACCCAAGTCTCCACCAGCCGCCACCATACCATGTCATCTATGCGTATGAATGATATGAAAATATCCAGAGATTGATTATCTCTATAATGTATCAACTCATTTAGTAAAAAATATATATTTTTTTCCAATACGTGTGAATCAAAAAATTTCTAAGCATTTTGAACTAAATTTGAACAATGTACATCTATTTTTTGATCTGATGGATCTATTTTTTTTATCTCAGCGACAATGTTGTACTGTTGATCTGTACTGTTGATCATTAGCCAAACTCGTACTAGTGGTAAGATAGCACGTGCCAGTAACAACGGTAGCGTCTGTCCAACTTCTTTAAAATTTATATTTCTATATTTTTAAATTAATTAATTAATTAATTTTATTTTACTAAACTGTTTAAATCATTACTTAATTTAATTAATATAAAATTATCTATAATGTTAAATAGATAAAATATAATTATAATTAATAATTATTTAATTATGTTAAACACGTTAAAAAGTTGAAGGGATATTTTTAAAGTTTTGTTTCCAATATTCTTCACTCCTTTATATGAATTTAAATTCTATATTATGACGGATATTAAATTATAATAAAAATTAAATTCTTATATATTCCGTTAAACCAAACAACAAAAATAAAAAAAAAAATTCAAATTACTTTTCTCTCATCCATTCCCTTCTTCCAACCAAATACCACCTTAGAGCAGCAATGTTTCTTATCTCTCAAATCCAGTCATTCACAGCAAAATATCAAGATGCCTTTAATCCAAAGCATCTATCCAATAGAAAGGAATATGGGGAGAGAAATTTTGGTGATCGGTCCAGGGATATACACGTTCCTACATCTACTCCTTCGCAAGGTCTCCCGTTCACACTTGCCTCAGCAATCAGCATGTTTGTATTCAGAGACTGGGACACAAGTCTGTTAACTCATAAGCACTATCACGCATTGTTAGTCGGAAGATAGTGCAACTTTCATTCGTGGATAGCAAAAACACAAGACGAATCAGAGTAATGTTAAGCAACCCAGTTAGATTAGTTACCTCAGCAAATGCAGAGGTCTCTTTCCAATTAGTTGGTGAAGCTCTAAAGAAGGCTCTCACCACTGCGTAAAAACCGACAACTATGTTGGGATCCATAGCCATTTTAAACAAGTTTAAGACAACAATAAAATGAATACATGCAAAAATAACATAGAGAATTTTATTCAATAACATAATTTTTTTTTCCAATGCACTGGATGCCAAAATATTAGTAATTATATTAGCCTCAGGATATTTAAATCAAGACTCATATGAGTATTTTGGTTAATCTCAAACCTGAGATATTTCTTCTCTTTGCTCCTCTTCTTCTACTCTTTGAACAGCCGGCCCATCATTGACAGGCTACGGCAGGTCTATCTCCAGCTAAATAATAGCTGGAAATTTCATTCCCACAAGAAGTTGTCCCGAAGTAGATCACAGGATCAAAAGCTCTATACGAAGGTCCAGGCCATTTTTTTAATTTTGAATAATCATGAAGAAAATGTCCATTCATTACTGTCTCAAACGATGAATCCATAAATTCCCAAAATCTGTTTCTCAGCTGCACAACCTAACAGTGCACGCCACGGCCTGTGCCCAATATTTGAGTCTTGCTTTCACATCTTCCGGATGATCACCTAAACAAGTAGATGAAAGACAACAAAACATTACAAATTAAAAATTCTGCATGTTCATTTAAATCACAACTACAACCAGTTGCATACATCCTAAAATCATGATCAGTCTAAAACCTCAAACACAATATTATGCATTTTTTTTAAAGAATTGGTTACAATCTAAAGTCTACTAAAACCTAAATACAAACACTTATTACAGCCCAGACGTCTACCAAGATCAGCTCAGAAATCTGCACCCCCTAATATAGGGGATGATATCTACCCGTACACACATTTGTGGGAGAGCAGATGTTTAAGCCCCCATGGGGACTGGGCCAAGGCCTTAGTGGCAGCGTCACAATGTATCAGTATTCAATAACAAAAGTATATTATTTTGAACAATTCAAAAGTATGGTAGAGAGACAATTTATCATTTCTGAAACAATATGTTACGTTGATCTCATACCAATTGATTCAATACAATTCTGTGCAACCAACAAATAGAATCATGAAATGTTTACGTGATTTCAAAAACTCACCAGGACTAGAGATCTTCCAATTAGCAATCGGGCTGGAAACAGGATCAGTCGACACAGGAGAATTCCCATGACTCTCAGGAGATTTCTGGCTCTGATGCTCATCCATGAACTTTTGGCTCATTGAGTAGCAAAGCTCAAGCGCAGGCAGAGTGTTGCAGAGCTCAGGAATCTCATCATAGCTGAAACCAAACCCAAGATCCAAACACCCCTTGAGCTCATCAAGATCCTCGTCTGTCAAGCTCTTTGTTCTCTTCAAATCATCCTCTGAATCTGTCTCCACATAACCCTCCAGCAAAACTTGATTCTTTTTCTTCTTCTTGTTCTCCTCCTTTAACATGCTACTACTTTTGCTTAAAAGCTCTTCACTTTCTTCTTCATCAAACCCACTTCTTGTTATGGTTAGAAAATGACGGTCTTGCTTCAAATCTTGGGTTTCTTCTTCCATTATGGCTTCAGAAGAAGCAACCCAAGATTCAGTTTCACAAGAAAAGCGTCCCATCTCTCTCCACTCTCTCCTTCTCTTTCTAGAGTTTCTCTCTGTTTCTCTCTAAGTGCTTATGAGGGGAGAGGCGAAAGTGCTTATAAAGCTGTGTCCAGACAGGAAAAAAGCACTTTCTTTTTCTCTTTTTTTATTTTTTCTATTTGTTTATTTACTTTTATTATGTATATGTTAATGCATGTAACATGAACAATGATAATGATGATTTTCTCATACAAATTTCGAACAATGGAAAAATTACACTAGGACCCTCAAATTTATCATAATAATAGTGAAACCTCTATTTTCTTAAACTTAAAACCTATACATCATTGTTATGTTTGATATATTAACCAATATTAACAGCTCATAAAACGGATAACACCACCAATAAAAATTAACTAGACTTTGAAATAGGAAAAATGATAATTGGTCAATTTTTTAAAATTTTTTGTTACATATAAATAATTAATCATCTACGCATGTATGATTTATATGTATTCTTTTATTGTTTTTACTTTTATCAACCACCAATTTCTATCATATACTTTTAAGATATAAGTTAATATGAATAAAAAATCTTAGTGAGTAAAGTTGTACTATTAATTTAAGACAATTATCGTAATAGTCAAAAGATTTATTTACGTAATTAATCCTTATTTACGTAACAAAGTTTCAAAAGTTAAGAAAAAAGTTTCCATAAGTATTAGAACATTACTTAATAAAAACTCCGTGATATCAAACTAAGTGTTTAATGATTAATGTGAAGTTATGAGTCAACAGGCCAAAATCTACCCAGTATTTGAGTAAAGTGATATTTCAAAACATAAGGGGACTAATCTGTTATTACAACAAATACAAGGGATGGAGATTAAAACACAAACGCACATGGGGTGTGCATGTGGGGTTGATGACGTGGACAGGGATAGCTGTACAATTTGTGGTGGTGGTGGTGGGGCGATGACGACAAGAATCAGAAGAAGACACGTGGTGGTAGGCGGTTCGGCAAGTGGACAAAAGACGAAAGTGGGGGCTAAGCGTGTGGGACCCACCACGTGCGCGATTGATGCTCTTTCCTTCATTTTTGTCTGTACCTCAAACTTAAAAAAAAAAAAAAAATGTGAACACAAAGCAAAAGAGAGTTGTTTGGAAGAAAGAAGAAACTTTGTGTGAACGAGCAAGGTGGCACCAACAAGTTATGTGATAATAACATTTGGATCTCTAGGTGATCACTTCTTTTCACTTAAGGACATAGTTTTTAGTTTTTATGATTTTATTGAAACCAATTATGGGCCAATTTGATCAATAAGATCAACTGACACCCGTATTTTAGAAAATGTGTAAAAATGCAAGGACTGTCATGTCATATGTTTGGTTCGGTTGAGCAACCCTGACAAACCATGCTCATTCTAGTAAGTTCTATAGTTTGGTGTGAAAGGTTTGTGTAGAGTAGAGATGTTTTAATTCCAAATTAAATTAATCGAATTGATAGAGCGTTGGCCGATTTCAAAGGAAATTGAAAAAAAAATAAACTAAATCGTGGTTGAATGGTTTCAATTATTTTTATTTAACTAACCACCCCGCTTGATTTTTAAAAGACATAACAAGTTATAAAATGAATTTAAAATTTCTCACCTCCTTATCTTTTTAATTAATTAAAAAAATTGTGATATTAAAAAGTCTAAAAGCATACTAGATACTTTATCTCAAAAAAAAAAAAAGGCACATTTTTTAAAATAAAAATGATCCATCAAATGTAATAAAAGGTGAGTGGACCTTATGTACTCTAAAATAGGGAGGAAAAACAAAAAAAACAAGGGCACCAGACAATATTATAGAGCAAATGTTAATTATGCAACACAATCTAGACATATGTAGAGCAAATGTTAATTATGCAACACAATCTAGACATATGTTAATCATTTCGTTTGATGAAAAAGGATATGCAAAATTTTGAAGACCATATATATAAATATATATTATTGTACGTACGCAATCGTGTGGTTTGTAACAGGATAAGACCATGCATGTTTGGAGTTGTATTGCCAAAGTAGCAACAAAAATATTCTCATGAAATGTGATTGACACCAACTGTAGACGCTTAGAACCCCTTTGTTATGGAATGGATAAAGTCTAACAAGCCAGCGGATTTAGTTTTTCAGAGAAATAAAATTGTGATGGAAGACTAAATCGCCAAATTATTATTATTATTATTATTATTATTATTATTATTATTATTATTATTATTATTTGTAGCATCAATCAATTTATACAATAGTGAAGCTCTTAGAAACTAGATTGAGTAGTCGTTTTAAATAGTATTTTTAGGTTATCACTACTAAGTGTTCGAATTCTGAAAGAGGGCGGGTATGTTTAACACAACTGTTAAACGATAATGTTGTTACGTAATGAGAAAAATATTTATGGAATATATATATATAGATCATCATCATGAAAAATTCCAATCATAGAAATGATATCTCTCACACAATGGTGGTGGCGGATTTGATGATTGCCGGATGACCATTTTTAATAATTAGCTAAAATTAACAATCAATTAAAAAATAATTGTAACAATTGTAATTGTACAATTAAAAAATGTAACTATTTAGAAAAGAATTAATATAATTCCCTCGAGACCCAAACCCCATCTCTTTTTCTGGGTACCTTTTTAATTCGAAATCATGTACGTACTGATTAACGAAAAAACTAAAATAAAATTTGTTTCGGTTGTTCAGAATACATAGAACAAGAAACTAAAAACAGAAACTGCACGTAAACTGCTGTGAAGCGCACAGTATTATAATTTGTTTTGGACCCACTAAAGATATTTTGAAACGAAGAATCCTCAGGATCAAGATATTTTCCCTTTTTTCTCTGCAAGGCATGGGATTGGATGATTGCCGAAGGGCAGTTAATTAGTTGGAGTCTTGAAATGAAGTAAAAGCATTAAAATATTTAAAACAAAATAATTTTGACAAATTGACATGTATAAATTATAATATAGTTATATGATCTCACGAAAATTGCCAAAAGAAAAAATCCATGTGGGGGTTCACTATTTATTGGACCATGATAAAGTTCCAAAAAAAATAATTAAAAGAAAAACAATGGCATTATTTTAATTATTTCTTAGCTATGAATAGGATAAGCTTGAATTCCATTATGAATAAAAGAATGATATAGTCACATAGAGTATGGTAAGTATGAATAAAAGAATGAGAGAACGTGAAAGTATTGGCCACCATGAGATTAGTTATATCATATACAACAACAACAACAATAATTCATTTTCATTATTTTTTTCTCGGAAATGTATCTAGCACTATACAGAATGTGACAGTGTGATAGATCTTGGGTTCATCCAATATCAGTGATATATTATTTTCGGATGCAAAATTGATATTTATTTTGTTGGCTTCTATAGAAAGCAACTTATGATCCGGCATCTGTGGTAATAATGCCAATGGTCTATCCATGTTTCAAAGACAACATGATCAATTTGTCGTGGCCATTGACCAAATCATTTTATTTTATTTAATCTGAATTGTGATCCTTTATTATATATGATATTGTATTATTATCAATAATTGCATTACCTGCAACAATTGCAAAAGTATATATGGAGAGAGAAAGGGACTATAGAATCACCTTTTCAACAAATTAATCATTGTTTTTTATTTTAATTTATGTTCCCGCACGTCACAAAATCTTTCAAGAAGTGGTAAAGCTAAGTTACGCCTCAGATTTGCTGTTATATTTTGAGAATTAATCAATATTTATACTTCCTTTCTTTTTTTTAATAGATGTTACTACTTGTTTGTGATGTGGGTTTGATGCGATGAGCTAGATCGAATCAGAATAAAATATGCGTAGATCAGCAGATCCGACGAAATTAAATATAGGGATTACAAATTAAATCACTAAAAAAAAAAAAAACGTATATTTGCCTATGCATAAATATGATATGATTTATTCTTGTGACTTGAGGACAGTAGAAATAAATAACAAGAAATCATCAAGAAAATTGATAGATGCAAACGATGCATGAATGAAGAATGATAAGAGATTTTGGTTATGATACCACCTCAGTTAACTGATTACCAGCTGAATGTTGACAATTAAGAGCCTAAAATTATTATTTAACAAAGCTATTTTTTTAAATTTTCACCCTGTTTGTTATCAATTCGATACTTCCCTTGCGTGCCAACCTTGATTTCGTCCCCATTCTCAAGATTTCTAGAACACAAAAATAGAATATTCACAATTCTTTTTTTTTGTTTTCTTACTTGCAATTGGCCGCCTTGTCAAGATTAATAATTAATTAATTAGACAAAAAGAGGGCGGCGTCTTTAATTGGATTATAGTAAGTTCCTGAATCAGCAAGAAAGAGGGTACAAGTGGTGTAGACTAATTATTGATTAGACAATGAGAGTTCATCTAAATTTGGATAAGTTCAAGTTTCATTGAAAGCAAAATGGGATTTAGAAACTTTGCATTTATTTTGTCAAAGTTTAATTCACTGAAATGGAATGATATGGATCAACACATATTCTTACATGCTTGGTATTTTTTTACAAGTGTCCGGCTTTCTCCTTTTCTCCAATAAATTCAATCCGTCAGCAAATATCTTATTGATTGCGTTTATTATTAATGATTCAATAAACTCTCATTTGGTGATGTCCGGTGATCATTTAATTCACAATTACGAATCATCACAAGATTACAATATGTACATGTCGAATCGAGCTCTCACAGTATGACAAGCCGCGTTGTCGGGTATGATCATGATCATGTTAATAACACTAGGCTGAAAGAGCCTTTCCTTTAATTGAAAATACATCCCCTTTTTCTATTAAAAGATGTATGCATGGCATTCAATTCATCCAGACAAAGTCATCTTCTTTAAGCAATATGAAAAGCTCACGCAGGTATGCTTGCCTGCTTCATCTTGTCTCCCGTCAATTCTTTTTCCACACACACACACACACAACTTCTATTAAATAATTCATATAAAAATTATATGCAATGCAACAAGCAGACATTAATTACTCTCAAGTCCATTAAACGGTGACATTACATATAAATTTCGTCCACAATGTATGCAGCTTCTTCTCCTTGTAATAAATAGAGGGTGACGTTCATCAAGAATAAAATTGACGCATCAATACAATTTCATGGACAAAGAAGTCGATGTCTTTTGAGCTTCAAATTAATGAAGCTAGCTCATTTATAATATATGGGTGTGAGGCAAATTGCTTGCTGTGTTCAATATTACTAATGCAAGTTGCTGGCTGGTTGTGACGACACTCAATTTTGAACATAAATCTTTAAAAATCTTTTGCTGTGTATTCTAGATGGTATGCATATTTTTTGCTTGTTACAATCATGGAATTAATTAGTGAGACATATCAAAAATTGGAATGAGATATACATCTTTAAAGATGATAGTCTCAATGTGGTGAACAGATGAAACATAATAAATATTAGATAGAGTTTGTTTTGTCACCTATAGAACATTATCATAATGCAAAAAATACTAACTTGTTAGGTGATTTTCATATATATAGAGAGAGAGAGAGAGAGAAAGAGTGATTTTCTTGTCCAAAATTTTAAAGTGCAAGCGGAAAAACTTTAAAACTGTTAGTTTTAAAAGACTTAAAACTTTTAAAACTTAAAACACATAAACCGCACGATTTATGCATTTTTCTGAACTTTTTTACACTTTAAAATCCCATATATATATATATACACTCCATGAGATTGTGTTAATACAACACATTTACTGTGTAGAAATTTCATTCAAAGATTGTATTTGAAATAATTAATACAAGCACAGCCACGCAAACTTGAACTGGGGGCGAGAGACATCTTGTTATATGGGGCCACTCATTGAGGTTCTTCTTCAATCCTTATCCTTTTTATTTTGTTCCACTTTCATTTTCATGAATATGAACCACTTATGAAATCATCCACAACTTCCACAGCAAAAATACCAAGAAGAAGAGAGAAAATTATGTATAAATTGTTAACACGAAAAAGTTCAAAATGTCTTCTTTAGTATAATAAATTGATTATCCAATAATATTATGCTCTGCATGTACTCCGTTCCCTAAATTTGCTGTTATGATTGATAATTTCAAAATAAATTTTATATATATGCAACAATATTTCATGTGATTCTTGTACGGATGACATGGTGAAACAGATATAAAAAGTGAATTTTGATTTAATTAATTGTAACAATTATTCTAGTTAAACAATTAAATATAACCTATAAAGTCAAGTAATTTTCGGTCAATCATTAGCATGGACATGGTCATTGCCAAAAAGATAAGGACGGATTAAATGGAATAGGATAAGAATGTATGGAGTATTATCCATAACTCGGTTCGGGACAGTGCATGTCGTGCTCCATGAAAATTTTAATTACAGGACATACAAAATGCATCGTTTTTTTTTTGGGGGGGGGGGGGGCGCTTAATGTTAAAATTTGCTTGGCCTATCATGAGTAATATTAATTTCAACCACTAAAATATTAAAAATAATGTATCAGAAGTTATTTAAAATTTAGACCAATAATTTTGATCTTTTATTATTACTTAGACTCATATGCATGACTGTCAACCCTGAATATATTTACAGCCAGTTGAGTTACACTTGAAAATTAAAAAGACACAATAGTATAATAAATCAGTTTCTAAAAAAGAATTTCAATACGTAATTTGAATGTATGGTAGTGTTCAACAAACTAACTCTTATTAATTATTCTATTTTTTTGTTATTGCACAAGATGGCAAATAAAAAATATATTTCAGGTTTTTGCTTTGGCAAACACTCCCCATATGTAAACATACGTAGATCATGTCGTTTTCCAGCTTTATAACTTGAGTGGCTTATGCTTCTGCTGGTGTGTCAGCCGGCTGCCAGCCGAGCTTTGCTTTTCAGTCTGCACATGATTAGTGGTCCAACCTCCTTCCCCCACGTATCTACATTATCAACATGGCAATGATACAATGTTTGTCGATGCATGCATGTGAACATTATTCAAGACATGACATTTCCCATGCATGCATGCATGCATGCATGCATGTCGTAATCCGCGTTGGGCCACGTGGACGTCTGTAATTGGACGGAAATCTATAACACTAACAGACCAACAACCAATTTGGCGGGCTTGTCTTTATCGGCTCAATAATTTCACACAGAACAGGGCTGAGCATTTTTGGTGAGCTTAATTAACCTGTGGGACCCGCTGTCTGATTGAGTTTGTTGCCGCAGCATCCTCTCCTGACAAGCTTTGTAACACCCATTTACAGCACCAGTATTAAATTCTAGTCGTTTAAATACGCCGGTTTAATTTGTCAAATACAAACGGTCTGATTAGAATTACTTTCGAGAGAGATCTGATTAGAATTACTTTCGAGAGAGATCTACGATTAATTTTTATTCCTTAATTTTAAAAAATAAAAAACTAATTTTTGTATTTAGTAAATTACGGAATAGTTTTTTCAAAATTTATTTCTGAGAATTAGTTTTATATTTAATATAATATCTCATGTATCCTCACATAATTACAAAAATACAAAACTATGCTTATTCAATTAGAAAATAAAATCATTAAATTTAAATAGATTATTATTATTATTACTAATTATATTGAGATAACAAAATGAAATAATAATATCAATGAAATAAAAAATTTATTTCAATTATATATATATATATATAGAGAGAGATGTGTGAAATCAATCATCTCCTCATTATAACTCACCATAAATAGAAAATTTCTGTTAAGTTTTCTTTTATAAACATATGCAAGTACTAAAATCTTTTTTTCTTCTTATTGCATAATTCTATCTTTGCAATTCTTAATTCATAAAAGTTTCTAAAAAAAAAAAGCACCTCAATTAAATTTTAAAATATAAATATGAATTATGAAATGGGGAGTGTAAAATATTATTAAATGAATAATTTATTTAAGTATTGAATTGAATTCTCACTCAAAATGAAATAGAATTAATTTATTTTTTATTTTTTAGGTAATTTCAATTAAAGAGGAATTTTATAAAGAATTTACAGATTGCAATTCTTAATTCATAAAAGTTTCTAAAAAAAAAAACACCTCAATTAAATTTTAAAATATAAATATGAATTATGAAACGGGGTGCGTGTAAAATATTATTAAAATAATAATTTATTTAAGTGTTTAATTGAATTCTCACTCAAAACGAAAAACTAATTAATTTATTTTTGATTATTTAGGTAATTTCAATTAAAGCGGAATTTTATAAAGAATTTACAGAGGTGTCAAAAGCTTATCCATCTCTATTATATTGATGGGCCTCCATTGTTTTTGGGCTTAAGGAACTTGAAATGGATCAAGAAGAGTATGCCTTTCAATAGCACTCAGAATGGTCCTTTGACACCCCGTTCAATTCCTCATAAAACTCATTTAATTGAAATTACCTGAACAATTTAAGTCAAATTTATTCATTTTTTGTTTTGATTGATAATTCCATTGAAAATATAATAAATTATTCTTTTACAAATATTTTCACACCCATCCCATCCCATTTCATAATTTATATTTATATTATAAATTATAATTAAAAAATACTTTTTAGAGAAAATTATTTGAGTTTAGGGTTACGGATAAAAGCCATAATAAAGAGAATATAATTTAAAATTTTAGAATTTGTATGTATATTTTACAAAAATAATAATAATAAAAGAATATTCATTTTAGGGTGAAATTTTTTTGCGGAAGGATGAATAATTTTAACATATGGATTTGTATTTTATCAATTGAACTGGGGTATTTTAAGCAACAAACTAAGGGTATTACACTCCAATACTACTAATGGATCAAGAAGAACACTTAGGTGGGCTTAGCTTGCCTGCTTTATGATGCTCCTAGCCAACGCCAGTTCTGTTGCCACACAACTTCAATTTAATTAATTTATATAAAAATTATATGCCTTGCAGCAAGTAAGACATTAATTTCTCTCAAGTCCAATATTCAACAATGGCGCAATTTATCTATAATTTCTTCTCTGCATATTAGAAAGAGGGAGACATTCGTCCATCTTCTACGTAGGATTTCCAAGAAAAACAAAAAAAAAGATATATCAATATAATTTCGTGGACATATAAAATATAAAGAGATCACCATAAAAGAAAGTGAATTATATGATACTTATTGTTTGAATTTTTTTTTCCTAAAACCTATATTATTTTTGTATGATATGCACAGTAAACCTATAATATTCTTGAGGGTGAAATTGGATAATCTTAACGCTCGAGAGAACTTCATGGCAATGGAAACAAGTGGTAGCCATATATATATTTCATTAAACAAATTTATTCTTTAAAATAAATGTTTATTTGGTAGTAAAAACGAGGAAGGAAAAGAAAGAGAAATCTTAAATTAAAAAATTATTATTGGATTATTTACAAAATTTGTTATATCGATGCCCAAATTAAAAATTTATAATTAAGTTAGAATCAAAATATTTTTAATCTATTTTTGATTCAGTATTAATAATGGGTGAAACATTATTTTGGTCATTTCTTGTAAATAGTAAGGTGATTTTGGTTTAGGAATGAGAATAACAAATTAATAAGACAATAAATAGGTGGGAGACAAATTATTGCTGGCTAGTTCCAGCAAAAAGAACGTTTTGACATGCAAAATTAACATATACTACCCACACCAAATACCATCATACCCCTAATAGTTCGTTAAATTATTAATCCACAAATTGTCAAAATAGGTCTATCGTAAAAATATTATTGACGCCTTTGAGGAGATAAAACTTCTAATTTTACGGTATGATGAAAATTCTTAACACTATCATTAAGGAGAAGATCCGTCAAAAAGACCACAAACTTTTTGAACAGAACTTGATCGTCACATTAAGCAAGGAATCTGTTAATGAAAACAAAAATATACCATTTAACACACTTGTAAGTTATAAACTTTTAAACAGAGGCCTAAATGGTCTTTGAAAAAAGAAAAAAAAAAAGAAACTGGCCTTATTAAACAAGTTTCCCAGTAACATATAATAAATTTACATTTTTACTTGATATAAACTCAAATGATTTTTTGTATATATTAATAAGTTTTAAAAACTTGAACTACTATAAGAGCCTTACCAAAATTTGTATTCACTAACAGTGTTAATGATGCAAAACTTAATTGTACACCTCTAATATTCGTGGGTAAGTTTACTAGAGGTGTACATCTAAGTTTTGGAGAAAAGAGAATGATTTAATATTCATGAGTTGCTTGTGATTTAGGTGTCTAAATTGTTAGGCAACATAAATAAAAGTAAGTGTTTGACTTTATAAAACAAATAGAGAATAACAAAATAGATTTCAAGATAAATAGATAGACAATATAGACATTTTGATTTTATAGACATCTTTCTAAAAGTAAGTATAACTTAAAAATAGTAAATGCATCAACCAACTAGACTCTCAAATTGTGGCTTCTCTCTCATGATCAAACACATTCCTCATTTATGACTTGGCATTTAGAAAAATCTGAGTTAAAAAATATTTTAAAAAATAAAGATAAAAGAAAGAAAGACAAGAGTATACTTACTTTTAGAATAGTCAAGCAATTCATAAGAAAAGTTTCATTAGTTTTGGCCCTTGTTAAAAAATCATTAACAAATTCCCTCAATTCACTAGGAAATTCATGCTTCAAAATCTACAAATTCAAAGAAACATATTCTTCGACAATAACAAACAAACGATTTATATTAAATATGAAAATAAAAATGTTACATCTATCATAAGTACCTGAACAAATGAGATATTAAGCTATCCATGTAGAGATGTTTTTCTTAAAAAGAAATCGCATCAAATGAAAGCTATGCAAGGGACATATCCATTGTGAAAAGACGGCCTAACAAGCGTGTAAAAATTTACTATTAATAGAGAAAATTATACTAAATTTCTTGATAAATAAAATTAGTCATTTTGACACGCCATTCATGAGGAAGTTCATTCCATTTATATTTAATGAAATTATCAAGAACCTGTGTACAATATGAACATAAAAAATGAACACATTAAACAACAATTATCATAACATGTTCAAGTTAAAATACATATTAGTATCCAGCGCAAACAATTTAGTGTTTGTTTTTGTAATAGTTCTTAATATATGGAAAATTTGATGACATATATCAGGATGAAAAATCAATCCTTCCATTGTCTCATCTACTATTTGTGATGCAAACTATTTACTCCACATCATAAGTGGAAACATTGAGAAAAAAAAAAAAACTAAAAGAAATAGTTATTCAAAAAGAATGGCAAACAATAAGGGTTAACTCTTATGACGAAAAAAAAAACTAAAAGGAATTAAATCCAATAGAAGACTAATTAATTATTTCCTAGTCTAACCTAATTTAACACCTCTAATAGAAGTTGGCCTATTACAATAACTCTTTTAGTTACAAGTAACAAAGAAACACTAAATTTTTCTCTAAAATAAAAAATCTTGCATACCTTCTTGTGTGCATTGAAAAGGATCACTAGGTGGTCAAGACTATTAACATCAAAATGATTCTCCATATCTCCTCAAAATAAACAAAAATAGAAGAATAATAATGTGTCATTAAGTCTCCTTGTGGCCCATTTACTTAAGGCACACTATACGAATTCAAGCCTTTAGTGATCAACTTTTTAGTAATGAAATTTCTTTTGTTGCCTTAGGTATTTTTTGCAACCAAAAAATTATTTTATCACCAAATATAAAAGAAAAAAACCACCAATGATGAAGAAATTTTTGTGTCGCCAAGTGCACATATAGCGATGGAATAATAAGTTTGTATCTAAAAGTATTTTGTTTAAAACTTAAATTAATACCAAAATTTTAAATCTTTTATGAAGAAATTTATATTTTGTCACTAAATGTGTATTTTTAGCAAGGAAGTTTATATTTCATTCCTAAATGTGTATTTTCAACAATGAACTTATAATTTCATTGCAAAAAATATTGGTTTAAAGACTTAATTTTAAATTTTTTTGTAGTGACAAAATTTGAGTTTTGCGCTAAATGGGTGCTTTTAGCTATGAAAATATAATTTCATCACTAAAAATATTTAGTTTTAAATTTAAACTAATGCTAAAAAATTTTTGACCTTTAGCCACAAAATTTAAATTTCGTCGCTAAATGTGTATTCTCAACAACAAAATTTAGATTTTATCGCTAAATGTATATTTTCACCGAACTTATAATTTCGTCGCTAAAAATACTCGTTTAAAGACTTATGAACTACCAAAGTATTAGACCTTTTTGAGATGAAATTTTAATTTCGTCAGTGAAAATATTTGGTTTAAATCTTAAATGAATACCAAATTTTAGACATTTTCATCGATGAACTTATGATTTCGCCCTTAAAATTATTTGTTTAAAGACCTAAAAACCCACCAAAATTGTAGACATTTTTGTGATTAATCTAATGATTGAAAATATTCATTTAAAGATTTAAAGTAGTTAATTTTCCACTAAAATTTTAGACCTCTAGTGATGAAATTAAAATTTCATCACTAAACGCAAACTTTTAGCGACGATTTTCATTTCATCAGTAAACAAAGTGAAAATTTTCAAAATTAAAGTCAGATTATTTTCTGCCAAAATTAAGTTAGGAATAGATTTCAAATTTTGTCACTAAAACCTCTGGTTCTCTATTTATATATCATTTAATTTATTTTCTCATTTTCTTACTTTTATTCTTTAATTCTCTCATCTCTAATACAAAATTCTCATTCTTTAATTCAATCTTATTTATTACAACTTATGTTACTATTATGTTCAGAAGTTAACTAATTATTATTTGTATTTATTTGTAGGAAATATTAAAGATCAATTACACCAAGATGAAGAAAATAAAGAAATTTATATTTGCTTGTAAAATTTTTCTTTCAAAAGTATAGATATTAAATTTTGTAATTATTTTTTTATTTTTCTTCAATAATAACTATTTTTAAATTAATTTATTGTTAAAAATGATAATAATTCTCTTTTTATCATAATGTGGTTAATTATCATTATAATTTATTGTTAAAAATGATAATATTTTAACAACAGTTAAATGTTAGAAAAATAATATTT
Organism: Luvunga scandens; assembly: GCA_030449905.1. NCBI lineage: Eukaryota > Viridiplantae > Streptophyta > Magnoliopsida > Sapindales > Rutaceae > Luvunga > Luvunga scandens. The sequence continues at coordinate 1,101,602 of JASUUG010001064.1, read as the reverse complement.
TTTAGTGATGAAATAATATTCATCGCCAAAAATACTTTTAGCAATGAAATATTATTTGTCGCTAAAATACTTCTTAGCAATGAAATTTGAAAATTCATCGTTAAAAACCTAATGCAACGCTCATATTGCGATAGAAAGATGATCTAATTTTGTTTTATCGCTATAGCCTTTAGCAATGAAAATTGTATGTTTTAAAAGCAATTATTTTCATCACTAAACCCCTTTTTTGTTGTAGAGAAGGTTTTAGCGACAAAGAGAAGAAGAGAGAAGGTTTGTCAATGCAACGAAAGAGAATAAAGAAGAACAAGGGTTTTCTAATTGCAAAGGTGATGTAGAACATTATTTTAAGATTTTTTAATTTTGTTGTTTTACATCTTTTGATATTTTTTTAGTTTAAAGGATAGCTCTATTTATATTGTCGACATACGAACTAAGCAAGTTAGATTTCATTTCTTCTATGATTGTAATAACCTTTTGTTTCCTTAATCACTTTATATTTTCATTGTTATTATTATGTAAGTATTGAATATGTATATATTGGTGTTTAAGTACCTAGGGGTGATGACCCCACCCCATCGAGTCTCAAAATTGAACTTTCTACAAAGTAATCATTTGAGGTGCAACTTTAAAGAGCTTTCTTAAACTATCGTGGAGAGCACTGATTTTAGAATAAGCATGGGATCAAGTCGCATGAGATTAGTCATGTAGTTCATTGATATATTATTCAAACTTGTGCAGCAATATTAACTCTTTTCATGGTAATTTTCAACATGTTATAAGTTTCATTTTCCACCAAAAAAATTATATTTTCATAATACATATGATATTTTCACTTAAATTGTTTGGTTTTATATTGTAATGCTTATTGAATGGGCAATAGTTCAAAAATGTAAAGCAGCTAACCATAGCTTGCTTGTGAGATAAGATTCCCCTAGGCACATTTAGACAGATGGCGAATGCATCTGACTTCTTCTCTACATGTTGAGGAATGTGTTATTAATTAAGTCTTATTTAGAGTTTGAAATATTCTGATGAAAAGTCATTTGCATAATTTTGTGATTGCTTATTCAAAGGCATTAATTGCATTGGTGGATATGCCGATGTTTCATTAATAAAACTTTAATAAACTTGTATTTGATATTAATAGGTTACATGTTTTTTAAAGGTACACTTTGATTCAATTGAGTGTGTTAAGTTTTCCTCAAATATAAGGTATGTTGATTTATCATTATAGTAAAAATTCCCTCCTACCAAGGCCAATGAGGTTTATATAATCACACATAGGGTTTTAAATATTTGTCAACTCAACTCCGTGGATTTAAGTAAAATAAAAATATCAACCACTCAAGTAATAAAAATGTATTGACTGGTAAAATTCATATAAAAATGTATTCACAATTTTCATTTTGGAGAATGATTCCTCAAATTAAGAAGTTAGCTAAGTGTGTGCATTTGCACAACCACATATTTATGTATTTTGAATTGATTTCTTATTCATTATTGTAGGTTAATGTCATTTATCCATTGTAGCTACTATTACGCTGTAACATGAGCCATGGATGGGATGGGTAAAAATTTAACTCTTACACAACAATAATAGGTTAACAAGAAAATGAGGTACATACAAATAAGGTTTCAAAAGACAAGGAATATTCAAAATAGAGAATGCATGAAGTATGAAAAGTGTAACCACTCTCAACTCATGTCTTTTAATCAGCTCATGATGTTTTGAGAAGTAAAGTTCTCTTATGCAAGAATTCCATTTTAGGATGGGTTACAGATGCATTTTGCTTCTCTATTTATAGGCGAAACTTACAATATGAATGCACGAAAAAAAAAATCTTAGCCATTTTCAATTTTAATGGCTTCAATGCTGATTTTGGTGAAGAGTAAGAAATTTTAAGCTAGCACATGCAATTGCAGTAAAAAAGTTGTTGGCCATTTGCATATGCTCAACAAAAGTTGGCTTCGATGCTAAGTTTTCAACAAAGATAGTCCTAATTGTAATTTAATAAGAACATTAATTCATAATTGAAATAAGAAAACCTAATACTAATAGGAAAGAAATTTAAACAAGTAATTAAAATAAATAAACTATTAGAGTCCTAACAAAAGATGATTTTTCAATTATCACGAATTCATAATTTGAATTAGTACTGTAAAATTTTGAATTAAAAGTAGCCAAATATAAGATGTTTGATGCATATCACTATAAACATTTTTTCTTAATAAAATAATTACAAGAATTCTTTGAATTTTTATTGTTAAAAATGCCAAACAACATTCAACAAACTCAAAGTAGATAAACAAATAGTTATTCCCCAATAAAAAGAAAAGTTATTGGTCATGAGGGGAAACATTTGGTTGCATTCAATATCAGCTTATGCCTCTAAATCTTCGAGTTCATTTTTTTTATGAAGACACTTGGCCGATGCCCTTAATGTTATTGAAACAGTATTGATTAAGATCCAACACACAGAAATAAACCATACAGCAATCACAAATCACTAGAATTTTTTTTTTCACTAGCAAATATTACTGATCCCATTTATTGTATTTGTGTTAAGGTCGTGGTTCTAAAGAGTAAAACAGTTATGCAAGTGCACTGTAAGCAGAGAACTGACTGTAAATCCTATATTGTATTCCATCCGAGTTCATGTCTATAGTTTGTTTTGTGGGTTCGATGGGTGCTCTTGAAGACCCTAAAGTCTTGCATTGATTTAGGAAAAACATTTCTAGGCCTTCTTTTGAAATTAATTATTCAACAAGTTTGCAAGAGGTTGTCTACACATTAGTTTCTGCTATTCCTCGAAAGGTTAATAAAATTCCTGAAGATCATGTGTCTGGTATTTCTCGGGACGAAAACAAATTATTGAAGGAATTATCTGAGGTATTGAGAAAGGAATTAAGAAAAAGTCTCATTTATGAGGACTAGAATTTTCGATAGAAGTTAAAGTTGTAGATTTTTTTATGCAACGTGAAGGAGATGTTGAACCCATCTATGATTATGTCACGATGGTAAATGGTGGAAATGCCTTCCCCTGCAGTGCAACATCATTTGCCGCCTTTAGGAGAATAAATGTAGATCCATCGGATGCGGATGATTATTGTATCTGTCTTCTTGATTTTAGGTTGAAACCATCACGTGGGTCCAACTATTAATATCCAGCGCGGTTCCACGTTGAGTACATCATTAATACCCTGAAGAAAAAAGCAGTGTCCCTGTTGTGTCGAAGCAATTTCCAACACCTCCTTTTTTTAGATTTTTTTATTTTTTTAATTCCTTTACTTTCTTCTACTTCGTTCTTCTTATTTTGTTTTATAATTGCAGAATCTGTAGGGCTAAGTTGAGTGGTGGCCATTTGCTGTTCCAAAAAAGTGGTATCTAAAATTGGTATGCTTATTGTGATTGTTTAATTTTAAGTGCTTTACTTACTCAATTGGGATAAACTATAATCAAAGACATTAGTGCATATATTCATTCTTCAGTCTTTGGAAGGCGATTGATGATGCGATGCATTTGAATGTTTGTTATTATAACAAAATATTTCATTTTATATAGTTTAGGAAGGATAGTTTTTACTTCTTGTGGACCTAAGATTTAGTTTTGTAATTTTTTTCTTTCTTTCTTTCTTTCTTTTCTATGTTGTCTAGTTATTAACTAATTGAGGTTTTTTTTCCCAAAAAAAATTATTTTACAGTTTGGTATGACTACATCACCTGGCTAAGAAATGTCTATCTCACCATGTGATATAGTCGCACCAAACTAGTCTGAAATTGAAGCCATTCCCTTGATGAGCCCAAGGTAGGGCGAAACCAGTTGACACCGTGCCATGCAGGCTAGGCTAACTTCTGCTATATGACGTGCTGGAGTGTCGCATGGCGTCGCCTCTCAATTGGTGACACTTAGCACTTCAATATATGTTAGTGATGTATGTATGCATTTGTGTTACTCTTTTCATCTTTTGAACTTGTTGCCATCGGAATTGGCACCTGATTTTTTCTTTTCTTTTATGCTTTAGAGTTATCTTCAAATAATTTTGGAAGGATTACTAGCAGTAGAACGAAGTTCAAGTGGAATCCACACTCTGTAAATTGCTAGGTTATAAGAACTTATTGAATTTATACAATCCGTGTGTGTATTCATTCTTTGGTCATAAATCTTTTGCGTTTGTTTTGGAAGGTTGATAATGTGATGCTTTTGAATATTTATTATCATTGAAAAACCTTCTGTTATATATAGTTTAGAGGGAGGGGTTTGCATCTACCATGGTTCACTTTTGTAATCCTTTTCTTTCTTTCACACAATCTTTTCTATTCTTTATCAGAGAAAAACAATTGTCTATATTGGTTAAGATTTCCTAAGTATTTCACATTATGAAGTTTATTCTTGCTAGCTATTGTGGTTGATATTCTAGTAGAAGTTGAGGTTTTCATAAATTTCATTATAGACAAATTTGTGGTTGGTATTTCAATAGAAATTGAGGTTTTCATAAATTTCATTATACACTAATGTTTGTTTTAGCATCTCATTCTTTTTCCCTGAAGATAAATTTCATTATGCACTATTTGCTTTCACTGATTGTTTTTGTGTCTCTTTCTTTTTTCCCAAAAATTTCTAGTTTAAATTTGTTTCATTGACTATTGAATTTATATTTTACAAACAATTATTGATGGTGCACATTGTCTTGATTTGAGGCTATTTACAACTGCATGTGCTAGCATGAAATTTCTTACTCTTCACCAAAGTCAGCACCAAAGCCATTTTAAATTGAAAATGGCTAAGATTTTTTTTTCATGCATCATATTGTAAGCTTCGTCTATAAGTAGAGAAGCAGAATGCATTTGTAACCTATTCCAAAATTGAGAGATTAGAGAGAAATTGCAAGTGAAGCAATTTGAAAGTTTGAGAGAGCTTTTATTTAAGTGTTTTAGTTAAGGCACAATTGGGTGTATTGGGATTTTGGGTTTTGAGAATTTTTTTTTTCCACTTTTATAAATTCTCATTTATTAGTTAAGTTATTTTTCAATCTTCGCCCATGGAAGTAAGCTTTAGACCGAACCACGTAAAACTATTGTCTTTTTTCCTTGCATTTGTTTACACTGCATTTATTTTTCTTCAAAAATTGTAGCCACGGTAATATTGGTAATTTCTACCGCCGCGCTTCCGCAATAGTCTTGAATTACTATAAGTAAGTGGTTCTTATTATGTTTTTCGGAGGCAAGCAATAATAAGATTAATTCTAATTCCTATTAATTCTTCTCCCTTCCCTCCAAATTTTTAAATTCTTCATCTATTCTCTCTTAATTCTCTAATCAAAACCCTAGAATCCTAGCATCTGGTATCAGAGCACATCCTTCCTACCACCAATTTTTATTTTTCCTTTCAATTATTAAAAAAAAGAAAAACAGCAACCAAACTTTTGCCAATATCTCTTGGCTTATGACTTAAGACTTGAACGGAGCCTACCATCTAAACTTTTTCCAACATCTAAACTTTTTCAACCGAACCTAAATTTTCTGAGTTTTTTGTTTTTTATTTAGGCATCATGATTATTTAGGAGCTTGAAGGCAAAGTTGAGCAGTTGTCTCAACAGTTTCATGACAAGGTTACGGCCATCGACGACAAGGTTACAACCTTAGCCAAGCAGAATAACGATATAGAGGAACTCATGCACAGTATCCTTCAACAATTGAGCCAGCTGTGAAAAGGCAAACAACAAGCTACTGATCAATGACATGTTGATATATTTACTGGAGGGAGCTCTGCTCCTCAAACGGCAATTGCTACCCAACCACCTCTTGAACCTGTTCAACACATTGGAAGTACTTTTGTGCAAAGCTTGTAACATACGACTTGAATTTCCTATTTTTCATGGTGAAAATCCAATAGGATGGATTTTTCGATGTGAGCAATATCTAACAGATGTGGACTTATTGTCTGTAGCTATTGGCTATCTTCATGGTGATGTCGTACCTTGGTTTCATTGACTAGAGCAAACTATAAGCAAAATGACTTAGGCGAAATTGAAACGGGCTTTGACTACTCAATTTGGGGCATTATAAGAGAATGATGCAGTTGGCAATCTTACCAAACTACGTCAAACAGGGGCCTTTTTTGAAATGACAATTTGAAAAGTTGGCTAATCGAACTAGCAATTTAACTGAGCCTTCCTTCATTAGTTGTTTCCTCTCTGGGTTATGTGAAGATATCAAGGCTGGCTTACAACTATTCAAACTTGTTAGTCTCCTACAAACTTTTGAACTTGTTAGATTTCAGGAAAAGGCAATTATTTTACAAGGCAACTGTTCTCCCGTTCTTGCCATCCAAGATCCAACCCCACAATTACAGTCGACTCCTACTTCACCAGCACCCTCTTTATTAAGACCGGTTCCCTCTACCTTATCTAATAATATCAAACACTTATCATCAGTTGAGCTGGCAGAAAGACGTTCAAAAGGGCTTTGTTTCAACTATGGCAAGCAATTCAAGCTCCGGCATCGCCGCAAACAACCCAACTATTGCTTTTAGACGCTGATATGACTGTTCACAACCCTCTAAAACCGCCTGACCATCATTCGAATTAGAAGATCTCAGTTATTGAGACTGGGTAAAAGACTTGTGGACAAGCATGTTTTAAAGGGCGAGGAATGTTATGACTCTAATAGTTTATTTTATTTTAATTACTTGTTTAAATTTCTTTCCTATTAGGATTAGGTTTTCTTATTTCAATTATGAATTAAAGATCTTATCAAATTACAATTAGGATTGTCTTAAAATACTATAAGTAAGTAGTTTTTGGGAGGCAAGCAATAATAAGATTAATTCTAATTCTTACTAATTCTTCTCCCTTCCCTCAGAATTCTTAAATTCTTCATCCATTCTCTCTTAATTCTCTAATCAAAATCCTAGAATAGCATCTTTTCTTTTTCTTTTTTTTATTGCATTAAATCTTTGTAACGCTATAAATTTGAAAAAGACTTTTTTTTTTATTATTTACTGCTTCGGTTCATAATGGTTTCTTGAAATTCTTTATTAAAAAAGCCACAATCACCAAATTTTTAAAATATGAAACACACTAACCAAAGACCTAAACAAAATGAAAAGAATCATATATAGAAAATGAGGCAATTACCTCTTACTTCCCGGAGATGATGGGCGGCGGAAATATGTAATGCGCAGCCGCTCCAGCGAAGTGCCAACGGCGATTAAGATTCTTTTGGCCGATGGCGATTAGAATTTGTTTGGTTTTTTTCTTTTTCCTTTTTTCCGGAAAGATTAGTATTGCATGCAGCGAGAAGATTGCGAAAATATGTAATGTGCAACGGAGTGGCGCTCCAGCAAAGCGCCAACGGCAATTGGAATTCGTTTAGGTTTTTTTTTTTGGAACGTTAGTAGCGAATAGAGATGAGAGAAGATTGGAGAAATGAGGAAAACACGGATACAAAAAAAATTAGAGAACTGCGGCGAGTACCCAAAATGTATATTTGTTTCTTGTTACGCAAGGTAAATGCCTTTTTTGAAAAAAAAAAATAATAATAATAGTTCTTTTTTACTTTTTGTTGAAAAAAACAATTCAAAATTTATAGTTGTCAACGAATAAATGTCTCCCATAAATAATGGACAAAAGCCAAGACTTACCTTAAAAAAAAGGGGCCAAAATTAATGATTTATTTTTTTTTCGTATTATGCAAGATAATTATTAGTTAAGTAAGAACATACAAGTTAAAATTTTAAGAAAAACAAATAATATAACTTTAGAACAAACAAATAATAAGGTTTATGTGACAGTCAACTAATATAGTAATTTCACGTGATGAAATCATTTTGTAACTAATAATCTATACAAAATGAATGAATTACTATTTTGTTATACATAATCGAGTTTCCATTTACCAAGTCAATTTGTGCACAATAACTTATACAAAAAGCATGAACTTCTCTTTTGTTATATAACAAAAAATCTTTGGCTTCAATTAAATAGATCAAGCGATATACTAATTAAAAACCACTTGGTGAATAAACAATTTCGTTTTTTTTTCCCTTTCCCATCAAAATTTTGATTTAAAATTTTGGATATTAGCATCGCTTAAAAAAAAAAAAAGAAACCTCTAATGATCATAATCGACCCTTTTGATTAATCAATCATTGGGCCAAAGGATGATAACGAGACGGGTTCGGGGTGGGAATCGTGATATCCATTTCTACTCTCAAATTTGTAGCGGTTTCAAAACCTGCCTTTACGGCTAGTTCGAAGTTATTCTAATTTGGGCCTTCAAATCATTGATTTCATAATTAGGAAGATGGCGTCCTTAGTGTAAAATACAGCCGGTTTAAAATTCACTCGCTAGCTTATCTAGCCCCACAGCTAACGGCTGGCCTCGCCTGTTTGTCTGGCTCTTCCCTCGCCCTGCCAGGCTGCAACTTCATTCTTGCATAGTTTTGCTTTGTTTTGAGTTGATAAATATAACTTGGGCAAACCCTTAAGAAGAAATCCTGATTGATATTTAAATGGCTTATTTTAGAAAATAATAAAAGAGGGAGAAAAATGTAAAAGGATAATGGTCAACGTAGGAGGCGAGGTGACACCTCCAAACAGCCACCTTCAACATCAAAAACTATTATTTTAGGGTACATTTGATATGTATGGTGGTATATGATACGATAGAACGTAATATTATTATATTTAATACTGTCTTGTATTTGATATAATTTATGATTAGATTAGATCGTAACATTAATATTTTATTTTTATTGTTAAAATTAATTAAAAATAAATAAATATTTCTTTAATCATAGTGTCATTGAATTATTTCAAATGAAAATTCACTTAATATTTTTCAATTATAAAATACTTTAATTTTATATTTATTATAATTTATATTATGATATTGAGATTTATAATTTATTATTATTATTACTATTATTAACTAAAAAATTTTATTATTAATTTATTTATTAAATATATTTCTAATATTTCTATTATAATTTTTAAGAATCTATAATTTTATCAAAATTGAACTAAATATTTTGAAATTAATTTAATCATTAAGTTTGAAATTATAAAAATCTTTAATGATTATATAAACTAAAGTAGTATTATAATTTAATGTGAAAAAAAAAAAGGAATCATAATCTTAAACATATGATTTAAATTAATAATTTTTTAAAATATTGATTGTGTGGTATCAAAATATTTATAATATTATTTATTTTTCTATGTTATTTATATAAGTTTGAATATTGCCAAATATCACGCTACGTGTATTAAAATCACGTTCAAATTTATTTCATATAAGACTAGTTTATTTTCTACAAAGAAAAAGGATCAGAAAAGTCAAAATTAATTTGTAAACTCATACTTGAATTCACATTTCCGATAGCTAATTAAAATGATCTGCTAAACAATGCATTGAGTCTACGCAGATGGTTGCCAATTCTTGTCAGTTAAACAATGAATTTTCTCCACTCATTTGGTCCATAAAACAGCTTCTGAAGCGCGATTGGCATATTCGCACCAATCATGTATACCGTGAGGCCAACTATATTACGGACCACATGGTTAAACGATCCCATTTATTTTGTTATTTTAGAATGAAATGGAGTAATCAAAATCTATCCTCACCCACATGTTTCCAACAGGAATCAAAGTGTTTCTCTCCCACATAGAGTAATCACCCACAGATAATGAGATAATTTAGAAGAAGAAGAATCGAATTCCAACCATACACCACCGTCAACAGAACCACCAACAGTCGAAAATTGAGTAATTGGATACATATAAGGAGAAATTGTAGGACACATCATTTGTAATACAATTAATTAATGCTAAATGAGGGCAAACCTAAAACAGAGAAGGCATTCTTGTTAATGTAGACCTTACTCCATGAATTCTTGCTAATGCAGACCTTACTTCATGAACAGCTTAGTGTGAATCAAAATTAGTAATGCCCCTAGCTTCCCTTTGTCAACGAGCACAACTTGACATTTCTTTCTTCCACTGAATACAGTTTTTAAGTAATTGGAAGTAAATCTTGTTCTGCCTCAGAGGACCAGCTTGGGACATTTTTAACAGCCCCAACCTCCTTTGAAGTTGTCTTTTACAGTAGTACTACGACTTGGCTGTTGGGAGTTCACTAAACACAATATTTCCAATCTCGTGAAAGACAGAACCCATCTTACTTTTTGCTTTGGTCCCACAGACAATCAATACTCTTTCCTTCCGGCCTTTGAGATTTTCCATCAACGTTCTGAAAATAATTCTCACCAAATGGCTTCCCGTCGGCTCTGATTTATCAATCTTGCCTCCAGAGTGATGGGTTCCGAGTGATGAACACTGTCTTTATTTAAAAAGGTATGTGACATCAAACTTTTATTAATATACTAAACAGAATCACTAAAACCCAGAATGCCTTTTCAGCATGCTGTTTAAACCCCTCAAACAATTGCTTCCTTTTCATTTCCCAGGACTTCAAGTAGTATTTACCTCTTGTGATGGAATATGGTCACATATTCAGCTGACTGCACAGCATGGAAAAACATATGATCACAAGTCTGATATCCCAAACATATGTTCATCCTACAAGCCAACTACAACAACTACCAAGTTTTGCATCAAATTAAGTTTGTATGTCAAAAAAAAAAGAAAAAAGAAAGAAAAGAAAGGAGGTTTGGATATCAGAAGAAACATGGATCCAAGATTTCTGAATAATAGACAGAATGGCTTCCTCAAAACAATTGCATACTTAAAATTACCACAAAAGATACAAAAGTACATACAAGACATGATTCGTAGACAAAACTTGTGATGCAAAAACAGAACCTAAGGCTTATTAATCATATCATGAAGCAAGCACAAAATTAATTATTCTGACTACCAAAATTCATATAATTTTCAACAGAATAAATTTTTTTTTATCATACATACGGTTGAGCAAACCAAAATTGGAAAACAAAACCAAAAATATGTGCACACATGCAAACTTGATTATCAAATGTGAAATTTGAGAATTTCATACTAATAAATCAAGGGCTGTTAAGAATAGTGATGAACAGCACAAGTTAGTTGCATGAGCTGTTATTTTCCCTCCAAATCTCAGAGTTAGCAGTCTGTTATGATTAGCTGGAAATGTACTCACGAGTTTGTTGCATTAGAAGCTTCCACACACAGCTATATATAAATGTATAATGGAAAGAGGAGCTAATGTTGTAATGTGTTCTTGCTGAATCAATAAAAAATTTTCTATTCATTTTCTTATCATACAAACAGAAAATACAGAGTTATTTAATTCTTGATTTGGTATCAGAGCTATCTCTAATGGCTGTAAACAACACAAATCATGCAAATTTCATAACCACATTCACCTTTACAACTCCGATCAAGCTTGATCGTTCGAACTACATAGTTTGGAAACAGCAAGTGCTCTCATCAATCCGTGGCAATGGTCTTGAAGGATACATTGATGGATCAAGAATTTGTCCTAATCAAGATCTAGATCTGAAGATTGCTCAGTCAACACAGAGAGTCAAGAAAATCGTGATTATGCTGCATGGAAACGTCAAGATCAACTTCTGCTCAGCTGGATCATGTCATCTATAAGTGTTGATATACTTAGTTTAGTGGTAAGCTCTAAAACCTCCTTTGAATTGTGGAAAAACCTTGAGAAACAATTTAGATCTGAGTCTATGGCTAAGAAGGTTCATCTGAAAATGCTTCTAAGTAATTTGAAAAAAGGATCACTATCAATATCAATGTACTTTACAAAGCTTAAAACTGTAATTGATGGTCTTGCTCTGGCTGGAAGTCTTGTGAGTGACATAGATCTAATTACTCATCTTATCTCTGGTCTTAATCAATCATATTATCCTGTGGTTGTTTACATTGAAGCTAACATGTTAATATAGATCTTAGTGAAGTTTATGCTATGATTCTCACTCATGAAGCTAGGCTTGAAAAAAACAAACAGAGTGAGTGTAAAGAAATTAAGAATAATTTTGCAGCAAATGTAGCACAAGCTAGAAATTTCTTTAAAAAAGGAAATAATAATATGCAAGGTAACTAGAATAATGCTGGTAAAAGTAACTGGAATTCTAATCATGAAGGAAGAGGTGGTTTTAATGGATTTGGTGGCACTGGTAGAGGTGGTTATCAAGTACAAATTCAGGTAGAGGAAACTGGAATAATAATTTTCGAGGAGGTTTTGCTGGTGGTTCTAACAATGGCTATGGAATAGGTGGTTTTGGATCTAGTGATACTGGAAAGAACTTTATTCAAGGAATAGGTGTTGTTTGTCAAATTTGCTTTAAATTCAATCATACAGCAGCTGAATGTAGAAACAAGTTCAACAAGAATTTCACTCTAAATTTTTCACAACAGATCTTTAGCCAAAATCAAGGTCCAAAGGCAACTTATATGATTACATCTGAAGGAATTGCTGATCAAGGATGGTATCTTGATAATGAAGCCACTCACCATTTAACTAATAAAGTTCAGAATTTGAATGATGGTAATGTTTATTTTGGATCAAATTTATTGCATGTAGGTAATGGTCAAGGTCTTCAAATTACACATATAAGACATGCAAACCTTTATACTTCCCTTGGTATTTGCTTACACTTAAATAATGTTCTATGCGTTCCTCAGATTACCAAAAATCTTATTAGTATTTCCCAACTTCTTGCTGGTAATGATATTGTCATTGAATTTTCCTTTAATACTTGTTTTCTAAAGGACAATGAGAAGGGCACTCTGTTGGTTCAGGGGATTGCTAAGGTAGGTCTATACAAGCTACTGTCACAAGAAGAATTCCTTGCTTCTTCTTCTTCTTTGACCAAACCTAGTTCTATGTTATCTGTTATTTCTTCCAATAAAAGTGTCAGCCCGCATACAAACTGTAATAATGAGATATTTGTGAGATCATAATCTAAGCTTCCTGTAAGCTTCTACACTTCAGGTTCTATCTCAGCAAATATATTGCACAATAGACTTGGTTACCTAAGTAAACATGTCATACAAACTATTCTCAAGAATAACAATTTGTTTTCTGCTCATATTAGTACTTCAAATTTCCAGTTTTGTGATGCATGTCAACGTGGAAAATTACATCAACTACACTTTTCAATCACTGAAATCAAAACAAAATTTCCTTTAGAATTGATTTATACAGACCTATGGGGACCTGCACCTGTTCTTTCTATAGAAGGCTATAGATATTACATTTCTTTTGTTGATGACTTTACTAGATATTGTTGGATCTTCCCTTTAGTTTTGAAGTCAGATGCTTTTACTATATTTAAAAACTTCAAATGTCTTGTTGAGAAACAATTCAAGTTTCCAATTAAAGCATTGTAATATGATATGGGAAGGGAGTTTAAAAGCTTTCATTCTTTTCTTCAACAAGAAGGAATACAAATAAGGTTCAGTTGTCCTTACTCACATCATCAAAATGGGGTTGTTGAAAGAAAACATAGGCATATAGTTGAAACATGTTTAACACTTCCAACATAAGCTCAAATGCCTATTTCTTTTTAGTGGGAAGCCTTCCATACTACATCTTATCTCATTAACAGAATGCCTACTACAATTCTCAACAACTTATCACCTTATCAAAAGCTTTATCATCATTTACCAAATTACCAATTTCTTAGAGTGTTTGGTTGTGCTTGTTATCCATTTCTTAGACCTTACAATCAGCACAAACTTGATTTTCATTCTCAAAAATGTCTTAGGCTACAGTCCTCTTTATAAAGGTTACAAATGTCTAGATAAATCAAGCAAAATCTATATAGCTGTCCATGTTACATTTAATAAGTCAGACTTTCCTTATTCTGAGATGTTTTCTCATTCCTCATGTACTTCAAAGTTTGATCCTACTTTTTCTGCACCAGTTTGTATTTTTAATGACAGTAGCTCTAGTCAGACATCTGCTGTAACACCTGAATCAATCATGCCATCACCTTCCTATTCTCCTTATTTAATTTCACCAATTATTTCATCTCCTCAATTATCTTCAAATTCCTCATTACATCATTCTTCATCTCCCTCACCTGTCTTACCTCAACAAACTTCATTACCCTTACATGCTTCTCAACAAACTGAACCAATCCTTTTTACCCATCCTATGATCACTCGTGCCAAAGCTGAAATTTTTAAACCAAAAACCTACCTCACAGTTACAGAGGACTTTGAACCAGTACATACTAAAGCAGCATTAGCTGATCCAAAATGGCATATGGTTATGAAAGATGAATACAATGCATTGGAGAAAAATGCCACCTGGACTTTAGTTCCAGCAGAAGCTGCTGATAAAGTTGTTGGCAATAGGTGGATTTTCAGAATTAAATATAATCCAGATGTGAGTATCTCAAAATATAAAGCTAGGTTAGTTGCAAAGGGGTTTCATCAGACCTTTGGTGTGGATTTCTTTAAGACATTTAGTTCTGTTATGAAGCCTTGCACTGTAAGAATTATTCTCAGTTTAACAATCATGCAGAATTGGTCCATTAGACAACTTGATGTGAACAATGCTTTCCTTAATGGAGTGCTTACAGAAGATGTGTTTATACACCAACCAGAAGGCTTTGTTAATTCTTAATTTCCAAATTATGTTTGCAAGCTGAATAAAGCTCTATATGGCCTTAAACAAACTCCCAGAGCTTGGTATGATAGATTAAGAAGGTCTCTGGTTCAATGGGGTTTTCAATCCTCTAAGTCAGACACATCTCTATTTTTTCAACATGTTGAAAGTGATATCTTGGTTGTTCTCATCTATGTGGATGATATTCTTATCACAGGTTCCAGCAATGTTCAGATAGAGAAAGTTATAAGTCAGCTTGGTTCTGAATTTGCTTTTAAAGATCTGGGGGATTTCAATTATTTCTTAGGTCTTGAAGTGACTCCCTCTACTGATGGCTTACATTTATCTCAGACTAAATATGTTGGTGATATTCTAAAGAAAGTAAACATGCTCAACAGCAAAGGCTGTAATACACCTATTAGTGTTGCTGATAAATTGCAGAAGGACAAAGGCACTGTGTTTGACAATCCTTCTCTTTATAGAAGCATTGTTGGCTCTCTTCAATATGTCACATTAACAAGACCGGATATTGCTTTCACTGTTAATAAGTTAAGTCAATTTTTGGCTGCTCCAACAAATTTACATTGGCAAGCTTGCAAAAGGGTGTTGAGGTATCTGCAGTCTACAGCTCATTATGGAATTCAGTTCTACAACATAGGGTCTCTCATATTGAAAGCTTATTCAGATGCAGATTGGGGTTCTGACCCCAATGACAGGAGATCAGTTAAGGGATATTGTGTTTATCTTGGCTCTAATTTTGTGTCATGGTCATCTAAGAAACAACACATTGTTTTTAGATCAACTGCTGAATTAGAGTATAGATCCCTTGCTTTGGCAACATCTGAAGTTTTGTGGATCACTTATCTCTTGAAGGACCTAAAAGTGCAGCTATGTAACTCTCCTGTTTTGCATTGTGATAATAGAAGTGCAGAAGCATTAGCCAGCAATCCTAAATACCATTCTCGAACCAAGCACATTGAGCTAGATCTCCATTTTGTCAGGGACCATATTGCTGCCAAAGAAGTTATTGTTGAACATGTATCAAGCTCTGAGCAGTTGGCTGATGTACTGACTAAACCTCTAAGTTTTGATCATTTTGCTTACGTGAGAACTAAGCTCAATGTATGTCCCAGACCTTGAGCTTATGGGGGCATGTTAAGAATAGTGATGAGTCAGCACAAGTTAGTTGCATGAGCTGTTATTTTCCCTCCAAATCTCAGAGTTAGCAGTCTGTTATGATTAGCTGGAAATATACTCACGAGTTTGTTGCATTAGAAGCTTCCACACAACTATATATAAATGTATAATGGAAAGAGGAGCTAATGTTGTAATGTGTTCTTGCTGAATCAATAAAAATTTTTCTATTCATTTTCTTATCGTACAAACAGAAAATACAAAGTTCTTTAATTCTTGATTAGGGCCACCACGTCAACCCATAATATACTGAAAATTCATAGCAAATAGATATCAATTAAATATTTATACCTACATCATTGGCCAAACTAAATACAAATTCAGTAACCTGCTCCATGCGTATACAGGTCCAGTACTACAGGAAGCCCCGAAATTCAAATATGTGTCAATTTTGATACAGAAATACTCCAGCATTTCAACCCTTCGCTTGAGCATTTCTGCATTCATCTATAGAAGGATCAAAAGATAAGCTAGCACATTTGAAAGCTCTGCTATTCCTACATCAAGTTTCTCCTCATGTGAGTAAAAATAATCAAGAATTCAACAAATAATGACAATTTTCATTCGACAAATTTTATTGACTCTAAATTATTTGCACCAAGCCCAAAATAAAAACACTAACGTGAGGGAAAAGAAGAAGAACAAGAAGAAGAAGAAGAAGAAAAAGAAGATTACTTCTGCAGTCTTGTGTTTTCTGGATCTAGGTCCTCCGTTTTGAGATCCAACATAATCAACTCCAGCAAATGTGCTGGTCACTTAGTTGTTTAGCATTAAAATGGGGAAAACATCGCAGAACTAGCTGATATATGTGTTCTTTACCGTAAGCTCACAGGGAGTGAAAATTCCAAGCAAGTCATAGAACTAAGGACAGCTGAAAATGATCAATACAGTACAGCCGATAACAAACTTCAAACAGTTGCAGTGGAAGCCAAAGAACAAAAAAGAGAAAAAAAGTAAACTATTATGCTCTAGCACAAGTTGTTCCAGAAACTCCAGAGAAATCCAACAGAAAAAAACCATGGGTATGAGCAAATATATCAGTTTGAAGGGAATGAAAAAAAAAAAAAAGAATAAGAGAGAGATGGAGTGAGACTCGACTAGGAGCTAGCAAAACCAAGTGGGTGACAAATCTCAAGGAAGCATTCAAAGGTAAAAACCATTTTCAAAAACATTGTTGAACCTTCAGCACTTTGAAGAATGTAGCACTTTAGATTAGCAACAAATTTAAAATCTTTAAACTCTTGTCCATTTCATTTTGAGGTTTTTGTCAAAGTTTGCGGAGGACGAGGCAAATTTCTAAACTCTTGTCCATTTCATTTCATTTTGTTTTACTAAAATATGAAAAGGTTTCGTAAAACAAAATACATTCTAGTTAGTTGACGTAAAGTCGGGATTTTCTTTCCAATGCAAATTAGTTAATGAGAGCAATCTATCTTTTTCTGTCTCTGTGTGTGTTTGTCAAGCCTCTGTTATCACTATAGTTTTGGCTTTTGATGGCTAACACTTTGAGAATTAGGTCCAATAAGATAAATGTGGGGATTAATAGCAATTTTTTTTTTTAAAAAAAATTAATCTTATTAGATTTAGCTAAATTATATCGACTTTGGCTGTGTTTTCAACTGTTCAATTGTTCTAATTATTTTTCACAAATCTAATGATAAAACTTCTGAAATTGTTAATGAATTTTCAGTGGGAATATTGTGTTGAAGCTGTTTGGGGGAAAAAATTTGTGTGGGGCTGTCCATGCTGAGCTGGTGGGATAGCCCCCCACCGATCCTTCTGCTGTTTGAGACCAAAACACGACCGGTATCTTTTTCAGATCATATATTATTTCATTAGTATTGTATTAAATATTACCTTCCTCATGCTTACATTTTTTGTTCCACGTTTTACACTATCATATTAAGTCAGGTATTCGCAGAAAAATGGAGAAACCTCATGTAAGATGGAACTAAATTCTTCTATTCACACTTATTTTGCTCAGCAAGTCAAGATATTTGGATTTTATTTAAATATCCTTGGGTTTAAAATCGATTAGAAAACTAGACCATACTAATCTATGAAAATTGAATAGGACATAGTCAAATAGAATTCATTCATGAGCACATATTTATTGATTTCTTTGCTTTGAACTACTGGTTTCAATTCTTGCGGCATGTTTTTAGATGTAATGATTGAAGCTAATTATTTCTCTAGTTTTAATTTAACATTGTAATATAACTAGATGAGGGTAACTATAAACGTGCAGTTTAAGGACTCGTTGAACAATAATACCAATCAAGTCCAACTCATACAGATAGAAGGGAATTTGATTTCTAGTATTGAAAACTTCTATTCTAATCTCTACTTGTTACCCAAGATAGAAGGGAATTTGATTTCTAGTATTGAAAACTTCTATTCTAATCTCTACTTGTTACCCAAGATAGGATTTATGTTATCTTTCCAACTTCATGCCATGAGATATGGCCTGTTCTTTTGGCTCTTAATATCGACAAAATGATTACAAAATCTGGGTGGTGATGTAAAATTTTTATTTTTAATTTTTTCAAATAAGATAATAAGAAAAAATTACATAAGAACGTTCAGAAGTGCCAACAGTAGAAAGTCACCATATTCACACTTTAATAAAATAGAACATTCTATTATGGAGTGAAATAACTTATTTCTTTGTAATGGAGAAAGAAGTTTATGAATTATTATTGCAACATAAATTTTTAGAGTAAATACTAAATTTGTGATTGCTCATAAGGCTTCTTAAACCCCAAAAAAAAATCAATATATTATGATATCCTGTCTACTAAACCATTCATAATTATGCAGTAATATTTACATTCCGAAATCTATATGAAGTTCTTATATCAATTCTATGATGTTCTTGTTCGTACTCATTCATATAAAATAATTGTGAATATTTTTGTTAGAGAGGGTTTGGATATAATAAAACTCACATGGAATAATAAAATCTTTCCTTGGATTGTTTCCTAATCCGGAATGTCATGATTCCTTAGACCATAACATAAATTACTCGTAACCAACACAAATACAACCTATTTAATTATCATGTTGAAATAATAAAACCCATACCATATGACTACTCAATAAGCAACACGGTAATCAAATATTTTTTTTGTATTTCTCTTTCTTGTACAGAAAGGGCACATTTAGCTCATTTAACAAACAAGAGGTTAATTAAAATTTGTTTCTCTTCATCTTTAGTCTCTCTTATAGCTGTACCCTTGCACGTAAACATTTCCTTTGTGCCCTGTTAGGACCAGGTTAGGCCAAACCGGAGCAGAACCACTCGGGTTCCTAGAACCTCAAATTAAAACCGAGCCGATAAGATATGAAACCAAGCCAAGCAGAGCCGCAAACTTCGGCTCAGTTCAGTTCGGATAATCGGTTACACCGACTCCGTATTAAATCCACAAAATTAAACTAAAAGTAGGCAACATCATACTAATAATAAAAAAGAACAAGTAAAGCTCACATCACAAAAATTCTTCAATTTATTTTCCAAAATGTTTTCAATCTTAGGAAAAATTCACAACAATGAAATAACATCCTTCGAAGCAGTAATAAACAACAAACAAAACTAAAACGAAATAAAATAAAATCATCCCATCGATTTCGAGCCCCAGCGGCCACAGGATTTTAGCATGTTCCGAGATGCCAACTTGTACCCTTCGATTCTTCCATTGAAGTATTGAACGAAGTGGTTAAAAAAATTTCGGGGACAAAAAACAAAGAACTGAATTACATGCTTGTATCATATTACGTATCAAATAACTCTTCCTTTAACCCTGAATTGATACGTTTAACGTATTTTCACAATGTAAACACTATTTTGAACCGGCTAAACAGAAATGACACGCTCACATAAATTATGACCATTGGCATAATATTCTTACTAAGCACACCAAAGCAACAGCAACATTAAAACATGAGTGAAGTAAATAGATACAAAAGTAAAGAATACAAACAGTTCTAATGAAAATGGCCTCTTCGGGCACGTAACAAAACAGTACCCTCAATACACTGATTCATAATATGCACAACATAAAACTATTCTTCTCTAATGCATCCCTAAAGGTTTATATGCCCCTGCACCACTTGAGTTCTTAAACCATGGAATATAAAAGAGGATTCCATAGTTTCAGTGGATTGGATATTTTAAGTTTGTAAAAACATCATCATAAATGCACGTAGGCATATAATTCGATGATGTAAAAACAGGTAGAAAGAGTCTTCCGAAGCTACATAAGTTACCGGCAAGTCTCAAGAACTGTTTCCATGCTCGAGAAGGCTTTCTGTGTTGCAACTACTTCCCCAGGCCCTCTCTTTCCACATCTGCTCGACTTCCACAAATGTCAGTCCCTGAGTTTCTGGCACAAACACAATCACAAACACGACTGCAAGTACAGCAATGCCAGCAAGAATCAAGAAAGTGACTCCGGTGCCCACTAGGTCAGCAACTGACAGGAAGGTTTGGGCCACGATCAAGTTTGAGACCCAGTTCACAGTAGCTGACATACCTCCACAAATTCCACGGTATTGCTCAGGATACACCTCAGAGTTCACCGTCCATGGCACAGGTCCCATTCCAGGTGCAAAGAAAGCGATATATAAGGCTAACCCAATGACTGCAATCCAACCATACACTCCACTTGAAGAAGCAGATGTTCCACTGAAGAATGCCCAAGAGAGTAAGATGAGGGACACAATAACACCTGTTAAGCTAGAGAGGGCCAACTTTTTCCTTCCAAAATGATCAATAAGATAAATTCCAACAATTGTGCCAACTGCATTTGTACCAGCAACAGCAAGAGATAGGAGAAGCGCTAGCCGGTTGGACTGGAAGCCAGCCATTTGGACAATTGTGGGGCTGTAGTACATGACCGTATTGATACCAGTGAACTGCTGAAATGCCTGCATTATCAAATATTTCTGAGTAACAATCTAATATTGGCATTCAGCTTCAATCCTAATGCCATTCATCAGACTAAATAGAGAGCACAAATTATATCTAGAATGCTTTGAGGACTAAAACTAGCAGTTAGGCTGGTGGCTGATGAGGTAAGGCAAAGGAAAATTGTCAGCCTTACAGTGGCAATAGAAAAACTATCCACTCCACCTACTTCCAAGTAAATATGTACCCACACGTGCCATTCATGTGTCCATGTATTGGAAACTGACAACTTTTTTCAGAAAATTATGAACCTGAACCAAGCAACTCAAGGAAGTTATAATAACAAAATTTGAAACGGTTATCTCCAGCCTACTCTGGCTTGCACATTTCAGTTCAGTCTCACTTTGGTAAATGTTTGAAATTCCTTAAGACCCTCTTTGATGTTATTAATAGCCCCATGGAAATTTCATCAAATGCTAAATCAATGGTTCCCTCTAACATCTATACCTTTTATTCATTATGCTATTTAATTTGTGAATGCGGACTGAAATTCTTTCCCTGTTTTCAGCTGAAAGGAATATCAAATTTTTGTTTTCCACTTTTAGCTGTCAGAAGCTCTAGAGTTCATACCAGTCAATTAATTTTACTATTATATGTCCTATATTGTTTTTTAAATAATGTCGGTTCTTATTTTCAACTTCAAAAACTAGAGTCCCAACATCGAGCTTAGGCCACAAAACAATCAGTTATATCATCCATTTGAGATATCCAAGTTCGACAGAAGGTCGCAAAGCTCGCTTACTTCAAGGCAAATTACAATTAGACATGATGCTATCTGCAGGCAGTCTTTAAATATGGAAGATAAAAGCTAGGTCACTTTAAGCAAACTTCAAATTTCATTACTAGCCAGCAGGGTAACCCCTCTAAAGCATTTTCCTTGCATTCGAAAAGGTAGAGGAGAATTGTGCATCATCCTTAGAACATCTCACATAAATTTTTCTATGTTTTTGACAGGCTTTCCCCAAAGAATTATGCTGTTTTTCATTTCAAATGTCACATAACCCACCTAACCATAGTCACAGTCCAACCACAAACCTGTATTTGAGAAAGCGTATTGGGGCTTGTGTTGTGTTAAAGAAGAAGAAAATGAATGATAAATTGCAACAGAATTCTACCCATGAGGAAATAAAAGGGCTACTATATATGCTGATGACTGGAATTAGCAGCAGAAAAGTACATTAATGAGGACAGAACAATGTCATCATAGAAACAACAGCATCATTGCTTAAGAAGACAAGTGTATCTCCAAAAATCAATCTGAAAATTCATACCTGAAGTCCAGCCCCAGCCAGAAAAGCAAGTCTGATTTCTTTGGATTTAAAAACATCCAAGTATCTGACAGTTTTCTTTTTGCGGCGTTCTTCCTCTGCAGCAGCTGAAAGGTGATCAATTTCATCTTCTAACCGAGCAATGTCATAAATCTTAGAAAGAACCAAAATGGCTTTTTCTTTGTCACTCTGCACATGAATAGTATTAACATGATAATATGCCCAAAAAATAAAAGAGAGCTCAAGCCAGAACCTTTCAAATATGGTAGATAACCTCGTGTACCTTCATGAAAAGCCATCTGGGAGACTCTGGCATAAAAAGCATTAAGACAAACTGAATGATAGCTGGCACAGCTGATACTCCAAGCATCCATCTCCATGTTCCAGGGACCTGCCCAAGCAAATACATGTCATAAAGCTACACAAAACTAGATATGAACACCCACAGAACAGAGAATCTAAGACCTACAATGGCCTAAAAGATGCTCAGAAAGCTAAACTGTTCTCAAAGCCAACAATCGTCCAACAATGCTCCATCTAACGACTCGCTCTTTCAACCCTAGAATCATGAAATCCTTAGAGATACACATCTTAAGAATTGGACCAACAGCCAAACTTCCCGACTAGGTAATACTGATTGGTGGAAAATATATTTATAATTTAATTGTCAATGAAAGATCTCAGAGTTTCCGACATTACATCTTAAATTAAGCCAAATTCATTAATTTGTAAAACCTAACTCCAAAATGGGGCACTGGATCAAGTCATTCGTCAAAGACTCTTTTGTGAAGCATATGCAGACAAACAGCATAAAAAAGTGTAATAATAATAAAAGAGAGATAAGATAATTAAATCAAATTTCTAAATAGATTAGTACAACAAACTGGAACACCACAAGCATATTTTAACTAATTCACTCCCTTCCAGTCAAACTAAATGCATTCCCTATTAATGCTTGAAAGCAGCAATTCCATGCATATTCTTTCAGAATAGCCAGAAATAAGTTTTAAGAATTGAGACACATATACAGAGGACCAACAAAGTGTGACCTTTGTCAGGACTCACGACAGAATAGTTTTTCCATGGTGGCGGAGAAAGATAAAAGCTGCCAAAGCCGGAACATGAGAAACTGCAGCAAAGTAAAATTTGAGATATCGGGGCAGTAACATATTTGAAGGAAACGAGAGAGAATCAACCAAGCTACAATTCAAAAGAGTTAAGGAAATACTTAAAGCGAAAGCCTTAGATACCATTACCCAAATATGAGGTAGTCGGAACCAGATTTATAGCATCATCAAACACAGCACATTAGCAATATATCGTAAAATAAGGAAAAGCGCTCTTCCATGGGGTCAATCAATTACTGTCCCCACGTAGAGAGTACTAATTCTAAGTTCACAAAAGTATTTGGAGAGTCAGAAAAGTTCTTATGGAACCAAAAATCAGTCAAAATTTTGTATTAAATGAAGGTTAATATAACCCTTCTCAAGAGGATAGGTTTGAAAACTTGTTAATAATGCTACTAGGATTTTTATCACAAACAGATCAAAGAAATAAATAAATTAAACTGGGATTCAAAAAGCAATTAACTCGTCTTTTGCTTCCAAGAAAACACAGTGCTTGTAGAATGCACCATACTGTCAAAGAGCTGTTTTAGAGAAAAGCTTCTAGAATTATTTTGCAAGTCCCTTTCACTGCTTCTTTTCCCCAAAAATCAAAAGTAAGCAAATGTTATCTCTATCTAATATGAGAACTATACAAAAATATTTAATAAATCAGCTGCTATTTACAAACATACTGCCATTATCATCTAAATTATGCCACAAAACATGACAGATTCATTTAGTGATTTGTCTAAGGGGAATTCTTAAAATGCAAACCCCAATATATAACATGGTGGTGCCTCTTCAAAACTGCAGAAGAGAAACCTTTCACACCAGCTGAGATGTATAAGGAGCATGGATATGACAATTTTTCCTGCAAGAATTTTTGTGGTAAAATAGAAGTACAATCATCTTAGCAATTAATCACTTAAAAAGCCAACTGAATTTACTTCATAAAAGGGTAATCCTTCAATTACTGAGTTTAAGGAAGAAACTCCAAAGAAGAAAAATGATAAAGCCCTTACTGACCGCATAAACTAATTTATTCACCGTTAGATTTTTAACGCCTTTCATGATTCTATTGTTTAACTAAAGAGTACAAAAAACTGCCATCTACAACTACACGATGGCAAAAGGAGATTTCAAGAAAGTGAAAAAGGCCCATGAATAGACCGTTTAAACGAATATTTGTCCCAATATGCCTTAGATACCTGTTAAATTTATTTTTCTAAAACCTTCTCTTTTGAAAAAATGCGATTCACAATAGCTTTTCAATGGAAATTCTTAAAAGCAAGACCAATATGTGTATAAGAATAGAAGTCAAATCCATTTTTTCATCTTCTGATCTATAGCTACAAACAGAGACCCAAATCTCACAAAAGTTTTTATTACTTACTACCATGTCACACGGGACATGAGTATCAAGTTTATGAAAGCAAAACAAACAGTTAAGCAAGGTAAATCTGACCTCCGTAAAAGCAAGATTTACAAGGTAGGAAAGAAACTGTCCACTGGTTATCATAAGTACATTTGTGCTCACTAGTCCACCCCTTACTTCTGATGGGGATGCTTCAGCAATATATACCGGAGCAGTAACAGATGCTATGCCCACTCCCAGGCCAACTAAAAGCCGTCCCAGTATGAGAACATATGGACCTGGAGCAGCAGCCATCATTATTGCTCCAGCAGTAAAGACAACATCAGCAAGAAGTGTAGCTTTCTTACGTCCATAAGCATCATTAATCCAACCGCCTGATGCAGCCCCAACCATTGCACCAACCAAGGCCATGCTCACAATTGTTTCCTGATAACTCAGAAGCACCAGAATATTTCAAACGGAGCTAATAACATTAACAAAACTTTCATGGAAAACAATAAAAAATTATCAAAACTTTCTCCCCTTCTTTTTACCCAGCTCCCCACCACCACCAAAAAAAAAAAAACAAACAGCACAAACATGCAGTCATGCTTGTCCAGCAACCCATGATAACCCCTCCCCTGTCTTCTTCCATTCCAAAAAGAATTATCCCATACATCCCCACTATATTGATTGGAATTCAAGCTCTATCTTGACCATTAAGACCAATGCCAGTTTCTCCACCATAAACTCAGACTCTTAAAAGTGAATTGTTTCTTTCATTTTTACTCTTTTAATCTACTATTCATCGTCCTTTCCAGAAAATAAATAATATATTCATATCCATGCCAAAGAGAGCTAAAATATAAATTTTTCTTAGCTTGTTACCTGCAGGAAACTACTCTGATTTACTGCCTCAAAATCATCTTTTATGTACAGAAGGGCTCCTGATATAACACCTGCAACAGGAATTGCAACAGGAAACATTTTAAGACTACACTCAAATGGTCAAGTGTTGGGTCAAGATTGCCAATTAAAAAAAAAAAAAGGTCAGTCCATCTGCAGTTCAGTTCCTAACAGACTCGGTACCCATTCTAATTTTCTCTTAAGCAGGAACAAGGATTTCCAGAATGGCTCCCCTCTTATCCCTAAGCATAAGTAATCCATATCCATAAACAACTGATATTGCTCCTGATAAATCAGCAGCAGTGTTAATAGGACCATTGGGAGCATATTTTATTCTTGTAGGGCAGGCTGAAATGATATCTAAAGTGCAATTAAAAAAACAATGCTAAATACAATTCCATAGCCCAAAGAGCAAAACATGACTTGTTGACTCGGAGAATTTGTTTCGCAGTCCTATTTATTCAACAAAAATTCCTCAATGTATTTTGTATAGAACATGAGGTCAGCCGTTATTAAAACTATAAAGAGCTGGGACAAAATAGATATTAACAATAAAACTCAGGGGGGGCTTGATTTGCCATCCAAAATTATTTTTCAGAAATTAGGATACAATTAGATTTTTTTTAATATAATTTGGAGAAAACCTCACAGAAAATATTTATAAAAAGAAAATTGTTGTTTTTGGATTTTTAACTATTTTTTATGTTATTATTTTTTTTAAATTACTTTAAAACGAAAATCCAAATGAATGATTTTTTAAAAATTTCATGCACATATAATAATAATAATAATAAAAGAATTTTATACATATTTAAAGACCAAATCTAGCAGTCTTTTTTATAAACAAATATATATGATAAATTCCCAAAAAAAAAATTCAGTAGGTAAAAGTCATTAGCAATTGAAGGAAAAATGGATCCACCATAATCAAACTTTATACCTTCCAAAAGTAAGAAATAAACATATTCAATGCCCTTTAATGATGATTATCATATAATAATATAATATACTACAATACAACATGACATAAAATATAATATAAATAAAGGTTAATAGTTCGCCTACATTTACACCAAAGTAACATCTACAAAAGAAAATTAACGAATTTAAATACCTTAGATTAAAAAATAAATAAAGAAACAAAAGTTATAAAAAAAAAAATACCAGTGTCATATCCGAAGAGAAAACCGCCAATGCCTGCGATAACAGTCAATCCAAGAACAAACGGATTACTGAAATACGACATCCTCCTATCGGGAAACAAGTCCAAGTATCCTGAGCTTCCCGGTATTCACTCTAACGTCAACGTCATATTTGCTCTCGAATCGTACGGACGAGATTGATTAATTGAAAATGAACCGAAGGCCAAGTGAATTGAATTGAATTGGATTGAACTTCTGCTGTTTGATTTTAAAAAAAAATCTGAAGGAAACTATTAAAAACTCAGTAAAAACCTGAAATGCTGAGATGAGAAGATGGTGATGCAGTGACGATGTCTATGAAGAGAAAAAATTTAAACGATTTAAACGGCGGCGTTTTGCCGAGACGAAGGTTTTTTTTTTTGTTTTTGTTTTCTGTTAAGCGGGAGCTGAATTGTAGACTTAAATCTTTGTAAAGCGAGCAGGAAAAGATTTAATTTGGTTCGTAAAAATTTTCTCGGGAAGGTTTTGGGGAATATTTTTCCTTCCGAGAAACTTGTGTTAAAGGAAATAGAAACAAAGCAATGTGCTTGCTGAGACAGCAAGGCTAGACGGCGAGAAAATTCAAAGGAAAATTTGGAAACGTTACGTGGGCAGCCGGTAATACGATTGGATCCTTACTGTCACACATTTTCACAAATAACTGCATAGTCTACACATTTGTACCAAATCAGTCACTGATCTTACGAAATGACCATAATAGCCGTTTTGTTATGGAACTTTTGCCGCCGCAATGTGAGGACACACTGGAGATTGTCGTAGATTCTCCGGCAATCACTTTGATAATTTTCAATATATTAATAAAATTAATTCGACAACTCAAACATACAGCCTATTGTGCTGAGATTTTTGCATCTATTCTTCCTCTTGTGCTTGCATACAATAAGGGATAGAGAATGTTATATCTAATATGTGATTTTATCTTAATTTTACATTCTTTTAATAATAAATCTCTTCAGATTCCTTGGATCTTATGAAATCATTGGTTGAATTATTGTTATTTCCTCAGTCAGATGGACTGTAGATTTAATCATGCTTTTCATGAATTTAATTATGTGGCAGATTGTTGGATGAATCTAAGATTAAAACACTTTACTTACATTTAGTGGAATAATCCATCACATGAGATTTCTAGATTTCTTTCTAATAATACTAATTAAGTTCTTAGATATCGTTTCTCTAAAATTATTCTTTCTACTTTTTTCTTATTTTACTGTTTATTTTTTAAACTTTTATTTTATTGTTATAGTTTTTTAGCTATTTTGAAAGATAAAGCTCATTATGACTCCCCTTAAGTAGGAATATATTATTATTTATTCTCAATAAAATTACCTTATTTGACGAAAACAAATGGCAACTCAAACATAGTTAAAAAGTAGATTATCATATAGGTGTGTATTTAAAAATTTACCATTATTAGAAATATAAACTTACAAAAATTTAAAATTAGAATATGAAATTTTCATGTATTAAATAATTATTAATTTTATTATCTAATCATAGATGTATTAATATTAATATGAAATTATTTATTTTTTAAATGACAAATCAAATGTTATATATCCTAACTTTCTGTATTTGTAGTGTTACTCTTTTATTATGTCATTAGGGGTCACTTGATCAGATACCTATTTATTATAAATGGACAAACTATGTCTTTACTTGCGAAATCTTAAAATATTAGGGGTCCCATTGGCTATTTTCTCTAGACATCCTTTTTGCAAACTGACGTTGTTTTATTACCTGCCTGTGAGTCACAGACCAATGAGCTTCAATAATATGGCTAGACAAGCTGTCCCGGACTTCCGGTCTTTCCAGTGTCATTGGCCTACGAGTTTATCCACTCGTTTGAGTAATGAATGAGGACGTCGAGTTTTAGAAAGAGGACGCTTTCAGGACAACGAGTTCCACGAGGGCATAACAGTCCCACACTCTCCTGGCACTAGATCATTAGTTTTGATACTCGCTTTTCGGGTTCGTTGAGCGTTTGGTCGCTATTTCATGCAAGGGTAATCTTGGGACTCCGGAGTGTTTCACTGTCTGGGTGTTACACGCGCCGTGTTATGAGATTTTGCGTCTGGTTCACCTGGCGTGAACTGAAATTTGTGGCTTTAATTGGGTTTTAAGAAGAATAAGAAATGTTAGTCATATAATAGAGCGCGTGCGTAACACGCTTTCGTCGAGAAATGTAGTTGAGGATAACTTCATGCGGTACCGTACTCGCATAGAGAAAGCAATGATGTTGAATTTTCATTTTAATTTTATTTTAAATAATATATTATTTATTAAGTAATTAGTAAATTATTTTAATAATATTTAAATATATTAATTATATTATCTCACCAATAAATTTATAAATATAATATTATTTATGATAATTTTAAGATAAAAAAAATTTAAGATGTATAATACTATTCTTTACACACAAAGTACATTCTAAACAAAAATTAATGAACTCCCAAGTAAAATTACTATTGCGTCATCTTATCTTTGAAGTTAACTATTCCAATTTCTATAAGCGTATAAGAATATATTTATTTATTATTTTCTTTAATTTTAAATTTTTGGATTGAGTTTTAATTTAAATACATCATTTTTCAGCACATACACAATGGTGGGCCTTTTGAGTCCCCACACACATGTTGAATTATTTGCATTTCACTATCCAACGTAAAATTCAAATAAAGTGAAGGAGACACGCCCCTCACATCAATCGCACCCAAATCTCTTCTGTCAACGGGAAGGCCACTTGAATAAAAGGTGGCTTTTCAATTTTATAAATCATGTCATCTTAAGTTGTCAACAAACAAAAGTTATTTTATTAAGCAGAGACCATAGATTTAACATTATCACAAGAGATACGCTCTTTTTTTATGTTTAGTATCTCAATATGTTCATCTCAAATACTGAAGTACACCTATCCACTAAACAATCAATTTATAATTTTTTTTTTTTATGAAATTACTTGTGAGATTATCTTACCCCTTGACGCACGAATGAAGTCTCCTTTGATGTGAGGAATGTTGAAATGCTGCTTGAAAACTGAAAGGTATAATAAACTTTCAATTTATTCATGTTTTTCTCGACAGAACCATTTTTGGCAATTGAGTAATAACATCATTATCATAGTCATAGTCGCGTAACTAAGATCAGCTTGAGCTTAATTAGATTTTCATTATCTTATTTTGACTAACATTGGGTAGTCTGGCAAAATCGGACGACGGTCGGTGCCCCACAACTGCTCTTTGATTATCAATCAACATTGATTCTTTAATCAGAGAAATAATCACTGTACAGTTAGTCTCTTTTCGTCACAATCACCGTCAAGAAGATGAAAATATGAAATTAGTTGCCCAACTTTTTCCTGCACAAATTTGGTGGTTGCTTTGAAAATGAAATGGCTTGGCTTTTTCGCCATCAATTTCTGCATCTCTCATTAGAAAACAAACTGTTGCAGGTGAAAGCGGAAGGAGAAGACAACTTGGATTTCGCTGCACGTGAAAGCGTAAGGGGAATACAACTTGGTTTCCGCTGCCAATTTAACACTTGGCACGAGCGTACACCGCTAATTCGCTAACGCTTTGCGGCTTTGCCACCTGTTTGGTTTATTTTAAGTGCCATGTTGACTCCATTTCATCATAATCAAAATGGTTAATTTAACACTTAAAAGTTGGGACTTTCCAATATAATTAAGTCGGTATAAATTTCCCTTTCCTTAATTTCAGATTAACTAATGGCTATCTTCTTTATTTTTACTAAAAAAAAATTCATCAACTCATTCTTTTTTTTTTTGGGTCATTTTTTGATTAAATAAAAAATAATTAAAATTAAGAGATAATTTAAAAATAATTAATTAATAAAAAAATAAAATTTATCTATTTCTTTTTTATTAATTTATGAATAAAATAAATATATCTCTTTACATTAATGAGACTAAAAATTTACATTATGTCATGATAAAACTGATCTAAATGAGTCCCAATAGATTATCAACCGCCTTATCAAAATTTTAAGTTTTAATATGACATTGTACCTATCTGATTTGATTTCCCAAGCCCAAGTATTAAACAATTGGTGACTCTCGAAGTGGATAAGGACGCTTGGCGAATTATAATAAGAAGAACTATCAATCGCCAACCACAACCTTTTTTTTTTATTATTAACAAGTTGGGTTACGTCCGTTTCCTTCCACCAAATTAATGCATGTTTTAAACAAAATGATAAAACTTCTTGCCATCGCTGTCAGGTTCTCCGTGCTACCATCCCCAGCTCTGTATCATCAAATTCGTTTCATGATAATTTTTTATTTACAAAAGAAAAAAAAATTAATTAACTTGTCTCTATCGAAAATAATTGAAATATTTATTATCTTATGCCACGTGCTCATTATTTATATGATATATTGTGAGAACATTAAATTTTGCGTGGGAGTTAGATAAGTACGCGGCTCACCTTATCCTCTCGCTTGTCTAAAGAGGAATAAGCTCAAAAATAAACAATAGGATGGGACATGTTAGGATTTAATGATTTTGATTTTTTGTGAATAGTAAATCAAGATAAAAATGTGTTTCGGTATGAGATTTCTATCGTATATTGTAGAATCGGTTACAAATGACGTATCACACTAATATAATAGAAACTTATCATATATTTTTAAAAATTAAATTTTAAGACATTCAATATCTCAATTAAAATTTTCAAACGTCTCAACTCTCAACTTAAATAATAAATTTGTATAAAATTTTATCTCAAATTCCATTCGAAACCGATTGAATCTCAAATCCTGTTCGAGATTAGGTAAATTTTGCCAACCCCAGATTTGTCATTTCATTCTTTAAAAGAAGAAGAAAAATCAAATTCAAGAGGAAGAAAAAGAATCTAATTCCAACCATTCGATTTATACAATGCTTCATTTTCAGGGAAAATCTTTTTTGATGCCTCATTTTCGACTTCAATTCATCTCTTTGGCACTTAAACAACCGAAATACATTAGTTTAGCCAAACATATGTAACAAAAAGTCATGGCTTCAAAAAATCACTAAATTGCTTGGAACAAAGTATTATTGTTTGTTTAATTTTTTAAAGTTCTTGAATACTTGGAAGGCCGCTAAAAGCACTACATAATTAGTTTTAGAGTGGAGCTGTTGCCTGTTGGCAACCTTTTAAAACTCTGATAATTTTTTTTTTTAATTTATAGTTTTAACCCTGATTAAATAAGTCTAATTAAACCCTTGATGAAAATATTGGGGAATTGGAAAGGGAATTAAAGATCGAACTTCGTATGATTAGCCTTCCTAATTTTCTACATAAAATACAAGAGTGAATGGCATTGTAAAATCAATTCCACAAATAATCCTATAATCTTTTTTTTTGTCCTCTAAAAATCATATGAAAATAGAATTCGTTTATCATAGAAAGTTTTCAACAGTTCAAAATTCAAGGACGAGGATAATGACGATGATTTAAGGCCTGTTCGGTACCGTTTGTGGGCTTTTATTTTCATTTTCATTTTGAGATACAGATATAAAACACGTTCGATGACCTGAATTCAAGGAATAAATTACAAGTAATTCAGATTCGCTTTAATACTTAAAAAGGTGAGAACATCTCTAGCACGTTCTCCGTGTATTACAAAACGAAATTTAAAAATGAATTACAAACCAAAATGCAGTGTCTCTCCCCTAAAGTGTTCCTCCAATCTAACTGTGCACAACTCTCTCTCCTTATCCCATCATGCCGATCTAATCATAGTGGCGGTTACTTTCTCTCTCCATATTCAAATCGGCTGCTGCTGCACTCTGTCTCATTGATGCTCTCTGTCTCCGCTGCTACTGTGCTGCGTCTCGGCTACTGCTGTGCCGCTTCACTTCATTTCTGCTGTTGTTGCTATTTCATCTTTCCTGCTGATGCTGCTCCGTCTCCGCCTATGCCGCTTTTGCTTTCTCTGGATTGCTGCTGCTGCTGCTGCTGCTTTCTCGACTTTGTCCATGATGCTATGGCAACAAATCACAACAAAACTCGTCTATGGCAATGAACATGCAAAACTGTCATACGCAAATTACCTTAAGAAAATGGAATGATATAGAGACCATGGTTGGGAAATTATCAACTAAAGGAAGTAATTTGCACCTGTTAATAAAATGTGAAAGGAAATCGCAAAAATATATAGCTTAATTATAGCAAAGGTGTATGCGGGTAGTGCTTACGCCGTATTTAGTATTACTTGTTAAAAGTTTTATCCAGTATTTTAATTCATATATGTTGTGATATATAGTTTAATTACAGTGTACAAACAATGTCAATATAAATTTTTTTTATTATTAATGTTAATACTAAAATTTTATCATCATGTAATTTTTTTTATAATTATTTTATTTAAATTATTTATGGTTTGTTTGTGTATATATTAATTAAATAATTATTTTCTAACTATAAGTATGACTTAAATATTTAGTAAAATTATTTTTAAAAGTAATGTCACTGAATATATATTTATTATTTTTATCCTTTTTCAATTGTGCCTACCGAACAAATATTAATGTTTTCAATTTTAAAATATAGGATACACAAAATAATACCATATGAATATTAAAATTTAAAATACAATAATTGCAAAATATTATTTTTATTTTTATTTTTGTTTTCAAAAAATACTAATTTAAAAACAATACAGAATAGACGTATTGTACTATTTTAATCGGTGGTTAAAATTATAAATTAAAAAAAAAGGGGTTTTTTGAGAGTTTTAGAGGGGTGCCATTAGCTCCACTGTTACTTGTGAAGGGTTCATAATTTGACAAAGTTATTAGAGCAAGTGGTATTTTTTCACCCTGGAAAAATACTTATCAAACCCCTCTCCTGTAATTACAAGTTTACCATTATTTAAATTTACAATAGTAGATAAAAGAAAATTAAATTTTAATCAAATCACTTGTCTCCATAACCGTAATTTTGTGAAACCAAAATTGAAGTGAACAATTTACTGCTTTTTTTTTATGATAATTGATTAACATTCTTCATTAACCAAGCTAGAACGTATTTCTTTAAATTTTGATACAAATTTATTCTTTTATTATTGTTATTTAAGATCAAATCTTAAAATATCAATAACTAGTATTGGGTTTTGTTATAATAAATTCCAATGAAGATGTTTACGGCAACAGCTATGGCACGTCCAAGTTTTAATGGAGATGTTGATTATTCGAAGCCGTCAGTTTGGTAGTTCAAGACTTAAAGTTGCCAAGATTGTCTTCATCTGGCGTGGATTTGGACTCCAAAACTATTCTGAAGAAGACGAAAATGTGAAAATGGAGTTGGGGGTGTTAGCCAGGGGTATTTATGGAATCAAGCTATGTGGATTTAGAAATATTATTAGTTTTTGGATGATTTAGTTGGGGTATATCGAGTAAAAGGTACACTACCATTAGTGTTGGCAGCAATACCCGCGGGCTCCAATTAATTTGGGGCGGATATTGGGACTCCGAAAATATTTAAAAATAAATTCGGATTCGTTTCGGGTATGAGTTTAAGTCTCAAAAACTTTTTGGGTTTGGATTTGAGGATTTTATTGGGTCCCCTAACCCGACCCGAAAATTAAAAAAATCATTATCTAATTATTGATTCCGGATCAAATCAATCTTACCCCAAAAAAACCCTAACAACTCTAGCAGCCGATCAGCCACTGTCCCCACTAGTAGCCGGTTGGCCGCCACTGTTTGTCGTCACCGACCAACACTCAGCCGTGCCTGTCAGTTCTTCTACTGCCGGGTTTATGCTTTTTCTAATTTTCTTTCTTTACTTATTTATTTCAAATTTCATTTGGTTTCATTGAGTTACCTCTATGCGTGCGTTTGTTTGTCAGTAATAAGTCATTGAGTTGCATCTGCTTTGCCATTTTCAGCACTTCCTTTGGGTACTGGCTTTGGGTATTGGCTCTAATTTATCTGGTGCGAAATAGTCGCACTTACCTTTGTTAGAATCTAATTTTTGTTTTAGTTCCATTCTAGTGTCTGTTTAGGCAGCATGCACAGAGTTTCTACACTGAATATTAGATGATCTATAGCATTAGCTTTCCATCTTCTGCCATAAGTCTTCCAGCTGCCAAAGTTGATCCTTTGCGAGGAAGCTGGGATGAT
This sequence comes from Luvunga scandens, assembly GCA_030449905.1. Lineage (NCBI taxonomy): Eukaryota > Viridiplantae > Streptophyta > Magnoliopsida > Sapindales > Rutaceae > Luvunga > Luvunga scandens. The sequence continues at coordinate 1,066,897 of JASUUG010001064.1, read as the reverse complement.
GAAATGAGCCCTTCATTTTCTAATTGGAGAAGAAAGGCATTAATCTTTGGTTAATAACAAAATGCATTTTGTTGTAATGTTGAGGGAATTTATCAGACAAGTAGTTTAGAGTCCCTATGAAGTCTTATCTCACCAGCATAAAGTTTCTCGGAGGCACTTATCACAAAAATCCATTTTGAACCTTCCGATCTATTATTTGTGCTGGGGAGAGTTCCAATTTGTTTGTGCACTTGGATCCCCTCAATAATAATATATTGGTAATGTTCCATCTCTTGCGTATTTAGGACACATAAAAGAAAGTTAGAAACCCTTTGTTGGACTAGAGCTAGCATGAAATTCAGTCTTTTATTAAATTAACTAATAACTAACTTGATTTTAGTTTTCATTTGTATTTCTTTAATTAGCTGTGGCATTGACCTCTCCCGCATATGCCAAGATTCTTGATGAGGAGCCAGAGATTAAAACAGATGTAGAGGTTATAGAGGTATATAGTTTTAATTTATATGATTTTTTCAAGTATTTATTAAGCTGAATTGTTAAAACATGTTTTTATTTTTTTATTTTTTTATTTTTTTGTTTATCTTGTTATAGGTTTACGAAGAATCTTAGAATGTGCTTCAATGGTGATGGCTGCAAGTTTATGTTAAATGCTTCAATTATTTTGATTTATCATATAAAATTTGATCATTTGTAATTGTGTTGAAGGCTTAGAATTATTATATTTTTATTTATGTGGAGGTTGTTAAAATTTGATCATTTGTAATTTTATTTTTAAATCTTGAAGTTGTTAGAATTATTAATTTTTTTAAACAAAGTAACTGAAATATTAAAAAATTATTGCTTAAACAAATGGGGATCGGGTCCCCATTTTAATCCCCTCTCAATTCAGGGATTTTTGAGGATATATCCAAACTATCCCCAATTACAATTTTTTGGGTATGGGGCGGGTTTGGGGAATAGCTTCCAAATCGGGTTCAAGTTTGGGGACTATAATCCCCGACCCGAACCCACCCCATTGACATCACTAAATACCATATAGTTTAGAGTCTAGGTACTCTTTAGATATAAAATTTGGTAATCTAATGATGTTTAGGTTTTAGGATATGATATCCAAAATGTACAATAATCACAATATATATAGTGATATAATTGTTTTTTATTAAACCACAACTTGTGTGATTATCTTTTTTCTTATAAATGGAAAGGGGCATTTACACCTTCAAGGATTGGGGAAATTGTCATAAAAACTCACAAATTTTCAATAAGGGGCACTAATGCCCCCTTTTGACTATCATGCCATTTGAATCTATAAATCCAAAAGAATTGACCCCAAAATTTTATAATGAATAGAAATATGGCATTAAAATAAATGTAATGATATATACATTTTAAAATACTTTTTATTATTTGAAAAATATTTTTATATTTTACAATATATTAAATCTATTTTATTATATTAAAGTAATTTTTAATAATAAATGGAAACATAATATTAAAATAAATAAATTAAAATTATTTTGAATATTATGTAAAAGAAATTTTAATAGTATTAATAGGGAGATATTTTGTTAATTGTAAAATTTATTTAAGCCAAAGATTTATTTAAAATCTTTATAATAAATACAAATATTTATTAAAATAAATGTAAGAATTTAAAATTTTAATAGTATTTTAAATGTTAAAAATAATTTAATATTATTAATCTACTAGATAGATTATGTTATTTATATTAAATTTGTATTAATTAAAAAACTTTAAAATTAATTTTTTAATTACTATATTCAAAGTGTATTATAGTTAAAAATGGGTCTTAGTTGAGAATATTGGTCCTCACCAGATGAGTTTCGTTCCTAGCCAACACATCATAGAGAATATTGTTGTAGCTTAGGAAGTGATCCATTCTATGAGGAAAAAGATGGGTTGGCCATGGCATCCGTAAAGCAGTAAATGATGGAGATTGAAGTCTCTTCTTTCTCGCAATGGCACCTCCCTTACCCACCTCTTTTTTTGCATATGATATCTTATTATTGGCTGAAGCTTCGGCTGCCTAAGCTAGGGTTCTAACCTCGGTCCATGAATCCTTTGGCTATAGCTCTGGTGCTAAGGTGAACAAAACAAAGACGCAAGTGTTTTTTTTTTTTCCCCTAAAAATGTTAGCCGGGGAGAAGCAAACATCATTAACAAAGTTCTCAACTATACTACATCTAAAGATCTCGAAAAGTACCTAGGCATGCCCCTTCTTCGCTCATGGTTCACAAAGAAGACTTATCAAGATATTTATTAAGAAGGTGGATAAGCATCGATCGGGCTGGAATGCAATTTAACTTTCCCTAGCAGAAACAATAGCCCTGGCCCAATCCATGATCCAAGCTATCCTTATATATAAGGGTGGTAAAAATACCCATCCGATCCGCACTGAATCAAACTTAGGAGACCTGAGTTGGGTATTGAAGTTGGGCTGATCTTAGCCATCACTTAATAAACCAATAATCCGGCCTGAAACTCATATTTTTATTAAAAAAATTATAAAATATATATTATTTTAAATATTTATACTTATTTAACTTCTCTATTACATATATATAAAGTTTTAAACATTTAAAGTTTATATTTTCATGTCTAATTTCATTGAAATAAATTTAAAAATTATAAAATTATAAAAAAATTAAAAAAAGTATACATATATAATATTAAAAAATTATAAAATCTAAGTACAAAAACCCGGATTAAAAACTTGACCTAGGTACCTAGAAATTACATCTGGACGAGGTCTGAGTATTACAAACCTGGGTTTTGGCAACCCTAACTATATATGCCACGCCGACTTGAAATTTACGTTTGAGTGTCAAGAACAAAATTGATTAAATATGTAGAAGGTTTATTTAGAGTGGTTTTGCCAACCAGCGCAAGCTGAGTCTTCTTAGTTGGGAGAAGATTTGTCAACCAAAACTTTGTAATGGACTGGGTTTCAGAAATTTAGATGTGATGAATAAAGCCTTATTAATGCAGCTTGTATGTGGATTGATTTCTTCACCTGATAGCCTCTAGGCTCAAGTTACACTAAATATAAGGTGGATGTTTCGAATCTCCCATTGATCTTGCCTACATGTTATGGTCACACTTGTGGAAGTCAATCGGGAGTATTTGGAATGATACCATTCAGGGGATATGCTGGAGTATTGGTAATGGCACGAGTGTCGAGTTTTAGTGGGATTGTTAGATTACGAAAGGTAAAATGGTATTTTGATTTATTGTAGACAGATTAAATTTTAACACAATAAATACTTAATATATAATAAAATTATTTAGAAAATAATGATAATTTATATAATTAATCTTTTGGACAATAAATCTAAATAAAAATGGTAAAAATAATTTATTAAATTTTGTTTACTAATAAGAGTGGATCCATAATCCTAACTAATTTAATTTTATAGTTTCACTTAAATTAAGTTGTGTATATTCAAGTTTTATTTTTATTTTTAAATAAAATAAAATAAACAAATTAAATATTTTCTTGTAGATTTTGACTTCGGACTCACATAGTTATAATATAACAAGACATTTTTATATTTGAGAGTTGAAAACCACTTTTAAATTGTGTTAGTTATGGAATCTCTTCAACGTAATGTGTTATTGCCAGCAATTTTATTTCGTAATCCTTCATGAGTGGATTGTCCAAAATTTGAAAAGTGGTTGGATTTTAGGGAGGAGTTTTGGCCTTATGTCTTTGGGGTGGTGATTTGGAGACTTTGGCATTGGCGTAAGCAATTCCGATTTCAACATTTCTCCACTTCAAATGATATCATGTATACGGACATCTTGAGACGAGCTAAAGAGATACATCAGATTTACATTTCAGTTTTGTCCACAAAAAGAACACAAGAAGGAGAAATTAATTGGTTGACATCCCTCGGTTTGGCCCTAGTGCAAATTGAATACGGATAACGCTTGTAAACGCAATGGAAATGCTAGTGCTGGTGGGATTATTTGAGACTTCAATGGAAAATGGGTTGGTGGTTTCTCTATGAATATTGGCATGCGCTTAGTTACCTCAACAAAACTCTGAGGCTTATATCAAGGTTTAACCATGGCTTAATAGGGTGGGATTCAATGGCTATGAGTAGGGGTGTTCGCAAATCAGATTTTACGGATTAGGCATCAATCCATATCCAATTTATGATTTTACGGATTTTAAATTTTCAATCCAAATCCAATCCACCATTTTACGGATCTTTTTACAGACTAAATTTTTTTTTATTTTGTCCAATTCATGAACTAACTAAATAAAAAAATGTAATATAAAAATAACTTTACTATCGATCAAATTTAAAATTAAATAAAATTTAAATAAATTAATTATTTGAATAAAATTAATTAATTGTTTAGGAAGCCATATTTATTTATTTAGTTATTTTTTATTTTATATTATTATTAGTAAGTATTAATACCATATTTACAAGTTTAATTATTTAATTAAATAAATATTTTTTTATTTTTTACGGATTCACGGATTTTTACGGATTTACAAAAGTCAATCCATATCCAATCCATCAATTCATAGATAAGATTTTTACGGATCGAATTTCTATAGATCAGATGAATTAAGTGAATCAGATTGGATTCTAAACACTTCTAGCTATGAGTTGAAGTTGATAGCTTATGTGTTGTTGAATTGATTAAAAATCACTTGGGACAAAATAATGAGCACAAACCTTTGGTTCAATCAATTAAAGAGCTTTTGGGAAGGAATTGGCACATTATTATTAATCACATCTATTGAGAGGCAAATTCAATGGCAGACTTCTTGACTAATTATGTTTTTTTTTTTCTAGGTATGCACTTATTTAATAATTTTTTTATTGGGCTCTACTCAATTTCTTATTCAGGATATATATGGGATTGTCTTTCCTCATCTTATTTTGCATTAACTCTTTGTTTTAAAGAGCCCTTTTACAAAAAAAATAAAGATTTTAATCTCTTTTTAAAAATTTAAAGTCTTTACGATTATTTCATCAAATATTATAGGTGTATGTGTCTTTTTCTCTCTGACAAATAACTATTCAATTGGACCAATGAATCAAACTATTTGATACGTGAAATAACTTTCTTAAAAGTATCCTTGGGGTTTTTCAATCAACAATAATTTTATCAAATAGTTGTTAATTATCATCATGAACTTTGACAATTTCATCGTCGCAAATTTTAAAATCTTTTTCATTCAACTGTTTCTATTTAAAGGTGGGTGTTGTCTTCTTTTAAAGCTGGCTCAAGTCAACTTAAAAAGAATAAAGGTGAAGCTGCACTAATTTTCTCTATTTACTTTTGTCAAGAATAATTTTTTTTATAAGGTTTTTCTTTTCTTTTTTCCTTAACGAAAAAGAAAAAGAAAACAGAAGTCAACTTTTTTCTGAGGATACAACGATTGTATTGTTGTTGTTCTTGTAAATATAAATTCGAGGAACTGAACATAAAACTTAACTTGTCCATCCAACAATTGTGTTTTCCAGGTCGGGAATTTGGCCATTAATGCCTTTGTCTAATGCTAGGCTTGCCTCTTAGTAAAGACATAAGTTTGAGTCCTTACAAAAATTTCAAATATTTCTCTTCTCATATTTGTGGACCAGATAGATATTTACCTTGATGAGAGGATTAGGAAGCAAATTTTCGTTCTGCAAATGCATATATTGTACTCATAGTAGTGTTAAAAAATCATTGGCTGTTAATTAATTAGCTTTAAGTTTTTTTTGTTTTTAATAAATATCAAACTCATTACCCACCCTTGAGGTAAAATTACACAAGTGCCCTATCACTTACACTTCTTTTTCAACTTTCCCACTTGAAAAGTAGTTGAGCTTATAATAAACCCACTAATCACAGACCACGGCCACCAGGCAGGCTCCAGCCCTCCACCAACTCAAAAAGGCTTAAATAACACACAATTAAATCTCAATTAATTAATTGTTATTTTTTAAGTGAAATTGAAAAGCAAAAGAGGAGTAAAAACATTCTCGTAATTGCAAGTAAAGCGAGGGGAGTCTCGTTTCGCTGCAAATTCTTTTTCCTTTTCTTTTTGATTTTCTCTCCATCCAAACAAAACCTTCGCTAGGGTTTTGGAATTGTCGCATGGATTCTGAGGAGGATGATTTCTACAGCGGCGAGGCAATGGACGATGACAACGATTACTACAACTCCGACGATGCCGCCGCCGATTACGGCGTCGACGACGACGAAGACGACGACGACGACGGTTACGGGTTCATCGAGGAGGATCCTGATCATGATGATTTCGATAATGCTTCCTTCCGTCGCCAACAGGTTTATTTTTTGCTCAATTTTAGCTGGTCATCTAGTTTATTAGTTTATATTTTTTTGGGATTTTTTGTTTAGTGATAAAAGTTGTTAGCTTTTTTCATCTCCTGTGCTCTCTGTTTGGTTCTTGCTTCGAGTTTTGGAGAAATTTTTGTACTTGATGATGTTTATTTGGACTAATTGAGTGAGGATAGAAAGATCGTTGTTTTTTGATGCATTGAGGGTTGGTGTTTCGCCTTTGTACGTACAAGGTACTTGGGAGATATGAATTGTTTGGTGCTAACTTAACTTAGTATCAGAACCTGCTTGATCAAGTGGTCTTGTGATTTGTTCTCTGTATTTGATTAACTAATTGTAATATGTAGTGTTTGTGTTTTCTTTTTTCTTTTTAATCATGCTTGTGCTTGTGCTTGTGTTTTATTCATGTGTCTTCTGTGCGAAGCAGCCTAATTAAGCTTAAATTGTTTCTGCTTTCTTCTTTCTCATGAAATGACACAGTATTTTGTTGGTTTGGTTGGTTGCTGAGGAAATTGACTTAGAGTGACAGCCATGGTTTCATACAGAAGTCTGTTTGGTCACTTAGGAAATTGATTGAATAGAATGAGACGGTGGCTTACCGACTGGTGTGGGGGTGTGAGAGCAGAAAAGGTCAGTTTGGTTACTCAGGGAATTGATTGAGTAGAATGAGACAGTTGATTACAGATTGATATTGGGTTGTGAGAGCAGAAAAGGCTTTTCCATGAATGTAGCATGCTGTGGAGGTGCAATGTATGTGTGTAGCATGACTGCAATGTTCATTTGGATGCTAGGAAAATTTGAAAATTGAACCAATAATTTGGTTTTTTCCAATAAGCAGTTTTCTGGTGATTTCAATTTTGATTTGAATTTAATGAAGAGTTCAGCAAAATCAAGCCAAGTTCTGATGCTGGATTCAGTTGGGTGAAAATCTTAAATAGTGCTGATAGTTTGAAACTAGGTTTTAGGGTTTTGAAGGTATTGCTTTGCTTTTTCTGTTTTTCTTAGAAGGGATATGGATTCAATTTATTTGAACCATTCACTTTTAAGCTGCAGCTAGTCTATTTATCTTGATGTTGAGTTGACAGCTCCTTTGATGTTTCCAGACCTTGCAACCCCCTCATCTTTCCTCCTTTGCTTGTACAATCTGAAGATACAGGATTATGGATTCAATTTATTTGAACCATTCACTTTTAAGCACAATTTTTTGTATGAGCACATCCACAAACAACCAGTGGAAATATAAGAAGTTGGATTATTGGACTTGTTGTATGTCTTCAACTCCAGATTACTTGCAAGCTAATTTGGCACGACTGGATGCACACTTAAGAACCTCAGGTTGAGCAAAATTATAACAAACATTTGACTCTTCGATAACTGTGATCCTTAGAGAATGCCTTACATTTCATGTATTGTCAAATTGTCATATTTCGTGGTTGATTGGCCCTGGTGTATTCATTTTGTATCTTGTGAGTATTTTAACTTGGTGTTTACGGTTTCAGCAAAGTTACACCGTATTGAGGGAAGCAGATATAAAATGTCTGCAGGAGGATGATATTACAAAAGTTTCTACTGTACTTTCAATATCAAGAGTAGATGCAAGTATCCTACTCCGTCATTATAACTGGTGAGCAATTCACTATTTGGTGCTTGTTTGTTATGTTTGCTGTTCAAGTTGATGTTCTGAAGAAATTTGTCACTTCAGGAGTGTTAGTAAAGTGCATGATGCATGGTTCGCTGATGAAGATGCAGTTCGGAAATTGGTTGGCTTTTTGGACAAACCAGTTGTTGAGTTCTCCAATGCTAGAGAAGTAAGCCTTGGGTCTATGGTTGTGAAGTTTTAGAGTTGATTGTCTTGTTTTATTGCTTTTGTGTTTCTGTGTGCACTTATAATACTCTGATTGTTTCCTGGCCAGCTAACTTGTGGGATTTGTTTTGATACCTATTCACATGACAAAGTTGTGTCAGCGGCTTGTGGTCATCCCTTTTGCTGTGCATGCTGGAGAGGTTTGTCTTTGATGCCTCTTCTATTTTGGCTTCTGATCTCTCTCTCATGTTAGGTGGTTTTTAAGGTTACAAATTTTCATATTTTTGAGTTGCGGTTCTATTAATGCCTTTTAGTTTAGCTTCATCGTTTCCAAAGAAACTGTTACTAATATTCAAAGTCTGAACTTTATGTTCATCTCTATTAAATGGCTGTTTATTTATTTATTTTACCCAATTAAACCCTGACCATTTTTTTTTTCTGTTACAAATTGGGGTTGTAGTATTAATCTTGATATTTGACTTCTTGATTGTTTGTTTAGATGGTAATCTATAGTTTGCCTTGCCTGAATGCATGGCATACATTGTTTGTTACACATATACCGATGTCCAATACATTCTAGGCGGTTGATCTTCCTTACATAACATTTCCTTCTCAATTTTTTTGACTACCACCGACATTTTTTATGAATTTTTCTGGCTACATTTCATCTTCTATCATAGGTTATATTAGTGCGACAGTTAATGATGGTCCGGGGTGCCTGATGCTTAGATGTCCTGATCCATCTTGCTGTGCTGCTGTTGGTCAAGACATGATTGATATGTTGGCCTCTGATGAAGATAAGAAAAAGTATTCTCGTTATCTTCTTAGATCTTATGTTGAAGACAATAGAAAGGTATGTATGGGATTTTAAACCTTGATGATATTATAATCAATCATTCATTTGTATGTATTGGCTGACAACTTAAATTGGAGGTTGGGCCATTTATTTTTGGGTAAACTGTGACTCTTTGTACTTTAACCCATGGGCATTTTCTCTAGTTACTGTTTTTTAGGACCATATAACCCTTGAACAGAACAGGAAGAAGTATACAATTATACCCTTCTTCTTGCACCCTTTTTGTAAAAACTAGTGAGAACTGTCTGAAGTAAGTCCAGGCTAGCAAAACCTTCAGCATAAATCCTCTCCATATCTATCTGTCTTTTCCCTTGATTTTGGACCTGATTTATTTTGATTGGTTATTTTTCTAGTAGCTTTGATCTGTCCAAATCTAGTTCTATCTATGGTCACAATTTACTAGGCTCAATGCTGGTGATGGAATTAGACTGGAAGTTCTTAAGGGAGGAATTAGAGGGAAAACACACAGGTTCAGATAGAGAAAGATAAGTTGCAAAAGAGGCTTATGTTTTGTCAAAACCCATATTCTACTTGAAGAAGCAAAGGATAAAAAGTTTGAACCAGGAAATAATCTCTTGAGCATTGTTGACTATGAAGCCATGCCCAAAGTCATTGAAAGAGCTTTAATAGAAATTGAACCAATCTGATTGATCTCTCTGAGAAAACTCATAAACCCTGAAGTGGTCTGTATATTAGGTTTCTGATTGATCAAAGAAGTCTCGAGAATGCATTTCTTCCGCCTCCCTCTGCAAAGAAATTGATTTGAAGTTAGAGATGAAAGTAAATAGATTTGGATGCATAGAGTGTGCATAGTGATGATGTTCTGGTGATGGTGGTATTGGATTGGGAGTTGAAAATTTATTTTCTGGATTATGTTTTTATATATCGGAAGAGTTGGCAAAGATATTATGTATATTTGAGGTTGATATTGAGAATTAACAAGAATCTGTTATCATGTCACTTTGAGTTGTGGGGGTTTTCTTTTTCAAATCAAAGTTCTGAGGATTTTACTTCTTTTTGGGTAATAGTATGAAAAATATCACTAAGATTCACCGTTCTTTTTTTCTTTATAGACTGTCGTAGGTATTTCATTTTGATTTTTTATTGTGTTGAAGGATCCAATTATTGTGGATATTCTTATATTGATGAGGGTAGTTGCTAATTAAAAATTCTTATAAACCAATGTTGCAATGCAGTTTACATTGGACATTTATGATTATGATACTGTTCTCTTTTTGTATTCCCTAGATTTATGTTATTTTATTTTTCAGGTGAGGAGTGAGTCTGGACTACCCCATTTCAATTACATATTCACGCTTCCTCATTGAAAATTATTATCTTTTAGTATCTCTTTATGATTCTGCAGTATAGAGAACGATTGTAAACATTTAAGTTCTGAATGATTGTCCTAGATTTCATTCAAATTGTGAACCCCTCTGTTGCTATTAGTGAGATTAGAGTCCAATATTATTATTATTATTATTTTATGTCTTTTCATTAGATTGAAAAGTTGAATTGAATATTGTTTCTGTAATTTATTCTTTTAATGAGATTGTACTGTCTTGGATGTCAAACCTGCATTTGGATCTTTTATAACCAAAAACTATTACTTTTGTTTTTTAAAAAAAGGAGACAAAGCATTTTACTCCTACAATCGTGGGGAGACTTTGTATAAGGGGAAGAGGTGCCAACCTACTCATGTTGTTGACACCCAATATGTAACTTTATTTGCTTCCTTCCATGTTTTCTGTAATTCTGAGCCATGTAGTTCTTACCCTTCTTTTCTATTGCATACTTCTAGACCAAGTGGTGTCCTGCTCCAGGGTGCGAGTATGCTATTGATTTTGCTGCTGGAAGTGGAAATTTTGATGTTTCCTGCTTATGCTCATATAACTTCTGCTGGAATGTAAGTTTCACTCTCTGAAACTGTTATGGTTAGATTCTGTAAGGAGTATTAGCTATATGTCAGACCAGGTTGATGAGCTGCATTTGATCTGAAATGCAGTGCACGGAAGAAGCTCACCGTCCAGTGGACTGCGGCACCGTGGCAAAGTGGATTTTGAAGAACTGCGCCGAGTCTGAAAACATGAATTGGTAGGGCATATATGTTTGCGCATTTAGAATTCTATGTTGTTTTGTCATTATTCTTGCCTGGATCTGTCTTTTGGATATGTTGTTTCTTTTCTCCATATGATGAGTGATCTTTTGTTGCATTCTCCCTTCCCCTCCCCCCCCCCCTTTCTCCTATATGTGCATTTCCTAGATCTTTTGTTGCATTCTGTGATGAGATTTCTCTGGCCTGCCGTATAAACCAAGACAAATTTCAGCAAGTGACAACGCGGACTGGTTTCTACCATATTATATCAGTGTCTGTGTGGAACCTTATTTTACATTCCTGGTTTCTTTTATTACTTGTATTTTTCCCCCTTGGTTCTGTCAGCAAAAACTTTGATACAGACTATCTGGTAATTGCTTTCAGTTTGAAAAAATATATGATGTTTTCTCTTGCAGGCTTGGTTAGAGATAATCAAGAAGGAAATGCTATAGATATAATTTAAATGGATATTTCAAATTGTCTGCTTATTATGCAACTTTAATGAGATATAGTGGAATTATTAGTATGTTGATTTTGTACTTTTTGATTGCAATTTTAATCTTCAATCTAACAATGCAGGATACTAGCCAATTCTAAACCTTGTCCCAAGTGCAAGAGACCGATTGAGAAAAATCAAGGGTGTATGCACATGACATGCTCTCCACCTTGTAAATTTGAATTTTGCTGGTAAGTTTCTGCTTGGGCCAAACTTAATTTGTTAGTTTCTGTATCTTAAATGAATTTTTGATCACCGGATTGCTGGTCATTGAGACACTTATTCTTGGAAATTTTGACTTCCACAGAATCCTAAAAAAAAACTTGGATTTTTAATGTTTTCTTTTCCCCTTCAGTGATTATTGTGTGACACGTAATTTTAGTTTGTAACTCTAGTCATTTGAAAAATACAGGCTATGCCTTGGAGCATGGTCAGATCATGGTGAGAGAACTGGTGGTTTCTATGCTTGTAACCGTTATGAGACTGCTAAGCAACAGGGAGATGTGAGAGGAACTTTGATCTTTTGTTTTAGTTTTGCTATTGTTTTGTGAGTTTTTGCTATTTGACTTCTGACGTTCACATCGTCTTTTTTAGTATGATGAGACTGAGAGAAGGAGAGAGATGGCCAAAAATTCTCTGGAGAAATACACTCATTATTATGAACGTTGGGCAAGCAATCAATCGGTATGTTGGACTTGTTTTTTCTACATCATCTCTGTTTCTGTGCTCTGTTTTGGAGTTGATTCACCATTTTTCTAAGTTAAAACTTGTCTTGTTGCTTTTATCCATTCATTTTCCTCCATAGAAGTTCCTGAATTCGTTCTGGGTTGGTTCATGATTTTTTGATCATACTGGTTGTGTCGTTAAGTTTTCTAGTTGCCAGTTCTGAATGGGGGTAGTATATTATGAACCATTTGGTAGAAGACTTAAAACTGAACAACTTTTAATGCTTGAAACAATTGCACATGTCACTTTTCTTGTACCAAAGGTTCTTCTTTGTCAATTATCAGTCCTTGAAACAGATGTTAGTAATTAACTGTGTCCATGTGTATGTGCCAACTAGCTCATAGTGTGTTTAATAAATTTTGACCATATTTAAAAAATTATGCTGTGTATGTCTGGCTGTTTATCATTTGAAGTTGAATTAATTGGGTGCGAATGCGGAAAAGAGGGAAAATAGAAGAAGGCAACTCTAAAGTAGAGAAAAGTTTGGGAATGTTTTAATCTAACCTACTAGGCCTGCATGAGATAATTGCTAGAATTCCTCTAATTGTTATTATCTGGTATTAACTTTTCATCAAAGAATCAGATTTGGGCAAATGGAAGGGGGGAAAAAAAAGGAATAATTTATGGTTTGAAACAGACGACCAGTTCAAATCTTACAAGCTTCCCAGAAATTCTCATCTTAGTTCTCAGCTTTTGGTTCCTTCTATCCTAATAAAGTAAAATTGTTTTGACTAATACCTTCTTACTACTTGTAAGGATCTCCAGAGATGGTTATAGATAACTTTTATAGAAATATGTGTGACATTGTACTCCACTACATGATACATTTTCTCCTGACCCTCTTGCACATGATTCTGATGATCAAATTTATAGCATTTGTTTAATGTAAATTACTTGTTATTAATCTGTTATCTTTTTCATACCTGGCAGTCAAGGCAAAAAGCTCTGGCAGATTTACACCAAATGCAGACTGTGCATGTAAGTGATCTTTTTCTGTTGTGTGTGTGTGTGTGTGTGTGTGTGTGTGTCTACATACATATACATATACTTTGGCAGTTAATAGAACTCTGATTTGAACTCGAATATTAATTTATTATCATAATTTGTAGTAATATATTTATTATACATTGGATAAATTATGCTGATGCAATTCCTTAAGAATTGATGGTTAAAAGATAGATGACTTGTCTTGCTATTTTGAGGGTTCCAAGAAAAGAAACAATAGAGAATTTTGAATTGTGAGCATTGTTTTTGGCATGCTTGGTGAAACCAAAGTGAACAGTGGTTTGAGATTCTGTTAAAGCAGCGTAGGATCGTCTCTTTACATTATGCATTTTGATAATTTGATATTTTGTTTCCTTCTGATTGTTTCTGAATTACTTGGGTTTTACCAAATAATTTTTTTTTTATCTATCCTTTGTTCCAGCTTGAGAAGCTTAGTGACATCCAGTGCACACCTGAGTCTCAGCTCAAGTTCATTATAGATGCGTGGCTTCAGGTAAATCCAACAGTCATTGTTAGTGATGTTCAGAGTCTGTGGTTATTTTTTCTTAGAATACCTTGTAATCTAGATAGACGCCGCATCCACTTTTATGGTTTAATTAGAAAAAACTATAGCTTTCATTAATTTATCTTTTTTTTTATAAAGGTGGTTTAGTGATGGACATGAAAGGGGTTATGTTCAGTGTTGAGGCATATGATGTTCTGAGTTTTCTGCCTCTCTATACACTATAAATCTGTCCCTCGACAACACCTTAAAACTTTTGGATGGAATATTTCCATGGTTTAGGGTCCATAATATTCTGATGGATATCGTACTTTAATTATTCACACTTAAGCTGAAAGGATTTACAAGTACACACCAGACATATATACACAAGGACACTATTCTTGAGGCATCCAAAAAATATACATTCTCAAGGGATCAGTCTCTTTGAACATTACACTTTCGTAATTATTATTGGTATTTAATTTATGGGAATCCTTTTTCATGGTTGGTATCTGTTCACCTTAGCTGGAATATGTACCAGGAAAGTGTAATTGAGTCATCAAAACTCATTTCTCTTGCAGATGCTTGTAGCTGCTTGAGGATGATGTGTCAAGTACTGTAAATTGATTATTTGTCTTTTTTGAATACATATGCAGATAGTTGAATGTCGGAGAGTTCTGAAATGGACCTATGCTTATGGATATTACCTACCTGAGCATGAGCATGCCAAGAGACAGTTTTTTGAGTACCTGCAAGGTATTTATACTTTCAATATTCTCGCAGATATTTCATGTTACTTATTGTGGATATTAACATTAGAGATATAATGGCCTTTGCTTTCTTGTAGGTGAAGCAGAGTCGGGTTTGGAAAGGCTTCATCAATGTGCAGAGAAGGAGCTACAACAATTCTTAAATGATGAGAGCCAATCAAAAGAGTTCAATGATTTCCGTACAAAGTTAGCTGGATTGACGAGGTATTTAATGCATCCAAATTGTAATAAACTGAAATAAATGAATAATTTTATTTCAGGTTGTGCGCATAACATAAAAAATGTCTAGAATCTAGTTATGTATATACTTAGCTGCTCATGATACAGTGGTCAATGGAGATACATTCTTAGAAGATAGCAAAAAGCAGTCAAAAGGAAATATTTTTATGTCTTTCATTTTGATTGCAACAGTGTTACCAAAAATTATTTTGAGAACCTTGTTAGAGCTCTAGAGAATGGATTAGCAGATGTAGACTCCCATGCAGCTTGTAGCAAGACAACAAACTCTAAGTATGGCGGAGGTGGTGGGGCTAGCAAGGGAAAAAGTGGAAGGGGAAAAGGAAGTGGTAAAATTGTTGGTTCCCATGATGCAGGCAGATGATCTCACGACTGTAGTCCCTCCTTTCAGTTTGAGGGCTGCTCGGTACATATCATTGTGTCAGCTTTGTCCTGGAAAATCAGTTGTCGGCGTTGTGGGATCTATGTTGAAAGGAAACCATTTCGGGGATTCTCTTGTTAACATGTGAATTCAGCTGAGTTCTGGTACAGGTCTGACGGTTCCATATGTAATCTTGTATCTTTAAGTTTCTTTTTGGAGGCTGTTTGTTTTAACTTGTTTAAGGTAAGTGGACTTTAAGGACCCAAAATTATGGAGAAAAAGAAAAACAGCCTTTCTTGAACTCTTGTTTATGGAGCCTGTAACTCTATGTGGTTTACTGTATATATCAAGTTATCATTTTCAATAACGAGCTTCTACAACTTGTGATGATATAGAATATTTGTGTGCACCTGATGGAAAGACAAATGAGTTGTAGTCAAATCACATGTAAGATGCTTGCAGTTGCTATTGTGAAATTTTTGACGAGGGAACTAAACACCAAAGTAAGAACCTTCAGCTTCAATTATAGTTTGTTTATTGTTTTTTCCCATTTTAAATGGTAGGGTGGGCAAAATCGTAATTGACTCTTTGGTTCCTTATCTCACTCAGTATTTCAATTTAGGCAGCAAAGAAAGCTCTTTGAAGATCGCTCAGTTAAACTTGTGAGGATAAGTATAGTCTTTTTATTTATTTATTTATGTTTATTTAGAGAGATTGATTAGTTCACCTTGAATTGAATAACTGATTCTCTCTATGAAAACAAATGGCATCCAAAAAGCCAACCTCAATTGTATTGGTTTAGATTTAGGTTTTGGGCGTTTCTTAGGTCGACTTTATTGTTGAGATGATGTCACTTTTAAATTATAATTATTGTGAAAAAAAAAATTATAATTATGAATAAAAATTAATGATATGTAATAAATATTATTTTTAAATAATAATTTTGATAAAATTAATAAAGACGTAATAGAATTTCATCTTACAAATATAAGATTAAATTAATAAAATTAAATCAACTTAACTTTTAGATTATTCTAGTGTTGTAATTTTTAAACTATATTTGTTCAATCTTAAATGGAGTTTTAATTATAATATCAATAGACGGTATTATATTAGTTAAATAAATAAATAAGTAAACTCCTAGTCCCTTTTGATGAAAGGATAAAGAAATGTTTGAGGGTCCTTGAAGAAGAAATGGGGAAAAAAAAAAGAATAGAAAAGAAAAGAAAGAGCATTCAAGCAGCAAATACTAGAGGGGAAAAAAATTGATGAAAGCTTCTTCTGCATGAGGTAGCCAAACTTGCTCTATGTAATTCTTCTTATATAAACTGATAATGATGTATGCATAGAGGACAAAAAAGTGAGCTTTAATTCAATTTCAGTGCCAAGGAAACATGTTCGTACCAAGCCCTTCGAAACAATTTACAAAACAACATCTAAAGAAAAGGTGCCTCATTTACAATTGAAAACAATCCAAAAACAACAAATTAACAAGATCCTTCTGATGGCAGTAACCTGATTATCAAACGGATATATATATATATTTCCTTTTTTCCCTCAAGATGGTCTCCTCTATTCACCCTTTTGGATTTGTAAAAAACCAACGGCGCGCATAAAAATCTTACAATTATAACATATGTAACTCAAACATGATCAACATCTCCTTGTCTAACCTTGATTTTGGGGAATCCTTAGTTGCCCAGATTTCTTTAACTCCATGGATTTCTTTAATTCCATTGATTTATTCAATTCCATAGATTTGGTTAATTCCATCGATTTATCTTTGAACAACTTGATGCTTAATGCACTCATCATTGCTCTTGAATATTGCCTAGATGCCATTTTCCAGTCTGCGCCACTTGTCATCATTGCCTTAAACTCTTCGAAACTGATCCGACCATCCTGTTAATCATTTTCAAGAATATATATATGTATATATATTGTTGAAGATAACCGTTTGACCCAAAAACTTAAACTTTAAATTAACGAGAAAAGGAGAAAAAAAAAGGATTACCCTATCCAAATCAACATCGTGCATAATGTCCCTGATTGTTTGGTCACCATTGGGACCAGCATTGTCCTCTAACAATACTTCTTTGAGTTCATCAACCTCAATAAAACCACTCTGGTTCTTATCAAAGAATCTGAAAGCTTGTGAGAGAATGTCATCATTTCCAATCCTTTTGAGGTGAACAGACATTGTCACAAACTCATCACAGCTCAGAAGACCATTTCCATCAGCATCAGCCTTTAAGAAAACATTAGACAAGGTTTTTAGTTTTGTAGAATGAATGCATAATGCTGCCCGCAATGCAAGTAAAATTAGTCTGATCAAATCCTAAATAAAATTTAGGAACTTACAGCTTCCATTAACATTTTGACATCAGGATCAGAAACTTTTTGTCCAATCATATTGAGGCCATCTTTGAGCTCTTCAAATGTCAGGTCCCCATTTTTGTCAGTGTCCATCATGTAAAACATTTGTTTGATTTGTGCCATTTGGTCTTGCGGCAAGTTGTCTGCTACTACCTGGAATCAAATTTAAAACCATCAGAATTTTGTTACTTGACTCTCAATAAACCCCGCTGCAAAATCAAATATATATAATACACAAGGGTTTTCAAAAGCTTACTCTTAAGACTTTCTTCTTGAACTTATTCATTATGGAGAATTGCTTAATCCTTGCAGTCACATTTCCTCCCAAGGAAACATTTGGAGCACGATTATCATTTTTGATCCAAGGATTCTCTTCACATAACATTCAAAAACAGATTAATGAGCAAGGGGTTTCGTTACTTGAATATGAAAAAATTGTTTCAATTTCACTACATACCAAGGACTTCTTCTAATGTCAGCCTGTTATACGGATTAGGATCTAGCATATTCTTCACTAGTTCTTTAGCTTCTTTGGAAACTTTTGGCCATGGATCCCTTTCGAAATCTATTTTGCCCCTAATTATTGCGTGTGCAATTCCTTCTTCAGTTTCTGCAGTCATTCATGACAAAATCAAAATGTTAATGAAAAGTTTTTCCTGCAGAAACAAATGATTTTTTGTAGCACATTTAACTTGCCCGCCCAAAATGGAGGAACCCCGCAAAGCAAGATATAGATGATCACACCAGCACTCCACACATCAATTTCTGGCCCATAATTACGCCTTAAGACCTCCGGCGCCATGTAATATGGACTCCCAACAATTTCACAGAACTGTTCCCCTGTCAAAATATAATGAAACGGCCAGATTTTTCGGCTGCTATAGATATAATACTCATTGTTAAGTTTTATTAGCAGGTTGCTAAATATATAGCCATACCAGGTTTAAAAAATATGGAGAGGCCAAAATCAATCGCCTTCAATTGCGAGTTTTCACTTGCATCCGCAAACAAGAAGTTTTCAGGTTTTAAATCCCTGTGCATAACTCCATTTTCATGGCATACCTACAGTGATCACAATTTATGCAATAAAAATCATTTAAAGGAACATCTAAAATGAAACAAACAAAAACAATTATACCTTGACAATTTGTAAAATGGTCTTGCCAACTGCAGCTGCTGCACGTTCTGTGTAATGCCCTTTATTAACGATCCTATCAAAAAGCTCTCCTCCCTCACAAAGCTCCATCACCAAATAAATTTCATCTTTATCCTCATAGGCTTCCTTGTATGTAACAATATTCGGATGCTTCGGCAAACGCCTCATAATCTCCACCTCCCTTCTCACATCGTCGATATCAATTTCCGTCTTCAACTTCTCCTTCGCGATCTTCTTGCAAGCATATGTTTCGCCTGTTTCTATCTCGAAACACTGATGGGTTATTCCAAACTCACCTCGACCTAACTCCTTCCCGAACGTGTACTTATCCAGTATCTTTCCCTCAGCAGGGTTCGAAACCACAGATCTCAGTTGGAAAGATATCGAATTTTTATCTGCATTGGACGCGTGTTTGGATACACTTTCATGTTTGGGAGAGGGAGATGGTTTCTTGCTGCTGGCATCATTTCTTTTGTTGTTGGTGCTGGCGGCGGTGTCAATATTACCAGTAGCTTGGCTTTTCTTGGAGAAGAAGGCACCTTTTCTGGCCAAAGATATGCAGCTTCCCATAAAGATGGTTTTTAGAATTATTATTATTTTTTTTCTTGATTCTCAGTGCAAATTTGCTTTATGTCAAGGTGAGCAAGAACAAGAACATCCCATGGGAAGCTGAGAGAAAAGCTTCTCGGAGAGAAAAAAAAAATTGTGTTTTTATCTTTTCTTTTGTTATTTTTTTCTCTAATTTTTACCCTTTGTTTTGGGAGAAAGAAAATAGAAACCCTAACAGGAAAGACAGAACTAAATTTGGGGAAAATGAGTTAAATAAGTTTGAAAAGCAGTTACCGAAATCTTTCATTTATGACTTGTCCCACCATTGTTTTAGGAAACAGTTTGAATGCTGTCAGTTATTTAACAGATCAAACGAGTTATTTCATATTTGTTATTCATTTTTATTGGACCGTGAAGATTTTCCACGGTCGTCATGTTACGGCTTGACTTATGTTTAATATCTTTAGAGACTAATTAACTTGTGTGTAGTGATGATGTATACAAATCAAGGTAATGATCGATCGAATTTAGGGAGAAATAAAATACACAGGAGTCGTTATTATTATTATTATTATTATTCAAATAAGAACGATATAATTTTATTCATTTCGACAAATTTTGGAAGCAAGTAGGAGTTGTCTTTTAAAAATAGGTTAAAAAATAATAAAATAAAATAATTATGACACTTTATATGACAGAAGGATGGGATAAAAGATGTTTTCTTTTTTTTTTTCGGGTTACAACAAAGATGTTTATCTCATTATCTCAAAGATGGATATCCAAACTTCTTCCACTAATGCATTTTGTTTGTTTCGATGGTAACACTAGCCAATCTACTTGCGCTAATTTTTTTCTTAGATATAAATTGAACTATCTGCTTATGGTAATTTGTCTGTAGATATAAACTAAATTAAAGCATGCGCATTTTATGCCTATGTTTTTTTAGCACATTTTATGAATAATTTTTTTTTTCTTTATTAACAACCGTGCTACTTTGACATTCCATGCTAAATACAATATGTATGGATTAAGGGAAAATATCTTAGAGCCAACATCCAAGATTCAAAAATTTAAACTTCGAGTATTTCTAGAGTCTATCATAGAATAGTAGTGGGATTAATGCGACAATCAGTACTATAATAGTTCAATTGATTAATACAACAAGTATTTTTGATATTTTGAGACTTGACAATAGAGTAACGATAAAGGATTGATGTGACTGTTAATGCTAGAACATCTAAAGAATTAATGTAACAGATAACAATTACTCAATACTGTAATTCAGTTTCCTCCACTATTAAGCGTGTATATCCGCTTATAAATAAATCCAAAATATAAGTTTAACTGATCTGTTTCATACATTGCACATGTTAAAGGCGTAATTAAAATGTGACATTTTAAGAGGAAAGAAAATCTCATCAACTTTATGCTTCACAATGTTATAACTTATTGTACGTGATTAAAATAAAATTAATGAAACGTATATAAATTATTTGTATTAAACTAAAATTTTTCACCTTCTTACGGCATATATTTTTTATTCAATAGTTTTTCCATGTAACCCAACTTCCCTCTGTCTACTCAAACCTACGTCCTCAATAAACCCATTATTCAAAATCTAATAATTTATACTTTACACTGGTGCACACATGGTTTGATCAATTGTCGAAAAGTTCATAATTGGCCACTTGTTGTTAATCTTTTACAATTGACCCCTCAGTGATTCCCCAAGTCATAATTGGTGACCCTTACCGTCTTCGCTGGGTGGCGCTATCATTTTACCACCCAAGACACTCTTCGCAAGGTTAGTGTGTATTTTTCAAAAAATTTCTGATTATTTTTCTTTTATATTCTGCATTGTTGCAAGATTGTATCTATCTTGTATAGAATTAATGAGTTCAAAACAGTACAAAACATACTCTTTGTTATAATATTTATACTACTGTAGTTGTATGCTTGTAAAAGACATTGATGGGATTAAGATAAAATTAATTAAGATTATTATGCTTATCCGTAAATGCAGTCACCTCCGCAAATTTATCCTGTCAAATTGGTCCATCATCTACAGGCAGCTTGCAACATTCATCAGACACCTTCCCATTATTATAAATGCTTTCTTTGATTTCTTCATCACATTTTGGTATTAATTTTGCTGCACAATGCTGCAGAAAATAATGAATTTATTGTGGAAGAAGAGGTAAAGCCACAACATCTTCTTGTGGAACAGGAGGTTGAATTTGATGTGAGAATTTATATGATGAAAACCTCTTCGGCTACGTAAAACGTTGAATTTGATGGGGAGAGCATGGCCAATATTCCACCAAGCAAAATGGCTTTCTTAACAATGGATTGCATCTCAACGTTTGCCATTTTAATTACTTTTTATAAGTTTAGTTTTATCTCTCTCTAGTGTGTTTTTGGATGAAGTTGAAAGTTGAAATGTGAGGCTCATACATAGGAAGAGAAATGAAGGGTTTTAGATTTTAAAAGCGCATTATAAGAATGTTTCATTTGAATGAAGCTCATTTTAATTGATTCAAGTTACACAAAGTAGGGAACAAATAACTCATTTAATTAAGCATAAAATATAAGGATCACAATAAAAGTAACAACTCTGAAATTAAATCAAATGTAACAATTCTGATATTAAATCAAATAATTAAGATAATAACATAAGATTATTAATGAACTATAATTGATGTTTATTAAATCAAATAGAATAATGAAATGAGGTTGTTAATTACTAATGAGTTATAAATAAGGTAAAAATTCATGTAGTCCCTATATTTTGAGCTTCGTGTCTGTTTAATCCCTATAATTTTAAAAGTACCTCAAAATATCTATACGGTTAAATTATTGACACCCCTATCATTAGTTTTTGTTCCTTTTATTTTGTTTTTACAATAGCATCCTCTTACAACAATGTTTTTCCTTTTTTAAACATTAATAAAAAAGTGTTACTAATTTAACCCAAAAAAAATAAAATAGAAACAAAAAGAATATATATTAGTTTTTGTGGAGTACTCTATTAAGGAGTTAATATATTAATTTTTTTATTAACGTCCAAAAAAATTGGTAACTTAATTTTTTTGGAGATACATGAGTTTTCACAAAAATTAATATATATTCTTTTTGTTTTTGAGGTTAAATTGGTAATTTATTTTTTTATTAATGTCCCAAAAAAAAAGAAACATTGTTTTAAAAGGTTAATGTTGTAAAAGCAAGCCAAAAGGAACAACATGTAATGGCAGATGTGTCAATAGTTTAATAGTAGGAATATTTTAGGATATTTTTATAAATACAGAGATTAAACGGACAATAAACTCAAAATATAGAGACTAAACGAACTTCTACCCTTATAAATATAAAATAAAATTCATTTTGAGAAAGATATAAGTAATCGATGATTCCAATTCCACTTACAACAAGGCAAATTTAAATGTATTGCCTACAAAAAGTATAACATTTTAACTATATAGTATTGCAATATATGTAAATAAATACATTTTGATAAGTTTTGTTATGACAAAATTTGAATATCTAAGTTTAGAAGGGCTGAATCTACTTCCAATAATTAGGAGAAACTAAATCAATATGCACAGTATACAAGCAAAATGACTAGAACTCTCTATCTAAAGGTTGAAATGATGAAAAAATTATGAGAAAAAAAATGAAAATGGCCCAAAAGAATTCATCAATTGTGGTAATTTAATGGGGGCTGTAACTTAACTTTTTATTAGAAACATCATCTAAATTCTTAATAAAGTAAACAATGAGCCTATTTGGTGTTAAGCGTTGTAACTTTTAAACTACAATTGTTGAAAAAAAACTATAAATATGAAATAATAGTTAATAGTATGTAATAAATATAATTTTTAAATAATAATTTTGAAAAAAATTAGTAAAGATAGAATAGATTTTTTTATCATACAAGTGTAAAATTAAATTAGCTTAAGTATTATTTTTAAAACATCTAAGTATGAAAATTTATTAATTTTAAACATTTTAAAAATTGCCCTTTTTTTTGTAAATTATGCCTAATTTTCATAAACTTACATTTGAATAAAAAAGTAAAATTTTAATAACTTTTATCTGAATGGAAATGTATAAATAAGAAGTAAATATTATATTCCAAAAATATATCTATGAATATTTATTTCCTAAACTGTAAAATCTAATCTTTTTTTATATTTGCAACGACATAAATTTTAAACAACCATATTTAAGATATTTTTTAATTTATAAAAACAAACAAGATGCCACTTATATTTAGATATTAAAAATAGAAAAGCAGATAGATATTCGTATTTAGATCCATTTAAATATTAAAATTTTTTTGACCCATTTGAATTTTAAACAAGAAAACAAATGCTACTTTCATTTTTAAGCTACAGCTACAGTGTCTACCAAACACTTTACAGCTTTTGAATTATAACTATTCAACTTTAATCACAAATAAGGTCTATATATACTTTCAATTCCATATCTTGATTTCCTTTTGCTATATGTGGGAACAAAATTGCAAAAATTGAAGAAATTGTAATTAACACGGACATCAATCTCTGGTCTTTGCCGTTCTTTCTGTAATCGGCAACTGAAACCAAGAATCTTGAGGCAACAAACGAACTCCAGTATTGCTCCATGGAGACTCCAAAATAACCAAGAAAAGACATACGCAAACAAGTATTGAGCTTGCAAAAGACAGATACATTTCTTCTGTAAACACCATTTTAGGATTTTTCTTGCCCTTTGAGGTTAATGGAGAAAAAAAGATCGATGACGGGTAGTATTTATAGTACGCAAATGCAAGTGGAATTTATTTCTCAAGAAAAAAAAATTGTTGGAAACCTGGAATATTGAGAAAGGTATGGGTGGAGACTTGAGATTGCAGAGACAGTTCATTGAATTTGAATCTTTCTTGCAAGTTGATCATGTGGGGGATTATTTATATTTGATTCTATTCTATTTAATTTATTATTATTACAGATCCCCGCCATGTTCATGCATGAGTAATGGACCCCCAAATGCACATTTCTTTCTTATCTCTTTCCGGTACTAGAGTTCTCGTTTTTGATATCAATGAATAAAGTAATGCTAAATATACAAAGTTTATTTACACAACTGATATGACACTATTATAACGCTGCGGTATATCTCAATTTTCATGAAAATAAAAGAAAGTGTAAGGCTATAAGAACAGATTATTTGTACGAACTATTTTGTCATGCGATCTATTTTGACTTTTATGTTTGTATGCAGCCAGTACTTTTACAACAAGCATGATAATTTCAGAGTTTGTATCACTGATAACTTATCTTTTTTCACAAAACTTTTTTATTATTTGCATAATTTTTTCAATAATATTATAATTCATTTTTTCTTTGTATTAGGAATCTGTTCAAAGAGTTTCAAATAAAGGTGATTACTACATTCACAAATATATCAAGTATTTATTGAAAGATGAACTTTTTAAGTAGTATATCTTAATACTCTTTTACTAGGGTTTGGGTGAAATACTCCCCTTTTTCTTCCCACTCAATGAAACACGAGAACATATTCGAGTCAGCAAGTGGGTCTTTCTCTGAGACCCCTGCTTGATTCCGGTTGACTACTAGTTTGCTTGGAATGCACCTACCCTTACTGCATTGCTGGCCTTAGAGAGCTCTCAAGCAGGAAGGATGAAAGAAGAAATCTCAGAGCTAGTCGGCACTTAATCCTGGATGGCCTTTCTTGTAGTTTACTAATCTCAAAGTTGGCAGCTTCAACTTAGACTAGAGCATTAGATTGGGCACCTTCTATTTCCCTTTCCTTGTTACACATTTCGGATCTACACTTTAGCTGCAGTAGGCTTTGGCACCTTTGATAACGGTGGCAGCTCAACTTGCTTTCAAGGAGCAACCCCGTGTTGGTTTCAGTGGAGATTAAGGTACAGTCGTCATCACAAAAGATTGATTCTACGGCGAGTGTTTAAGCACGTAAACTGCTTGGGGAAAGACTTCTTAACACCAATATAAAGGAAAGGATTTCACACATTGAAGATTAAAGAAAACATATTGTATTTTATTTAAGAGAGACAACCAAAGCAACTGTATGAAAAAATTTTAGTGTTTGTATCTTCATTCTATATAGTCTTTGATTAGATATCTTTGATGATTGCTTTGATCTCTTTTGGATGAAAAAAGTTATTTGTTGTGTTTAGGGGATTTCCAGGAAGCAGCAAATACAATTAAAAGTGAGTGGTGCTCGTTAAAAAGGTTCGACTAGGTTGATTCAACTAGGTGGCCGCAAGAATAAAATGGAGTTTAAAATCATTTAAGAATCTAATAGGATGTAATCTTTAATTAATTAGTTAATTGCTTAATATTTGGTGTGGCTTGTAAATGTAGGATTATGATCCGAATCATATAAAAATTCTTTGTGTGCTTTGCTTGATGCTATTTCCTATTTCTTGTATAATTAATAGATTTAGAGTGAATGAACAATAACATGAACTGTGTGATGAATAGTAATTATAAACAATATAACATGAAATGAATAGTAATTTATGGACAATGAATACTAGATACTTAATTTAATTTAATTAATTTTAAAATTTTTTAATTCACCTGCACTTATTAAAATAGCTTTAAATTCTTAACAATTATTATTATTATTATTATTTCCATTTTACAGACTCTACTCTTACCCACCTCACACAAATTACGAATTGGTGAGGGGAGAAATTATCCATCCTCCTCTTGTTTGAAGAGCAAAAGACACACTAATTGGACTGTCTCTTGCAACGTTAGCAGTAGCATCATTGAAACTGGAAAGAAATGAATGGTGTCTCAAACTCGTACAGAATGTCGATAGCCCGGGCCGATGGATCAGAGCTGCAGCCCAATTTCTAGGGCCCAAATGCTCGCTTATCTTTTGTATGGATTACACAATTAATATTCATCATCTTGCCATAAAAAATACAAAATAATCATATTACTTCTCCATTTTTATTTTATTATATCTTAATTAACTTTGGAAACTAATTATCTTTCTGCTTGCTGCATAGGTTATTGAACTGTGAGAATAACAGAGAATCGGCAATGCATTATGCATGCATGAAAATATGTGTTTTGATAGGCAACGTTCGCAGGAACAAATACCATCGAATATCCATTTTTATCTGTGCAAAGTACAAACTATTCTTTGATAACATTTAGGACTACAGCGCTTCTCAAGCAGAGTGTATATTAAGGATGACTAATAGCTTGTATGAGATTGAGATTGGACAATTATAACTTAAAAGTTAAAATATTAAAATATTTTATAAATACTAGTTGTCGTATCTTAAAGTTAAGTTGATTTAATTTTTTACTTGTATAATGAGAAATTTATTATATATTTACTAATTTTATTAAAATTATTATTTAAAAATTATATTTATCATGTAATAATGATTTTTATTTCATAATTATATATTTTTTTAAGCAATTGTATCTTAAAAGGTCTAACACCTCAATTCTAAACCCGACCTAAGATTTATAGAAGTACATCTTTAGAGGTTTAAGGTCAGAATATTATTTGATTATTGAGGTAAAGTGTTAAAGTACAAAAATTATAGAGTCAAATTATAAAGATGCAAAACTTATATATATATATATATATATGTTTGTGAAAGTGTGTTCCCAAAAATTACACTATTTTTATATGGAAACTTATATATCCCTTCCAGGTGGAATGACCTCTCAAAAGGCCAGTTTACAAATGTTATAAATTGGAAGGTTCTAGTTTGAACCACCGACTAGTAGCTCCGTATATCCCAAAAAAGAACAAAGAAAAATAAGGTCTTAATTAAAATTTAATCTTTTTTTTTTAAATATTTAACAACATGGCCGCGTATGTTTGCTTTTTTTTCCGTAATAAATTTGATTCTATTTTTGAAAAGAAATTAAATGGTTACATGGGTTACGCGGTGAAATCAATATAATATTTATAGTTCCGAAAATGAAGGGCGCCAAAATCCAAATTTGGTAATTACAGACAATACACATTCTCTGATTTTATCACTACTTCAAATCAATCCCTTTTCTTTTAATATTTATAATTATACAATATTTACTTGCAGACAGTAACACTCTCATTAGGGTTTTTAAATCATCCAACTCTTACCAGAAGCCTTGCGTTTTCTGAAGTTCTAGTGTTCATCTCAGCTCCATTCAACAAAGGTAAAGTTCTATTTATTTGTTTCTCAATTTCCTTATATATATATATATATATAATTTACTGCTGATTTTTAACTAAGAAGTACAGCAAGTTTTGCAACCTTTTTCTTTTTAGTATTTTGACTTTTTTTCCCCCAGGTAGTATACTGGTGTCCAGTTCTTGCAAATTGCAATGATCCTGATTAATTGAGGATGATTTTTAGTGTTTATTTTCGAATATTTTGAACTGTTTTGGGGAGCGTTTTTTCATATGAAAGTGATATTTTTGTGAATCTGAAAGGATGTAAATGCAATCTACTGAAAAAAAAGAAGAAACTTAAAGATGCTCCGATGAAATGCATTAATTTAAGTTTTTTTTTAAATTTCATTTGTACATTCTAGGGTGTATAAATAACATTATCATACTAATAATGTTTCAAGTTTAATGTCTCAGTAACAAAATATATTATGTTATTTCAGATTTTTTTAAAAAAATTAACTAGCGGAATTTTAAATTTAATGTGAAAAATTCATTGTGACATATTCTTCATTTGTTTTTTTTTTCCTTTCCGAGTTTATGCCTGAAAAATTTATTCGTAATTTTTTTTTTCAAATCTTGAGATATCCTTTTTAGCTCGTGTGCAAACAGTCATTGCTTTCATCACCTATACTTCATCCCAGCTATTGATTAATTTGGTTTTTTTCCGCAATTTCTCTTTCCTCTGAAATAGTTTGATCAAAACATGCACATGACTTTAAGTTTCATACACTGAAATGCTTTTTTTTTTTTTGACCTTTGAATAATTCAATACAAGCTCTTGTGGACTAAATTAACCTAAACTTACCATATTTTCTTTGTTGGTGCAGAAATTCTGTTTGAATTCAACAAAACATTCAAGCAATTTGGTGAGTTATTAGTAATAGTATGTACTGTATGTTAATTAATCTTTAAATGTCAATATCAAATGTCCTCAATCCCTTGACGTTTGGGTTCAAATTCTCTGTTTTGCGCTTTAATATGTAGACTATGACACGATTTTTTGTTTGATTTATTTGGATTTGTTCAAACTTGGCGCCGGTCTTAGAATGTAATGCTGATACTTGTTTACATTTCACTAATGATCGGTTAATCCAATGTAACAGTGATACAAGAATTAATGAGACTCACTGAAAGAAACAGCACTAGAAATGAACCTGTTGGATTACATTTAAAAAATATTGGGCCTGTTTGCAAAACCAGGAAAAGTACACTTGCTGCGACCGATGATGTTGATCTTTTTGCTATGGAGAGATGCTTGGATGATAGTGATGAATGCACGTGGTTGTCTTCGGATTGTATGTCGCCTTCTTCATCATTTTTCGCTGATGATGATTGGTTAGTTTCATGGCTACCAACTAGTTATGAAAGTGATTCCTCTGTTTCTTCTTCAGTGACTCGTGATTGGGAAGATTTTGAAACCAAGTCATCAAATTCTAGTGCTAGTTCAGTGACTACGACTCGGGCTGCTGCCTCAGAAGCTGAGGATTTGGAAGATTTCATTGCCGCGGCTGCTGCTGATGAGCCTCTATTCTGGCCATTTGCTCGCGAGCAAGATTGGAGTTCGGAAGAAGCGTGGAAATTTTTTTCCATGTCTCCGCGGAGAGACACGGCAATAGTTGAATCTTCAGGACAACAATTCCCTGTAGGGAAAATGAATCCAAAAGCCTGTTGTAGCAGAAATAAGCCTGTATTTCTTAGCTCAGGACCATCAACGGCAGCACATATATTGGAGTTAGAACAAAGGAGCATCATCAGCAATAATAAGGGTGTCAAGGAAACCAACGCCATGGCTTCAGGGTTAAGGAATTTGAACAAAGTTTCTATGGAAGTACAAGTAGTACAGCCACTAGAAACTGGAAGTGATCATACGATAAAACCAACAAAAGGGAAAGCTGCCATATCAAAATCCTTGTGTGTGGATGATGTTGCGTTGAACGAAGAACTTCCAATCGAGACTGTTTTGGGGCTTGGTGAGTTTGATGGGCATGAAGGGATTGATTTAGATCTCAATGAAGATGTTTTCTTCCTGGACAAGTCCTCAGAATTTTCCATCGAATACTAATTTGTAAGTTCTGTTGTCGATTTAGTTTAGTGGCTACATCAGATTTCGTATGGTCCTTGTTTTGGAAGGATTTGTATGTAGATAGTTTGATTATCTGCTAATTTAGCTTCAAATAACGGCAGAATCATAAGTTGTGTATCATTGCATTTAGTTGATCAAGTGAACAAATCATGATCCTAGCGTGAAGCAATGAAAACAATGTAAGTAGCTGGGAAAACAAATTTGATCAACGATACAAATAGGTGTTATAGAGAATGTTTTTTCTGTATTTTCTTTTTCAATTTTGAACCGATTTTTTCATTTTGTTGAACAAATAATTGTATCCAAATGAAAAACATTATTGTTAAAAGCCAAGAGTTTTGAACATGAGCCATGAGCCATGAACCCCTACGGTTTCAATTCCGAAGCATGTGGAGGCAGCTTGGAGAATGTCCCATTTTTCTTATAGTTTTTGACCTTTTGATTGGCTTGGTCCATCTAATTAAGTCAGAACCGAATGATTCAACTGTTTAAATTAAGAACGGCAAGTTTGAATTAATGAACATTAATTATGATGAATTAAACCTTCATTTCTCCAACCTGTTGTCATCATTATTATTATTATTATTAGTAGCAGTATTTGTGAGAAAGAGAGAAACGTCTTGGTCCTTTCGGAGCACTGCTCACTTTCTATTCATTTCTTATCATGTGTTTATTTTAACCAATCATAATAATATAGATACCCACGTGATAAATACATAATAGATATAAGAACTAATTCTCCACGAGTACCAAAGGTAGGATTGACAAAATTCTATAAATCTTAATCAGGATTTAAGATCTCGTCTCGAACAATATGAGATTCGATGTAAATTTTTTATCTTGAATTACAATTTAGATAAAGTTTAGGGCCCAACTTTGTCTCAATCCACTATTTGAGAAGAGATTCAGAATACTTGAAAATCTTGATTTAGATTCCGAATGTTCCAATTGTCTTGACTATATCGTAAAATGAAACTAAAATTTGAGTTTTCAAAATTGTATAACAAGTCGGTTTGATGAAGCTTCATCAAACTCAATTTAATCAAGCAGAGAGATTTGATATATAAGTTACATGAGTATTACATGTCGTTTATGATAGAATTTACATTGTATACCAGTAAATTGACATCATCTTCAACATTAGGGATCCCGATTAGAATTTGAAATTTTAATTGATTAGGAATCGGAACACATTTTGTTGGTTATTGAGATTCTTAGGCTAGGCAGATTAATATTTAGAGATATCTAAATATTATCTCTGTTTTAAACTTTTCAAAAAAAAAAAAAAATCAAATGATATAAGTCTTTCTGTTTGCAATCATCACAAGTCTAATTTCTATTACTTTAACTGGATTATTCGTAACTGCTTATTTACAATATAGACTTGATGATTAGTTGAACCTTTAATTAATTAACATCACTTTCTTTTAAACTAACCCCTCCCTTCTTCAATTTAATTCGAGGGGGAGGTGAAAGTCAAATTAATGTTGCTGTTCAATTATATGGAGCAAGATTGAGAACGATTATTCCTTGTGATTCATAATTAGGGTAGAATCAAAATTGATCAATCCCGATCGAAACGTTCCAATTGCGAACCTGAACCGAAGACCTCTTCGCAATGGAGTAATGCTAGGCTTATAAATTTTGTTAACTTTTACACTAAAAATTTGCCAGATTGTAAAGTTTGACGCCAAATTCATTTTGCGAAGAATTGTGTTGCAATAAGTCTTAAGCGCATTAACCACGTATGAATGGGGTTTTAAGTACGAGATAATACAGCTCTACAGAATGATATCGTTCACCAAAACGTCACCGATGTCATCAGCAAAGTGATAATTTTTTCTCATTATCATAATCGCAATAAAATCAAAAACACGTGCAAGGCATCTAGACCGGTGTGACAAAGACTCGGTTTTACCTAAACGGTGAAGAAGACAGCCGACCAACCTGCCTCTCTTCGCTTTCTTCCCACACGTGGACCGACTCACCAGAGTCATCAAAGCCCAACAAACTCCCCTCCTCTGTCTCTTTCCGAGTAAAGAATTTCCTCATTTTTTAGGTCTGCATTTCAAATTTAAAAGAAGAAGAAGAAGAAGAAGAAGAATATTTTTTAATTTTATGGGTATTACATGTTTTGAAGTAATCTAAAAGCAAATTTATAATTTTTAGTTACAGTAAAAGCCTATTTATATTGAGGTGTTATATCTTTTAATCTATAGTTACTACAAAAAAAAATTATAACTATTTGATAATATATAATAAATATGATTTTTAAATTATAATTTTGATGCCAGTCGGTTAAATGGTTCGAATTCTTAGAGATTCACTCTCTTAATTAAGAATGATTGAGTGTAATTGTAATTTCCTGCTAAAATAGCAGTGCAGTTGTAATTGTAATTATTTGTTGAAATAATAGTGTAGTTGTAATTGTAATTATAGTTGTTTGCTGAAATATTAGTGTAAATATTGATGTAATATTAGTTATAAAAATTATAATTTTGACAAAAATAAAAAATATATTATAAATTTTTCATTATATAAGTGTAGGATTAAATCATATTATCTTTTAAGTTACAGTAGTAAGTATTTATTAAATACTTTAATTATATAGCTAGTGTATAGCTGTCTAATCTCATGTAAGTATTCTTTAGAACTTAAAATTTAAAATGTTATAAATTAAGTATTCGAGATTACAAATTTTTACATCACAAGTCATATATATAGAATAATTGTACAAATGTCAATCAAAATGTGGCTAAGTATGTAAAATGGTATGCTCCTAGAAAGAAAATGATATTAATAATCTCTTTCTAGAAAGTTTGTAATTGATCACAATTTAACTTTAAGGCGACACACGTATAGGGTCAAACTGTCCACTTCAATAATGAAGTTAGGACATATCTACCATTTATTTCAAAGGATGAATGAGAGATTTTTTTTACATTTTAATTATGAAAAAACCTTCAACATTATATTTTGGCGAAATGATTACATGATCCTCTTATTTTTAAAATAATTATATAGATTTCTTTGGGCGGAGAAACATAATTTTTAGATAAATTTTAAGACGGTCACGATTTCTAAAAATAAAAGAGTGTCTATTTGTTATAAAAAGATGTTATATGAAATAGCTAAAAAAAACTTAAAAAAAAAAAGAATGAGCAATTTGAACCCACTAATTTTTTCTTTACACAATTTTGTAGTTAGGACTTTTATTATCTAAATAAATTTTGAAAAAAATTACTTAATTAATTCTTTCTTCTCTTTATCTTCTCAATTTCACAATCTCATTAATTCATTTAAATATATTCTTTTAGTTGCAAATAATTAGTATCACCAACCGAGAGGAATAAAAATTACTATTTAAAAATGAATATCAATAAATTTTTATCAATAATGAAAATTCATGAATATCAAGAAAAAATTATTATATATAGAAAACATGAAATATAGATCATGATATGTTAAGAAAGATTAAAAAAAATTCAAAACAGAATAAAATTAAGTGTTTAATTTACCGAATATAGGAAGAGAGAGAATATACAATTGTAAAGTAAAAAAAGAAAGTGATGAGTGAAGGGTAACATTGAGATTTTAAATTTTAAATTATTAAAAAATGAATTTATTTAAAAAATTGAATTTAGATAGGAATTTCATAAGTTTGAATAGCCTTAAAAAAAGCGAAATTATCCACCGACCACCTAATGTTTCAGACTTTTTAAAAAATATAAAATTTCTTTTTTTTTTTACTTTAATTATACTTGAAGTTACAATTCTTTATATTTTTTCACTTCCGTTTGTTGATCGTTAAGATTTCGTTAGTTTTTTAACAAAATGATTGTTTTGCCCTTGAAAATTGATACTATATAATAAAATTATAATTTTACATTTGAGGGGTAAAATGATCATTTTATTAAAAAAAACTAACGAAATCTTAACGGTCAACCGACGGAAGTGGAAAAGTGAAAAAAATTATAACTTCAGGTGTAATAATTTAAAAAGTAGAAAAAATCAGATGGTCGGTGGATAATTTTTTTTTTTAAAAAGAAAGTAAATCTCCACTTAGGTTCTACCACGTGTCGGAAAAGACCCTGTTCCCAAATTTACAGAAATGACACTGCCCGTCCATTTTGTTATTAACGAAAAAGGTAGGGGTAGTTTGGAAAAGTAAGAGGTCCAGCCAGTGAAGGCCTCTGAAGTCTGAATGGAAGCTTCTGTGATTCTCACTCGGGCTTTGTTCTTCTTTTTTGACTTTTGAATTTCGTTTCTCAAAATTGCAGACTTTGTTTACTTTTTATTCATCTGTTTTCTTTTTGGTTATAAAAATAAAAAAAGTTAAGAGCCTTTACCATCTATGAGAGCGTTTCTGTAAGTGTAGATTCTTCAGAGGTAAAATCCTTTACTGTTGATGCAAATTGCATAACTTTTGGATTTTTAATTCTGGGTTTTGTTCTTCTATGCAATTTGATCATGTGGGCTGATTCTCATTTACTTAATTAAACATATTTTACCTGTTTTGAAAAAAAATCTTATAAATGTTTTACATGATCTCTTGGTGTAATCACGCTGAAAATAGCTTATTTAGTTTTGTTAATTTTTCTTCATTACAAATTAATTCATTTGGTTTTTTTTTGGGATTCAACTGGAGATGTGTGTTGATCTTGTGATGTTTGTCTTTCTAGATGTTAAATTATTATTCTTTTTTCTTATTAATGCTTAAAAGTTTCATTTTTTTCTTCCACTTAACCTGGTTCTTTAGTTGGTTTTGACTTCCTGTGTTTTTTTTTAATTGGAGTTTTGTCTTTGGTTGTATTAGTTATTGATGGTGCTTGGAGTTTCTGGTCATAGATTTTGAGCTGGAAAGTGGAAATTAATTCTTGATTACTACAATATGCATTGCTTGTTATACTACTTTAATTTCTCTTGCAAATGATCTAGTTGTTAATTGGGAACAGTTCCCCCCCTTCCAAAACAGGTTGTTATATCTTGAGTGTATTCTAAAAAGATCAAGGTAAAATGCGTGCACCATCATTGCTTGCACAATGCTTGCCAGGCTTGGCCCCTCAAGACCGAGGAAGTCATAGCATGTCTTCAACCATTTCAGAAAAGGATGCGCATCTCCCTTGTCCAGCTGTCGAAATTCTTCCTTCAAAGGTTCGTTTTCTCTCCTTTAACTTAGGTCTTTGATGTTTAATATGGTTGTACTGCACAAAAATGAAAAATTATTTATGTTTATATCGCCAAGTTATCCATCTAGAAATTTTATTGGGAGAGGTGGTGTTGTAAGTTGGTATCAAGACTAAGTTATTCTCCTTGTGTACTATACAGGTTGCTCACCTATATAAATATGCTGGAGATAATGTAGACTTGCAAGTGATTAGTATGTTCAAGGTATGTGAGATTGTGAAATTTTTTTTTTTTGTCTATGTTATTTAGAAACTTGCAGTTTATATAGATGCCATGCTTTTCCTGTCCATGAAAGTAAGGATGGAAAATTGTTGTTGGTGGCTCAAATAAGATCCTGTGCTTCAGTGTAAGCAAACAGAGAATAGCAATATTGATGGCCTTTCTAGAGGGCTATTAAAGTTACTCTTGTATTGCAAAGCAATGATTCAGAACTCTTATAATTCTTCCTAATGGTTCAGATTGTTTTCGAAATAAAGGCTATGATTTGCAAGTTTCTGAAGAGTATTATATCATAACCTGGACAATGCCCCCTGCTTTCATGAGCTATGTCATGAAATATTTTTTGTACAGGCTTAGTGCATGTTATTATCGGTGCCTGCTTTGATAGGTTGGTAATTTCTTTTTCAATCTCTTGCAGGGAAAAGTTAGTGTCGCTGATATCATTGGGTTCACGGGTTCCGAAATGATATCCTCAAAACCTGATGGTAGGTACATCATTTTTCAGTATGGATACTGAAATTGAAATTGTTCATTTTTTTAATAATTTTGGGCTTAGAAATTTCTGCTGACGAACGTTTCAGTGATGTTCTTTTAGAAGCATGCGCCTTGTCATACAAGGATAGGAAGTTTCAAAATAAAGTGATGAATTTATCCGTTTTACAGGGTTTCTGAAGTGTTGGGAAAGCTCTATTGATCTTGTTAACGTTCTTAAGCATGAGATTCGTGATGGACAACTGAGCTTTAGAGGCAAAAGGGTACTCGAGGTAATCCAGTGAAGAGTTATTTTTACTGACCATTCAAGCTTAATTTCTGTCATTATTGAACCATCCCATCCTGTTGCGTTTACCGAGCATGGTTAAGGATCTGATAAACTAGCATTCTAATCTTTTGCTAATATATTGCCAGTGTTCAGTAAGTATGATGTCATCGAGTCATGCATGCTTTTATCATAGACAATCTTCTTTCAACCCATTGCTTCTTGTCTATGGAATTAAAAAATTTGTTTAATATTTTTTGTTCTATCTTGGACGAAATATATTGTTATACAAGGAAATCACATCTAAAGAATTAATTTATCTGCGCCTGCTGTTAGAAATTTGTCTCTTGTTTGCTGATGATGATTCTAAGTCATGATTTTTGCATATGAATTGCAACTTGATGGTTTTTCATTGGTAATTCCTACAGTTGAGTTGTGGCTATGGACTTCCTGGGATTTTTGCTTGCCTGAAGGTATGTCCATGGTATTTTTTATATTTCAATTTTACATTTCAGTCGTAACTTAATAAACATATGTGTCACATGACAAATAAGAGTCTGTGCTTGCTTCCCATAAATTTATCCTTTCTCATTATTCATAGCATTTTTTAAAATTGGAGCATCTTGAATTTAAACTCAAAGAGTTACCAATTGAATGACTGGTGTTAACTATTATGGTTATTTATTTCCTTTCGTTATATTTGAGTGGCCTGAAGTTTTATGTGCATGATAATGTTTTTTATGGAATATGCTCACATGGCCCGATGTAGTTTGGTCCTTTTGTATGTTCGAAGACACAAAT
Organism: Luvunga scandens; assembly: GCA_030449905.1. Classification (NCBI taxonomy): domain Eukaryota; kingdom Viridiplantae; phylum Streptophyta; class Magnoliopsida; order Sapindales; family Rutaceae; genus Luvunga; species Luvunga scandens. The sequence continues at coordinate 1,030,388 of JASUUG010001064.1, read as the reverse complement.
TGTAACTAAGGTGCTTTGAGCAGAATTTTTCTTAATATTGTATGTGAATGAAATTAAAGTTCCATGGTTTCAAAAATTTGTTAGCTTCTTAATCTATCATTTACAGCTAATTTAATCCCTGCAAAGAGGGATGAATCAAATAGCTTTAAAATATGTTCTTTGAAGATTTGTCATGTTACTAAATCTGAAAGATACAGTTCTGATCGAACAATACTTGAAGGTAAATAATGTTGATCATTATGTATCAAAAAGAAAATTGGAACTTGAACTGATGTTCCCTAGATGATCCCTTTGTTAAGGAGACTATGCAGTTTACACCAAATGCGTAAAAAGCTAAATAGTTTAAAGAAATAGATTTGGTTTTATGGGAAAAATATGTTTGTGCTCTTTCTGATTTATATTTTTACAGGGTGCTGGTACAGTACACTTTCAAGATCTCAGTGCAGAAACAATAAGATGCACAACTATACCAAATGTCCTTGCCAATCTTGAACAAGCTCGGGAGAGGCAGAGCCGACAACCAGAGAGTTCCCTGACGCCATCAAGGCAAACTCTGGCACCATCAGTGCACTTCTACGCTGGTGATTGGGAAGAACTGCCCACAGTTTTATCTGTTGTGAGGAACGATGTTTCTGAAGTCACAACAGGGATGAGCCTGAGCTTCTCTGAGGAGGATTTCATGGATGGGTATAGTAGCCAAGATGGAAGCATCATTGGACAGGACTCCTCAAGACGTTCGAGGAAGCTTTCCGGAAGCCGGGCATGGGAGAGGGCTAGCGAGGCAGATCAGGGTGAAGGTGGTTATGATGTTATTTTGTTGACAGAGATCCCATATTCAGTGACCTCACTGAAGAAATTATATTCACTAATTAGGAAGGTTAGTTTCTTGCTTTTGTCCTTATCCTTTTACAATGTGGCGATAGTGCAGTGTTCATGCTACTTTCCACTTCCTCTTGTCCTTGTTCAAAAACATTACTTGCAGTGATATTGAATTCAAGTGAAATACTGTTTACATGAAATGATGTTTTCCTCATTGAACTGAAGAGTCAATTTCCTGTTTTATCTCATTAGAACTTTTTTTCTGGATGACCAGTGTTTGAGACCTCCATATGGAGTAGTATACTTAGCAACAAAGAAGAATTATGTTGGTTTCAATAACGCAGCACGGCACCTGAGGAGTCTGGTTGATGAGGAAGGCATTTTTGGAGCCCATTTAATTAAGGAGATGACTGATAGAGATATTTGGAAGTTCTTTCTGAAGTGAACAGAAGTTCACAAGTGGTCAAACTACCTGGCCAAACTCTTTTATTGATAATACTCCAATATGTATAAATGCCGATCACAAGTCTTTTTTTTTTGGGGGGGGTTAAATTATTTGCTAGTAATAATGAAATTGGAATCAGAAAGGTAGCTAATAGGTAAATATGCTTCTAATACTGCGGTGATGGCTTATTCTTTTTTTCTTTATCTACTTTTTTTTATTCACAGTTATTGCTATCTGAAGTGTAAATTGATGATACTTAAATTCCAAAGTTGAAAATGATGGTTCTTAATTTCTCCTGCTTTTCGTGTTGTGAGTTTGAAATGCATTTTTAGTTCTTCGCCTTGAGATGAAATTGAGCAGTCCATGTGTTGTATGCCTGAGTCCAGTCAAATGGAAGAACCATGTACTCCATCTACAGAATGTTAGTTCCTAGTTCTTAACTTTTCTGCTCTAATTGTGAAAGCAACTTATGAAACCTTGCAGTTTTATTATCACCGCCATCCTTTTGCTGTTTTAAGGCCATACGTTTAAGTTAACCTTTCCGGCTATGAGGTTTAATGAATTTTGCAGATTAGTTTTAAATTCCCCCGGTACCTCTCTATTTCTGGGGCAGTCCCAGATGATAATTTGCTCTTAAGGTCTAGCTGGGCATAACACCAGCTCCGTTCACCAAAAGGCCGGATTGCCATGACCATTACCATCACCACAGCCCAAATGAACCATCTGATCCCTTCCTTAGTAAAGAGTTACAACCTTAGGCGCCAAAAGTCCGGATTGCCATGACCATTACCATCACCACAGCCCAAATGAACCATCTGATCCCTTCCTTAGTAAAGAGTTACAACCTTAGGCGCCAAAAGTCCCAACAGTCAGGTTATACTGCAAAATTTGCCAGAATCACCAGCTTCCCACAGAATTTAATTCTTGGTGTCGTGGAAATGATGTAAAACACATGTCCAAGAAATTGCAGACTTGCCATAGTTGGTGTACAACCCGTAAATTCAACAAAAAAGCTATGTTCCTATACACTTAACACCAAAAGGCTATGTCCCTATACTCCTAGAAAATACATATTCCCAAATATTTGGCTGAAGGGGAGAACCAAGAGAAAAATGGAAACAGCCATTCGAATTGAATTAGTATGGATGTCAGTTAACAAAATAAATGGTTTTGAGAACATTCAAAGATACACTTCTGTAGTAACGTACATGTTCAGCTGAACTATAAATTTTGAGATTGACTTTACAATTGCTACGGATCACTAAGAATTATCCTGCCCGCTTCGGCTTGCTGTTAATCTTCTCCACACCATTTTCCCACAGTGTAACAGGATCAAGCTTGCTAGGATATAGAGCAGAGGAATCCCAATGACACAACCGCCAGATGCAAAATTTACCAATGTCTGAGGAAAATTACAAAAGGTAAAAGAAACAAAAGATTAAAAAAGAGACAACAAAGTTGGTAAAGATCATTCAAGCATTGATTGCTAGAAAAAAAAAATCAATTCATTAAGCACAAATGTACTGAATTAAAAAAAAAATCCACAAATTAGTCACATTTTATTGGGCATTGCTGAAGCAAACAAAACAACAAAAAACTAAGTCAAACGTCCAAAGAATGCGGTGCTTTTCCATGGATTAATAAAGCGTTTTACAGTACAGTGAATACTGTGTACTTTATCAACTCCAGCGATCAAAAGATAGATTTCATGATTCCTTCCTACAAACACCACATAGCAATCAAAATCACACAACTGCCAATAATTTCCCTGTAAAATATGCAGAAAACAGAAAACACAATAGCTCAAAATGAGCATGTCTCATATAAAGGAGGAATGGAGGGGGATGGGAAAATCAAGAAATTCCTGTTCTATAATTTATCAAAGGTTATGTTCTTTCGTCTAAGGACTATTAAAACTGCAAGGATTTTTGGAAAAAAAAATAACAAATAACAAATAACAAAAATTTGTGTGTATGTAATCATTTACAAGGTATAACTAGAAATCTTTAAAAGCATTAAGCAATAAATATTCTTGTCCACATATTGCTGTGGCAATATGTTCATGTTATCTCATGTCCTGAGAAAACCCATATCCATATCATGTTACAGTATAATGGGGTCAATAACTAATCAATGTTAACATTAAGGGAACTAATTTTCAGACCTGACAATGAGAAAGTGATAATGACATAGCACATTCAACCAAACAAGCACAACTAAGGCAGTTTCACGACTCAATTGGCATTTTTTGAGGGACAATGAGAAATAAAATTCTCAATAATGAAAACTTTTGAGAGATAGAAGGCAAAAACATCAAGCAAATGCAGACTTTACCACCATTCCAGCCACAAGATGAACAACAGGAACAAAATACTGGTCCATTGTATTCCCTTCTGCATACCCATTGAATGCAATGACCATTGAGAAAGTGTGAATTGTAACAAATGCAAGAGCAATGATTGCTGCAATAGTAACACCAAATATGGTTAGGAAAAATGAAAAAGAAAAAAAAATTGAAATATTTTTCAGCTACTATCAGTTCCAAATGAATAATAACAACAGAACTATGCTACAATTATATAAGTCGACATTCGTTGACAAACAATACAGTCAGAGACACTGTATTTGTGTACAAGCAACTAATAAGAATTGCATGACTCACCAGAAATAAGAAAAAAGGGCATCTGGGGGCATCTGTCAACATAAAATGTAGCTGGACCAAATGCTGGAGTTAACAGGCTAAGACAAAAAAACACAGCGTGGGCCACGCCGTGGCCTAATCCACCAGCTGCAAAATTTTTTGAACTGACATCAGCACAAAAATGAGATTATCAGGAAAATGAGGAATAAATCAGTGAATATGATATTCAACTTGTCCTCTTTAGAACCAACATAGCTGTGGGTGGTGGAAGTGGAATGATAGTTATAATATGACATGTTTCCCCTATATATAACATGTCAAAGAAAAAGAGCAAGGTTCCAAACTTTACTTTAACTAGACCACCCTAGGATCGTATGTGACATGGTGCAATTGTGAATATTCAACATAACCTGAGGATTGGAAGACAGCATGACCAGACGGAAGCCTAACCAAAAATCATAATCAACAAATCGATCCATTTGAATAGATCACTCAATAAGGTCAATCTAATGATCTTTTAAGTGAGACCAACTAAATACAGTTTTGTTTCAAGAGGACATCATATTTCTTTTACACTGAAACTCATATATGAAATAATGAGTAATTGGGGTCATTAACAGTGTTAATTCTTACTCTCAAGAATGTATGAGATTTAACAATTCTGACTTTGGACAACAAACATAGCTCAACAATACCTAATATTTGCTAAATTTTAGTAGCTTTTTCAACTATAAAGAAAGAACATAAATGCACCCATATCATTGCTAGGTTAAAGAAGAAGATAATAAAGACTTGAATTTCATCTGACAATGGTAGTGAAAAATTATTTTTTGGTTAAATCAAACAGAAGATATAGAAAATAAGGCAATCTTGGTGGCAAAAGGGATTCAACAGCCTCTTCAAAGCTCACCAAGAGCAATTTGCAACTTATCAGTCAGAAATAAGCGTGGTTTTCCGACTCTGTCAGCAAAAGCATCCAACGTGTCTTCCAACCTCCTACATTAAGCGTGAAAGAAAGAGATGTTAACAAAACTAAATACCCGTGAAATGCCATTCAGGTTTCCCATTGTCCGCTGAATTTTGAAAACAAGGTACTACCTAAAGAAAATAAAAGGATGTGGGAGGATGAAGATGGGGACAGGTTTTGAACAAAATTAGATGCTACAAACAAAATGACCAGAGTTCACTTTGCACCAGGAAACTTAAATTAAGAAAAGGAAAGTGGAAACGGTGCATATACAGTGCACCCAAAGAGTGAGGAATATGACATTGGATCCTTTGACAGCCCATCAACAAAGTTGCTGATCAATAGCTTGCAAGAGAACATTATGAGGAAAAGAATTGAACTACTCAGGCATGGAAAAAGTGCGGAGAATGATTCTGAAAGGACATATCAGATTGCTCGTAGCAGAACCACAAAAAAGAAGTAATAATAATACTAATAAAAAGAGAGAGCAAGCCAAAGAAAAAAAGCTCCACCGAATGGCACCATTCAGATCTGAGCAGTGCCATAATTTGATGTTTTGGAATGATATTAATACTACAAGTAGGTTGAATTGAGTTTGCTATTTGAATTTTTGTATGAAATACAAAGGTATCAAGCAAATAATGCAAATAAGAAAAGATGACAAATGACTAAAGTCTGTAACAAATCTCAACTATAAAACTTTTGATAGTTTGTAAAAACTAACATTAAGTAACATATGAAATTGCAAACTGAATTTTAAGATGCAAAGATAACAGCTTACTTGTAAACTTTCCAGAAAAGAACACGAAGCCCTTCTTGGAACCCTACAGATGAAATTATAAGTAGTGCAAATGGCCACCAGGTGGTTGATTTTAGAGGAAGAAAAGCCCTCCATATACCCGACAGCACAATCAGACTTATAAGCCATAACAATGTACTGCATTCACACATTCATAAATCCATCACGGAACTCATACATTAATCAAATTACACCCAAATTTTAGTTTCTGAATCCAGTTGCCATTTGTCTGTCAGTTGATTAAGAATAATTAACTTATAAATTCTAAAATAAACAAATAACAGCCACAAATTGACCATAAACAAATACTAATATTCACTTATTTACACAACACTGTTAGATTACTCGTTAGTCAAGTAAATTATCTAAGTCACTAACAACAATGAGAGGTTTAGAGATTCAAAGTTGAAAACTTTCTTTCATTTTCTCGGGAAAACGGCACTGAGAGAAAATGAAAAAGAGGAGAGACAATACCTAGAAAGGACAGTGAGGATCAAGAAGGGCTTTTTGGAGATGATGGCGACGAATAGAGAAAGAGATGGCCCCAGCGCTATCAACGCGTACCCGATCCCTGCCGCTACTGTCATTTCTGAATTTTCTTACCGCCTTTCCTTTTTCTTTTTCCCGGTACCCAAACAACCCCTTCAACTATCTGGGGCTTTTTGAAAATTTTGGCAATTTCCAGCTCTTTCTGCAGAATTTACTTTTTGAATTATTTTACATTGGAAGCGTTCTACCCTTTCCGCAAACCCTAGGGCTATTTTTGTAATTACGCCCGATCTGGTACAAAGAATAGTAACGATAATATTATTTAAATTAAAAAAATAAAACAGAAATAAAGTACATCGTGATCAAAGAAAGATAAAGAGAGGGGGTTCAGTGTTGGTGAGAATAACAAAAATGGAATCAGACGAAGAGGACGAGCAGCAGCAGGAGGCGGAGAGATTGCCGCTGAGTCAAAGACCCGAGTGGTCTGACGTCACTCCAATACCTCAAGACGATGGCCCGAATCCAGTGGTCCCGATCGCATACAAACCAGAATTCAGCGAAACCATGTGCTACTTCCGCGCTGTCTATTACTCCGACGAGCGATCGCCTCGCTCCTTTCAACTCACCAAAGAAGCCATCCGCCTTAACCCTGGCAACTACACTGTAATCCTTCATCTCCAACTTTATAAATTTCAATAATTCTTGGAAATATATATATATATATATATATATATATATATATATATATATATATATATGTTAAGTTGGAGTGTTTTGTGTGTTAAAGTTTTGGTCTTTATCCACAAAGAACAGAATAAGATTTTTTTTTTTTTATTTTCTCGCTCTGTTTTGAAGGTATGGCATTTCAGGCGCCAAATAATTGAGACGCTTCATGCTGACCTGCAAGATGAACTGGCTTTTGTTGGCCGCATTGCCAAGAGTAACTCCAAAAATTATCAGTTATGGTGAGGCACTGTGCAATTCATTTGCAGCTCTTGCGATTGTAGTTTTTCTTACTAATTTCAAGTTAGATTGATATTTATTAAATAAAAATGAAATAAATTGTTCTAGAATGAATCAAAAAATTAACTTTAGTTACCTGATCATGCTTATGTTTTTTTTAATGAAACGTGTATGTGTTTGCCTGGCTTCTTTATAACTCTATATTTGTGCTTCTGAACTGCTACCTTGGTTGTGCATCTACTTTATTTGGAATTGCTATCCTGGTTTTGATCATGAAAGTCTGTGAAACTACCCAACTTGAGTGAAGTGATGTGGGTTTAGTTGGGCAGGATATGTCTCTAAGCACTGGGAATGTGTTTCGTAAGCCTTTTTCTGGGCATCTCTGTGCTCTTGTTAATATGCTTTATCTATTCTAGATGGAGTCTTGAAGTTTGTTCCTTTGGTATTAGGTTATTACAGCTCCTTTTGTAGGCTTTTCCTTCAATCAATATTGTTGCAAGTTCAATGATCCTAGTCATTATATCTGGATTTAGTTTTGACTTAATTATTTTTAATCCATCCTTAATTACTAGGTGAGGAGTGCCCTAGATATATGGAGTTAACGAGAAAGTTGCTTCTTAATTTGTTTTTGTACTGAACTAGTAGTTCTTAGAGGTCAAAAGAGCATTTTCTAGACCCAATTTCAGAGCAGCGTTGATTTTTGGAGATCGAAACTACCAAGTTTGGAAAACACTAATTGTGTGTGACCGGTTTTGATGAATCTCCATGTTAAGTCTCAGACTGAGTATAATCTTTGGCTCAAACATGCAGGACTGCTGTGTGGGATTCCTGCCTTTTTATAAGGGTGGGGTTGAGTGAGACGTTTGAATGACTTAATCTTGCTTCTTGCATATGCTTTTTCTTCTAAAGAAGGCAGGGTTTTCTGTGCCCCCATCTCACCTTTGTCACTGGTATGCCCGTCATAGGTTGAAACTTTTGTGCTGAACTTGATTGAGAAGTCCTAAATGCATCAAACAAGGGCTTGCTAGGTAGAAACTGGCAGGGCGCGCTACTGTTGTTCTCAATGCTTGCAATGGATGATAATAAGAAACTAATTAATCCACTGTGGTAGGCTGGAGAACTTCAAGCAAATTGTAATATGTCCTAGTCATACTCATTGATCAAAGAGAACATTTAAGAAACAAAGTTATTGTTGTTGAAAAGGATTTTCCACTGGAGTAGAAGATGCTGAAATTAGGTTATTGTAATATGTCTTGTTTTATGGCATATCATTTATGGGCTGTGGAAAATAATTTTATCAGCTCAAATTTTTCTAGTTTTAGAAGTTTCATGAGTTTTATTTACCTCATTTTCATCTGGTATCTTTTTATATCCATTATAATGGTGACTGTTTTTTCAGGCATCATAGAAGGTGGGTTGCTGAGAAATTGGGAACTGGTGCTGTGAACAAGGAACTTCAGTTCACCAAGAAGATGCTTTCTCTTGATGCTAAAAATTATCATGCCTGGTCCCATAGGCAGGTTTGTGCTCTCCTTTCACTTATTTTAAAAATATCATGTATATGATGCTATGCCCTCTATTTTTTCTCCTTTGAGCATTCGAATCTAATGGCTAATCTCTCTTTAGTTAATTGTGTAGTTTGAACATCATTGGACCTAGCACTTCTTTTATCTGATGAGAAATATTGAGTTAAAGAGTAGTTTTTTCTTTTTGCAGTGGGTGCTTCAGGCATTAGGAGGGTGGGAAGATGAGCTTAACTATTGTCAGATGCTTCTTGGAGAAGATATATTTAATAATTCTGCATGGAATCAGGTATTAATTTCTTAGAGAACTCTGCTCTTTGGATCTTAACCACAGTATGGATGTGTTTCTGAGGATTCATTTGAGAATAAAAAGCACTTTGTGCAAAATCAGTTGGTGCTGTTTCTTGGTTAACTACCTGATGGATGTTCTCTATTTCTATCTACACTTTTTAATCTGAACTAAGTACTTGAAAATTGGTCTAGAAATAGCTTCTGGCTAGTGGGCAGCTCGTTTGCCAGCGGCAATAGCACCCTTAAACTTACCTTCAAATGGCAGACTTGTAATTCATGTATGTGGTATGCAAAAAACTGTAGTTCCCATTTGACCTTCTGTATCAGAAATTGGAAGTGAGATGGGGCACTCTAATTAACTTGCACCTGTTGTTTAAACCTTTTAGTATTACCATTGTTACGAACTTCGATCATTTAATTTAATGCTCAGTTACAGGTTATTGAAATTCTCCTTGGCATTAACTGTTCTCTGTATATCTCGAATCTGCTGGAAAATTTTGGCCTTTCTTAAAATAAAAAAAAAAATTGCTACTGTATATTTGAATGGGTATGTCATCAGCTAAAATTAATTCTTATGTTGCTTAGGACCAATGGATCGATCTTGAAGTTAGTGAAAGGAAGTGTGAGGAAAATGAAGAAAAAGGAGAAAGATTTAATTTATAGCTACTCTGATTTCTTGGATTCATACTTTGTTAAGACAATGTTTTTAACGTAAGAAAAGTTTTCTAAGTAGTTTTTTTTTTTCTCTTCTTATGATGTCATCTTGTCAGCCACAACTTTTTTCATTAAAAAATTCACTGAATTGAATCAATTACAACCAATTCATTCATAAAAAATTTTGTCTCTTGTTTCTTATCTGAACAAATTGAAGAACCTAACGGATTGCCCGCGATAAGGCATCTGGCAAGTACTAAGGTTACTTCTACAAAGTCTGATAATATATATCAGCTTTGGTCTTTGTAAACTCAATTTTGATTACTTGCTTCATTGATTTGCTTGCAAACTCGCCATGATCATCAAAGTTTAATTATCTTCATATTTTGTTTGTAACAGAGATACTTTGTGGTAACTAGATCTCCCTTACTTGGAGGCCTAATAGAAATGAGAGATTCGGAAGTTAATTTTGCCATTGAAGCTATTTTGGGTAACCCTGAGAATGAGAGTCCTTGGAGATACCTTCGAGGCCTTTACAAAGATGACACTGAGTCTTGGATTAATGATCGTAGGATCTCTTCAGTATGTTTGAAAGTTTTGAGTACCAAAAGCAACTATGTGTTCGCTCTGAGCACACTTTTAGATCTTATTTGCCATGGTTTTCGACCTAGTGAAGAGTTTAGAGAAGCAATCAATGCTTTGAATACTCCAGACTCAGGACCACTGGATTCTGACTTGGGGAAGGCCATTTGTCATGTTTTGGAGTGTGTTGATCCACTAAGATGTAACTATTGGTTATGGCGCAAGAGCAAGCTTCCTCTGACTGTCTCGAGTCAATAAGAGATAGGATGTTGTCTGGTTTAGGTCATGCTGATGGATGCATAGTCAAACCTACATCCTTTTCACATGCAGAGAACTGTTTGTTCGATCTTGACTCATTTATTTAAAGGGAGCATCCAATCACTAGTTGAGTGATTTCTTTGAGTGAGCAGCTCCATTTGTTGTGGAGCTCCAGATGTTGTACCAATAACATCTTCCCCTTGGCTGTATCACAGAGTGGAATCTACTGGAGGAATTGATGCATCCCATGATTCTGGTAAGGACTCCAGTTTACATAATATTTCTGTTGTATAAGAAAACATTTTTGCATTGAAACTAGAATTATATGAATCTGATTTGTATGATGTAATGATTGCCGCAAGCACACTGCTTTTCACCTATTGATGGATAATTGCTTCCTTAATTGGTGACTGGGCTACTATCGAGAGATGCTTTATTTACCTCTTTAATTTCCTTAAATGAACTCCATTCTAATTGTTTCTTGACTCGTGTGAAATGCTTAAGAAACTAAATATACACAATTTGTGTACTTTGTGTTGATGATTCATGTTACACTTCACTCCTACTGGTCCTTATACATATTTCTTTTAGTTATGTAACAAAAAAAAAATCTTACACTTCTCAAATGATTTGATATATTCTTTTGACTGTCTTTTTGTTTTTTAATCATTCATGTTGCATCTAAAGTTTGTCTTAAATCTTGGATACAATGTCATTATATAGTTTTTTTTCTTAAATCTTGGACACTGATATAGTATTCGTTCAGGATTGTTGAGTGGTTAATGGATGGTTAATTAGGTAATGTGATAAATGATACGAAGGTCTTAATATTGAGTTGAATCACTCTGCTGCCATAGTTGCTCTTTTGATACTCTTATTGCCTAATGCAGGATGTTGATTATATTCTCATCCATACTATATTCCAATTGTTTGTTTTAGGAGGTTGATTAACACCCCTGTTTAGTACGCTAGATATAGGATGGGATTGAATATCTGAACGGGAAGGGGACTTCTGGGGTTTATCTTTCTCTTGACAATTTGAAGACATGAAAGCAATTTTGCTGAATGGTTGGAAATGTTTAGAGCAGTTGATCATTTGACAGAAACATTAAAAGTTTTGAAGAGGAGTAAGCATAACACAAACCAATACAATATAACCCAATGCAGTAAAATGCATCCTAATATCATAGGATATAACATAATGTATTACAGCACCAAACACACCCAAAGGGAAAAATTAGAGGGTAAAATGTTCTTCCTAGAATAGACAAGTTCAAACCAAGTATCTACCTCTTACCAGACTTCTTCGACTTAGACGATGAAGTTGAGCTCTCCTTGAATGCAGATGGGCAGAACTCACTCACAATGCACATTTCACAGCGAGGTCTTAGAGGAGTACATATTGTTTGGCCGAATCCCACCTATTCAAAGTGCAAATTCCAGTCAATGAATTTCAGTTGTATGAAGGGATTCGCCGGTTTGTAATACAGATTGATATGATTGCTTATTATAAAAATCAAGCGACTTTTTTGTAATTTCAGAAACAAAGATGGAAGAAGACTCAAAGCTTAATCGTGAATTTGAAGCAAGGATATCCCAGAAAGCTTTAGTTTAGGAGGAAAAAAAATTCAGAATTTATTAAGTTACCAGCAACTAGAATATGTGAACTTGTTGAATATTCAGTGTCAAAGACTAAATGTGCATATCACAAATTCAAAGATACATACATGCATGCATACATACATACTTACATACATGTGTGTGTGTGTATTTATTAAGTTACCACCAACTAGAATATGTGAACTTGTTGAATATTCAGTGTCAAAGACTAAATGTGCATATCACAAATTCAAAGACACATATATACATGTGTGTGTGGGCATGCGTGCGTGTGTGTACATACAGACATGCGTGCGTCTGTGTACATACATGCATGCCTACATACATGCGTGTGTGTATGTGTGTGCATGCATACATACGTGCGTGTGTGTATGTGTGTGCATGCATACATACGTGCGTGTGTGTGCATGGGTGTGCGTGTGTACATACATGCATACATGTGTGTGTGTGTTGGGGGGGGGGGGGGGTTAAATTTCAATCATACAATGGTGCATTGGTTACTACAGAGCTAATAATACTTAGTGTAGATCTCATAATTGCAAAAAAGTGTCCCACCCTTGGAAATCAGTTCTGCTCAAGACAGGTGAAATATCTAATTAAAACATAAATGATGCAATCACTGGGGTATCACATTTGGTAAATGAATAAGCTACTTGTACCAAAAGAGGGTTAATGCGAGCCCATTCTTCCTTTGGAAGCCAACGTTGCAGTGCCTCTCTTGTTTGCTCTGGAGATGAAGTTTTCTACAGACAAACAAGAAAATTTGAAAGTGAGCAATGCAACTTGCTTAATACTGACATAAACAACTCACGAAGAAAACTGATGCATTCAAAAACTGGACCAAAGTTTATTATACATGAATAACATGATCAGCATTGGTTACTACAGAGCTAATAATACTTAGTGTAGATCTCATAATTGCAAAAAAGTGTCCCACCCTTGGAAATCTGTTCTGCTCAAGACAGGTGAAATATCTAATTAAAATATGCAGAATGATGCAATCACTGGGGTATCAGGTGGAGTCACCTGATTTGTGCCTGGCTGAGTTACCCATCCAAGGCGATTGCATATGCGGTGCACATGAGTATCTACACATATTCCTTGAACATTGAACCATCCAAGAGTCATGACCTAAAGAATCACAAAACCAAAGAACTTTTGTGAAACTAACTTTTGAAAGGAGATTTAAGTTTCAAGTCAATAGTAACTAATCCTACCATATTAGCCATCTTAGGGCCTATCCCTGGAAGCGAGAGCAACTCGTCCAGTGAGCAAGGTATGTCCCCATCATACTTTGTGAGACAAATTTTGGCAATTTTCTTCATATTACTAGCCTTTCTTGTATAAAATGCAACCTGTTGAAATGAGCAATAGTAAAGTTCGTAACCTGATAATGTAAACCGTAAGATTAAACAAAAGACAAAAGACATGTTGGGAAAAAAAATTACGCAAAAAAACCTTAAGTATATTAAAATTGTTCAAATATTAAGCCTCTGGCAGACTAAGGCTTTGCTCTGAAAGAATATGACAGTTCAGATGAGGAAAATTTTATAGCCTTTTGTCAATTGGATTCTGAGAAATATACCGGGTAAATCAAGTCCTTAATGGTTGCCTCATCTGCTTTATCAATGGCTTCTGCAGTATGCAGACCATTTTGAAGGAGATGCTGTAAAGCTCCTGCACTCAAGAAAGGAATTCAATGATGAGAATCAAGATTAAAAGCATGAAAGATAACTGTGAATATATGATTTAGAATGCCTTGCAATGATATTCTCCCATTAAACGCAAACAATGAAAAATGAGTAAACATAGGTGGAATCACTTGCCATCAGCAACCTTATCCTTGGTTAAACTCGATAGAAGTGCAGATAACAGCACTGCAAACCTTCTCTCCTGGCAAGATAAAAAGGAAAACTAAATTCAGCTATGCCGAGGCCCTACATTATATAGAATGTATGAAGACAAGGCACTGGCATTTTAGAATCTACCAATATATACGTATATATAAATGTAGTATGGGATAACAACTTAACATAATTCATGTGATATTTGTGTGTGTGTGTGTGTGTGTATATAAATGTTGAGACTTTCTCAATTTTCATAGCCAAGCAGTTGGTTGAGTGCTCTTCGGATGCATTACTTTGCTTAGCTATATTAGTTTTCCAATTGCAGATGACTTTCTATATTCTTTATTTTATAGATATTTACATATATGCTGATTCTACCTTAGGAGGAAGAGAACTGTCAGCTTCATCAGCACCCAAAGAGTATACTGGTTCTATAGTCTTCATTTTATGAATTCCCTCAAGGACTCTTTCCCAATTGGCTGGTGGTTCACCTGTAAAACATTAAGTGCATTGTTTAGACTTCAGAAATAAACACAATCAAAACGTTATCTAAGCAGAAATTTGGCACCAAAAGACGAGCTAACATGGTGTAATTTCCTTGAAATTTTATCAAAACTGGAATGTAAACTGGTAATACCATCTCAAATGAGAATGGCCTTCGTTTTTGCAGAACGTCATCAAGTATTGATCTTATTTGTATAAATGTCTCAAGACAGATACAAAGAGCAAAGAAATACTATCACCAGGTAACTTACTTGAAATGGCAGATCCATTAACCTTATTGTAAGAAAACTCTTCTATGTCAGGTAGTCCAGATGGCTGTACATCAAAGAGAAAATAAAAATGATTGTGCCATCAACTATTCTTTATGATTTAGCACTCAAACTTCTACAGTCAAAGTAAGTTTCAAATATCAATGGGGTATTATTACACATCAATCACCAATAATATAGAAACAGGACACAATATTGTTTGTGTTGACACTATCGCTTTTGGGATTCAAATTCACCCAACGTGGTTTTAGATTGAGATTGACCACATTAAAAGGTATTGTGTTCAAATTCCACACTCTATTACTAAGTAAATTACTATGCAAATAAACAAGTCCATTGCATAAACTCGACCACACACGTGAGTGGCTGCATTGGAGTTCTAGATGCTATGCCGAGTATTTCCTATCAATTTACTCTTTTCCTATGTCATTTTCCCCAGCTAAAAATGATTTAACTGTTAAATATATTTAAAAAAATTTACTCATTTTAGCAGCCAGAAACAAAACTTCTTAAAATTAAAAAAAATGAAAAAACAACAACAGAAAACAAGATCACATTAAAATAAAATTGAAACAAAGAAAAAGAACAAGGGTATTTACTTTATGTTCAAAGGGTAGTAAATTTTTTGTCTCTTCTATCGATATCTTCAAAGCATTATTTTTCGGCCTCTTTCTCCCCGCAGAAACACGAGGCCCTACGCAGAAATGCCATTACAGAAAAATGAAATGAAATTAGTTATTTTGTAAAAAAAGAAATATTTAAATAAATGGAATAACTTATATTCGAATAATTAATTGAGAGATTAGTTTTAGTGTTAATATCTGACCTCGGGCTGGGCTTGGTGATGACGTGGACAAATCAGCGTCAGGTTGAACTAGAACTTGTTGAAAGCTTTTTTTAGAAAAAGATCTTGTAATTGGCATTCTTAACAGAGTTCGATACATCCAGGTTGCTATTTTTTGGAAAGATCCGTCTTTTACACCGCCCCGTATCTTATATTTTGAAATAACTGTTGCGAGTGCATGTGGAATCAACACGACACAACATATCGAGCACTACACATTTGTCTTCTATGTTTCTTTTGCAGGCAACGCATGCAGACGTTTCTCCAAAACGTCAACAACCCAAAGCCAAGTTTAACGACGTGTCCAAGCACTGTCCATGCATGCACGCGCGTCACGTGAGTCATACGTTACGACTTACGATCATATTTGCTAATTCATCATTCAAAATCTTTACAGCAGTTGG
This sequence comes from Luvunga scandens, assembly GCA_030449905.1. Taxonomy (NCBI): domain Eukaryota; kingdom Viridiplantae; phylum Streptophyta; class Magnoliopsida; order Sapindales; family Rutaceae; genus Luvunga; species Luvunga scandens. Next base: position 1,014,469 of record JASUUG010001064.1, on the reverse strand, counting down.
TCATTTAACAGAAACAGAAGTTTTGCAGTCGTCGTTTAACAGAAACAGAAAAGTTTTACAGTCCAATGCTATCCTTCCATCGCATTCCCCAAGCATAATCTATCTGTTACTAACATCAATGTTGATACAAGTTTGCAAAACGAGACCATTGACCTTGAAATGATATGACATCTATTCCTATGACCAAAATACACAAGGAAGCCATCTATAAAATGTATATTGCACAATAACCCTACCGTGTTAATTTGGAGGGTAAAATGAGCAGAAAAGCTATCTCTGAGCAGACTTCTTTGACTTAGATGGACTTGAGCTCTCCTTGAATGCAGAAGGGCAGATCTCACTCACGCTGCACATCCCGCAGCGAGGTCTTATCGGGGTACATATTGTTTGTCCAAAACCCACCTATTTCAAGTGCATATTCCAGTCAATGAATTCCAGCTGTAACAAGGAATTTGTTTGTTTGCAATATAGATTGCTACGATGGCATAAAGCATAATATCATAAGAAAGCGACTGTTATGCATTTTCTGAAATCGAGATGGAAGCTATATCGCAAATAAAGTAAATATCTCATAGAAAGCTTTAGTTTCAGAGAAGCCATCCCAATTTATTTTTGATTAAGACAAGTAAACATGTACAAATTCATAATCAAGGTGTACAATGGGCTACACATACCAAGAGAGGGTTAATGGGAACCCATTCCTCCTTTGGAAGCCAAAGTTGCAGCACTTCTCTTGTTTGCTCTGGAGATGAAGTTTTCTAGCAACAAACAGGAAAATTTTAAAGCAAGCAAAGCTATGATGAGGCAAAAGTGAATAAATAGAGGAAAGAAGGTTAACAAGGATAGGAACAAGACAGTTATAATAAAAAGCCATTATTTACAGCAAACAGAAGGCAAATAACAATTATCTTTCTACTGTGAAGATAGAATTTGAGTTCAAAAAGTAACTGGAACATGTATATATATACTGACATAGGATTTCTTCACAATTCGAACTATGAAATCTTTGGAAGAAGGGTTATAAAATTGATAAAGCACTAGTAATATGGATCACATAATTCCAGAAAATTTTTCTCAGCCTTGGACATCATCAGTTCTGTTCAAGATAGGTAAAATAGACAAAAACGCTAACTCTGATAAATTTTATTTTACAGTCAAAACATTTCACTTTGTTGTGTGGAAATTTCTCAAAACGAGGATCAGAATTTTCAACAGTAGAAATATCTTATTAAATATGCAGAATGATGCAATCATCGGGGTGTAAGATGGAGTTACCTGTTTTCTGCCTGGCTGAGATACCCATCCAAGGCGATTGCATATGCGATGCACGTGAGTATCTACACATATCCCTTGAACATTGTTCCATCCAACATTCATGACCTAAAGCACCACAAACCAGAAGAACTTTTGTGAAACTAACTTTTGAAAGGAAAATAAGTAAGTAGTTATTCCTTCCCCACGAAAAGATATAGGTTGATATTGTGATTCAAGTGAAATGTAACCAACCCTACCAAATGAGCCATCTTAGGGCCTATCCCTGGAAGCAAGAGCAACTCATCCAATGAGCTAGGTATGTCCCCATCATACTTTGTGAGGCAAATTTGAGCAATTTTCTTCATATTACTAGCCTTTCTTGTATAAAATCCAACCTGTTGAAAGGGAGCAACAGTCAAAATTCATGAACAGATGCTGTAAACTGACATGAAAAGGGCCAGGGAAAAATGAATTAGCCAAAAAAAAAAAAGAGACATAAGAATTAAGCCTCTGGCATTCAAGGTCATGCTTGTCTCTCATAGAATTTAACATAAGCCAGACAAGGAAACTTTTAAAGCCCTTTTTCTGTTGGATTGTGAGAAATATACTGGATAAATCAAATCCTTAACAGTTGCTTCATCTGCTTTATCAATGGCTTCTGCAGTAAGCAGACCATTTTGAAGGAGACGCTGTATTGCTCCTGCATTCCCAAAAGGATTTCAATGAGGAAAGCCAGTATTAAAAGCATTAAAGAGAGGTGAATACAGGATTTAGAATGCCTTATGCTTTTCTCCCATTCATTCTGTAACAGTCATGATTACTGCCTCAACAACTCCAAGCATACAAACTCCATATAGGAAAATCAAGAAATGCTTGCCGCATAAAGATCATTCTCAATCCAAAAAGAGGAAACAATAGTGAATGACTTACCATGAGTAACATTATCCTTTGTTTGACTTGATAGAAGTGAAGATATTAACACTGCAAACCTTCTCTCCTGGCAAGATAAAAAAGAAACGTTAATTCAGCTATGCAGAGGCTCTTTCATGTATATAATGTGTAACAACAAAGCAAAGACTAATTAGAACCTACCAAAAGCTATACAAGAATGCAGAATAAGATAATATTTTGACATAGTTCATGAAATACTAGAAAAGGCGGTGCTGTAATATGTATGATTAACATATCTTGAGACTTTCTTGATTTCCATACGGACCACCCAAGCAGTTAGTTGATTGCTCTTCTGATACATTTTAGCTTTATTAGTTAGGTAGGTGGTCCGATTGCAATGGACTTTTATTCTTTATTTTTTATATTTATTACTAACTTACATATGTAAGTTAGTTGATTGCTCTTCTGATACATTTTAGCTTTATTAGTTAGGTAGGTGGTCCGATTGCAATGGACTTTTATTCTTTATTTTTTATATTTATTACATATGTAAGATGATTGTACCCTAGGAGGAAGAGAACTGCCAGCTTTCTCACATCCCATAGAGTCTACTGGTGCATCCTCCGAAGTCCTCATTTTGCGAATTCCCTCAAGAACTCTTTCCCAATTGGCAGGTGGTTCACCTAAGAAACATTAAATGCATTAATTAGACTTCTAAGGTAAACAACCATCAAAACAATATTAAACCAGACAGCAAATACCATTTCTTAAGAGCTCTAAAAAAACCTAATTGATTAAACTATGCCATTGCTTGATTTTGTTGATGTGACGAAGTGAAGATGAGATTGATTCCGATTATAATGAAGAAACCAACGAAGAACGAAGGTGAAGAAGAAGCATAAATTGAACTAATACATTAATTAATAAATAAATAAATATTAAAATTGTAACATATGCACCTTATTTTCTTTAATGGAGTCTTTCATGTATTTTTAATTTCGTCATCAGTTTTAAAGTCGTCGGATTTGTTACAAATCATTGTGGGTAAATTGGACGCGGTTATTAAATTGATCGTACTTGAAAAATTTTAATTTGTCATGACACAAAATCAAGACAATTCGAACTCGATTTAATGGCCGTGTATTCGGATTTTATTTCAGCACTTGCTATCACTATTTCTTAAAAGACTATAACAAGTTTTTACTGAAAAAACTTGCTGTTGTTGCTCCCCTAATCCTGCAGGGGACTAAGCGTGATTTGTCACCACAAACAAACAAATTGTAGTTAATAATACCACAAGGCTAACTGGTACCAAAACCATGTTGTGGGGAAAAGGGGGGAAAACATCAAGTAAACTGAAGAAATCACAATTTGAAAGTTACCCACAAAATTATTTAGTATGCACCAACATAAGACTCCAACTTAGTAATTTGGACGTTACTACTTGGAACTCTCTCCATGCCAGTTTTAGGACAAAATTTGCAAGTATACACATCTCATTTACCTCTAATTCTGTTTAGAGAGGCAACTACAGTTCCCACAACAGGCGTATCTTGGGTGGATTTTGATTTTCCTGCAAAATAACTTCTATGAGAAAAAATTCAAGCCTAAACCACAGTAAAATGTATATGCAAGCACATATGTTCATGCATGGTTATGCCTCTGTGTGGGTAAGTCCCATTTCTTCGTCAAACATGTGTTAACTTAGCCCTCAACCAAAAAGCACTAATAGGAGAGTGTGCAATAATGCTATCTAAGCACTAAAGCAGCCCACATATGTTAACTTAGCTCTCAACCAAAAAGCACTAATAGGAGAGTGTGCAATAATACTATCTAAGCACTAAAGCAGCCCGCTCCATGAGCAAGATTAAATTCAGACCAGATTCAATTAATAAAGTTGTCATATAAACCAACTAATGATACAATTTTAAGCACCACCCACCCCAAAAGTTTAAGCAAACAACTAAGGGCCAATAGTCATATTTAAGTCCTAGCAGGCTTAATGTCATCCACAGTGTAGAGGCTACAGTCAGAAATTAAATTTTATTGTACGATGTTAAAAGGATGTAAATGGTAAAGATTCCCAAAAAGTATTATTCGCACGTTCATGCACCTAATAAAAAGGCTTCAACTGGTCTGCTGCTTTAGATACAGCATTTTTTGATTGTGTATGTGTGATCATAACAGTGAAATAATGGAAGTTCTATCTTTATTTTTCCATCATATATTTATTAAAACATGACAAAACCTGAAAATAGGTGGCAAGCTTTTGTAAACTCCGCTTAGTGACAATGTTTAAACAAAAACTAAAAGCATAAAACATGAAGAGAGGGAGAGAGTGAGTTTATAGACTTAGAACCAAGAGAACAATGTCTTCTAAATCAATTTTCAGAATATTGGTTTATATTTCCTTCCTCGCAAATGCACTACTATTACATTGCATAAGCACCAAAGAAGAAAGTAGGACCTTTTCTAGAATGATCTTAGTCTATGCAGAACAATAGAACATCATCAAGTATTGGTCTTATTTGTATAAGTATCTCAAGATGCATACAATGTGCAAAAAAAGTACTATCACCAGATATCTTACTTGAAAGGGCAGATCCATTAGCCTCTTTGTATGCAAACTCTTCAATGTCAAGTAGGCCACATGACTGTATATCAAAAAGTTAAAAAAAAATAATTGTGACATCAACTATTATTTATGATTAGCACACAAAATTCTTCAATTAAATGAAATTTCAAGTATCAATGAAGTGTTACACATTAATCACCAATACCACTTGGGATAGGGTTTGGCCCATGGCCTGATTGGTCTAATGTGATCTTCAGTAAGGTCAAACTATTGGGACGGATTCCTAACTATGATCACCCAGAGCCGCCCACATGAACTATCAATATGATAAGAAGTTCTAAGGAGAACTTAACATATCTCTGTCAAACTAAACTTGAATAGCAGAAAAGGATAAAATCCGATAAATTTATTTTCTTGGGAAAAATGAAAGAGAATGGATCATTGTTCCATTTTCTGGTGTGCTATCTTGAGTTGTTCGCTTGTAGTACCTTCACCAGAGGAAATTTTGTTTATACTAACAGCTTACGTGTGACCAATGCCGTTGGAGAATTTAGAAAATATTTGTGATTGCTGATTTCAAGAATATCCTCCTATATGCTGCATAACTAAGTTAATCAAATAAAAGTTCAGAAATTTCTGACGAAGGACCTGCCGAATCTCAAGCCTAAATCTTATGAGTAGGGCTTGGTTTATTCATTTGGCTTTGTCTCGCACCATGAACAATAGGAGAAAAGTTTAAATGTAACTGAGCAAGGGCGGGCTAATATAGGCACAGCCAAACCAAGATCATGGACACCCCTAGAAATCTATCAATAGAATTTGATCACAAAAATGATGAGGGTGTACCTGTATTGAATCATTTGTACTGTCAAGAAAACGAAAATCTAAACCAAGGCACTTTAGCATAATACACTAGTTCCTAATTGAATTAGCAAAAGGATTCAGTAACTGACTCAAAATAAGGGTTTACTAATTTAAGCTGTAAAATACCATGTACATAGCCAATGAATAATTACTTTATATGCACGACTTGCAAAATTCTGTAATTAGTATGGAAACTAGACAGGAAGTTTGACTAGTGTACTGAACGAGAGCTTAATGTACTGATACATACTAGCCTAACAGCTTAAGCTTTTGGGGTCAATACTTAACAATATGGTAATTGTGTTCAAATTCTACATGCTATTAAGTAAATTAGAAAGCAAACATGTGCATTAAATAACTTTGACCATATACTTGAGCGGTCCATTGGAGTTTTTGATGTTATGTGGACCCTTTCCTATCTCTAACAAGGTGAAAGATTGAATCATTTATACTCTCCTCAAGCTTGAACAAGCATTCACTAAATCATACAAGTTATAATACAAAACAAGATCACACTTAAAAATGATAAAAAGAAAACGGATATTTAGTATTTACTTTGTGTTCAATGGGTGGTTCATTTTTGGGCTCTTCTTTTGATATTTGCAGAGCATTTTTCTGCCTCTTTCTCCTCACAAAAACACGAAGCTCTGCACAAAAATGTCATAAAATAATTTTGAAATAGAAATTATATTGTGGATAATTAAACGATTAATTGGGTTAAAATAAAATCTGACCTGGGTTTGGCGATGACGTGGGGAAATCAGCATTGGGTCGAAGAAGGCGTTTGGAATAAAATCTTGAATTTGGCATTTTTAGTAGAGTAAGTGACATCTGGGTTTTGGTTTTGGACCTTTTGGTTCTGGTTTTTGAGGGACTAAAAAGAAGAAAACTGAAACGTCCGCCACATATTTTTATAGTGAGGTGAACTACATTTAGCTGCTTAATGTTTAATAAAATTATAAATAATGTTTGAAGTTTTTGTTTTCCAAACATATTCTAATAAAACCAATAATTCAATCATAAAATCAATGATACAACAACTCGGGATTAGTTGATTTCACATTTCACGAGTTTAATCGTTAAAATTACAATTAATTTAAAGTCATATATATTTACCAAAACACAATTATAATTTTACAATAATTAGAGCTTTTAATGGAATCTTTTTCATATTGTTTTGTCAAAACTCATTTTCAATGTATCCAACAAGTGTCTAAAAAGTATTGTGTTAATACTGAAACTTGTTCTCATAGTATTTTACAATAATTAGAGCTTTTAATGGAATCTTTTTCATATGGTTTTGTCAAAACTCATTTTCAATGTATCCAACAAGTGTCTAAAAAGTATTGTTTTGAGTTTAATACTTGTTCCCATACTATTTTATCGGGGCTAAGATTTTATAAGTTAGTTCTTGATAAGAACAAGAGAAATTATTTCGACATCATTTTTCTTTTGTCATATATACATATAACTATTATAAAATTTTGGTATGTACTTTGCACCATCTTTGTTTTTAAGTTTGTATCATCTAACCACTTTGATACTAAAAATTAACTATTTTATCCCTAAACAAATTAAAAGACCATTTTATTCTATAAAATTTTAAAAATTAAAAAAAACTATGATTATAAGAATATCCTTGAATTTAATAAAATAAATAAATCTTAAATCCAATATGTTAACTCTTTATAATTATAATTTCATTTATAAATTATCATATTAAAAATTATTTATTTCATAATTATAAATTTCATTTTAGAGCAATAGTGGTTTGAAAATCACAATATCTTCTTATGAAATAAGACCTTAATATAATTTTACTCAATAAGTGTTTAAAATTATCTGTTGTTGAACGACATTGTCAATACTTTTTGTCATTGTAAGTAACAATTAGTCCCGAGTGTAGTTTTCCATGACTTCTAAATTATTTAATAAATAATAATTGAGTCGCAATAAAATAATTAATGTTAGATTGATATAAGTTAGAGATGATATAGCTCCGCAACCTGACAAGACAAAGTTAAGTAGATAATTTAACCATTTATGTTCTACGATTGTGCTTTACAATCTATACACACGTACACATTTGTTTACGTCAATAATATCTATACACACGTACACGTACACAGTTTTTTAAGTTCACTGAAAAGTTTTTTAATCAAATGACACGATTTGATTGAGCGAACAAAGGCCATGACAAAAGTGCCCCCAGAAACCAAATCTCTACTTCTCTTTTCTTAGATAGGCCGCTAGACTTGACTATTTGAGAGCTGAAGTTTCTATTTAACTTTCAAATTTAATAGAGCCAATTACGCTGAATTTCTATTTAACTTTCAAATTTAATAGAGCCAATTACACTTTTTTTTTATTAACGACGTGTTTATAAAATATTAGGAGAATTTCTACTTACATCTTCCCGTTATAAGCTGTATTATAAGAAGAATCTTATCATTTCATATTTCTATTTTATCCTATTACTTAATTTTAACTAATTCTTACGCTGACACATTTATCAATTTTGAAAAATCTTAAATAGTTGAGAAAACTCTATCTTATGCCGTCTATCTTTTTAGTTATTAAATTTTTTTAATAATTGAATAACAATTAATTTTTTTTATTACATAATGTCACTATTATTACTATCATAATTAATTTTTAAAAAAATTCTATATACAATATCTATTTTGCTAACACTAAATCACCTTTTTGTTTACATATCCAAACACTTGAAAATCTATATACAATATCTAATTTGACTAACACTAAATCACTTTTTCAATGATCCAAACGCTTGAAGAAAACACTTTATTAATTTTTATTCATTGGAAGGTAATTTTTACAATTAACTCCGTGCCTTTTCTAATAGCAAAGGCAGAGCTGTCAGCGAAAGGAAATTATTCATTTTTATTGACTTTTTGAATGTTTTCTAAAGTCACAACCTTAGAAAATAAATCCAACTTTTTAGATTACAAAAACTTTACAGGTGTGGAGATTTAGAAACATGACATGTAGAATGTGGAATATGGCCGAACTCTTAACAGTGGCATCATACGCGTGCGCTCACGATTCATGGGTTCAATAAGGAAAATGATCCATTAATGGAAAACTGCAAATCAAGCATTCCTATTAAGAAACCTCAGCACCACATACAATTTTTTTTGTTGATTAGTCAAAGGAGAACCAAAAATTAACCGTTCTTATACCTCACTCTAGGAATATAAAACCGGTTATTTTGACAAGTTAATTTAATTAATTAAGTCCAAAAATTTTCCACGGTAATTAGAATTGGGGTTTCTGGCAAACTTTCACGGTATAAAAATACAACAATAACAAACTTAAGACCTAAGTCAGAATTATAATCAGTCAAAACTCTTATCTCATCCATTTGTGACCCTAAAGTATAAGCATATTTTCTATTATTAATTCACTGGGCTAAATTCACTCCCACATGCACATTATTGACAAATATTAAAGCTGTTATTGATTTGATTTTTCTATTATTATTATTATTATTTTTTTGGTCCCTTGAACTTTACTGGAAGCCCTAAAAGATAATGGGCCTCACCTCCGAAACATGGCGAGAAAAATTTGCTGAATAAGTCATTAGTAGTATTTATTTTTGTTTAAAATCTAAACAAGGTCTTGTTAGGGGTTAAAGTTGGATAACTGTAGTTTAGAAATTACAGTACCTAATATTTGTATTTTAAAAATTATAACACTAGAATATTTGATTAACATTATTGATATGGAAAAGGAGCTAAGTAGATTTTATTTTACACTTGTATTATGAAAATTTTATTATGTCATCGCTAATTTTATCAAAATTCTTATTTAAAAATTGTATTTAGTGTATATTATTAATTTCATTTCATAGTAACAACTTTTTTTCCACAACAATTATACTTTAAAAGGTACAACACTTCAATTTCAAGAATGACCTAAATATAAATTTATTAGTCGTTTAATTTCTATATCTTAAGTCAAGTGCCAGTTTAGTCCCTATATATATATATATATATATATTTAAAAAAAAACTCAAGATAGCGTAGTTGTTAATAATGTTACACTCTTACCCTTATTTTTTTTTCTTTCTTTTACAATAATATCCATACAACAATATCCTTAGGGATATTAACAAAAAGAAAAAAAAATGACAATTTATCAAATGAACCTTAAAAGTCACATAAAAATTAACAAAAATTTTTATAATGTCATTTTATTTTTAGGATTAATTTGGAAAATTAATTTTTTATAAAATAATTATTGGTAAGATTGTCGTAAGCATATTAAACATTACTTTTAGTTGGCTGATATTAATTTATTCATAAATAATAATTAGTATGATTGTTGCACAGGTATAAAATACTAGTTCTTTCACATTGATACTTATTAGTTGCTACATATCCCAAATTTTTTATTCCAACAAGTATTCTAAATAATTTGACATTCATCAATTGGTTGCTAGGATAATGCAATTAATTCACTTGGATTTTGTAAATAATTATCAACCAATTTACGAATACTACATCATTTGGACTAGTTATTTGGGATAAAATATTTTAAATGTCTAGCCTTACTCATTTGCTAATGAATAATTGTTCTTTAATTTGTTAATTAACTGTTTTTATAGATAAATTAGTTAATATTAGAAATATTATTGGAAGGATGTAATTATAAAAGGAAAGAAAAGTAAGAGTAAGAATTTAACATATTTAAGTGCAGAGGTGTTTTGAGGCATTTTTTAAAATATAAAGACTAAATTGATACTTAAGTGAAAATATAAAAACTAACCAAACATTTATCCAAAGTTTAAATGTACACGTTTGAAAGCAAATGTATGAATGATGTATTTATTTTTTATTTTTTAACATCTGATTTCTGTTTTAAAAAAATGAAATATAGCGTTTTCACTCCACAACTTTTTTAGACTTCCTACATAAAACAAGAATAATAATAAAATTTTAAACTACTGTTCAAATTGAATTTTGATGCAAACTAGCACGTAACCAACGAATTTCAATAAATAGGGCTCAGATCACCCTGCTCCACATAAGTACCATTTCTACAAGTTTATTTTATTGATCATTTTTCACCTTCGTGCCATCCATTAAACCGCGTTCTTCACTTGTACTTGGGAGTAAAAGCAACAAGTTATAACTCTTTATAAGACGATTAGATACACAAAAAAAGTAATCTCATGTCGATGATTTTCTCTCTGTTAGGTTATTTTAATAATGTTCATATTTTTTGGGTCCATCTTATTAGGAAACTCAAAAGCTCAATGTTCAAAAAGACTTACTTAATATGTAATTAACATTAAAATTTAGATTTGGATGAAAATTATCATGAAATTTGGCTTTAAAAGCAAGCAGGAGCCCTAATGTCATTATTGAAAAAGATGAAGAAAAGACGAGAGAGAAAACAGTGGCGTGAATCGCGTGATATCAAATTTGGGGGTTAGGATTTCAATATTTATTTGGCTGATCGAAAAGTGAATTTAATTCTATTTTCTTTCAAATTTTGAGGGTAAGTTCCTGGTATTACCTTCTACAATCTTATTGGTCTTGATTTTTATTTTATCATCTTGCTGATTATTATTTGAGATACTCACTTCTTAGAGATATGTATATTAGGCTGTTACTGTAAGTTGTAAGTTAAGAACATTGAGATTATTGATGTGGTTAGCCTTTAGTATTTTTTAGAGAAGAATTTGTGCTGTAATCCTATGGTTTTTCCCGGTTTGAGTTTTTCACATAAAAATCTGTGTCTCTTGTGATTGATTTATTGCTTTGGATTTTATTAGTTTATTTTTCTATCCATTTATTTGTGATACACATCCTATTTTAATCACACAAAAAGAGAAAAGTTTGTTTCTACTTAATTTGTAATTATTTGTGTGAGTTCCTTTCCCAACAATATTAATTCCTAACAAAAACTCATATATGTAATAAAAAAGGAATTTTATATTAGTCTCAATAAATAATGTATGTTGAAAGATTATTTTAGTTTAATCCATATTAATTAAAATAAGTTCTTAGCTTCGCTACTGTTTTAAACATGCATGGGGACATTGCAATAAGAGTTTATTACTTTTGAACTACCAAAGATATTTCAACTAAAAAAAAAAAATGAAGAACTTTCTAAGGAATAAATAATTGTTATTGATGATAAAACCATAAACGACTCTTTATGCAAATTATTTTGTGCATGCTCATGTGACACAACAATTACACAATAGGTTTGTGGCTCTGTTAATGCTCTTTCATACCTACTATAATGTCGCTTTACTTTTAATAAACAAAAATTCTTACATATTATTGTAGTTGGCTCCTCCTCGCTTCATTTTTAAGTTAAGGATTCAAGTATTCTCGCGTACATCACAAAGAGCAATTTTCTTTTTTCAAATAATATATACTCGCAGCACCATCGCATACTCGGTCTAGGAGTTCCAGCAGACCTCCGTGCCATTAATAAATATTTTAAATTGATTTTTAGAATTAAAAAAGAAAAAAGAACAGCAATTATTAAACAACAATCATTGCACAGAAGACTACTGTGCATTAATCGATTTGCACATGTTGAATGCAATGGAGGCGTCGTATATGTTTCTCATTTTTCCTTCGACCCCGCTCTCATTGGACAGGTATGTTGACCCTTGACTGCTCTTCGGCTTCTAGCCTCTCTCCTAATATCCTTATATAGGGCGAAGAAGAAATGTATCTCTCTGCTGGAATTTCACCAAAAAAAAAAATTATTTATAAATTATGATGATGATGATGCCGACTGGATTCAGGTTCAATCCCACTGATGAAGAGCTTATCGAATTCCTATTTAGGAAAATTTCAGGGCAGGAAATGAAACTTTATGGCCATGTGATTGTCGAAAGAGATTTATATGATCTTGATCCCCAGCAACTTCAATGTCTGTTAAGCCCCCTTCTTTCTTCTCTCTCATCTCGAAAGTTTGTTCATCGTATACTTTTTTGTTTTTATTTATAATTTGAATACTAGAAGTTGTGAATTGAAAATGGATTGGCGTCTAATTTATACAATCCGATCTGTGAACACCCCCTAAAACGAACAAAGGCCAAGACTATGGTGCCCCCAACCGCTTTCTTAGTTAGACTGTTAGATTTGAGAGCTGAAGTGCTATTTAATATTCAAGTTTAATAGAGCAGAATTAATTTAGTTTATTTCTTTCGTTTATTCCATAAGAGCTTAGGGACCATCTAGCCAGCTGTACGTAATTGAGAATCACCTTTTCCAAAACTGGTTTAAATACTCTTGTATTGCACTTTTTTTGGAGTTTATAATTATAAAATTCTGTCTTGAACTTGCTTCTATTGGTCTCTCTTTAAAACATCTAGTTCGTTTTTTTCGTTTGCTTTTTATTTATTTATTAAACAAAATAATAAAGATGCTTTTTTTTTTTTGTTTTATATATCTTAATTTCTTGTTTTTTACTTTAAATATTAATCGCAGAGCACTACTAGAAAAAGTAAAAATCATTAAAGTATAAGAAAGATAATTGAAATGATATAATTACCTGCTTTTTGAAGTGAATTGCATGGCCGTGCAGGCCGTAACGAGATGGGAAAAGAATCAAAGTAAGGATGAAAACAAAGAAAACAAGTCGCAAAGATTAACTCTCTTAATCTTTATCAATCAAAAAGATTGATTATCAAGCAACGCAAAGATTAGTTGATCAATCTTTAAATTTCTATTCAAACTCGTTTGTGCTAAATGTGATCCTATATGCGATTAATTTGCCAAACATTCTTTTGTTATACACACGTGCACACACACACATATTCAAGTAGATAATTAGTTCATGAACTCTAATTAAGATGAGTTAATCTGTACATGCAGGGGAGTACAATGTTGCACTATCCACCAACGAAAGATTTTACTTCTGTTTGAAGGAGAACGATTCTAGAGAAGTTTTAGGTCAAGGATGGTGGAGAGCCACAGGCTGTGTTAAGAAAGTTTATGCTAATTATAATGATCAAACTTTAGTTGGTTTCAAGAGGCCTCTTACATTTTACAGATTCAGCAGAGATCATCCTGGTGACCATAAAACAAAGCGTAGCAAAGCCATCAAGACTAATTGGATTATGCATGAATATGGCCTTGAATTCTACACAACGGTTTGTGCCATCATTTCTTTGCTTTTTTTTAATCATCATTTAGTCTAATTACAAGTTTTTCATAACATTGTTACATGCTTAATTGAGATTTTCAGAGAAGTAAAACATAAATAAATTACTAGAGAATTAATATGGTAATAATAATATGCAATACCGTCATCATTTAGTTTGAATATGATTGTATCAAGTAAGATTTCATGACATTCACACGACACACTAGTTTATATGGGCTAGTGTGCAGTAGGGGCAATATCTAGAAAATGAACTTTGTATTCTGTACAGCCAACGTTAAGATCACTTGTAATGGCCCCTATATCCCACACAATATAAGAATATTATTCACTAATTGGCCACAAAATTTAGGGTACGTTTGATACCGTTTCGCACCGATCATTTTTCATTTTATAAAAACATCAAATAAGAAAATGCATTTGATTAGATTAAACAGGGCCACTTTTTATTTATTCCAAAGAAAATGAATCCTTCTTATTTTGTACTAAAGCAGAGGGGAGTCAAAAAACAACTTTTTAATGTTTTTCCCTATTTTCGTTAGTGCTAAGGCCCACTAAAACTGTAGCATTGTCGTTTTGTTAGCGACAATGATTGCGTAGGTCCCGCGATCAACCCTCTTTACCAATATTACTTTATCTAATTTATTGTTGTCTTTCAACTTTTTCTTTTAACAATATGCTAATAAATCTTAAAAAAATAACATGCCAACATTATTTTAATTCTTTAATAATAATAATAATAATAATAATAATAAATACTTTAACGAACATAAATTATTATTTTATTATGTGTTTAAATCATCCAATGATAATTAAATAAGATTTTAAATGTAATATTAACTACTTTAGTTGTTTGTGATATTTGTTAAAATTAACATCTATGATAATAATAAAAAACCATTTATAATAATTAGATATTGAAAAAGGTTTCATTAAATGATTTTATCATCACTTTCATTGTCTTCAGACTTTCAAACAAATAATGAAAGGTATTTTTATTGTTTTCATTTTTTTACACTATTTTAAAACAATCAATCAAAAACATTTTTAAGTTAATAAAAAAACTAATCATTCTTATTCTACAAAATAAATTTAAAAACACAATTTAAAAATATAATACCAAATACAGTCTTAACTTTTAAATTCACACTAACGGTCAATTCAAGTCTAAGAGTGGCTCTCTATAAGGTAGGTTTCTTAGTTGCTATAGTAGGATATCATTTGCATTAACTCAATCCCACCGTTTTAAAACATACATATATTCCAGGATTGGAGGCTTTGCAAGATCAAACACAAGGGGAAACCTAGTGTACAAGAAGAGCTAGAGAATACTATTAGAAGATCAGCTGCTGAGCAACAACAACAACAGCTGCAGCAGCAACTTCTGGATTCACAAATACAGCTACAAAATTTTGAATCTACTAATTTCAACAATCCTGAAGCCAGTTTATTAGATTTTTCTGGCGGACAAGCTCAGGAACAACAATCTGTTTCACAACTAGACAACAATAATATTAATGCTGATGGATCTTACAATAACAATATTGTTGCAGAAAACATGCCAATGGAAGCAATCTATGTCGAGAACCAACAGCTTGATAATCAGATTAATGCTTCATGTGATCCCTATGATTATTATTATTTTGATGATCATCATTACCAGCTCTAGCTACCTATAACTACCAGTGTCATCAGGCCAAATATATGATTTCATTGCCAGCATGCATTAATAATTTCCTTTTGTGTTGATTTCATCTCATGCATGAGTCTTCTAGACTTTTTGCCGGAGGCTAATAAGGCTAATTAGCTTTCCTCAAGTGTGCCTTTTACTTTATTTCAATAACATTGAATTTTATATATACCTTCTCTTTCTTTTATAGGATTAGGATCGTTTCTGGACATTTTAATTATTTTATGTGTTTTTTGATATTTTCTTCTTTTATCATAGTAATATTTGGTATATTTTTAAGGAATTAGTTAACCTTGCGAAATGAGTTTACCTTATTATAAATATTATAAATAGGGAAGTCTTATCATTATTTTTGTTAGTTGTTAAATTAATAAAATCCCCAAGTCCTAAGATTTGTTATCTACTTATCTCTAATCTTGTAGTGTCTAACAATGTTCTAAAATCTCACGGTGCTGAAGTTATTTAGGTTTACAACATTGTCTTGTCTTTGTTTTAGATTAGACAGTACTTATTGTATTTAGAACTACTAGGCTACTCTTCCCCGAGGTTTGACAAAGTGATTTATCCTTCCTTCTGCTATCTCACAGCGATATCTACATTGTTATGAAGGATGGGACTATTTGCACACTGAAAAATACCTTAAACGCCTTATTACTCTATACACTATATTAAATTTAAAAAATTAACATTTACCATGAACTCACCCTTCCAAATACCAAAATGTCCTCGTGCTAACTATGTTTATGCTTTATTTTCTCAACGCACCCACCAAAATATTTATCACATTCAGACTAATTTTTATTGATAAAAATAAAATTGATTTTAAGTAAAATAATTGAACATCACAACCATGCCGCTTCCATCATAGCAATGGGTAAAGATACAGTATGAAAAGAAGACTTCTTAAATTATGATCCACCAAGAAATGGGGAAATGAAGAAGTAAGAGATAGTACATTGCAATAAACCAAATAATAATAATAATAATCATAATAATAGTCCTTGTCAAAATGTATGTGTATGATATTGTATTTTTTTTTTTTGGGTGGGGTGGGGGGGGGGCATTTTATAAAGCCTATAAAAAAATTCGTTTATAAACGTCAAATTGTATTAAAGGCAGCGAAATCAATGCTAGCTGTTAAAACACAAAGAAAAGATATGGAGGCAAGCCCTTATACCATCATCTAGCAACCCTAAGCAAGTATAGATAGGCAAGGCTAGTTAACACCGTAGAGTTGCTTCTCTATAAATATGAGACGTAAACCAAGACACTTTTAGCATAATACACTGGTTCCTAATTGAATGAGCAAAAGGATTCAGTAACTGACTCAAAATTACTTTATATGCACGAATGAATAATTACCTCCTACATGGCCAATGAATAATTACTTTATATGCACGAATTGGAAAACTCTATAATTAGCATGGAAACTAGACAGGAAGTTTGACTAGTGTACTCAACGAGAGCTTAAATATAGAGATAGATAGTACCCGAACAGCTTAAGCTTTTGGGATCATGGATATTGTGTTCAATTCTGGACTCTATTAAGTGAATCAAAATGCAAACAAATCCATTAAATAAATTCAACCATACAATTGAGTGGTACCTTAGAGTTTTAGATGTTACGCGGACTCTTTCCTATCTCTAACAAGGTGAAAGATTGAATCATTTATACTGTGCTCAAACTTGAACAAGCATTCACTAAATCATACAACTTGTAATACAAAATTGATAAAAAGAAAACGGATACTTAGTATTACTTTATGCTAAATGGGAGGTTCATTTTCGGGTTCTTCTTTTGATATTTGCAGAGTATTTTTCTGCCTCTTTCTCCTCACAAATATACGAAGCTCTGTACAAAAATGTCGTGAAAACAATTTTGAAAAAGAAATTATATTGTGAATAAATGACTCATGATGAAGATTAAGAAATTGAAGAAATACTATTCAGATTAAAATTTATAATATTTAAAAATATTATAATTAATTTATATTTTAATTTAATTTGTTGTTGTTTAGGCGTTGCTTGCTGAGTAGTATTTGTAGTTTATATATGAGTCTTATCAAAATAAGTTTTCTAATTATATTAGGATAAGTTTTAATTAGTATACATAAGTGTCTTTATAGAAGGCCCTAGTCATTTTCTATTGATTATTTCATTGAATAAACTATTGACTTGAGTTTTGTTTTTGTTATTTCTTGGTATTCTAAGAAATCAATGAGTTTTAACAACATAGATTTATGGGTATTTTTAAAATCAATGTAAATTTAGTTTATTTCTTTATTTTAATATTTTCAAGAATCAACAGAATATTAAAACTATCCCTATCTATCTATCACCCTATGTCTTAATTCCTACGCAATTAACACTCTAGATTCGGGGGTATTCTTAGAATTAATGTGAATTTAATTTATTTCTTTATCCCAATATTCTCAAGAATTAATGGAGTATTGAGAATATTCCTATTTATCTATTACCCTACATCTTTTATCCTTCCGCTGCAATAGTTTATCCTTTCACTGTGTTAGTTTCACTGCAAACGTTCTGAACCGCGCGCTGCATCAGTTCATCAATTGGGTTTGGCAGTTACGTGGAGAAATCAGCATCGGGTTGAAGAAGGCGTTTGGAATAAAATCTTTGTATTCGGCATTTTTAGTATAATACAAGACATCTGTGTTTTGGTTTCTGAGGGACTAAAAAGAAGAGAACTAAAAAGTCTGGCCACATATTTATGTTGAGATGAATTGGATTTAGCTCCTTGATATTTAATAAAACTATAAATACTGTTTGAACTTTTTGTTTTCTATGTTCTAATAAAATCAATAATTCATTCATAAAATCACTGATACAAGAAGTCAACAACTTGGTTTGAGTTGATTTCATATTTCACAAGTTTAACGGTTAAATTACAATTAATTTAAATTTAAAGTCATATATATTTACCAAAACACAATCAATAACAATTTTACAATAATTAGAGGTTTTAATGGGAACCATTAAATTGTTTTGTCACGTCCAATAATATGTTAAACAAGTGTTTAAACGTGTTGTTGAACTTCGAGGCTTCTTCTCATACTGATTTGTTGGAGCTAAGGTTTCATATTGATGGTATGGAAACTTCGAATGCTTGGGACATCAAAAGCAAATAGTTGACTTGACACGTTTAATTTACTAATTAATGTACACTAATTAATGTACGAGCATAATAATTTGGCATATAAGTACATAGTAATATACTTTTCATAATTTATAATTATGCTTGCAATTTATTAGCCTAAGTTAATTTTTGTTTTTAGGATTCGAACTTTGAGTAATCAGTCAAATAAAGTTGTTTGAAAATCGGTCAAATCCATCTGAATTGAACAATTAAATTATTGATTATATATATAACATCATTAATGATATTTTAATTGAATTTGATTTTAGGCAACTTATGAAAAATTTTACTAACTGCAGGGTTAAAAATTATTTTTTTAATAAAAAATTGGAGACACACATGTCGATGTTGCATTTTTAAGTAAAAATGTGTGATTGTGTGGGGGTTCATTTGGTTTTTACCATTTGGCTAACACAGAACTGGTGATTTTAAAGCCAATTAACATGTGGTCTCACCATCCAATTGTATAATAAAAAACTCATAATTTTTCATTATTGAACTTAAAATTATTATTTTCAAGTCATATTGACATAATACAATAAACTTTTATTTCATAAAAATTTATTAAAACAATTGTAGTTTAAACCACAACAATTCACTATCGAATGGTGCCTTAATATGATTTTGTCAAAATTTACATTCAATATGTACAACGAGTGTTTAAAGTGTGTTATTGAACAGTGTTGTTGAGATTTGTTCTGATATTATTTCGTTGGACCTATGATTTCCTAAGTCTAGATCTTGATAATAACAAACAGAAATTTTCGCTTTCATTTTATTTTATTTTTTGGTTTTTGTAGCTAGTTTTTTAAATTGATAGTATGGAAACTTTTGAAAGCTATGGACAATTAAAAGAACATCGTTTAAACTCAAGAATTAAGAAATAACCAAGAAATTAACCTTTAAGTCAAATCAATGGCACGTTCAATTTACAAAATTTGAACATCAAAAGAGCATTTTAAGACATTCAGCAAATCAACAAAATCGTCAAATAAGAATCTAGCGTAATTTGTGATGTTTTAACGTTTTCCGAAAGTTAATGTCGACTATTTTATCACAAAAGTTAAATGAGTGTAACAAACACTTGGAACTTAGTGTCAAATCTATTCCAATCTGAATTGATCAAATTTTTTTCTAATTAATGCTCCATACAATAGTACGAAAGAGTTTAAAGTATGTTGAATTTATGATATATGGAATATTGAAGTGGGTGCACACTAATAGGGATGGCAAAATTCGGATTCAGATTTGAATTTATATATTTATATTGGGATCCGCATCTGGATCCGTAAAAAAATATGGGGATCTGGATGCAGGTAATATCCGCAACGGATGCAAACGGATATTCCAGATATCAAGATTCAGAAAAATCAAAATTAAATAATTTAATATATAATTAAATAATTTAATAATTCACCTAATAATATCAAATAAAATTCAATTATATATATATATATATATATATATTCTTAATTTAAAATAAAACTTAATAATTTACTTAATAATATCAAATAAAATTAAATCATCATTCAACAATTAATAATTCAACATTATATCAAATAAATTTAATCCAAAAATAAATTTTAATTTTTAATATATATATTCTTAATTTAAAACAAAATTTAATAATTGACTTAAAATATCAAATAAAATTCAATCATAATTCAACAACTAATAATTCAACATGAATAACATACATCAACATCATAAATTCACAAATAAAATTTAATTTTTAATATATATTTTCAATTTAATTTTTAATTTAAAATAAAATTTAACTGGATCTGGATATCCGGTTTTCCAGATGCACTTGCATCCAGAACCGGATATCTGATTTTTCGGATGCACTTGCATCCGGATCCGGATCTGGATTCGTGCGGGTTTAAAGATTTTACATTTAGATCCGTATTTTTTAATATATGGATCCGGGCCGGATATAAATGCCATCCCTACACACTAACTTTTTTAATTATAATATCTCCAGCTGTATAAAGTAAACAAATAGTAAGTCACCATAATTCTTTTCATTCTATTCACATGCATAAATGAGATAAAATATTATGTTTTGAAAACATTCATTAAAAAAAATTCCTTGCAAAAACTCTAAATTTTTAGGAAAAGATATTAAAATCTTTTTTTAACTATAATATTTTTAAATAAAATAATTAAAAAATAAATTTTAAAGTTTTTTTATAATAAAAATTTAATATAAATAATATAATCTATCTAGTAGAATAATAATATTAAATTATATTTAACATTTAAAATAATATTTAAATTTTAAATTATTATATTTATTTTAATAATATATTTGTATTTATTATAAAGACTTTAAATAAATCTTTGACTTAAATAGATTTTACAATTAACAAAATATCTCCCTATTAATAATATTAAATTTTTTTAATAATGTTCAAAATTATTTTAATTTTAATCTACTTATTTTAATATTATGTTTCTATTTATTAGTAAAAATTAATTTAGTATAATAAAATAGGTCTAATAGATTGTAAAATATAAATTTTTTAAATATCAAAATTATTTTAAAATGTACATATTAGTACATTTATTTTAATGTCATATTTCTATTTATTATAAAATTTTAGGATCAATTTTTTGGTTTTACAAAGTCAAAGGGTATTGACTATAGATTTAATACAATCTGCATCCTATCTACTATTTTGCGGATTGTTTGGAGATTACAACTTTTTCATTTTGTCCAATCTACAATCTAATTAAATAAAAAATTTAATAAAAATAATTTTACCACTGTTCAAATTCACAATTAAATAAAATCTAAATAAATTAATTACTTAAATAAAACTAAAACAATACCTTCAAATTTTTAAATTATAATACACCAAAATGAGAAGATAAAGTTACAATGATGATAGCTTGGTTGCGGTGGGCTGAGAATTGGTGATGGCTTTTGTGCTCAAAGTGCTTTGTTTGGCTTAGAGTTTTTTGTTTTGGTGACTTTTGGCTAAGTATAACTACATTTTAACTTAATTATTTTCTAATAAGTCCATATTTATAAGTTTTATTTTTTAAAATTAAATAAATATCATTTTTATTTTTTTTAGATTTACAGATTTTTTAGATCTACATAAGTAAATCGATATTCAATCCCTTGATTGCTAATTTTAAGTTCTTCAATCCAATCTAATTTGTAGACCAAACTTTTGGAGAGCATATGGATTGGGTGGATTGAACTGGATACTGAACACCTTTAGTTCATCTAATAAAATCGTGTCATTTATTAATATTTTTCTAGATGAATTTTAAACACTACTATTGTTGATATGGACAATTATATATAAAAATAGCATTATCTACTTAATTTTTGTCTTACCCTAAAAATTAAAGTGCTAACATTCTTTGAATGGAGGGGATCTTTCAAATATAACATAATTTCTCTCTCTTTCTCTCTCTCTCTCTATATATAAAGCTCTCTCTCTCTCTCTCTTTCTCTCTCTCTCTCTCTATATATATATATAGCCAAATTAACTTTTTTGATTTTTTTACCATAAATTCAGAAAATCTAACTTGTTCCCATACTGTGTTGTAGGACCTATGGTTTCATAAGTCTAGGTCTTGATAGTGACAAAAATAAATTAATTGATTAGTTTCTTAACCTCTTTTTTTTAATATCGCTAATTATTTAAATTGATCGTGTGAAACTTTGAAAAGTTTGGACATCAAAAGAAATAACCAAGAAACATTCAAGTCCATGACACGTTTAACATTTGGACGGCAGCGAATGTGTTTGATTTCCGGTTACAAACAGCCGACGTTATCCGCAGCTGGATTTGGGAATCTCCAATCCAACGGATGGGACCGAATCTAACTTAGGGTTTCAAAACAGGGAAAATAAATATAATATGCTGAAGCTTCGAACTCAGTCGCGAGCCGAATTAATTTTTTTTAATTATCTATATAATCAATTATCTAGCGTAAAATTAAATTGGCTTTACATTTTCTACTATATACATAATATATTTATATTTAAATAATTTTTATAGGTAATTAATTTTTTTAATCAAAAGTATATATTTTTATATCATTCAATAAACTCTCTTTATTTTAGTATTGAAATTATCTATCAGTAAGAGTGTACTTATATACTTGTCTAATGTATCACACAAGATAACACTGTTATGTTTAATATCTCAAGGGTAAGTTTAATTATTTTTTTAAAAAATCAATTTCTATTAATAGGAGTATTTACTTTATGTAAGATAATTACATTTTTTATATGTCTCACACAATGTCGATTTTATAATCAACTCCTGTTTATAAGAGTATAGTTTAAGCACTTATTTTATCTAGTGTGTCTAGCGCTAGATAATACTATTGTCAGCAATATTATGAAGAGTGGGTTATTTTATATTTTTCACTATGTAAATAATTAATAGTTTTTTTATTAATAAAATTATTGTGAAATGTAAATTAAAATAATTTATATCTAATTCTCATATTCCATATTTTAATAACAATCGTCATACATTTTGTGAGACACGATTAAAATAATTGTCTCACTTGTATGAAATAAAATTATCTTGTGTGATACTGTAAGAATGTGTTCGTTGATCTAAATATTAGGCATATATTCACAAGTAATCCATGATTTCATGTAATACATTTTTTTTCAATCCAAACCGATGATTGCTGAAATCGAATATAATCCAATCTATTGTTTGTAGCTGAAATACAAATTTTTATAAAGTGTTTGTGGTTCTAGTATTATGCTTTGCTTTGTTGGCTAATATTGGATATTTTGCCACATCTTTACTTCAATTTTGTTTATTCTAACCAAATAGTTGCCACTGTCAATACGAACTTGTTGGTAAAAGCACATCTCGATCGAATTTACCGTACACCGAATGGTCAAATTTACTGTCAATACGAACTTGTCTGTATGATGCAGTCGCTCCTTGTTTTCAGAGTGTAGCTTTTAAACCATCTTGGCCTCTTCATGTTCGTTGGGAGAATTTGCTTACGATGGATTAAAACTATTTGTCTTCTATGCACTCACATTTACAGAGAAGAGAATTCTGCTGCGGATGCTCTAGCTAATTTTGGCAATTGGGGATTGCCCTCCGTCTTGTATTCAAAAGAGCTTGCGTAAAGATTTTTGGAGGATTCTTAAATACCGATTCTCGACTTATTTTTTAGCCCTTCGTCTACGCGATTTTCTTCTTTTAGTTTAATAAAATTTTCTGAAATTTACACAAAAAACAAATCCGAAAAATTATTGACTTTATATTTATATATTGAGCTTTTTTTTTTGGGGTCAAGTTAGTGTGCTCATATTTCATTCCATATATCATAACAAATTAAACGTATTAATTAGATAAAAAGATTTAATCTATTTGGATTGAAGACACCAATTCCGAGTGTTTGTCAGTAATTGAACTTTTGTGATAAACTTTCTTAAACTTAGAAAGTTTAAGACATAGTGACTTGAAAGATTTAAAATACTCTTTTTGATGTCCAATCCTGGTGTTCGAACTCGGGCACCGTACTAATAGATATTTCAGAGTACGTATATTTCATATCCAATGAAAGATATTTAATAATAGATTTCACATCCTTTTTCATATCCAATGAAAGAACTCTGTCCAGCTATACAAAGTAAACAAACATTATTATTTTTAGAGACATTCATGCACCTCTTTATCATTTACGTAATTGATTTTGCCATCAATTCACCGAAATAAATTATTAAACATTGTACCACGTTCAACTCAATAAAATCTAAAAAACAAAAGAATAATTACAAAATTGAGATACAAATAATATGCCATTGGACTTTGTTGCTAGCTAATTAAACCTTTGATTCCCCATTATTATTATTATTATTATTATTATTATTATTATTACTTTTCTACTCAATCAAGTTTAAAGGATCCCGCTCTATAAAAAAGAAAACAATATTAGTTCTCTAATTTTAAGTTAAGACAAAAATTAAGTAGATGATTAACTAAGTATTTATATACTAATGTTTTGCTATATCGATGTTTATTTATATCAACAATAGTACTGCTTTAAATTCATTGAAAAAAAATTTTAAATAAATGACACGATTTTATGGAACGAACAGAGACCATGACTATGGTGCCCAAAGAACCATATCCCTTAATTTGTCTTTTGTTAGCTAGACCGCTAGATTTGATTTGAGAGCTGAAGTTCTCTTCAACTTTCAAATTTCATAGAGCCAAATAGCCAATTACACGTTTTTCATTTACAATTTGTTTATAAAATATTAGGATAATTTCTCTCGCATCCATATCCCCGTTCAAAGCTCTATTATACGAAGAATCTTTTTTTTTTCATACCTATTTTATCATATTGCTACCCCTTGTAGTGCCAAAGTTGCAACTGCCTCTCGCTAATTCCTATGTTCACATATCTATCTATCTGGAAAATATCTTGGATTGTTCAACAATTAAACTCCAATTTATGACATCTATTTTTGTAATTAAAATTAATTTTGAAGTTTTGTACTAATTGAATAACACAATGAATAGTTTTTTTTACTGCATAATGTCACTATTATTTTTATCATAATTAATCTAAAAATCTATATACAGTACCTATTTTGCTAACACAGAAGCGCTTTTTCAATCACATATCTAAGCAATTAAAAAAAAAAATATCGAATTCATTTGAAAAGTATTTTTTACAATTACCAACCACATGTAAACTGCTTTCTTGAACAAGCACCACAAGAAACAGCTATGGGTTTTAGTAACCAGTTAATGTGAATGTAATTAGTGTGTAATTAGTGTATAATTAGTAAAAGTAATATGAGTGTCTAAACTAATAATGATATTTTAAAGTATATTCGGTTGCCCTTTTGTATTTTTTTTTAACAAAAAATATGGTTATTTTAATTATAAATCAAACTTTTTTATGCTTTATTTTTCTAAAATAAGAATGTTTAAAGTATTTTTTAAAGTGTTGTAGAAGTAAGTAAAAAGTGTTATAATATTATTTATAAACAAGTTGTGAACAAAAAAAATTGTCAAAATTGAAGGGATATGCATGCAATACTCCTGCCGACCCAAAAAATAAAAGCAAACTTTTTTTTTTTTTTAAAGGTCCCACTGCTGTAGTTAAAAAAAGGATCTCTATGAGACCATAACCAGCTGTAGATTCCAATTCCCTGAACTTTATGGGCTGTAAATTTTGATTCAATTGAATAACGTATTTAGACGAATGCGTCGCATTTCAAATCACGATGGTAGTAATTGCTCCGCTAATGGAAAAGCTACAAATGAAGCCTCCTAGGTTCATTCATTGGAGTTCACGTTTGAGAAACCACGTGTGTAAGGCTGAATATTAATTAATAAAGAAATAATAATAATGCGCCTCCTAAATTTTTTATTTTAAAAAATTATTATAAATAATATAACATTCATCAATAAATCAATGAATTATTATAATTAATTTATTTAATTTTTTTCAAAAATTATTAATTATTCAATAAGTCACAATTCACTCTCTATAATATATTTTGTAGAAAATGATGAATGAACTTTGAAAGACATAACATGTTAAACAACCTAAAAAAAAAATCATTAACTCAACGGAAAACAACCTCACAACAAGAGGGCCTTGACAACAACGTCAGTATTAATCAAAGTCATTATTCGCTGAGAAATCTTAGCACCATGTATATCTTTTGTGTTGATTAGTCAAACCCCAACAAACCCTTCCCGCATCTCGGTCTTGGACTATTATTTTGGAGGCGGCCATCTTTCTCCGCATACAATACACAACAGCAGCAAACGTAAGCCATACATCAGTCAATTAATTCACTTCCACACACTATTGACAAATATTTATCCTCTTATTAATTTGATTCATTTTTTAGGTCAGTCAAAATATTATCATTCTCTGACATAAAAAGACATATACATAAATACAATACATATATTATAACAAGAAAATCGAAATTTAACATAGGAATAATAGTTTATACGACTATAACTATTTATTGTTGAATCAACTGAAATCTATGACATAAAAAATGAATATATCAAATTATTTGACTTTAGCCTCGTTTTATTTTAAAATCAAAACTCATTTGGTAAATTTAAGTGAATTTGCAGTCATCAACTTTAAGAGGATGGTGATTCAACTTATCCTTCTTAGATAATTAAAAGTCAAGCATTTCTAATTTTTTCAGGAGTGATGATACAGCCACAAACTTTTGTATAAATTTATTTTGTACAAATTGATTTGGCATTAACTCATTTGTTAAATAAAAATACAAAATAACAAAAATAAATTATGTGGACCAAGCAATATTTAATCCAATCAATTAAATTATGCTACATTAGTTTGTACAAAAAAAAATTGTATAAGAATTTATAATTATATTATTACTCTTTTTTCAGACATCTGCATAAAAGAAACGACCCATTAGCTCGCTCCATACAGTGAGTACATTGAATTCACACCACAATGGGGCTCGATCAAGATATATATATATATTATAAGATGATTAGATATATAAAGTAATTTCCTATCGATAATTTTTTCTGTCAGCGATTAGATCATAAGCAATGTTCCTATTGAGCATTAACACAATTTTTTATAATCTCAATAACATTAACAATATACATATCAACCCCAACAAAAAAAGCATATATACGACTATATAAATTTCTTTTTTCATATTAGCCCCAATAACTTATGTTTACTGAAAGATTATTTTAGTTTAGCATATATTAAATAAGTTTCTAGTTTCGCCACCGTTTTAAACATGCATGATACATGGCTACAATTTATTTTAACAGTTCACTAGATTTTAAAGACCTTTAAGATAAAATAATAATTAAAAGAAACTATCGAAGACCTTTCCAATAAATAAACAACTGTCGTCAATTATAAAACCACAAATCACTCTTTATACAAATTATTTTATACAGATTCATGTGATATAATTATTTTGCTTAGGATAACACCACTTAACTCAATCCCTTCATCGTTACGTAAACGATATTCGAACCATAAATTTATTGTTTTCAACACAGGAGATTTTACCAACTCATCTAGTTGGCAACTGTATTGGATTAGATAAAACCACTTGTTTCACCACATGATTAATATAATTTTTTATTAGCTTGTGTATTTTCTGCAACATCAATTTGTATAAAATAATTTAGACCTAGAGTTTGTGGCTGTATCGATACTTTTTTATATACTTAGTAACGATTGTTTTATTTTAAATAAATAAAATTATTGTAGATCCATGTGGTGGGCTTCTCCTCACCTTGTTCTTAAATCAAAATACATTATTGAAAATTGATTTCCTTCAAAATATTTGAAAGAAGATTCAACCTGTTTTGCTAGATATTCACGCCATCACAGATTTAATGGAGGGTTGCCATCAATATGTGATTTGTCTTTTGAAATTCAAAAAGAAAAAAAGAATAGCAATTATTAAACAACAATTGTTACATAGAAAACTAACATGGATTTACAAGCAGTTTTAAGCATAGGTGAACTAGATATTCGCCAAAGGTCATATATATGTTAAGAAGGTTCCATTGTGGTTGACTAGGCTCCATATATTAGGAATATCCAATTTTTTTTCCTGTATTTCCTTGATATAAATCGTTTTTTTCAAGGTACTTATAGTAGGAAAGTCTATTTTTTAGGTCTCTCTTTAGTTAATAATTATTCTACAATTAAGAATTTTTATACAAATTCTATATTTGATAACCTTAATGTTAAATAGTTATAATGAACAGTGTTATCTAACCATTAATTCATTATTATTTTTTCAAGAAAAAGATTAAATTCTTTATCTATCCGATTTCAAAAAAAATCTTAATTATTTAACTTTAAAAAATTTCTTGTGCTCTTCTCTAATCTCAATAAAAAAAACTACTATATTTATTGGCTTACTTTTGAAGGTTAAAAAAAAAGTTCTTTAAAATAATAGTTCTAAATGAAGTGAAAAATATATGTTGTTAATTACTTTTCTTTTTTAAAATTGAAATTGAAGATATAATTAAAAATTGATTGAATTATAAACTCTTTTATATTTCTTTAAATATTGGATTTTAAATATTGAATTTGCTGAGGACCCTTATAAAAAAATTTCGTCCGCTGTCTTGAATGCAGTAGAAGCATCATAATATTTTTATTTCCTTCGACCCCTCACTCTCACTATGGACAGGTTGACTCTTGACTGATGAAAAAGTGCGAATAGTGTTGCTTCTAATTTCTGGCCTAATATCTTTATATAGTGCAAAGAAGAAATGTATCTCTTTGCAGGAGTTTCTCCAAGATTGAGAGAGAGAGAGAGAGAAACTTATTTATTGATTATGATGATCATGATGATGCCGACTGGATTCAGGTTCAATCCCACCGATGAAGAGCTTGTCAAATTTCTTTCTAGGAAACTTTCAGGGCAGGAAATGCAGCTTTATGGCGATTTCATTGTGGAAAGAAATGTATATGAGCTTGATCCCCAGCATCTTCAATGTCTGTTAAGATCTCTTCTTTCTTCTCTCTCATCTCCACATTTTAACGTTTTGCTTTATTTTATTTATTTTTGGTCTTTGCAATTCTGTCGCTGCTTAAATTCACTTCATTTTAATTAGGGTTTTGCATTTCTTCAGTATGCATGTGTTGAGCTTCGTTCTTTGAATATCAATTGTTTTCCCTTTTTGATCATTCTGTCGTGTACGTGCTTCACTTCACTTTTTTTTCATTAATTAAATGTCACACGCATTATAGCATGACAGAATTTATGTTAATTTTATGCACTTTTTTTTAAGGGTAAAGAAGTACTTTCATTATTTAGCTTGCACCTTCTCTCAGATCATCGTTTGTTTTCCTTTTTCGATCATTCTGTCATGTCCTTCACTTCATTTTTTTTTCCATTGATTAAATGTCACATGTATTATAGCATGATAGAATTTTTGTTCGTTTTTTGCACTTCTTTATTTGATGGTAAAGAATCACTTTCATTCTCTAGCTTATATAGCTTCTACTCCCTAATTTCTTCTCCAAACTTACTGATTTCCTCTTACAATTTGCACGAGAAATTTTAATTTGCTCACTTATGAAATATGCCCACAGGCCACTATTTTTTTCAATTATTACAAATCCTGTCCACTTTTTGCTCCCCTTGACGCAACTCAAACTTGTAGAGCACCTTCAATTTTAATCATCGTATATCTTCCAGAGTTATCGAAACCTTTCTCTGTACATGTAGAACTTGGGTAAATTAATTTGTCCTTAGTCACTAAGGTTTAGGTCAATTACCCAGTTACACAGGAAATAATTAATTCAATAATAGCGCAATTCCTAGTAAAGATAGCAAAATTCTTTAAGAGTTTGGGGCTCTACAGGGATCTGCTCCAAATGGGGTGAGATTAAGATGAATTTTTGAGAAATGAGGTGGAGAATTTGGAGGGGTGAGGGTGTATAATTTCCAAATTTTTCAAGGGGTAGGGTTTGGTTTTGTACTTCCCACCCCACCCCACCCCAATCCATATTTTTTATTTATTTATTATTTATCTAAGTATTTTGTTTTTTATGTTGTTTCAATATATTGTTCCGATATATGTTGCAGATGGTTTTTTTTTTTTTTCATTTTTACTTTAAATTTGAATACTATTGCAATATACTAATGAATGTTTGTTTGAATTGATTTTACTTTTATACAATTAAACTTATGTATTATTAGTAACTACTATAAAAGAAAATAAGTAAAGAGGTAATGTCGAGGATAAGAAAACTGTTTCTTATATAAGGATATATTCTCCATCCTCAATTAAATTTATTGAGAAATTGGGTAAGAAATAACAGTTAAAATAGTAAACACGTGGAGAATGAAAAAGGCTTCTAGCTAGCTGTCCTAATTAAGATCGAATTCACCTCTTCCAAAACTAGGTTAAATTCTTTTGTTGCACGACACTTTACGAGTATATAATTGTAACATTTTTGTCCCGGAATTGTTTGGACTGATCTCTCTTTAAAACATCTTGTTCCTTTTTGTTTGCTTTTTATTAATTTATTAAACAAAATAACAAAGGAGGGTTTATTTTGTTAGCTTTATATATTTTAACTAATTTTTTGCTTGTTACTTTAAAATATTAATTGTAGAAAAAAATAAAAATCGTTAAAATAAGAGAGAGGTGTTGAAATAATATAATTGATTACTACAAAGAAGGGTGTAGAGTAGTAAAGATGAAAAGAATCACAAACACTGTTTCTTTTTGTCGTCAGCAAATAAAATGATTGATTGTGAATCAACATAAAGATTAATTTACCAATCCTACTTTAACTATCAGTTGATATTGTACGTGCAGGGGATTACAATGTTGCACTATCCACCAACGAAAGATTTTACTTCTGTTTGAGGGAGAACAATTCGAGAGAAGTTCCAGGTCAAGGATGGTGGAGAGCCACAGGCCGTGTTAAGAAAGTTTATGCTAATTATAATAACCAAACTTTAGTTGGCTTCAAGAGACCTCTTACATTTTACAGATTCAGCAGAGATGAACCTCATGATCATAAGACAAAGCGTAACAAAGCCATCAAGACTAATTGGATTATGCATGAATATGGCCTTGAATCCTACACAACGGTTTGTGCCATCATTTCTTTGCTCTTTTTTTTTTTTGGAAATTTAACTTAACTTTTTTCATTAGAGTAATATCAAATATCAGTAACTCATGTTACAAAAATAAATAATTTAGTAGAGAATATAGCATTAGTGACATACAATTAACGCGATCATCATTTAGGTTGTTTCACTTCCCTTTTTTTTTTTCAAAGATGACTGATCGATTTTATATAATTAACAGAACAAAAAGTTACAAGAGACTAATAATTTATATAGGATAATCTTTAATTCAAATTAAACCCCTCGAGAAAATAAAAAAGCCAGCAAAACTTAAAGATGAGTCACGGCATTACAGTTGTGTGTTTAATAATAAAGAAAGCACTATTATCAATAAGACCCTTGATCCCTAATATAAGCAATAGCCAACCACTCCCTTTCCAGTTAAACAAGTTTCCCAGAATTAGACTAAGGCCTAGTTTGGTAATGCTGTAATTTTTAAAATAATGGCGCTTAGTTGTATTATGAAAATAATTAGCTGTGAAAGAATCACTTAAACATTTAGTGAAATTTATTTTTAAATTATTGTGAGTTTTAAAAGCAGTAATATGTATTTAGTAGATCTTATTGTTAAACTGTTATAAGAATACGATGATTGAATTAAAAATAATATTAAATAAAATTTGTTTACACATTTATAAACATGCATATAAAATACTTTTTTATTGTACAAATATATATAATTATTGATAGCTAAGATAATCATTTTATATTATTAATTTTTTTTTATTTTGTAAAATCTCAATATAATTGGTAATAATAATAATCTCTTTCAAGTTAATTAATTTATTTCCTAATTAATAAGGGTAATTTTAAATTTTTATAATATATATGAGGATATACATACATACATACATACATATATATTTGTATGTGTTTTTGAAAAGCTACTCCTTTTTTGCTTTATAAAATCTGTTGCAGGATGAAATATTTTTGCCGAAAATGATTTCTAAAAAGATTTTTCAAACTCTGAAATTAACTTTTAATATTTTAAATTCACTTTTGAGCCTTCCAAAAACAATGTCAAACCCACCATAACAACATTTATTGATTCAAGTAGAGTTAGACCCAAATCAATTAGTAACTCAATCCCTTTTAAAGTTGCATAAGCTGCTAGAAATTTTACGTTATTTAGTTTGAATAAGTTTGTACGTTTGTAGTAAGATTTTATGGCACACTTTATAGTTTATATTATATGACACAACTTTTTTTGGGCAAGGGACCCATGGGGATGGGGTGATGGGGGCAAGATTTTATGATACTTTACATGACATAGAACTTTATGTCGACTAGGGACCTATGGATCGGGTGATGGGGGCAATATGTGATATACATAGTAAGATTTTATGACATTTGCATGGCACACAACTTTATGTGGGTCAGAAACGTACGGGATGGGGTGATGGAGGCATTGTGTGCCGTCTGATCTCGTACTGCAAGATATATAGGTCCAACCTTAATACCAATAATTTGTAATGGCTCGATATATAAAATGTTTTATATATTTAATATTTAAATTCCAGGATTGGAGGCTTTGTAAGATCAAATATAAGGGAAAACCTAGCGTACAATAAGAGCTGGAGAATATTATTAGAAGATCAGCTGCTGAAGAAGATCAGCTGCTGAAGAACAACAGCAGCAACTGCAGGATTCACCAATACAGCTACCAAATCTTGAATCTAATAATTGCAATTATCCTGAAGACAGTTTCTTTGATTATCATAATTATTATAATAATGATGAACCGAGTTATTATGATTACCCTGGTTTTATTGATTTTTCTGGCGGACAAATTCAGGAACAACAATATTTCCAACTAGACAACAGCAATATTAATGTTTATGGATCTGACAATAATAATGTTGCAGAAAACATGCAAATGGAAGCAATCGAGAATGAACAGCTTAATTGATCCGATTAGTGCTTCATTTGATCCTTATAATTATTAGATCATCATTTGCAGTTTCATCGGACTAAATATATAATTTCATCACTTGCAATATTTCTTTGTTGTTGATTTCATCTCTTGCATGCAGTCTTCTAGACCTTTTCTATATTTTGAGGCCAAAAAGGTTGTTTCCTCATCAAGTGCACTTTTTGTCTTATTTCGATAAATCAAATTCCCCTTGTTTCCTCGAATTTTATGTATATCTTTTGTTACCTAGTAGAGTAGCCATAGACGTCCACATTTAATTTAGTTGCTTTGATGATAAAATCATGTTTAATTAGTGTAGACAATTTAAGTAATGTTATCCTACTGTTATTGTGTTTAGTTAGTTTAGATGTACTTTATTTGGGAGTTAAAAAGTAGTTATTTACTTTCTTTTTTTTGTGTGTATGTGCACATATATATTTACTTATTTTTTTTTGTATGGGCATACGTGTGTACGTGTGTGTATACTATTAAAAGTTTAAAATAGTTAAAAACTAACTTTCTTAAATTTTACTGTTTTAAAATATGTCTGCTTGACAAAAAAAATGAGGGTGCCATATATATATATATATTGATTAATAAATTCTAAGTATATAGGATAAGTATTTTCTAAATTGAGGAGTCTTGATATGAAGGGTAGTTCTCTCAAAATAACATTTTTCTTCCTGTAAACTCTCTTTTATCTATTAAATATTAGATTATACATAACATGCATACATCCTCAGAAAAATTTGCCTAAAACACCAGTCAATTATGGGTAATTCCATCAATCTCCTCCCCACTCATTTAAGGGAACTTCAAATCTCAATCCTTTTATTTTGAAAAATTTTACTATCATTTTTGGGATTGTCTAAATCATTGAGAAGTGCATCATAGCCATTTGTTTTCTAGTTCATAGCCTCAAAAGATGTGGACTCAGCGTGCGTCTGGCACACTATCTGACATTACAGTGTATTGCTTTATTTAATATAGGATGTATTGTGTTAGGTTGTATTACACTAATATTGTGTTATATAAATATAGTACAATGTATGGTACAATACACTGTATAATATTATATATATAAAATATTTATATTTAATATAATGATTATTCATATCTCAAGAGTTTAATAATTTTATTTTTACCAAATTTATAAATAAAAATAAAATTACTCAACTATGGCCACCGTCGCCCACCAAGAACAGCCACCAGCATTCACATTCTAGTATCATTTAATGTTAATTTTGGTACCATTTTAATCCTCATCAATGTAGTTATACAATGGTGCATATACCACTAAAATAAAGAATCTTGTTGCAATAAATATACAATTAAATTTTCAAGATTCAAAATTTTAACCATGGATCTATAGTGAATAACAACTTTATTGCAAGCGAAACATATACTGTTGTGTAACTACAATGATGAAAATTCTAATGGTATCAAAATTGGTGTCAATGAATATTGGAATGATAATGCTGGCGGTGCCTAATATTTCAGCCGTTCAACTTTACATTTTAATAACTAATTATATATAAATAAAACATGTTTTCATTGATTAAATACTTTCGTGTTTTAAAGCTAATGCAATATGATATAAACCCGAGTGGGACATGGGTTTAAATAATGAGTCAAAATTTACATTAAGTCTAATTAATATCAAGGATGAAACCAGCCAATTTTAATTATAAGTGCCAAAGAATTTATGCAAAAAAAACTCAATGTATTTCATTATACTCATTCATAGGATAATTCTATATTTGTTGAAGTAATTCTAAATCACATTGTAAAGAGTTTGGATTATCATCTTTTCTTGATTTAATTCTTGGAGATTTAGTGGAACGTTGCTCTTGGTCAAAGGTTAAAGGTTCAACATTGGCTGGACTCAGAGTCAAAGAAATTAAATTTTCTTATGCATTTTTTCTCTGAAAGAATGCACATAGAGTCTTTTGTGGCTTAACCATAACCTGAGGAAAAAAAATGTTTATATACAAAGGTTACTGAACCACTAACAACACAATGACAAAGAATTATTATTTATAAAAATAAGTAGACATTCAATTATTTTTTTAATTTGTAGTAAGTGGAGAGGAGATCCTTCTTTTTTCTTTCTTAATTTCTAAGTTGGCTAGATATTAACTATTTGCTAATGGTTTGAAAACTGAAAACTGGAAATTTATTATTCTAGAATCAAGACAATCATAAACTAATATTGACAAAATCAATGTTCAAATTGTTGATCTTATAATATTGATTTTGATGATAACAAAATTTATATGTTCTTGATTAAAATATTGGGGCTATTAAAATGATTTTCTTAAAGACATAGACATGTTTAAAGAAGCTTAATGGCTGTTAACTTGAGTTTGAAAATCTTTTTTCTAAACAAAAGTTGTAAAAATATTGAATCTGAAAGTTAACGGTAGATCGTTTATTGGAAAACGGTGAACCGATAATTTACAGAGAGGAAATTGTCTTTGTAATCCTGCACCATTTATTTGAGAAGATTCTGGAAATTAACGGTGAACGGTTTATAACAAACAGATGACCGATAATTTATAGAGAAGCTAGTTTTTCTAATCTCAACTAAAACTTGGGTTAACAAGATTTTGAAAATTAACGGTGAACCGTTTAGTGCAAACGGTAAACTGATAAATTACAGAGAAGGGAGTTTTTCTAACTCAACTAGACTTGCTTCGACAAGATACTGGAAATTAACGGTGAACCGTTTATTTGAAAACGGCTAACCGATAATTTACAGTAAAGAGAAAGTTTTCTAATCTTGAGCCGTTTAGCAAAAACGGAGACCTAAGTTTGTTTTGCAGGTTTCTGGAAATAAACGATGATCCGATAATGGTAAACGGTAAACCGTTTATTTAAAATCAAAGCACAACAGCTATTTGGACAAGTCAAAACGGCTAACCGATAGCACCAAACGGCGATCCGATTATTCTAAAAAAGTCAACAACGACTAGTTTTCAGTTCCAACTATAAAATAACTCAATCAAATTCAAATCAAATTAAATCCAATAATTATCTTTGAGCTTGCTACTGAGAAAACAATCTCTATTGAGCTTTAAACTTATTTTATTTCATTGATTCACACTTTGGGATTTCAATTGTAATCATATAGATTGTGTGAGAGATTGGTTTATTTTAAATCTTTTATTTTTGAGTGATTGTAATTGTTGGGATACACTTGGGTTAAGAGATTGGGGATAATCTCTTGTTGTAAAGGTTCATTGACACCTTTGAAGTCAATTGTAAGTGTTGTTGAAGCCTTGGAGGCTTGCTTAGTGGAATCCTTAAGCCTGATGAGTTTGGAGGCGTGGACGTAGGCACGGTTGGCCGAACTACATAAAAATCACGTGTTTGATCTCTCTTCCCTTATCTTTTTAATTTTGAGTATTGTTAAAATTATTGCTTTTGAGTTTATTAAGACATTAGTTTTAATTATTGTGTGATTTTATTTGCTTAATTTTTTAAGAATCCAATTCACCCCTCTCTTGGGTAGCCTAGTTAGTATTTCACAAATCAATTATCTTCAATTGAAAAGTTTTGCTAATTCGTTAGCCAATCAAGCATCATCCATGGATAAGAAAGTTGATCTTCTTCGTTTGAGCTTTTGGAAAAAAAAATTTCAAGTTAGTATTTCTTCATTAAATGATAAATTTCTATTTAGGTATTCTTCTCCTTTGACAGTTTTTTTCTTTTTTTAATCATATGACTAAACGACAATGTACAAGTTTACAAAATGAATATTTTATTCATTTCAATTTATTTTAATATAAAATATTGAATATTTTAAAAAAAATTATTTTTTTTTTACAAGGGCTGTGTCCCTGTGGCCCATCCTGCTCCCTTAAAAGATCCCCCCTGGTTAATATATAGAATAATGCATCCCAATTTCATTGCCAAACATAAATTTATTTCAGTTCATGCAGGCTTGCCCAGCAGTGCATGTAATGTTGCATGTCAAACATGCCGTTAGATTTCTAATTACAAATGATTGCTATGTTATCTTCATAAACAAGGTATAATGGGTGCCTCGCCCATCCATTAGAATTTAATTACTTAGTATATGGTTATTTTGAAGTGTATCAACGGGCACTGTTTAACGTTTAATTAATTAAAAAAAAATACAGCTACGGCACGGGCATGATTTTATTTGGCATTCGCCCATGTAAATTTTTCCCCATACGAAATCGCCCCGACAATTGATAAAATTACATTTAATAGAAACAACATGTCAACATTGGAATTTAATGCTCGCGCACCGTGGTTTACACATTTATATGAATTTTCAGTTTGACGCCCTTATTTCTTATGTCATTTTCCCCAGCTAAAAATGATTTAACTGTTAAATATATTTAAAAAAATTTACTCATTTTAGCAGCCAGAAACAAAACTTCTTAAAATTAAAAAAATAAAAACAACAGAAAACAAGATCACATTAAAATAAAAATTGAAAAAAGAAAAAGAAAAAGAAAAAGGGTATTTACTTTATGTTCAAAGGGTAGAACATTTTTTGTATCTTCTTTCGATATCTTCAAAGCATTATTTTTCGGCCTCTTTCTCCCCGCAGAAACACGAGGCTCTACGCAGAAAAGCCATTACAGAAAAATGAAATGAAATGAAATGAAATTAGTTATTTTTTAAATAAAGAAATATTTAAATAAATGGAATAATAAATTATATTCGAATAATTAATTGAGAGATTAGTTTTTCCGTTAATATCTGACCTGGGGGTGGGTTTGGCGGTGACGTGGACAAATAGTCGTCTGGTTGAACTTGAACTTGTTGAAGAAGACTTTTTTTAGTAAAAGATCTTGTAATTGGCATTCTTAGCCGAATTCGATACATCCAGGTTTCTATTTTTTTGGAAAGATACGTCTTTTACACCGGCCCGTATCTTATATTTTGAAATAACTGTTGCGAGTGAACGTGGAATCAACACGACACCACAAACCGAACTCCACACATTTGTCTTCCATGTTTTTTCGCAGGCAATGTATGCAGACATTACCCCAAAAAGTCAACTACCCAAACCCAAGTTGAACGACGTGTCCAAGCACTGTCCATGCACGCACGCGCGTCAAGTGAGTCGTACGTCACGATTTACGATCATATTTGCTAATTCATTCTTCTGTAATCTTTACAGCAGTTGGTCATTTGACAGAAACAGAAAAGTTTTGAAGACCAATGCTATCCTTCTATGACAAGCAAAATCCATCTGTTACTGACATCGATGTTGATACAAGTTTGCAAAACGAGACCATTGACCTTAAAATGATATTACATCCATTCCCTATGACCAAAATACACAAGGAGGCCATCTATCAATAACCCTACGGTGTTAATTTGGAGGGTAAAATGAGCAGCAAAGCTATCTCTGAGCGGACTTCTTCGACTTAGATGATGGACTTGAGCTCTCCTTGAATGCAGAAGGGCAGAGCTCGCTCACGCTGCACATCCCGCAGCGAGGTCTGACTGGGGTACATATTGTTTGTCCGAAGCCCACCTATTTAAAGTGCATATTCCAGTCAATGAATTCCAGCTGTAACAAGGAATTTGCATGCTTGCAATATAGATTGCTACGATGGCATACGGTATAATATCAAAAGAAAGAAACTGTTATGCATTTTCTGAAACTAAAGCTTTCTCGGAGATATTTACTTTATTTGCGATATAGCTCCCATCTCGATTTCCGAAAATGCATAAGCAGCATAACAGTCGTTTTCTTTTGATATTATGCCTTATACAGAAGAATGACTTCGCAAATATGATCGTAAGTCGTAACGTACGACTCACTTGACGCTCGCGCATGCATGGACAGTGCTTCGACACGTCGTCGAACTTGGGTTTGGTTAGTTGACTTTTTCGAGAATTGTCTGCATGCATTGCTCGCAAAAAACATACAGGACAATGTGTGGTGTTCAATATGTGGTGTCGTGTTGATCTCACGTTCAGTCGCAACAGTTATTCCGAAATATAAGATACAGGCCGGTGTGAAAATACGGATCTTTCCAAAAAATAGAAACCTGGATGTATCGTACTGTGCTGAGAATGCCAAATATTGGTGATTGATGTGTAATACTCCATTGATATTTGAAAAACTTACTTTGACTGTAAAAGTTTGCGTGCTAATCATAAAGAATAGTTGGTGGCACGATCATTTTTCTTTTCCCTTTGATGTACAGCCATCTGGACTACCAGACATAGAAGAGTTATGTTACGGGAAGGCTAATGGGTTCGCCGTTTCAAGTAAGTTATCTGGTGATAGTATTTCTTTGCTCGTTGTATCTGTCTTGAGACATGTACACAAATAAGATCAATACTTGATGATGTTCTGCATAGACGGTTGCCATTCTCATTTGAGATGGTGCTACGATTTTACATTCCGGTTTTGATAAAATTTCAAGGGAATTACACCATGTTAGTTCGTCTTTTGGTACCAAATCTGGTTAGATAATGTTTTGATTGTGTTTATGTCTAAAGTCTAAACAATGCACTAAAGTCTAAATAATGTTTGAACTTTTTATTTTCCAAACATATTCTAGTAAAACCAATAATTTAATCATAAAATCAATGATAGCCCCCAAGGGCATAGCCGAGTTGGTTGGTAGTGCAATTTGTTGCCCCTCACTTGTGTGAACTTGGGTTCGAGCCTTGGAGGTGGGGAAGGGGATAAAAGTTGATTTGAGCTTGTCCACCCCCCTTTCCTTTTAAAAAGAAAAAAAAATCATAAAATCAATGATACAACTTGGGATTAGTTGATTTCACATTTCAAAAGTTTAACCATTAAAATTACAATTAATTTAAAGTCATATATATTTACCAAAACACAATTATAATTTTACAATGATAGTGTGGGAGTTTGTTTGGTTTTTACTATTTGGTTAACACCTTATTGCTGACTTGAAAGCCAATTAATGTGTGATCTCACCACCAAATTGTTTGATGAAAGAAATTATAATGTTTTGATTATTGAAATCAAAATTATTATTTTCAAGTTATTTCTGCCAAACACAATTAACTTTTATTTCATAATCATATATTCAAGCAATTGTAGTGTAAACCACAACAATTCACCATTGAATGGTGACTTAATATGATTTTGTCAAAATTTATGTTTAATGTGCACGAGTGTTTAAAGTGTGTTAATTGAACGGTGTTGTCGAGATTTATTCTCATACTATTTCATTGGACCTATGGTTTCCTAAGTCTAGATCTTGATAATAACAAACCCAAATTTTTACTTTTACTTTTTTTTTTTTGGGGTTTTTCGCTAGTTTTTTATATTGATAGTATGGAAACTTTTGAAAGCTGTGGATATTAAAAGAACGTCGTTTAAACTCAAGAATTAAGAAATAACCAAGAAATTAACTTCTAATTCATGTCAATGGCAAGTTTAATTTACTAAATTTGAACATCAAAAGAGTATTTTTAAGACTTCCATCAAATCAATAAAATCGTCAAAGAATCTAGCTTAATTTGTGATGTTTTAACGTTTTCAGAAAAGTTAATGTTGACTATTTTATCACAAAAATAAGTGTCAAAATTCCAATATGAAGAGATCAAAATTTTTCTAGTTAAGAT
Source organism: Luvunga scandens (assembly GCA_030449905.1). Classification (NCBI taxonomy): domain Eukaryota; kingdom Viridiplantae; phylum Streptophyta; class Magnoliopsida; order Sapindales; family Rutaceae; genus Luvunga; species Luvunga scandens. Next base: position 973,715 of record JASUUG010001064.1, on the reverse strand, counting down.
CCCATTGTACGTAAGAGTGTAAAATATGTTTAATTTATGATATATGGACTGTTAAGGTGGGTGGACACTAACTTTTTTTTGTTATAATATCTCCAGCTATATAAAGTAAACAAACAGTATGTTGCCGTAATCCTTTTCATTCTGTTCATATGTATAAATGAGATAAAATATTATGTTTTGAGAACATTCATTAAAAAATATTTCTCAATATTATAAATTGAGTAGATTATGTTATATTTGAAGGACCCCCTCTATTAAAAAAATGTTTGCACTTTAATTTTTAGGGTAGGACAAAAATTAAGTAGATTATGCTATATTTGTACACAATTGTTTATATCAATAATAGCAGTGTTTAAAATTCATTTAGAAAAATTTTAATGAATGATATGATTTTATTAGATGAGCTAGAGGTGTTCAAAATCTAGTTCAATTCACCCAATCTATCTAGTATGCAAAAATCTGATCTACAAATTAGATTAGATTGAAAAACTTAAAATTAGCAACGAGGAGATTTAATAATTTATACGGATTTACTTATGTAGATCTAAAAAATCCACAAATTTGAAAAAAAATAAAAATGATATTTATTTAATTTCAAAAAATTTAAAACTTGTAAATATCGCATTAGTAGTAAATAACTAAGTTAAAATGTAGTTACACTTAACCAAAAGTCAACAAAACAAAAAACTCTAAGAAACCAAAAGTCAACAAAACAAAAAACTCTAAGAAACCAAAAGTCAACAAAACAAAAAACTCTAAGAAAAACAAAGCATTTTAAGGACATAAGCCATCACCAATCCTCAGCCTCACTGCACGAATAGAGCTATCATCGTTTTAACTTTATATTGTTATTTTGGAGTGTTATAATTTAAAATTTTGAAGGTATTGTTTTAATTTTATTCAAATAATTAATTTAATTAGATTTTATTTAATTGTGAATTTGATCAGTGGTAAAATTATTTTTAATTAAATTTTTTTCTTTAATTAGTTCATAGATTGGACAAAATGAAAAAGTTATAATCTCCAACCAATCTGCAAAATAATGGATAAGATGTAGTTTGTATTAAATCTGCAGACAATCCACAAATTTTTGAATTGGATTTGGATTGAATTTTATGATTCTATCGATTGAATTTGATTAAAAATTTATAATCTAAAAAATCATATATTCAAAAATGGATTAGTGTTTAATTTGTATATTCCGATCTGTGAACACCGCTAAAGCAAACAAAGGCTAAGACTATGGTGCTCTCAAGAACCAAATCTTTTCTTAGTTAGATCGGTAGATTTGAGAGCTGAAGTTCTATTTAACATTCAATTTTCATAGAGCAGAATTAATTTGAAAAATCTGTATACAATATCTATGTTGCCGACACTAAAACACTTAGAGGAAATATCAAATTTATTCGAAAAAGTACTTTTTACGAATAAGAACCACATGCAAACTATTTTCTCGAATAGTAATGTTGTTGGAATATATCCAAACAAAGAGAAGATGGATCCTTCGTACTTTTAGAGCATTGCTCTTTATTCATTCACTATTTACCACGTGTGTATATATATATATATATATATATATATATATAAATTTTGGACAACCTTAGAAAATAAATCCAACTTTTTTAAGATTACAAAAAGCTTTATGTGTAGAATTTTGATCCAAGTGGATGATCAATGATCGCATCACATTTAAAATGTGGAATATGGCAACATGCGAGTGCGCTCACGATTTCACGGGGTTCAATATATAATTGCTTCATTATGAGAAGGGAAAACTACAAATTAATAAGCTTTAATTCTAGGTTAAATTCATTGGACAAGTTTGTAAAATTACTGTTTTGGTTTTAAGAAAACAGAAACGTGGGAGAATATGTGCAGTACCCTTCAGTTAATCAGCTGATTAGTGTCATACTTTAACAAACCTTTTACTTTTATTGGCCACAAATCTATCACTGTTAATATTCATGATCCGCTGATCAGCATCCCTCAACAATGTCATACAACCATGCATCGTAAAACCTTGCTTGCAGTAGATTTCTTGATCCTAAAGCCACAATACTATGTGTACTTAATTAGCATCCTAAAACATCAAACCTAGGTACCTTGTTAGCCCCCATTTATACAAACCTTTTTCTAATTTGTTGATTAGTCAAACCTCAATATATCAAACGGGGAACTGTTTCACCAAAAGACCTCCTTGAACCATCCATGAAGGTGGTTGAATTGTTGTTTTTTGGTTGACAGGATATATTTTCGGGTTTCTCACACTTATCTGGAAGCTGATGGTGTTGTTGACTGTAATTAATTTGGCTGTTGATTTTTCTAATTTTACTTGGCTTGACAATGCTTCTTCGAATATAACTTGCATGTTGTTTAAAGATGCTAATGGGTCCCCTTATTATTGTTTTCATTGACTATCTGAGTAGTATTTTTTTAGTAATTTTTTACTTTTAATTGTATCAATTTCGTAGATATTTTAAGAAATAAAGTTTATTATGCCGCCCTGATTAAGTGTACTTTAAGAAACAAGGTTTTTTTTAGCCTTTATTTAATAATTTTCTCAATTTTTTGAAGAAGAAAAAAAAAAGGTGGAGCAGCAACAACATCAAGAATTGGTTTATTATGGCGTTATTTTGCAAATTCTGACCGATGGGAAAGGAAGAAAAATGGTCATTCAATTCTAAAAAGTAAAACCTTCAGCTTCAATCACGATAAATAAACCTATCTGGCATTTTTTTGAGTCTTTGAGAGAGGTTGAAGACAATCCTTCTCCACTAATTATAAAAATTTATTTTATTGATCATTAATTTTCACCCGCGTGCCATTCGTTTGTAACTTTTTATGAGACAATTAAATATATAAAGTAATTTCATGTCGATGATTTTCTCTCTATTAGGAACATCTACGTAACTGTAGATAATTAAAAACTCACCTCCTCCATTGTAATTAAGAATTCACCTCTTCCAAAAGCAGATTAAATAATTGGCATTTCACTTTTATAATTTATAATTATAAAATTGTCTTGGATTTGCTTGGATTCATCTTTCTTCGAAACACGTTGTTTTTTTTCTTGTTGTTTGCTATTTATTTATTTATCAAACAAAACAACAAAGGATCTTTATTTTTTTAGTTTTATATACTTTAATTAATTTCTTATTTGTTACTTTAAATATTAATTATAGAATACTGTTAGAAAAAAGTAAAAATCACTAAAGTATGAGAAAGATGTTGAAATATTACGTACTTACTAAAATAAATTGCGTGGAGACAAAAACGAGATGGGAAAGGAGTCAAAGTAAAGATGAAAACAAAGAAACCAGAGCACAACAATCAACTCTCTTCATCTCTACAATAAAAAAAATTGATTATCAGACAACATAAAAATTAATTAATCTTTAAATTTCACTCTTGCAACTTGTTTAATAGTATCTAACTTGTTTGTGCTAAATGTGATCCTAATTGCAAGTGCTAAATGTGATCCTATCTGCAATTAGGGTGCGTTTGAGATTAAAGTGCTGTAATTTTTAAACTACAGCTGCTGTGAAAAAAAATTCTATAATTATAAAACAAAAGTTGGTAATATATAGTAAATATAAATTTTAAATAATAATTTTTACAAAATTATTAAAGATATAATAGATTTTCTATCATACAATTGAAAAATCATATCAGTATAGCTTTCAAGCTACAGCAGCTAATGTTTACCAAATATTTTAGTACTGTAACTTTTAAACTACAGCTGTCCAACCTCAATCTCAAACGCACCCTTAATTTCCCTAAATATTCTTTTGTTAAATATAGATGTTGTCAAAAGTAGCAAATCAATTAATGAAAATGAGTTGATATTGTACCGGCAGGGGATTACAATGTTGCACTACCCGCCAATGAAAGATAAAATAAGAAAACTGCACCAATCATTTCTTATTTTATGTGTAATTTCTTATTTTAAAAGACTTAAAATAAGAAAAATGCATTTGGTTAGACTAAACAATATCATTTTTTTCTTTTCCAAAGAAAATGAAATCTTCTTATTTGACACTTAAATTAAAACTCATATTGAGTCCTGTTAAATTATATATCTTGTAACTTACATCCATTACAAAATTCAAGTGAATTTTATTTAAATGTTACAACTTTTTGCATATTTTAAGGGCATTATAATTTTTTCTTCTTTTTGATACGAAGGAAGCAAATAAGGCTAAACCTAAACAAAACGCCTGATTTTACCAAGGGACAATACCATAAGGAGGATCGCAAAGGAACTGGAACCCAAGAGATTGACTCTGAGGGAAATTAGAGAGAAAATCCACAGAGAAATTCGTTTCATGATAAATATGGTTAATGCACACATGTCAATCCTTGTTGAGAAGCTTCCTGACGCTGTGAACTAGAGAAGAATAGCCAATGGGATTGTCACTAGTGTTTGCAATCATCTGAATAACGCACTTGATATCAACCTCAACCAACAAATTCCGAACCCCGAGCTTCCAAGCCACATCAAGACCATAGAATAAGGCCCCAGAGTTCGGTATTAGTAACCGAACTGATACTAATGTTAGCACAGAAACCAGCAACCCAATCCGCATTAGCGTTTCTTATCAACCCACCAGTGGTTGCCATATTCATCTTCTTGCAAGCACCATTTGTATTTAATTTGAAAGCATTATCAGGAGGCGGTTTCCAGCCAAAGTATTTCTCAACCTTTGAAATTCCAGGCTTGATCAAATTCATCATAACTTTGTGGAAATTTTCAGCTTTGGCCATAAAATCCACAGTAATGCTGTGATTACTACTCTGCACGTTCTTAAACAAAGCCTGGTTTCGCCAAAACCACAAGTGCCAAATTGCTATACCAAAAATTGAGGGCCAATCCACTCCATTACGACCACAACGATCAGGCTTTAAATTAGTAAGGATCCAATCCTTTAAGTTCAAAGAGAACAAATTATCCCTTTGGCTAAGGGGGCACAGGTTTAACCAAATATGCTTAGCTGCCACACAATCTCTAAGTACACCTCTCACATTGACTTTCGGCCACATGTGTTCTGGTAAGCTCAGCTTTCTTTACTTTATCTTAAATACAAGCCAAAGAAAATTTTTAACACTATATGGTCCATTCCAACTCCAACTAAGGCCCCATTTTGAGCAGATACGAATGGGGGAGTTGCTTGAAATGCTGTGATATGCCGACTTCACTGTAAAATTGCCCTTATTTGAGAAGCCCCAACAGACACGATCAATACCCGCTTCGACACTTGGAGGCATAATGGCCACAATAGTGAGCACTTATCTTTGGGGTAGATAATTATTAAAAGCATCCCAATTCCACTGCCTATCATTATCAACATAATCCGCAATAAAGTCGTGAAGCATATTACTTGGAACCGGCCTCAAAGCATAATCCTTCAATATTGCATTTTGCATCACTGAACAATCTTTCCAAACTGTACCCACTGCACGCCACGCATAAGAACCATATTTCGTAGGTAACTCTGTGGGGAGATTGTTGTTCTTAATGAAATATTTGAGGCAAACAGAATAGTGAAGAGACTATATTTCTTGCTTAATCTACTTTATAGTACAGTGGTGAATTTATACATAAAGAGAAGTCAATCTTAAATCCATGTTCTATGCCATTTAGTCTAAACAATAGGTGAGTTTCCAATTGAAAACAAGATATGATTGAGAAGAGAGAGTCCAGGCTAAAAATAATCTTAGCCGTTGTGGACAAGTCTTGCGCTGGTTAAGCCTTTGGCCAAGGCTGTGCATATAGCAAGATTAATATCAAACTGATTTCCAGCAGATTTCTTCTTTTCTTTGAAATCCTTTTGTTGAATCTTATCAGCCCCCATCAAACTGGGAATGGCCATAGAATGAATTCCGAGTTTGTATAGAAATTTTTTGAATTGATCTTTTGACAACGGTTTGGTAAATAAGTCTGCTATCTGCTTTGAAGTTGGCGTGTACCTTGTGGTGATTAATCCCTGTGCCACTTTTTCGCGTATAAAGTGATAATCAATCTCTACATGCTTGGTTCGTGCATGGAAGACAGGATTCTTGGACATGTGAATGACACTGATATTGTCGCAGATGAGAATTGGTGCTGTTGAAAGTTTGATTCCAATGTCTCTAAGAATATATGTAAGCCGAGTGAGTTCTGCCGTTGTTGCAGCCATACAACGACATTCTGCCTCGGCACTGGAGCGGGCAACTGTGGGTTGCTTCTTTGACCTCCATGAGCTACAGTTGGAGCCAAGATAAACACAAAAACCACTTGTGCTTCGTTGAGTGAGCGGGCATCCTGCCCAATTTGAATCTGAGAATCCCTAAAGTGTCAATGAGTTTTGTTTCAAGTATCGAAGACCAAAGTTCAGGGTCCCTTTTAGATAACATAGAATCCGCTTCACAGCACAGAGGTCCACCTTTGTAGGATTTTGGAATTTCTGACAGACTTTGTTCACAGCATGCGTTATGTCCGGCCTCTGAAAGTGAGGTATTGAAGACTGCCAACAATTTGTTGATACTCAGTTGCATTCACTGGTTCAGCATCGTCTTTTCTTCTTGTCTATTTTACAGCTATAGGCGTTGCTATGCTTGCACAGTCTTGCATTCTTGTTTTGTCAAGAAGATCCTTGGTGTACTTGGCCTGTGAAATAAAAATTCCTTGATTAAATCGTTTGATCTCAATACCTAAAAAATAGTTTAATAATCCAAAATCTTTAAAGGAAAATTGTGAACCAAGAGTGTTAATTATGTGTTGAATGACTCTATTGTTGTTACCAGTAATTATCACATCCTCAGCACAAACAAGTAACAGAACTAAAATATAGTCATGTTTAAATATAAAAAGTGACGTATTAGCTTTGCTATTTTTGAGCCCAAGATCAAGCAGTGCTCGATGCAGGCAGTCAAACCAAGCCCTCGGGGTTTGTTTAAGCCTATAGAGAGATTTTGGTAATTTACACACATGCAAGGAAGTTTTGAATTGATAAAACCTGAGGTTGTTCCATGTACACAGTTTCATTGAGATTACCATGTAAAAAAGCATTCCGTACGTCAAGCTGCCTCGTTGACCAATTTTCATTTACGGTAAGAGTTAAAACAAGGCGGATTGTGGTGTGCTTTACCACCGGAATAAAATGTTTCCTCGAAGACAATTCCGGGAACTTTTGAGAATTCCTTTGCCACTAACCGAGCCTTCAATCTTTCTATATCTCCAGTTTCAGTGTATTTAATTTTGTAAACCCACTTGGATCCAATTATGTTTTTGTTTGCTGGTCTAGGCACAAGAGGCCAGGTACCATTTTGATGAAGTGCTTGGAGTTCTTCCTTCATGGCAGCGACCCATTGAGGGTTCTTTAATGCGCTCTTTAGAGTTTTGGGTTCGGTGAAAGAAGATGTTTGCAAGACAAGATTTGGATTATTCCTTAATTTATGACGAGTAACCATAAGGTGAGTATTTGAGGATGTTTCATTGGAGGGCTTTATAGGCTGGATAGGCAAATCAATATATAAACGGTTTGAGACGTCGCATAAATCAAGTTGAGTGTTTTTGGCTGCTTCTTGATTCGGTATTCCTTGTTAATGGGAGCAGTGTTTTGGTCTGATTCTTGAGTTTGTATTTCCTCAGTGATTGGGTCATTATTTTGGACTGACTCATTTTGAGGTTGAATGGTAGCTTCTGTCATGATATCTGAATTTGTTTCCTCATGCTCGGTGGAAGTCGATTGTTGCATGGTTTCTTTGTCGTCACAGACAACATCCGCCACTAGCTTGTCACAACAAAGTGGTGTAAATGCTGAGGAATCAAAGTGTGGCATGATTTTTTCTTCTAAAATTGAAGTGCGTTGGTCGTTGGAATTTGATATGAACTTGTCCTTCTCATTGCTATAATATAGCCAATCTTCCTCATTAAAATTTTGATCACCCTGCAAAGACGGCAAAGGAGATATTTTAGCAAAAGGAAACACGTTTTTATTAAATTTTACGTGTCTAGAAATATAGACTCGTTTGGTGTCAGGATCTAGACAACTATATCCTTTATATAAAGGACTATATCCAAAAAAACACAAGGATGAGATTTTTTATTATATTTATTTTTCTTGTAATCCCTTAAAGAGGGAAAACAATGCCACCCAAAAATCCTCAATTTTTTATAGTCTGGAACTTTTTTGAAAAGCTTTTCGTAAGGAGATTTTGTAGCAGTATTAAAGAGAGGCATTATATTTGAAACTTACTTTGACTCTAGAAGTTTGAGCGCTAATCATAAAGAATAGTCGATGGCACAGCCATTTTCTCTTCTCTTTGATGTAAAGCCATCTGGACCACCAGACAAAGAAGAGTTATCTTACAGTAAGGCTAATGGATCTGCCGTTTCAAGTAAGTTATCTGGTAATAGTATTTCTTTGCTCGTTGTATCTGTCTTGAGACATTTACTCAAATAAGATCAATACTTTTTTTTTTTTTAAAAGGTAGGGGTTGGGCAAGCCCAAATCAATTTTTACCCCCCTCCCCACCCCCAAGGCTCGAACCTGAGTCCATACAAGTGAGGAGCGATAGATTGTATTACCAACCAACTCGGCTACACCTCTGGGGGCAAATAAGATCAATACTTGATGATGTTCTGCATAGACGATTGCCATTCTCATTTGAGATGGTGCTACGATTTTACATTCCGGTTTTGATAAAATTTCAAGGGAATTACACCATGTTAGCTCGTCTTTTGGTGCCAAATTTCTGGTTAGATAATGTTTTGATTGTGTTTATGTCTGAAGTCTAGACAATGCACCTAAGTCTCAATAATGTTTCAACTTTTTGTTTTCCAAACATATTCTAATAAAACAAATAAATTCAATCATAAAATCAATGATACAGCATCTTGGGATTAGTTGATTTCACATTTCACAAGTTTAACCATTAAAATTACAATTAATTTAAAATCATACATGTTTACCAAAACACAATTATAATTAATGGAATCTTTTTCATATGGTTTTTTCAAAGCTCATGTTCAATGTATCCAACAAGTGTTTAAAAAGTGTTGTTTTAAGTTCAAGAATTGTTCTCATACTATTCTACATTAATTAGAGCTTTAAATGGAAAGTTAATATGGTTTTGTCAAAGTTCATGTTCAATGTACCCAATTAGTGTTTAAAAATTGTTGTTTGGAGGTCGAGACTTGTTCTCATACTGTTTTGTCAGAGCTAAGATTTAATAAATCTAGTTCTTGATAAGAATAAGAGAAATTATCTTTACACCACATTTCTTTTGTCGTAAGAACATCTAATCACTATAAACTTTTGACATGTACTTTGCATCACTTTTGTTTTTAAGTTTGTATCAATTAACCACTTTAACACTAGAAATTGACCATTTTATTCCTAAATAAATTAAAATACCATTTTATCCTATAAAATTTTTAAAATTAAAAAAAAAACTATAATCATAAGAATATCCCAAAATTTAATAAAATAAATAAATCTTAAATCCAATATGTTAACTCTTTATAATTATAATTTCATTTAAAAATTATCATATTAATTTTTTGCAATCATAATTTCATTTAATTTGTATAGGAACTTTCTTAATATTAATTACAAGGAAGTTTATAGTAATTATAGGGAGATTTTCTCTTCATGTTAATTTTTGTAAACTTCCTTATACTTAAATTAATTACAAAAATTAAATAAAATTATAATTACAAAATGTTATTTTTTATAATTATAATTTCATTTAAAAATTATCATTTTGGATTTTTTATTTTTTTGTTTTATTGAATTTAAGAGTATTCTTATAATTATAATTTTCTCAGTTTTTAAAATTTTATAGAATAAAATAGTCTTTTAATTCATTTCAGGGTAAAATGGTTATTTTTAGTTCAAAGTGGTTGATTGATGCAAGTTTAAAAATAAAAGTGGTGCAAAGTACATGTCAAAATTTTGCAGTAGTTAAATGTACATATAACAAAAGAAAAATAGTGCAAAAATAGTTTTTTTTTTTAAAGGAAAGGGGGGTGGGTAAGACCAAATCAATTTTTATCCTCCTCCCCATCCCCAAAGCTTGAACCCGAGTCTACACAAGTGAGGGGTAACAGATTGCACTGCCAACTAACTCGGTTATGTCATTGGGGGCAACACACAGATAGTTTACCTAAGAAGAAATATTGATTAATTGATTAGTTTCATAACCGATGCTTTTTTGTTTTTTTGGTTGCTTGTTATTTAAATTGATAGTATGGAAGCTTCGAAAGTATGGAACAGATTAATTATTTAAATTCACTGAAATTTTTTTTAATCAAATGACACGATTTGACTGAGCGAACAAGGGCCATGACGATTGAGCCCCAGAAACAGAATCCCTATTTCTCTTTTCTTAGTTAGGGCGCTAGACTTGACTATTTGAGAGCTGAAGTTTCTATTTAACTTTCAAATTGCATAGAGCCAGTAACATGTTTTTGTTAACAACTTGTTTATAAAATATTAGGATAATTTCCACTTACATCTTCCCCCGTTATAAGCTATATTACAAGAAGAATCTTATTATTTCATATTTCTATTTTATCCTGTTATTTAAGTCTGACTAATTCTTATGCTGGCACACCTATTAATTTAGAAAAATCTTGGATACTAGAGAAAACTCCAGCTTATGCCATCTATTTTTTTAGTTATTAAAATTTCCTAGTAATTGAATAACACATTGATTTTGTTTTATTCCATAATGTCACTATAATTTCTATTGTAATTAATTTAAAAAAAATCTATATACAATATCTATTTTGCTAACACTAAATCATCTTTTTGATTACATATTCAAACATTTAAAAATCTATTTACAATATCTAATTTTACTAACACTAAATCAATTTTTCAATGATCCAAACACTTGAAGAAAACACTTTATTAATTTTTATTCATTCGAAAAGGTACTGTTTACAATTAACTCCATCAAATGTTCAAAGAGTCAATAAAAATGAATAATTTCCTTTCGTTGACGATTGTGCCTTTTGCTATAAATAGTCACAACCTTAGAAAATAAATCTAACTTTTTAGATTATGAAAACTTCAAAGGCCTCTTTTGGATTGAGACAACTATAATTTAAAAGATACAACGATTATAATTTTTATAGATTAAAAGCTAGAATATATTAGTGTTAAAATATTTGGTAAACATTAGTTGCTGTAGTTTGGTAACTAAGTTGATTTGACTATACTTTTATGATAAAAAATTTATTATATTATTACTAATTTTATTAAAAATATTATTTAAAAATTATATTTATTACATATTATTAACTTTTATTTTATAATTATATATTTCCTTTTTACAGCAACTACAGCTTAAAAGTTATAACACTTTAATATTAAACACGACCTAAATTGTTATAGTGCATTTCATGCACTAGTTTTGAATTGTTTAATCCCTTTAATATCAAAGTTTTGCACTTAATAGTTGTGATTTACTTGTGTTTTATTTTTGTAGGTGCAATTCCATTGATTAGTGCTAAATTGAGCTATAAGATGATATTTAAAGATGAAATGGCTTCTTGGAGAAATTGTTAATTTCAGAAGAAGTTTGTCGATAAGGCGTGGGCGCGTGACAGTCGATTTCAGAAGAAGTTTGTTGATAAGGCGTGGGCGCGTGCTATCAATTACAGACTTACGTTTTTATTTTTTTTTTTAACGTGTTTTATATTTTTACTACTCTTGTAAGTTTAGATAAGATTTTGGATATTTTTATCTTTATCCTTTTTAAGAGAACTATAAAAGAGGAGATAAAGGAGGATTGGAGAGGGATTAGAATTCGATTATCAATTGTGTTTATGTTTTTTGAGGGTTTTCTCTTTTTCTCCATGAGGAACTAAACTTATAATTCTGGTTGAAGGTTAATGAAGCTTTGATTCACCATTACTGTGAGATCTTTCTTATGCTTTAATTGTTTTATTGCTTTTTGGGTATTTATTTATTTTCTGAATTATTGTCATGATTATCTTTGTTAATTAGATAATTGGCCACTATTTAATTATCAATTTAATCTATTGCCAATTGAAAGATTCATCGTATGAAGATTTTGATGTTTGTGGCAAATAACATAGCAGTGCGTTGTGTTATGGGAATAAATAATCTAATTTAAATGAACCATCGTATGCGTTTGTTAATTAGGATTTGGGTCTCTCTAGTTTTTCAGGCTGTCAATTGATTAAATCTTATGATCGTATCTAGGATTGTCTATTGATTAGGGAAATAACCAATGGTCATACCTTGGTTATCGACTAATTAAGGAGAGATTGGCTATTAGAGTGTCTCAGTAGCTATAACCGGTCTATTCATAAGCAGTAATGATTTGTAGTTGTATCGATGATTAGTAGTCGAATCAAAGCTGAATTAATTCCTTCAACCAGAGTTTTTCCATTTTGAATTACACCTTTAATTTGCATCCTTATTAATTTAATTTGATTTTCATTATTGTCAACAATCCCCCAAATTTACATTTTCATTTTAAAAAGGATTTAATAATTACCAATCTCTGTGGACACGACCCTGCTCAATCACTATACACAATTTTGTTAGAGTAGGTATTTATATTTGCTGGCTTCGACACCCATCATGAATATGAATTTGTTGGATAAAGTTTAACTGTGTTTGAAAGTAAATATATGAACAATATATTTATTTTTTATTTTTTAATATCTAATTTGTAAACAAAAGACATATGAAATATGATGTATTTTTAGACTTCCTACATAAAACAAGAGCAGTAATAAAATTTTAAATTGTTGTAGAAACTGACTTTTGTACAAATTAGTATATAACTAACAAATTTCGAATTTTAGACTCACAAGTACATTGAATTCACTGCACAATTAATAGCGCTCGGATAATCCCGCTCCAGACAAGTACCAATTAAAAAAATTTATTTTATTGATCCTTTTTCACCCGCGCGCTATTCATTGAACGGCGTTCTTCACTTGCACTTGGAAGTGAAAGCAACAAGATTTATATTTTTTCACAAGACGATTGGATATATATAAGAAATTTCATGTGGATGACTTTCTGTCTGTTAGTTTATTTTGATAATGTTTGAAAATGACTGTTTGAAACATTATTTTTAATTGAACTTGATCTTAGGAAAATGACTTGGTCAATCCATATTGATTTGACAGTTAAATTATTGATTATATATGACATCATTAATGATATTTTAATTGAATTTCATCTTAGGGAACGTATGGAAAATATTACTAACTACAGAATTAAACATTATTCTTTTTTTTAATAAAAAATTGGCGACACAAATGTCTTTGTTGCATTTTAAAGTAAATATATGTGATAGTGCGGGGGTTCGTTTGGTTTTTACTATTTGGTTAACACCTTACCGGTGACTTGAAAGCCAATTAATGTGTGATCTCACCACCAAATTGTTTGATGAAAGAAATTATGATGTCTTGATTATTGACACAGCTAACTCCGAACTCTGAGGGCGAATCGACTAGGTTTTTAATAAATCGATCATAAATAATTTAATTCATGGGTATTCTGCTAAAAATTTGATAAAGTCTCTCCTATAACTATCACATAACTAAATTTGTAATTACTAAAATAAACACTACCAAATAATTCTAAATACAACCAACTTCGTCAATTAATTATCTCAACCAAAGTACTAAATCACTCAATTATTCAATATCAAATAAAATACATATGTTATCCGCAATCCACGAAATGTAACAAATTATACAATCCCAAATTATCTCAATAAATCAATCGATAACTCCTAACATCATAACATGACCATAATTTTGAAAATAACTATTACTGTTGGGTCGATTGTTGTACTTGCGAATTTCTTGTGTGTGGGGGGGGGGGGAATATAATAAAACGGTATGAGTATAAAACTCAGTGAGCTCAGTGAGTGGATAATAGTTTTTGAACATAATTTTACTCTAAAGTAATTAATCAGATCAAAATACCATCTCATCAAAATATCACAAAAAACTTAAATAACTTATTAAATTCAAATCATGTACTCAAATAACGATATCACAAATATAATGTATAAAATAATGAAAATTCATAATACTTATAACATTAATACTGAAACACCGAAAACTATCACCAAACAAGTACTCAGGGGAAATAATCTCATCATATATGGACCTCGATGAACGGGCAATGAAGTACTATCTGAGTACAATCACGCCTTGAAGTTACATGGATAGACAAGGAAAGGCCATATCATATCACATCATATCTAGACCTCAACGGACAGGCAATGACGTACTGTCTCAGTACAATCACGCCCCGGAGCTACATGGATAGATAAAAAAAATATCATCTCATATCTCATCATATCTGTGCATGCATAATCTGGTCCCCAAAAGACAAAGTTGCCCGAATACACGGCCCAAAGCTTCTGTGTGTACTCAGACGGGCCCTAAAAGTTTGTATCTCATCTGTATCATTTGTATCTCAATATCAGTATCCTTGTGCTCATCATACCACATACATATGTCATCTCATCTGTATCACTGTATCTGGAGGGGAAGGGTATTGTCTAATGATTTTAAAAACGATCATTATGCTCATATTCATATACCTTTGTACACATATACAGAAACATATAATCTCATCCAAAATCTCATTCGAAATCTCATTTCCTTTTTCATTTAACATGTTTTAAATTTGCTTTTCTTTTTTTTTAAAAATATTATCATGCATATTCAAAATCAGTAACCAAAATCATTAATCAAACACATTTCTCGTAATAAATACCAAAACACAGATAAAATCCATTTCTATAAAATAATTAAATCGAACCTTTAAAACTAATCTAGTAAACATGCTTTACCATATTTTAAAATCATAATAAACTATAATGAAAATAAGTTTTGTATATTTCATTAACTGTGATGGTGTCCGAACTCGATATCGATAACGTCTGCGGGTTGATTCTCGTTCGCGGATCCTCCTAATTTAAGGAAATAACATAATTACTAACTATAATTGCGAATTATAACTAATATGCTCGAAACGACATTTATCCACAATAAAATATTCTTGAATTTATAAAATTACCAAAATGGCATCAACATTAAAATTCATCAAATTATCTTTTGAATCACATATTATCAAACTATCCTCAATTCCGATTACAAAGATATCCACAAGTTTTGAATTTATAAAATTATCCCTAGAAAAATATAAAATTACCAAAATGCCTTTAACGACGTAAATTATTGAATTACCCCCGAAATCTCAAATTACCTAACTGCCTTGATATGAAATTACCAAAATGTCCACCAATTTTAAAATTATAGAATTATCCCCAAAGTTTATGAAATTACTGAATTGGCTCTAATGGTCAACGGTGATCGGAACTCAGTCAACGACAATGGGAAGCTCAGGTCTGCTAGTTCTGACATCACTGAGTCCAATGGGGTCGGCGGTGACCTCCCACGTGCGGCGGAGACGACTAATCGAGCTCCCCAAAACCGTGAGCTTTCGGGCAGTCAATCAGCGGCAATCCAGCCATTTCAAGTGACGGGGTTGGTCAAAAAATAATGAGGGGAAGCCGAGGAACAAGATCCAAGTGGTGGCTCGGCCTAATTCCGGCTAGATCGATGGCGGTGAAAACGGGTGGAGTCGCGACTTTTCAAGCTACAATCACCGGCGTTCTAGTCGGTTTCTAGCGACAATGACGGCGGAGATGCATTGGCCAACTCTCAAGCTTCAGATTGATACCAAGATTGGTCGGTGGGGTGGCCAGAAACTCGAGATTTGGTCGGGTCAGGCGCGCGGATCAAGGTCGGACAAATCAGGTCAATGGGTCTCTTTCACTCTCTTTCTTTCTCTCTTTTCTTTCTATTTTTGGAAAGCAAATGTAATGCTTCTCTCTCTTTTCTTTCCTTAAATAATAATCGGCACATTCAGGACTGAAATTAACTTAAATTGTTTCATTTCCAATATCTGCACCGGTTCTTCCTCATAAGTCAGATCTTCTTTCAACTCAATTGGTTGGCTCGATAACACATGACTCGAATCATACATGTACTTCTGGAGCATCAAGACATGAAACACATCATGAATTTTGGATAACTCGGGTGGTAGAGCTAATCGATAAGCTAACGGATTAATGCGCTCTATAATTTCATACGGCCCAATGTAGCATGAGCTTAGCTTCCCGTGCTTCCCAAATCGAAGTACTCTTTTCCATGGATAAATCTGTATGAAAACTCTATCACCAACTTCGAACTTAAGTTCCTGCCTACGCTTATCTACATACCTCTTTTGTCTATTTTGGGCCACTTTTAATTTATCCCGAATAAGTTGTACCATCTCATTAATATCCTGAACTAATTCGGGACCATATAACCTCCGTTCACCAACCTCATCCCAACATACTGGAGTTCTACATTTTCTACCATATAAAGTCTCATATGGTGCCATCTCGATACTAGCTTGAAAACTGTTATTGTAAGCAAATTCCATCAAGGGCAAATAGACATCCCAACTACCCTTAGACTCCAAAACACAAGCTTGCAGCATATCCTCCAGGGTTGGAATAGTACGCTCCAACTGACCATCAGCCTGTGGATGAAAAGCTGTACTGAAATTTAACTTAGTGCCTAAAGCCTTTTGCAAGCTGGTCCAGAACTTAGAAGTAAATCAAAAATCTCTATCTGAAACAATAGACATCGGTACTCCATGAAGTCGAACTATCTTAGCCACAAAAATACTCGCCAACTTGTTCATTGAATAAGTGGTCTTAAATGGTAAAAAGTGAGTAGATTTTGTAAGTCGGTCAACAACCATCCAAACATTATCACTTTCACTCTGGGTACGTGGAAGTTTCACTACAAAGTCTATAGTGATATGCTCCCACTTCTACTCGGAATTGGAAGCACCAGAGAACATTCTATAGGTCTATGATGTTCAACGTTAATCTGTTGGCAAACTAAACACTGAGAAACAAATTCTGCTATCTCTCTTTTCATGCCATGCCACCAATAATGATCTCTCAAATTACGGTACATCTTTGTACTACCAAGATGTATCGCATAAGCTGAACAATGAGCTTCTTTCATGATCTCCTTTTTCAACTCTTTAATATCAAGTACACAAAGTCTATCACCCATGACTAAAACTCCATCATCTCTCACAGCAAAGTCAGTTCGTAAACTTTTTTGCACATCCTCTCTCAACTTCATTAACTGCAGGTCCTGATCTTGCATCTGATGGACTTTGTCAATCAAAGTCGATCTAACTCAAAAATTAGCTATCAAAGCTCTGTAATTATCAACTTTCAACTCGGCTTCTAAGGATCTCAACTCGATCAAAAAAGGCATATATGACACTTGTAAGTGAGCTATAGAGCTAGAGGATTTTCTACTTAGTGCATCAGCTACCATATTCGCTTTGCCCGGATGATAATCATTAGTGCAATCGTAATCCTCAATTAGCCACTCCACCTCCTCTGTTTTAAATTTAGCTATTTCTGAGTAAACAAATACTTTAAACTCTTATGATTAGTGAAAATCTGACATGTGACCCCATATAAGTAATGTCTCCAAGTTTTGAGTGCAAACACCACTACGGTTAACTCTAAATCTTGTGTTGGGTAGTTTTGCTTATGCTTCTTAAGTTGTCTAGAAGCATAAGCCACTACTTTCCCATGCTGCATTAATCCACAACCCAATCCCTACTTAGAGGCATCACTATATACCACAAATCCTTCATTACCAGATAAAAGCTTAAGAACAGGTGCCGAGGTAAGACGTGTCTTAAGTTCTTGAAAACTCTTTTCACAGTCATCATCCCATTGGAACTTAGAATTCTTCCTAGTTAGCTGTGTCAAAGGAATGGCAATCTTGGAGAATCCTTCTACAAATCTACGATAATACCCAACTAATCCAAGAAAACTTCCAACTTCTGAGACATTTGTAGGCTGTTCCTATTTTACAATTGCTTCGATCTTTTGAGGGTCAACATAAATGCCTTCAGGTGATATCACATGGCCTAAAAATACTATTTTGTCCAACCAGAACTCACTTGTTGAACTTAGCATAAAGCTGTTTTTGTCTTAAAGTCTGCAAAACAGTCCGCAAATGCTCTGCATGTTCCTTATGACTCCGAGAATACACCAAAATATGATCAACGAACACAATCACAAACCAATCTAGATAAAGGTGAAATACCTTATTCATGAGATCTATAAAAGTTGCTGGAGTATTAGTTAACCCGAATGGCATTACTAGAAACTTATAGTGTCTATAACGAGTTCTGAATGCTGTTTTAGGAACGTCACACTATTTAATTCTAAGCTGATGATATCTCAAGTGCAAGTCAATCTTAGAAAACACTTTCGCTCCCTGAAGTTGATCAAACAAGTCATCAATACTTATTGCGTACTGTAACTTTGTTCAACTGCCTGTAATCAATGCAGAGTTTAAGACTACCATCCTTTTTCTTAACAAACAAAACTGGAGCTCCCCACGGAGATACACTAGGTCTAATAAATCCTTTATCGACCAAATCTTATAGTTGAACTTTAAGTTCCTGTAATTTAGCTGGAGCCATCTTATATGGTGTTATAGATATAGGAGCCGTCCCAGGGATTAAATCAATAGAAAACTCAATTTTCCTGTCAGGTGGCATCCTTGGAAGTTCATTTGGAAATACATCTGGAAACTCCTGGACTACTGGAATACCCTTTAATCTCAACTCTTTAGCTTATGTGTCTACTATATACGCAAGATAAGCTGAGTATCCTTTTCATAACAATCATCTTGCACTAATAGCCGAAATGACACATAAGGCTAATAATTTACGCTCTTTATAGAATTTCACCTCGGTTTTTTTTGGCTTTTTAAACACAACTTTCTTTTTGAAACAATCCACAGTAGCATGTTGAGATGCAAGCTAATCCATGCCCAAAATAGCATTGAAATCTCGAATGTCTAAAATAATCAAATTTGCCTCAAAGTCATGCTCATCCAAACTAATCATATAATCTCGATAAACACTCTTAACATGTGATGAACCCCAGTAGGTGTACTAACAACTAATCCACAATTTAGTGGTTTAGGTTCTCACTCTACATGCGTGGCAAACATATGGGAAAGAAAATGTGTGGATCCAGGATCAACAAGAATATGGGCCTCGCGGTCAAAGATAGATAAAGTAGCCATAATAGTTTCTGGGGTAGCATGAGCCTCCTGCTGTGTCAGTGCAAAGAGTCGACCTTGGGTATGAGGCCAACCAAGTTGACCTCTCTGACTCGGGGTAGCCTTCTGTTTCTGAAACGTAGATGTAGAACCCCCGGTCTGCACACTCTGATCTAGAGTTGGTTCAGAGTGAGAGTGATATTGTTGAGCTGTCCCTCGAGCAGAACTATCACCCTGAGGTAAATTAGGGCAGAATCTCTTAATATAACCATGCTGCCCACAAAGATAACACACCTTGTCCGCAACACGACACTGGCCCTGATGATTCTTGCCACATGAAAGGCAAGAAATCTGTTGCATATTCCTTGAACGATCACCACGGTGTCCTCCACTAATTCTATCATACTGTCTATGAGTCATCGCATTACTCCATATAGACTACTGCACTGAACTGTGACTGACAGTTTATCTCGAATCTCCTCTGAAACCTGTATCCTGACTCCTTTGAATGTTATCAAAGTAGCTAGAATGAGTGCCTCTTCTTTTAGGCGGCCTACTACTAAAGCTACCCTCTGTTCAACTCTGATTACGTTTTTGTTTCAAGGCCTGAATTTTGCGTCCCTCCGAGATACTCTGTTCTACTTTCTTTGTTGCCTCAACTACCTCTATAAACTCAGTATATCGTGATGAAGTCACTATCGTACATATCTCAAATCGGAGACCCTCTTCAAATCTCCTGCATCTCTCCCTTTCATCACCCACTGTAGATGTAGCAAATCTAGAGAGGTCTATAAATTTCTTCTCGTACTTCTGAAAAGACATGGATCCCTGAACCAACCGAAGGA
Organism: Luvunga scandens; assembly: GCA_030449905.1. Taxonomy (NCBI): domain Eukaryota; kingdom Viridiplantae; phylum Streptophyta; class Magnoliopsida; order Sapindales; family Rutaceae; genus Luvunga; species Luvunga scandens. The sequence goes on along the minus strand of JASUUG010001064.1, from coordinate 953,711 downwards.
ATTCATTGCGTTTAATATCTTGGTATACGACTGGAAAATAATGATAGTAAAATTCTTTAAGAAATATAGCCCAAGTAATTGCATCATGCTCTTGATATCGACGTTCCACTGTCTGCCACTAATGGTAGGCTCTATCCTCAAGTAGAAAAGTGGCAAAGGAAAGTCTATTCTTTTTCAAGCATTTCATTACATCGAAAATACGTTTTAACTTAACGAACCACGACTCTGCCTCAGGTGGATCTCCAGAACCATTAAAACGTTTGGCCCCCAAACGTCTCACGCGCTCAATAGTATTAGCATGACCGGAATACGCATGAGTCTGATTCTGTACCACTGCAGTCATAATATGTGCTAGCCTATCAAATGACTGCTCAATGTTCGGCACATTCTCTGGTGCCTGCCGTGCCACCTCATGAGTTAAGAACTCAACTATGCCCTCGTTCGTGGGTTCATTTTTCCCTGTAGGTACAACGCCTGGAGTCAACCCAGCTACTGGCCTAGTACGACCACGGCCACGGCCTTGACCACGTCTATCGCTATGACGGAGCATGATGATGCCTACAAAATAATAATTCCCAATTAATAACTGTAAAACTTATTCTAATTACGACAGTAAAGTCTACAGAATCTAAAAGCATGCTTTGATACCGACTTGACACGATCCGCCCAGAGCTTCGAGGGCGAATTGGCTTGGTTTTTAATAAATTGATCGGAAACAATCTAATCAATGAGTATTCTATCGAAAAGTTGGCAAAGTCTCCCTTATAACTATCACATAACCAAATCTGCAATTAATAAAATAAACACTCCCAAATAATTCCAAATACAACCAACTTTGTCAATCAATTACCTCAACCAAAATACCAAATCACCCAATTATTCAATATCAAATAAAATACATGTGTTATCCGCAATCCTTGAAATGTAATAAATTATACAATCCTAAAATATCCCAATAAATCAATCGATAACTCCTAACATCATAACGTGGCCATAATTCCGCAAATAACTATTGCGGCTAGATCAACTGTTGTACCTGTGAATTTCCTGTTGGGGGGGGGAATATAATAAAATGGGGTGAGTATAAAACTCAATGAGCTAAGTGAGTGGATAGTAGTTTTTGAACATAATTTTACTTTAAAACAATTATTAGATCAAAACACCATCTTATCAAAATATCACAAAAAACTTGAATAACTTATTAAATACAAATCATATACTCAAATAATAATATCACAAATATATTGCATAAATCAATGGAAATTCATAATACTTATAACATCAATACTGAAACATTGAAAACTATCACCAAACAAGTACCCAGGGGAAATAATCTCATCATATCTGCACCTCGACGGACGGGCAATGACGTACTATCTGGGTACAATCTGAAATACTAACTAGGCTACCCATGAGGGGGGGGGTGAATTGGGTTATTAAAACTTAGACAAATAAAACCACACAACAATTTAAACTAATGTTTTAATAAAATCAAAAGCAATAATTTTAACAATGCTCGAAATTAAAAGGATAAGAGAAAAAAGATCAAACACGTGATTTTTACGTGGTTCGGGCAACTGTGCCTATGTCCACGCCTCCAAGCTCGTCGGGCTTGAGGATTCCATTAAGCAAGCTATTGAGTACTAGAAAGTGTGTATTTATAATGGAGAAAATCATCATTTTATACTCCAAGTCTCGCTAATATCCCTACTTTTATGTCTTTAAGTCCCTTGTAATTTAATTATGTATGTTTTATTTTAATTAAGTATTTTATGTGTTTTAGGGGATATCATGGTCATTTCACAATGAACGAGAGATCAGATAGAAAAACGGATAGCAATTTTGAACTCAGGACAGTCGAAAACCTTAGGAAGAACATAAAAAGATAAATGATACTGTTCACATATATGGTACTATTCACACATACGGTATGGTTGATATATACATTACTGTACACGACACTGTTCACGATACTGTTCACATGTACTGTACGATGACGTGGCACTATACGATGACGTGGCGGCATTTGATTGGACAAATGATGTGGCATTGACCGCTTATGTGGCATTGACTGATGAGGTGTCACGATCCTATTAGATAAAAAATATTAACCGGTTACGTGGCAGAATGTTAGTGGATTGAAAAAACGTGCGTACGGTACATGCATATACATAGAATGACAGCCCTGATGATGTGTTCCATCCAATAAGAACTTGCCATGTGGCGCAATCCTGAGCGTCCAAATTGTTTTAATCCGATGGCTATGATTTACTCAGTGTATCTATAAAAAGAGGGCTCCCCCCCTAATTTGACACCCCTGAATCCATTTTTGAGCTCCATTTTCTATAATTCCATCTCTATCTTGTATTTTCTATGTATTTTAATAAAATTCTCATTTTACCCCAAATTCAAATATGAGTGGCTAATTTCCTTTCAAGCTTGAGTTGAAGGTGAAGTCTCAACATGCTCCATGGGCTTAATTTGGTAAATTTACTTTTCTTTCCCCTTTAATTTATGTGGATGTTTTGACTTTTCGTAGACAGATAGTAATAATCTTGTTTGGAATAACCGCCTCCCTAGGCAAGGTTCTTACTATTTGGCACAGGAAGCCCTTAGCACCATATCTATTAGAGTGTGGTTCTTGAGGAGTGAAAAATCCGCCTTCATGATTTAATTGGTATTAATAATGAATATTAAGTCGATGGTGCATGTTGATTACAGATCCAGAGATCCAAGCACTTGATTTTAATAGTTTATTCCTACAGCTTTAATTTAAATTAATACATTGCCTACATCATTGTCATTATAAATCCAATCACCCACTTAGAAAATTAATTCTACAAGCAATTAAAATCCACCTCCTCGTGGGATTGACACTCGTTACCATTGATCTATTCTACAATAGATTCGTGCGCTTGCGAGTTCAATAAAATTTGCACAATATAAGTCTCCAAGACTTCAACAACACTTACAATTGACTTCAAAGGTGTCAATGAACCTTTACAACAACAGATTATTCCCAATCTCTTAACCCAAGTGTATCCCAACACTTACAATCACTCAAAAACAAAGATTATAATCAACCAATCTCTCACACAATGTATATGATTACAATTGAAATCTCAAAGTATGAATCAATGAAACAAAAAAAGTTTAAAGTTCAAAAGAGATTGTATACTCAGTAGCAAACTCAAAAATAATTGTTAGATCTCTTTTGATTTGAATTTGATTGAGCAATTTTATAGTTGGAGCTAAAAACTAGTCGTTGTTGACTTTCTGAGAATAATCGGATTACTGTTTCTACTGTCGGTTTACCGTTTTGACTTGTTCAAATAGCTGTTGTGCTTAGATTTTAAACAAACGGTTTACCATTTGATGTTATCGGATTGTTGTTTATTTCTAGAATCCTGCAAAACAAACTTAGATTTCCATTTTTGCTAAACGGTTCAAGATTAGAAAGTTTTCTCATTTCTGTAAATTATCAGTTCACCGTTAGTAATAAACGGTTCACCATTAATTTTCAGAATGCTCTGAAACAAGTCTAAAGACTAAATCTTTTTTGTAAATAATCGGTTCGCCTTTTATAATAAACGGTTCAGGGGTAATTTCTAGAATCTATATTTTGACAACTTTTGTAGAAAAATGATTTTCTGACTTAAGTTAATAGTCATTAAGCTTCTTTAAACATGTCTGTGGCTTTAAGAAATTCATTTTAATAGCCTCAACATTTTAATCAAGAACATATAAGTTTTGTTATCATCAAAATCAATATTATAAGATTAACAATCTCCCCCTTTTTTATGATGACAAACTTTATATGTAAGGATAAGAAAATTTTGTTAACTCCCCCTGAATATAAGCTCCCCTTAAAAATATATAACTTATTAAGAAAATTTTGTTAACTCCCCCTAAATAATGTGTAACTTATTCTCCCCCTTCATCATAAAAAAGAAAAGAACAAACAACATACTCGTTTTCGACAAGTGAAAATTTCGGCAGAATCTCCCCTGTATATTAAGCATCTCCAAGAAAATATTAGCAATAATTTACATCCAAGAAGCCAAAATTAAGATAAAAACAACTTCAACCAAGCAATAAAATCAATGCCAAAACATATATAACACAAGCATTCATAAAAACAAGAAACAATCCATCGCACATAAAAATATCCAAAATATGAGAATATTGTGTGAAATATCCAATACTTAATGCATTTCTAAACCATTTAGAAATGCACTTTTGACATCCATTTGATACAAAATAAAATTCTCATGGCATGCAAATGCTAAGAGCATCTTAATGGATTCTAATCTAGTTATAGGTGCAAAAGTTTCATCAAAATCAATTCCTTTTTCTTGATTGTAACCTTGAGCTACTAATCTAGCTTTATTCCTTACAACCACACCGGATTCATCCATCTTATTCTTAAATACCCATTTAGTGCCTATGACGGATTGATGTTCCGATTTAGGAATTAATTTCCACACATTATTTCTCTCAAATTGATGTAACTAACTCTTCTTGCAGTGCCATAATCCAAGATTAATCATTTTCCGCATCTACAAAGGATTTTGGTTCAATTTGAGATATGAAAGTAGTATGTGCACATGTGTTTCTAAATGATGATCTTGTGGTTACACCTAGTGAGGGATCACCTAAAATTAAGTCTTTAGGGTGAGAAGAGACATATCTCTACTCCTTGGGGAGTGTTTGAGAATTACCTTCATTTTGCTCCATATTAGTTTGTTCTTCTTGTTGTTTCTCTTGATTCTCATAAGGTGAAACATCCTATTTGACGTTTGAAGGTTCTTCTTGTTGCACTTCTTCATCTACATCATTAACAATAACTTTCTCCATACAGGAGGGGTTAGATTCATCAAACGTAATGTGCATGGATTCTTTAACAACCATTTGATGTTATCGAATTGTCGTTTATTTCTAGAATCCTACAAAACAAACTTAGATTTTCGTTTTTGCTAAACGGTTCAAGATTAGAAAGTTTTCTCCTTTCTGCAAATTATCAGTTCACCTAGTAGTAATAAAAGCGGTTCACCGTTAATTTTTAGAATACTCTTAAACAAGTCTAAAGACTAAATATTTTTTGTAAATAATGGATTCGCCTTTTATAATAAACGGCTTAGGGGTAATTTCTAGAATTTATATTTTGACAACTTTTTGTAGAAAAATGATTTTCCAACTTAAGTTAATAGTCATTAAGCTTCTTTAAACATATCTATGGATTTAAAAAATTCATTTTGATAGCCCCAACATTTTAATCAAGAACATATAAGTTTTGTTATCATCAAAATCAATATTATAAGATTAACACAATCACTGCCCGGAGCTACACGGATAGATAGGGAAAAGCCATATCAGATCACATCATATCCGGACCTCAACGGACAGGCAATGACGTATTATTTGAGTACAATCACGCCCCAGAGATACACGGATAGATAAAAAAATTATTATCTCATATCTCATCATATCTGTGCATGCATAATCTGGTCCCCAAAAGACAAAGTCGCCCGAATACATGGCCCAAAGCCTCTGTGTGTACTTAGACGGGCTCCAAAAGCTTGTATCACATCTGTATCATTTGTATCTCAATATCAGTATCTTTGTGTTCATCATACCACATACATATGTCATCTCATCTGTATCACTGTATCTGGAGGGGAAGGGTATTGTCTAATGATTTTAAAAATGATCATTATGCTTATATTCATATACCTTTGTACACATATACATAAACATATAATCTCATCCGAAATCTCATCTAAAATCTCATTCAAAATCTCATTTCCTTTTTCATTTAATATGTCTTAAATATGCTTTTCTTTTCTTTAAAATATTATCATACATATTCAAAATCGGTAACCAAAATCATTAATCAAACACATTTCTTGTAATAAATACCAAAATACAGATAAAATCTATTTCTATAAAATAATTAAATCGAAGCCTTTAAAACCAATCTCGTAAACATGCTTTACCATATTTTAAAATCATAATAAACTACAATGAAAATAGGTTTTGTATATTCTATTAACTGTGATGGTGTTCGAACTCGGTATCTACAACGTCCGCGGGTTGATTCTCGTTCGCAGATCCTCATAATTTAAGGAAATAACATAATTACTAACTATAATTGCAAATTATAACTAATATGCTCGAAATGACATTTATCCGCAATAAAATATTCTCAAATTTGTAAAATTACCAAAATGCCCTCGACATCAAAATTCATCAAATTATCCTCAGAATCACATATTATCAAACTATCCTCAATTTTGATTACAAAGATATCCACAAGTTTTGAATTTACAAAATTACCCCTAGAAAAATAAAAATACCAAAATACCCGTAACAACGTAAATTACTGATATACCCCCGAAATATCAAATTACCTAACTGCCCTGATCTAAAATTACCAAAATGTCAACCAATTTTAAAATTACAGAATACTCTTAAAGTTTGTGAAATTACTAAATTGCCCATAACTGTCAACGGTGACGGAAAGCTCAAGTCTGCTAGTTCTGACCTCGGTGAGTCCAATGGTACCGGCAGTGACCTTCCACCCGCGGTGGCAACAGCAATTTGAGATCCCCAAAACCGTGAGCTTTCCAGCAATCAATTGGTGGCAATCTGGCCGTTTTAGGTGACGAGGTTGGTCGGAAAATGATGAGGGGAAGTTGAGGAACAAGATCCAAATGGTGGTTGGGCCTAATTTCGGCTAGATTGACGGCAATGAAAATGGGTGGAGCCGCGGCTTTTCGAGCTACAATCGCCAGCATTTTGGTCGGTTTCTGGCAGCGATGACGGCGGGGATGCATTGGTCGGCTCTCAAGCTTTAGATCGGTACCAAGATCGGCCAGTGAGGTAGTTGAAAACTTGAGATTCGGCTGGGTTGGGCGCGCGAATCCAGGGCAGTCAAACCGGGTCAACGTGTCTCTCTCTCTCTCTCTCTCTCTCTCTTCTTTCTATTTTTGGAAAGCAAATGTAATGCTTCTCTCTCTTTTCTTTCCTTAAATAGTAATCTGCACCTTTTCCTTTTTTTTTTTAAGCTTAATACAATTTAAGCTAATTCCAGTCCCTAATGCCGAAATAAAAATCTGACCACGAGGTCATTGAATCGTGTTCGAATTGTCTCGATTTAATGTTGCGACAAAAATTTAAATTATTCGAATGCGATCGATTTAATAATCGTGTCCGATTACCCGCAATGATTTGTAACAATTCAACGACTTTAAAAAAAATTACGACGAAATTAAAAATAACATCACACTCAATTAAATCAATTACGGCATATGTTACAATTGTTTAAATCAAAATTATTATTTTCAAGTCATATTTACCAAACACAATTAACTTTCATTTTCCTAATCATATATTCAAGCAATTGTAGTGTAAACCACAACAATTCACCATCGAATGGTGCCTTAATATGATTTAGTCAAAATTTATGTTTAATGTGCACAACGAGTATTTAAAGTGTGTTAATTGAACAATGTTGTCGAGATTTATTCTCATACTATTTCATTGGACCTATGGTTTCCTAAGTCTAGATCTTGATAATAACAATTCACCATCGAATGGTGCCTTAATATGCTTTTGTCAAAATTTTTGTTTAATGTGCACAACGAGTATTTAAAGTGTGTTAATTGAACAGTTTTGTCGATATTTATTCTCATACAATTTCATTGGATCTATGGTTTTCTAAGTCTAGATCTTGATAATAATAAACCAAAATTTTTACTTTTACTTTTTTTGGGGGTTTTTCGCTAGTTTTTTAAATTGATAGTATGGAAACTTTTGAAAGCTGTGGACATTAAAAAAACGTCGTTTAAACTCAAGAATTAAGAAATAATCAAGAAATTAACTTTTAATTCAAGTCAATGGCAAGTTTAATTTACTAAATTTGAACATCAAAAGAGTATTTGAAAGACTTCCATCAAATCAATGAAATCGTCAAATAATCTAGCTTTATTTGCGATGTTTTAACGTTTTCAGAAAAGTTAATGTTGACTATTTTATCACAAAAATAAGTGTCAAAAACTTGGAAGTGAGTGTCAAAATTCCAATCTGAATAAATCAAAATTTTTCTAGTTAATACTCCACAGTACGTAAGAGTGTAAAATACGTTTAATTTATGGTATATGGAATATTGAGGTGGGTGGACACCAACTTTTTTAATTATAATATCTCCAGCTATATAAAGTAAACAAACAGTACGTGGCCGTAATCCTTTTCATTATTTTGGCATGCATAAATGATATAAAATATTATGTTTTGAGAACATTCATTAAAAAATATTTCTAAATATTATAAATTGAGTAGATTATGTTATATTTGAAAGACCCCCTCTATTAAAAAAATTTTAGCACTTTAATTTTTAGGGTAGGACAAAAGTTAAGTAGATTATGCTATATTTGTAGACAATTGTTTATATCAATAATAGCAATGTTTAAAATTCATGTAGAAAAATTTTAATAAATGACATGATTTTATTTGATGAGCTAGAGGTGTTCAAAATCTAGTTCAATCCACTCAATTTATCTAGTCTGTAAAAATTTGATCTACAAATTAGATTAGATTGAAAAACTTGAAATTAGTAACAAGGGAATTTAATAATTTATATGGATTTACTTATGTAGATCTAAAAAATCCACAAATTTGAAAAAAAAAATGATATTTATTTAATTTAAAAAAATTAAAACTTGTAAATATGGCATTAAAAGTAAATAATGAAGTTAAAATGTTGTTACTCTTAGCCAAAAGTCAACAAAACAAAAAACTCTAAGCCAAACAAAGCACTTTAAACACATAAGCCATCACCAATCCTCAGCCCCACTGCACGCATAGCGCTATCATCGTTTTAACTTTATATTGTTATTTTGGTGTGTTATAATTTAAAACTTTGAAGGTGTTGTTTAATTTTATTCAAATAATTAATTTATTTAAATTTTATTAATTGTGAATTTGATCAGTGGTAAAATTATTTTTAATTAAAATTTTTTGTTTAATTATTTTGTAGATTGGACAAAATGAAAAAGTTATAATCACCAAACAATCCACAAAAATAATAGATAGGATGTAGATTGTATTAAATTTGTAGTTGATCCACAAATATTTGGATTAAATTCGGATTGAATTTTACCATTCTAACGATTGAAGTTCATTAAAAATTTGTAATCTACAAAATCATATATTTAAAAGGGGATTTGTGTCTAATTTGTATAATACGATCTGTGAACACCCCTAAAACAAACAAAGGCTAAGGCTAAGACTATGGTGCTCCCAAGAACCAGACCTTTTCTCAGTTAGATCGGTAGATTTTAGAATTGAAGTTGTATTTAACATTCAATATCTATTTTGCCGACACTAAAGCACTTAGAGGAAATATCAAATTCATTTGAAAAAGTACTTTTTACAAATAACAACCACGTGCAAACTGCTTTGTCGAATAAGCATTAGGCGCTACAATAAAACTGCTATGGGTTTAAAAAGCTAGCTATATAGTAATGTTATTGGAATATATTTAACAAAAGTAATATTAGTGTCCAAACAAAGAGAGGATCGATCTTTGATACTTTTAGAGTATAACACTTTATTCATTCACTATTTACCACTTGTATATACATATTATTATAATTAATTGAAGTATACATATAACAATGAATGAATGAAAAAAGAACAATATTCCAAAAGCACCTAAGAATTTTTTATTAACTAATTTTGTTATTTTAAACTATACTCCATTAATTACCCTTCTCTCTATGTGTGTATAAATATAAATAAATAAACAAATATATATATATATCCAAATTTTTTAAGATTACAAAAAGCTTTATGTGTGGAATTTTGATTCAAATGGATGATCAACGATCGCATCACATTTAAAACGTGGAATACGGCAACATGCGAATGCGCTCACGATTTCACGGGTCAACATATAATTGCTTCAATATGAGAAAGGAAAACTACAAATTAATAAGCTTTAATTCTAGGTTCAATTCATTGGACACGTTTGTAAAACCGCGTACAAGACTGAGGCACTGTTTTGGTTTTAAGAAAACAGAAACATGGGAGAATATGTACAGTACCCTTCAGTTAATCAGCTGATTAGTGTCATATTTTAACAAACCTTTTACTTTTATTGGCCACAAATCTATCACTGTTAATATTCATGATCCGCTGATCAGCATCCCTAAACAATGTCATACAACAATGCATCGTAAAACCTTGCTTGCAGTAGATTTCTTGAACCTAAAGCCACAAAACTATGTGTACTTAATTAGCATCCTAAAACATCGAACCTAGGTACCTTATTAGCCCCCATTTATACAAACCTTTTTCTAATTTGTTGATTAGTCAAACCTCAATATATCAAAAGGGGAACTGTTTCACCAAAAGATCTTTGCTTCCTCCTTCAACCATCCATGAAGGTGGTTGAATTGTTGTTTTTTGGTTGACAGGATATATTTTCGGGTTTCTCACACTTATCTGGAAGCTGATGGCCTGGTGTTGTTGACTGTAATTAATTTGGCTGTTGATTTTTCTAATTTTACTTGGCTTGACAATGCTTCTTCGAATATAACTTGCATGTTGTTTAAAGATGCTGATAGGTCCCCTTATTATTGTTTTCATTGACTATCTGAGTAGTATTTTTTTAGTAATTTTTTACTTTTAATTGTATCAATTTGGTAGATATTTTAAGAAATAAGTTTTATTATGTCGCCCTGATTAAGTGTATGTTTAGCCTTTATTTAATAATTTTCTCAATTTTTTGAAGAAGAAAAAAAAAGGTGGAGCAACAACAACATCAAGAATTGGTTTATTATGGCGTTATTTTGCAAATTCTGAGCGATGAGAAAGGAAGAAAAATGGTCATTCAATTCTAAAAAGTAAAACCCTCAGCTTTAATCATGATAAATAAACCTATATGGTTTTTTTTCAGTCTTTGAGAGAGGTTGAAGTCAATCCTTCTCCACTAATTATAAAAATTTATTTTATAGATCATTAATTTTCACCCGCGTGACATTCATTTATAACTTTTTATAAGACGATTAAATATATAAAGTAATTTCATGTCGATGATTTTCTCTCTATTAGGAACATCTAACTAACTGTAGATAATTAAAAATTCACCTCTTCCTTTGTAATTAAGAATTCACCTCTTCCAAAAGCAGGTTAAATTTTTGGCATTTCGCTTTTAGAATTTATAATTATAAAATTTTGTCTTGGACTTGCTTGGATTTATCTTTCTTCGAAACATGTTGTTCTTTTCTTGTTGTTTGCTATTTACTTATTTTCCAAACAAAATAACAAAGGATCTTAATTTTTTTAGTTTTATATACTTTAATTGATTTCTAGTTTGTTACTTTAAATATTAATTGTAGAATACTGTTAGAAAAAAGTAAAAATCACTAAAGTGTGAGAAAGATGATGACCAACATGTTGCAAAAATTATCCAAAACTTTGGTGACCACCTCCGCCTGCTCAGAGGAAGCCTCTGCAAGAAGAAGAAGATCATCAGCAAAAAAAGGGTGAGTCAGAGGTTTATTAATTGTTATTGTCTGACATCATTTGTATTGACTCGGTCCCTCAGAACATATAATATTAGTCTCGCCAAGGGTCTACATAATTTTATTTTTAGTTTCACATGGAATACTTTGTGTTGTTTGAGAGGGGCTCTCCGTCACAGTATATAGCTTAATCAGTAATTAACGATTTCATAAAATATTTGCAGTAAAAACTTAAAAACAAAAATCGTCAAAAGTCAATTTGATCATATGTTATTTTGTTTTCCATTTGATTAGTTTCTTCCCTTTGTACTTGATAACATAGCCATCTATATATCAGCCGTATAAAAGAAAAACGATGACCATGACTATTCTCAATACGTTTATCCTTTTCGATTAAGATAAATATTCATTTTTTTTTTCACTTTATCATTTAATTATTGAAGGGATATATCATATATTTTGAGTTTTCCGAAAAGAGGGTTTTAAAACATTTTAGGATTGTAGGCTTTGCAAGATCAAATATAAGGGAAAAACCTAATGTGCAAGAAGAACTGGACTGCTGGAGAATATTATTAGAAGATCAGCTGTTGAGAAACAGCAACAGCAGCAGCAGCAACCGCAGGATTCGCTAATACAGCTACAAAATTTTGAATCTGACAATTTCCACAATCCTGAAGCCAGTTTATTTGATTTTTCTGGCGGACAAGCTCAGCAAAAACATTTTATTTTACAACTAGTCAATAACAATATTAATGCTGATGGATCTTACAATAATAATATTTTTGCAGAAAACATACAAAGGGAAGCAATCGATGTCGAGAAACAATAGCTTGGTGATGCGATTAGTGCTTCATGTGATCCTTATAATTATTATTATCTATTATTATTTGATATAGCTAGCAATATGTTGAAGCCATAAATTGTTTGCAACGGAAAATCATACAAAATAAAAAGAACAAGTGATAAATGAGTTAATGTGAGGAAACTCGTATATAAGTCTACAAGCATCACTCAACGCAAAAGCTAGCTTAAGAATTGAGGTTGTCCAAGTCTTATATACTTAATCCAAATGCAATAATCAATCAATGTGGAATATTTTCACTAACACCCCCTTTCACATGCAGGCTAGTCTTTTTGACTGGTCCTTATCACATGGGAAGATAGTATATATGGATTCACTCATAGATAAGTTTGGTTTTGATACCATATAGAACCTAGAGGCCTAACTCTACCCAAAAGCTAGCTCAATAACTAAGGTTGTCCAACTCTTATATGCTTAAACCAAGTTCAATACTTAGTCAATGTGGAATACTTTCCGTAACAACAAAACCCTCTATAAAAATGTTTTTGGTACTTAGAGGGACCAACTACAAGAAAAATATTTTTTTTTTACCAACATTACTAATTGCAGGAAAAATTTAGTTGAAAATATGATTATTTTTTATTGTAAAAATTAGTTCATCACTAAAAGAATAAAGTGATGTTCCATATTTTCAATGGGGAAAAGCTGTTAAAAATAACTAATAATTAATCGCTAATACTTATTTTTTTTGTGAAAAATCAATGACGCCAATACCATTTTCAATGATAGGAAGTTACTATTGAAAATGAAACAATATTTTCAATAGCTTTATTAAATTTGTTACAAATACATGGTTATTTATAACCACACTATTTCACCATTCATAATAGAAATTTAATTTCAACAAAATATGAAAGCCAATTGAAAATAAGTAGTGAAATTTTGGAATGTTTGACGATAAGCATTGACACCACTGTTATTTGCAATGGTAAGAATTCGGCAATTGAAAATATCATATCTTTTTGTACCAAATATCAAGGTAGTCACAAGTGAACATCATAATTAATTAGGTGGTATAATTTAAGCTATGACTTTTTCAACTTACCAAACTTATGGTAGAAATAAATTACTATTTTCAATAATTTTTAATCATTATTAAAAATACATTAATATTTACAGCTACGCCAAATTGAAATAGTATGAAAGTAATAAGATTAGTTTAAGGGGAGAAGATTGTGCCAATACTATTATTTATTAGTATTAAATATGAAAAAAAATGTTCAAATGTATTTTGTTAGACTTGAACTCTTGACCAATCTCAAAAAATAGATTTTCTTGTAGTGACTCCCCGTACAACTTCTTAGTTGCCAAATAAAATATTCTACCCTCCATTATTAGCATTGATGATAGTTTAAATACTAGCGTAAAGATAACTAAAGACTAGGAGCCACAATCTTAAACTAAGGCCAATAATTACCTAATTAACTAACCACTAATTTCCTGAGTCCAAGTACATGTTAATAGATTAACCGCAACCGACCACATAAATATAGTTTAAAATAAAATCAAAAATAAAAATGTCTCAAGAGTTGAAGATCGTGTCATTTCTTGATTCCTTTCCTTCCCCCTTTAAAAAGGATCAAGATCCCCTCGTACTGTTTTTCTCTCATAGTTTATCTTAGTCTATCATAGTCTTTCGAATTTAATGGAGAAAGTTGGTTTAATTATAAATACAATAAATAAAGATGGTTTAAAATTTAATTTTGGCCACTTATTTTCACGAGGAGAGACTAGGAGAGAAAAAACACTAGGAGAGGATCCTTGTCCCTTTAAAAAAACCTTTGTCCTCAAGGTTGGACACATTTGTTTTCCTCCTTGAAACATCTCCTCTCTTCAAGATAGTCCTTTGATAATTCTATTCTTTTCAGCTCCAATTTTAGAATTGGATCACGTTCCCAATGACCGTGTTAGTATCCTTCCCGCAAAAGACATGAATGAGCATACTCCTTCACTTTTGAGTCCCTTGTAAAATTCTGATTCCAATACTTGACTTTAAATTCTTCAACTCTATGTTTATGCTCCGGCGGTGTGCTTCAGTGCTAGGACTTGCCCAGTGCCTTATTGTCCGACTTTTGTAACCAGCTCTGATAGCAACAGAAAATCAGACAAAATAAAAGGGAAATAGTCAAACAATAAGGCACCGCTAAATCTATTCAACTTCTACTACAAACACGTCCTTCTAAATACCAAAACTTCTTCACTTAAACTCTTTTTATGTAGTATTTTTATTTACTCTATGTATCCATAAAAATATCGATCACACTCGAACTAACTTGTGTTGATAAATATAAAATTGATTTAAATAAAATAAATGAATATCCAACCATGCCATTTTCATCATTACAACGTCCAAATATACCGTATAAAAAGAAGGCTTCTTAAATTAATCACTCTTTTGTTCTGCCTTTGTTCTCGTGTGCAACTTTGCATGTTTAGCAACAATAGATTTTTTTTTTTTTTTTAATGTATTAACTCACGTATTCATTCAGGTCTAATACAAGACCTGAGCCTTAAGAAGACTGCTCTTATTATTGGAACTACACTTAAACTTCCATTAAACACCATTAGATTGCACTAATGATGACACAGATAATTCATGCAAAGCTTGCAATGACGATTTTGAAACAACAGGGTTGAGCAAAAGTTTTCCATAATAACAGGCTACGTTTGCACGTTAAGAGGACCTAGCATTAGGGATGTTTATGTTTACATTCCACATAACTAAACAACCTTGTGAATAATTTTCATGAAACCTTTCATTTTCATATATTTGTTTATAATATTGAATTATTGGGTAGTATGGGTGTAAAAAGTAATGATGTTACATATACTAAAACAAATTGTCCCTTATTAGTAATTTATCTCATGCGTTTTTGTAATAAAACTTTTCATTAAAATTTAGATGTTCAAAGCATCTTTTAGGGTGTAAATTTCCTTATATATAATTTTTTTCTAGTGTAAGCGCCTTCATTTTTTTTTTATGTGGACACACTTTTAAATTGTGCTGCTTAATGGAGTCAGATTTTAATGTTATTAAACTGTACTGTTTCATAAGATATTAAAAAAAATGAGGGCGCCTGCATCTAAGAAATACACACCACATGCACACATACACACATATGGGACAGGATCGGGCCCCCCCTCTTTTTTTACACAAATTTTGACACAAAATCTTAACTGTTAAATTATAATAATTATCATCAATCAAAAGGATGAGAACAATATTGACGTGAATTTTTTTCTTTAAAATAAATAAACAACAGATTCCACCCTCTTTAATAATACTTCTATTTTCTGTCCTTGTTCCCTTCATTATACCTTTCATTTTAGAACTTTCTTTCAACTCAATAAAATCGTCAAAAATCTAGCTCAATTTGTCATGTTTTGACTTTTCCAAAAGTTAATGTTGAATGTTTTATAATAAGTGTGACAAAAACTTAGAATTGCGTGTCAAATCCAGCATGAATAGGTCAAATTTCTTCTAATTAATGATCCATAAATAAAACACTTAAAAAAAGTCTAGTTGATTAACAATTTACAGTAAAAGTACATAAGAGTTTAAAATACGTTTAATTTATGATATGGAATGTCGAAGTGGGTGCAAACTAACCTTAAAAATAAAGGGAAAAAAGGACATCTATACCTCCAAAATTTCAGAAAATAGTCACAAAGATCTCTAAATTTTTACTTAGGGACACGAAACCCCCTTTTTAGTTATAGCACCTTTTGTCTTTGTAAAACCAAAAAAATGACCACAAAAGTTTATAATAAAAAAAAATATGGCATTAAAATAAATGTAATAATATATACATTTAAAATAATTTTAATATTTAAAAAATGTGTTTATAATTGGCACTCTGTTAGATCTATTTTTATTATACTAAAGTAATTTTTAATAATAAATAGAAACATAATATTAAAATAAATAGATTAAAATTAAAATATTTTTCAACATTATGTAAAAGAATAATTTTAATATTATAAAGATATTTTGTTAATTGTAAAATCTATTTAAGTCAAAGATTTATTTAAAGTCTTTATAAAAAATACAAATATATTATTAAAATAAATATAATAATTTAAAATTTTGCTATTATTTTAAATGTTAAAAATAATTTAATATATTAGTGTTCTAGATAAATTATATTATTTATATTAAATTTGTATTATTAAAAAAATTTAAATTCAAAATTTTTAATTATTTTATTCAAAGGATAATATGGTCAAAAAGAGAATTTTAGTGTCTCTTTTTAAAAACTTGGGGTCTTTGTAACCGTTTTCTCAAACTTTGGGATATAGATTTCTTTTTATAAAAAAAAATACTCCATATATACATGTAAAGCCAATTTAATTTCTTTATTTTTTTTAACCATAAATTCAGAAAATTTTATTAAACCAATTTAATTTTTTGATGCTTGTTCCTGTACTGTTTTGTAGGACCTATGATTTCATAAGTCTAGATTGTGACAAAAATAGATTAATTGATTAATTTCTTCACCTAATTTTATTTCTTTTCTATATCGCTAATGATTTAAATTGATGGCCATGGTATGGACCTTTGAAAAGTTTGGACATCAAAAGAAATAACCAAGAAACATTTAAGTCAAGCTCATGGCGCATTTAACTTACTACATTTGGACGGCAGCGAGTATGTTTCATTATCCGTAGCTGGATTTGGGAATCTCCAATCCAACGGATGGGACCGAATCTAACCAAAAATAGAGTATAGAACACGTACTTAGGGTTTCAAAAGAGGAAAATAAATATTACAGTCTGATTATGTTGGAATTGCTCTAAAATAGAGCACCCCTTCATAACCACATGATTAAAGTTATAATGAGTTTTTTATTATTTATCACTTTGCATGTGTGGTTGTGATTCGCGCTCTACCTTAAAGCAACTCCAAGATAGCCATAACCTAAATATTAATATACTGAAGCTTTGAACTCAGTCGAGAGCAAAATGAATTTTTTTTTTAACCTATATAATCAATTGTCTAGAGTAAGATTAAAGTGTCTTTACATTTCCTACTGCATACATGATATACTTTTATTTAAATAATTTTTGTGGGTAATTAGATTTTTTAAATCAAAAGTAATTTTTTTATATCATTCAATAAACTCTTTTTATTTCACTATTGAGATTGTATAATAGTAAGAGTGTCGCCAATCGCCATATGTGTAAGCCACTTGTATTTGCCTAATGTATCACACAAGATAACACTGTTACGTTTAATATCTCAAGAACTCAATTTCTATTAATAGGAGCATTTACATTACGTAAGATAATTACATTTTTTTATGTGTCTCACACAATGTCAATTTTATAATCAACTTCTATTAACAAGAGTGTTGTCTAAGCTCTTATTTGTCTAATGTGTCTAGCGCTAGATAATACTATTATCAGTAATAATATAGAGAGTGGGTTATCATATTTTTTCACTATTTCAATAATCAGTACTTTTTTATTAATAAAATTATTGTCGAATGTAAATTGAAATAATTTATATCTAATTCTCATATTCTATGTCTATAATAACAATTGTCACGCATTGTGTGTGACAAGATTAAGGTAATTGTCTTGTATGAAATAACTTATTTTTAAATTATCTTGTGTGATACTGTAGGGATGTGTTTGTTGATCCAATTATTAGGCATAAATTCATAACTAATTCATGATTTTATATATTACATATTTTTCAATCCAAACCTATGATTCCTCAAATCTAATGTGATCCAATCTATTGTTCGTAGATAAAATTTAAATTTTTGTAAATGTTTGTGGTTGTGGTATTATGCTTTGCTTTATTGGCTAATATTGGATATTTTTCCACATCTTTACTTCAGTTTTGATTATTCTAATCAAATTGTTGCTACGGTCAATAGAACTTGTTGGTAAAAACCACATCTCGAGAAAACTTACTGTACATCAAATGGTCGATGCAATTGTTACTTGTTTTGGAGTATAGCTTTTAAACCATCTTGGCCTAGTCATGTTCGTTGGAAGAATTTGTTTACGACGGATTAAAACTATTTGTTTTCTATGCACTCACATTTATAGAGAAGAGAATTCTGTTGCGGATGCTCTAGCTAATTTAGGCATTTGGCGATACTCCTCCGACTTATTCAAAACAGCTTGCATCAAATTTTTTGGAGCATTCTTAAATACCGATTGTCGACTTATTTTTTAGCCCTTCGTCTATGTAATTTAATTAGATAAAATTTAATCTATTTGGATTGAAGACACTCAATTCCAAGTGTTTGTCAACCAAACTTTCTAGAAACGTTTAAAACGTATTGACTTGAAAGATTTAAAATGCTCTTTTTGATGTCCAACCGGGGTGTTGGATAATGAGCACTGCACCAATAGACATTTAAAAGTACGCATATATTGTCCTTTTACATATCCAATGAAAGAACTCTTTCCAGCCATATAAAGTTATCAAACATCAACATGTTTAGAGAACATTCATGCATCTCTTTATCATTTACGTAATTGATTTTGTCATCAATTCCCGAAATAAAGTATTAAACATTGTATCACGTTGTATCACGTTTGACTCAATAAATTCATTGAAAAAATTAAGTTTAGACAAAAATTAAGTAGATATTAACTAAGCATTTGTTTTTATCAACAATAGTACTCCTTAAATTCATTGAATAATTAAATAAATAAATGACACGATTTTATGGAACGAACAATGGCCATAACTATGGTGCCCAAAGAGCCAAATCCCTTAATTTGTCTTTTTTTATTAGCTAGATCGCTAAATTTGATTTGAGAGCTGAAGTTCTACTTAACTTTCAAATTTCAAATGGAAAAACTACAAATGAAGACTTCTAAGTCCATTCATTGGAGTACATGTTTGTGAAATCAGGTGTAAGGTTGAATATTAATCAATAAGGAAATATCAGTATTGCACGTCTTAAATTTTTTATCTTAAAAAATTATCTCAAATGATGTGACATTCATTAATTTTTTTTTTTTTTTTTTTTAAAAGGAAAGGGGGGGTGGGCAAGCACCAACCTGTCTTAAATTTTTATCCTTATGGATCTTAAAAAATTATCTCAAATGATGTGACATTCATTAATTGATTGGTGAGATAATATAATCATTTAACTTAAATTTTATTAAGAATTATCAATCACTCAATTATAAGTGACATGCCATTTGAAATAAAATTTAAGGTTAAAAATTTAAGATATTTGTCATTACTCATAAAAAAAAATGAAAAAAATCAAGTGTAATACAACTAATACAGTTCAACCAACAAACATAGAGATCTGAAAGTGATATTTTGAACTCGCAAAATAAGTAAATGTAAGAGGATCACATTCAAGCCAAACATGTGTGACCGGCAGCCCTTAGACACAACAACCTCTAAAACCATAACAGCAGTATACAGTTCAACATAAAATGATAAATGAACTTTGAAAGACATAGCATGTTAAACAACCTAAAAAAAAAAGACCGTTAACTCAACGAAAAACAACCCCACAACAACAGGGCCTTGGCTACACCGTCAGTATTAATCAAAGTCGTTATTCGTTGAGAAATCTTAGCACCATGTGTACCTTTTGTGTTGATTAGTCAAACCTCAACAAACCCTTCCTGCATCTCGGTCTTGGACTATTATTTTTGAGGCGGCCATCTTTCACCACATATAATACACAGCAGCAACAAACGTAAGCCATACATCAATCAATTAAAACTCTGATTTGATCCATTTAATTATGATTCTAATTAAAACACAACTATGTTTTCCATTATTGATTGTCTGGGCTCAATTCAATTCCACACACTATGGAAAGATATTTATCCTCTTATTAATTTGATTCGTTTTTTATGTCAGTCAAAATATTATCATTCTCCGACATAAAAAGACATATACATACATACAATACATTTATTATAACAAGAAAATCGAAATTTAACATGGGAATGATAGTTTATACGACTATAACTATTTATTGTTGAATAAACTGAAATCTATGACATAAAAAATGCATATATCAAATTATTTGACTTTAGCTAAATTTTATTTTAAAATCAAAACTCAGTTGGTAAATTTAAGTGAATTGGCATTTATCAACTTTAAGAGGATGGTGATTCAACTTATCCCTCTAGATAATTCAAAGTCAAGCATTTCCGCTTTTTTCAGACATCCTGCATAAAAGAAACGAGCCACTAGTTCGCTCCATACAGTGAGTACATTGAATTCACACCATAATGGGGCTCGATCATGAGATTTATATACATATATTTTTTATAAGTTGATTAGATATGTAAATTAATTTCCTGTCGATAATTTTTTCTGTCAGGGATTGGATCATAAGTAATGTTCCTATTGAGCATTAACAAAATTTTTTACAATCTCAATAAAATTAACAATATTCATATCAAACCATAACAAAATTCATATACGTGTTATACAATATTTTTTTTTTCATATTATTCTCAATAACTTATGTTTACTGAAAGTTTATTGTAGTTTAGCCTACATTAAAAGAAGTTTCTAGTTTCGCCACTGTTTTAAACATGCATGATACATGGCTACAATTTACTTTAAGGGTTAATTAGATTTTGAAAACCTTTCAGATAAAATAATAATTAAGAGAAACTATCGAAGACCTTTCTAATAAATAAACAACTGCCATCAATTATAAAACCACAAATCACTCTTTATGCAAATTATTTTATACAGATTCATGTCACATACTAATTTTTCTCTGGATAACACCACTTAACTCAATTCCTTCCTCACTACATAAACGAGGTTTGAACCCTAAATCTATTGTTTTCAACACAAGAGATTTTACCGACTCATCTAGTTGGCAGCTACATTGAATTAGATAAAACCACTTGTTTCACCACATGATTAATATAATTTTTTATTAGTTTGCGTATTTTATGCAACATCAGTTTGTATAAAATACTTTAGATATAGAGTTTTTGGCCCTAGCAATTCTCTTTTATGTACTCGACATCGATTGTTTTATTTAAATAAATAATATTATTGGAGATCAATGTGGTGGCTCCTCCTAACCTTCTTCTTAAATCAAAATGTACATTAGTTAAAATTGATTTTCTTGGAAATATTTGAAAGAAGATTCAACGCGTTCTACTAGATATTCACACCAGCACATATGTAATGGGGGATTGTTATAAACCTCCGTGCCATCGACATATGTAATTTGTCTTTTGAAATTCATAACAAAAGAAAAAAAAAATCGCCTAGGACCCTGTACTCTAGAGTCGGCCCTACGTGTATTAATTGAGTTAGAGATGTTGAATGCAGTAGAGGCATCATAATATTTTTATTTTCTTCGACCCCTCTCATTATAGACACGTTGACTCTTGACTGCTGTAAATGAATACAGTTGCTTCTAATTTCTGGCCTAATATATTTATATAGGGCAAAGAAGAAATGTATCTCTTCGCTGGAATTTCTCCAAGATTCACGTAGAGGAAAAAAAAAACTTATTCATTCATTATGATGATGATGATGCCCACTGGATTCAGGTTCAATCCGACCGATGAAGAGCTTATCGAATTTCTTTGTAGGAAACTTTCATTGTAGGAAATGCAGCTTTATCGCGATTTCATTGTGGAAAGAGTTGTATATGAGCTTGATCCCCAGCATCTTCAATGTCTGTTAAGATCTCTTCTTTCTTCTATCTCATCTCCACATTACAAAGTTTTGGTCTGTTTTATTTATTTTTGGTCCTTGCAATTCCATCGCTGCTTAAATTCACTTCATTTTAGTTAGGGTTTTGCATTTCTTCAATATGCATGTGTTGAGTTTCGTTCTTTCTTTTTTCTAGACTCACACCATCATTTGTTTTCCTTTTTGATCATTCTGTCATGTACGTCCTTCGCATTTTTTTATTTTGGGCCCAATTGATTAAATGTCAGATGCATTATGGCATGACAGAAGTTGTGTTAATTTTTTGCACTTTTTTTTTAAAGGGTAAAGAAGCACTTTCATTCTTTAGCTTGTACCTTCTCTCAGATCATCGTTTGTTTTCCTTTTTTTATCATTATATCATGTGCTTCAATTATTTTTTTTTTTTTTTTTTTTTTTTTTCCATTGATTAAATGTCGCATGTAGTATAGCATGATAGAAGTTTTGTTCATTTCTTGCACTTTTTTATTTGAGGGTAAAGAAGCACTTTCATTCTCTAGCTTATATAGCTTCTACTCCCTAATTTCTTCTCCAAACTTACTGATTTCCTCTTACAATTTGCACGAGAAATTTTAATTTGCTCACTCATGAAATTTGCCCACAGGCCACTATTTTTTTTCAAATATTACAAATCGTGTCCACTTTTTGCTCCCCTTGACGCAACTCTAAGCAAGCAAAAAGGGTAACCTGTAGAGCATCTTCAATTTTAATCATCGTATATCTTCCAGAGTTATCGAAACCTTATCGGCAGATGTAGAACTTGGGTAGATTAATTTCCCTTTAGTCACTAAGGTTTAAGGTTAATTACCGAGTTAGTTTTGCCGTTACTTCAATAATTGTTGGGTCTAATTTTTAAAGAGTAAAATTATATTTTTCCCTGGTATAACTTAAAATTCAAATTAAAAATTACATCATTGAGTGAAGTAAAGAATAATTAATTAAATAGATTTTAATGGAATACATACATACATACATACATACATGCATGCATACATGTATTTGAAGCTCAGGAATTAATTAATTGAGTAATAGTGCAATTCCGAGTAGAGATAGCAAAATTCTTGAATACTTTAGGGCTCCACAGGGATCTGCTCCACATGGGGTGAGATTAAGATGAATTTTTTTGGGGAATGAGGTGGAGAATTTGGAGGAATGGGGGTGTATAATTTTCAAAATTTTGAAGGAATAGGGCTTGGTTTTGTACTCCCCACCCTACCTCAATCTATATTTTTAAATTATTTACTATTAATCAAGGCATTTTGCTTTTGATGTTGTTTCAATATATCGTTCCGATATATGTTGCAGATGGTTGTCTTAATTTTTATTTAAAATTTGAATACTATTGCATTATACTAATGATGGGTTTGCTTGAATTGATTTTACTTTTATACGACTAAAATTATGTAGTATAGTAACTACTATAAAATAAAATAAGTAAATAGATAAACTAGAGTATAAGAAAACTGTTTCTTATATAGGGATATATTATTGAGAAATGGAGTGGGAAGTAAGAGTTAAAATAGAAAACATGGTGGAGAATAGAAAAACACTTCTGTCCTAATTAAGATCAAATTCACCTCTTCCAAAACTAGGTTAAATTCTTTTGCATGACACTTTAAGAGTTTATAATTGTAAGATTTTTCTCTTGGACTTGTTTGGACTTATCTCCCTTTAAAACATCTTATTCTTACAAAATAATAGAGGAGCTTTATATTGTTAGCCTCATATATTTTAATTAATTTCTTGTTTGTTACTTTAAAACATTAATTTTAGAATACTATTATAAAAAAGAATTACATAGAGTCCCAGACAAGAATGAGATACAAAAAGAATCGAATTAAAGATGAAAGCAAAGAAAATAAATCACAAACACTGATTCTCTTTGTCTTTAGCAAATAAAATGATTGATTGCGAATTAACATAAAGATTAATTTACCAATCTTACTTTACCTATGAGTTGATATTGTACGTGCAGGGGATTATAATGTTGCACTATCCACCAACAAAAGATTTTACTTCTGTTTGAGGGAGAACGATTCGAGAGAAGTTTCAGGTCAAGGATGGTGGAGAGCCACAGGTCGTGTTAAGAAAGTTTATGCTAATTATAATAATCAAACTTTAGTTGGTTTCAAGAGACTTCTTATATATTATAGATTCAGTAGAGATCATCCTCATGATCATAAAACAAAGGGTAACAAAGCCATCAAGACTAATTGGATTATGCATGAATATGGCCTTGAATCCAACACAACGGCTAGTGCCATCATTTCTTTCCTTTTTTTTTTTTAAAAAAAAAAATTTCGTTTAACTTTTGCATTAGAGTAATATCAAATATTAGTCACTAATGTTACAAAATAAATAAATTAGTAAAGAATATGGCAGTATTGACATGCAATTAACGCGATCATCATTTAGGTTCTTTTTTTTAAAAAAAAAAAGATAACTAATCGATTTTATATAATTAACAGAACCAAAAGTTATAAGAGACTAACAATTTACTATAACATATGCACCTTAAATTTATTTAATTGAGTGTATAATGTTATGTTTTAATTTCGTTGCTAATTTTCAAAGTTGACGAATTGGTTACAAGTCATTATGGGTAAATTAGACTCTGTTATTAAATTGATCGCGCTCGAATAATTTAAATTTTGTTGCGAGACAAAATCGAGACAATTTGGACTCGATTCAATGGTTGCGTAGTCGGATTTATTTCGGCACTCGGGTCTGGTGTTAGCTTAATTTATATTGAGCTAAAAAAAAAAAGAGGGGTGTCGATATTATTTTTTATATAAGGAAAGAATGAGAGAGGGAAGCGTTTCAGTTTCTTTCCAAAAATAGAAAGGAATAAGAGAGAGAGAGAGAGAGAACCTGTTGACCTGGTTTGACCCGACCCAAACCCATGTGACTTACGACCAAAACCTGGCCGTTTCTCCCATTTCCGACCATCCCACTAGCCATGCTTGGTACCGACTTGAAGCTTGACTACCAGCCGACGTATTCCTACCATAATCGACGCCGGAAAACGGCCAGAACACCAACGATCCAGCTCCAAAACCCGCGGCTCAACCTGTTTTTCTCACAGTCAATCCCACCAATTTTAGGCTACACCACCACTTGATCTTGTTCTTCAGCTCCCCCTCATCATTTTCTAACCAACCCCAACACCTGAAACGGTCGGATTGCCGCCGATCGGCTGCCGAAAAGTTCATGGTTTTGGGGAGCTTGATCCGCCTTTACCGTTGGCACCATTGGACTCACCGGGGTTAGAACTATCAGACCTGAGCTTCCCATCGCCGTTGACCGAGTTCCTGTCACCGTTGATCGTTATGGGCAATTAGGTAATTTCATAAACTTTAGGGGTAATTTTGTAATTTTGAAATTTATTGACATTTTGGTAATTTTAGATTAGGACAGTTAGGTAATTTGATATTTTGGGGGTAATTCGATAATTTAAGTCGTTAGGGGCATTTTTGTAATTTTATATTTTTGGGGGGGAATTTCATAAATTCATAACTTGTGGATATTTTTGTAATCGAAATTAAGGGTAGTTTGGTAATCTGTAATTCTGAGGATAATTTGATAAATTTTGATGTCGAGGGCATTTATGGATTCGAGAATATTTTATTGCGAATAAATGTCGTTTCGAATTTATTAGTTATGATTTGCATTTATGGTTAGTAATTATTTTATTTTCTTAAATTAGGAGGATCAGCGAATGGGAATCAAATTGCGGACGTTGTCTATACCGAGTTTGGACATTGTCACTGTGAGTGGAATATACAAAACTTATTTTCATTGTAGTTTATTATGATTTTAAAATATGGTGAAGCATATTTACGAGATGAGTTTTAGAGGCTTTGATTTAAATAATTTTGTAGAAATAGATTTTATTTGCGTTTCGGTAGTTATTATGAAAAATGTGTTTGATTAATGATTTTTGTTCTCGATTTTGAATATGCATGATAATATTTTAAAGAAAAGAAAAGCAGATTATGTGCGTAATTGTAAGTGACTGAAAGCTTAAGTTTTAAGGAAGGAATTCTATTGTAACAGACTTTCAGAAACAGTGAAAGAGCTTAGCTATAGAAGAATTGAAACAAATCTGGAACATTGCAGATGCTATAGACGCTATTGTAGCAATCCTGGAGCATTGATAGATAAGATTTCGCTCGAGATAACTGAAAGATTATAATATGAAGTTTCTAAAAACAGAGGATACATGCCACACACTTTCAATTGCTTTAATTTTGAGTTATAAAAGGAGCATGCATGAGAAGAAATAAAGGGAATCGTAATTTAAGAAAAATCACAGAGAAAAACAAAAGAAAAATAGAAACTAAGAAGGATTTGATAGCTACAACAGAGAATTCATAAGGAGCAAGAAGGAGAAATCACAAGATTAAACGGATTTCAATCATTTCTCTTGTTTTCTTTTTTTCTATTTATTCATGGGAATGTATTTGATAGATGAAACTATTTTATTTACTATCCTATCACAAATCATGAACTAAATTCGACTGTGGTTGAGTGATAAACGATCTTAATAGATGCTTGACTGACATATATGTGTTGCTCTGTATTTGCTATAGTGTTTGTCTTAACTGTATTTATTTCAATTTCCTATTTCAGCTGACCACCCATTTAATGGATACTAGCTAAGAAAGAGCTTAGAAAATATTTGACTTAGCGGAACCAATTAAGACAATATTTGGTTTTAGATTAGGTTTCCCAAGTTAAGTTAAATCTTAATTTGAATAGGGTTATACTTGATCTAAAATTAGTAAAGAACTAGACATAGGAATTCACCTTGTAGGGTAAGTGGAACTTAGACGGCTAATGTTATATTTAGTGTTGGTATAATAATTGGTTACTATTAAGTTCCATTAGGTATAGGATATCTAACATGCAATAGCTGAGAATGCATCAGAGATTCTTCCCAGTGCTGTAGTAGATGCTGTAGCAATAGTACTGTAATTGAAAAAATAGTCAATGTCATTAAGTGAGTTTATCTACTTAACTACTATATTCCCATTGGTTTCATTATTGTGTTTGACGTGAAAATTTACTTTATTGTCTTTTATTTATTGTACTCTTAGATTAATTAGTGCATTAGATTTATAAATTGCCTTAATTCAATTAGATAAAACTACACTGTTAAGATTGTTGTAGTAAGTCTGATAACATCAATCCCTGTAGAGACAATATGAATACTCATCAATATATTGCTTGTTGTGTACACTTGCGCATTGACATCCATAGCAATAGAAATAATCCAATATATACCATAAATAAATAGGTAGAAAAATAAAAAAATAAAATTCAAGTAATAAACTAACCACAAGAGACACAAATTTTTAAGTCGAAAATTCAAAGTGGGAAAAATCACTGAACCATAGTCCAATAAAATCTTCTATTATATTAATGGGATTACAGTATAAATTCTTTTCTAAATAACAATAGAGGCTAATCACATCAAGAATCTCAATATTTTTAGCTTACAGTAACAGCATAATATGTGTCTCTCTAACAAGTGGATATCTCAAATAATAGCCAACGAGAGAATAAAATAAAAATCAAGATCAGTAAGATTGTAGAGGGTGATGCTAAGAACTTACCTTTAAAATTTAGAAGAAAACGAAGTTAATTTCACCTTTTGATCGTCCAATCAAATATTGAAACCTAAACCCCTAAATTGTAATAGTCAGCCATTGTTCTCTCTTTTTTCTCTCTCATCTTTTTCTTCTCCAATTAGGTCAGCCCTTTTAAAGCCACATTTCATGGAAAATTTCATCAAAGTCCAAAGCTTAACATTAATTAAACATCAAGTAAGCCTTTTTGGACTTTAGACTTTTGGGCTCCCAAATGAGATGGACCCAATCAATTGCAGACCATTCTAAGCTTAGTTTTGAGTATTGTCCTACAAGTGAGAAAGAAAAGCAAGAGATGAAAGGAGTTGCTTATGCTTTAGCAGTTGGTAGTTTGATATACGCCATGGTTGTACAAGATCAGATATTACTCATGCAGTTAGTGTAAATTGGACAGCAGTGAAGTAGTTTTTCAAATATCTTAGAAGTACTTCCAAGGCATGTTTATATTTTGGTGGTGATAAATCTGTGTTACAAGTGTACACA
Organism: Luvunga scandens; assembly: GCA_030449905.1. Classification (NCBI taxonomy): domain Eukaryota; kingdom Viridiplantae; phylum Streptophyta; class Magnoliopsida; order Sapindales; family Rutaceae; genus Luvunga; species Luvunga scandens. The sequence goes on along the minus strand of JASUUG010001064.1, from coordinate 925,502 downwards.
GATACAATATGGCAGGAGATGTGGATTCTAAAAAATCTATATTAGGATATTTGCTCATCTTTGCAGGGAGAGTAGTCTTACGGCAATCTAGACTTCAACAATGTGTTGCCTTGTCTATTATTGAAGTAGAATATATTGCAATCACTGAAGGTTGCAAAGAAACCTTGCGGATGAAAAATGTCCTACAAAAGTTGGGTGTGAAGCAAGATAGCTATATTGTGACAGTTAGAGTGCTATTCACTTGGCAAAAAATTTGACATACCATTTGAAATCCAAGCATATTGATGTGAGGTGATATTGGATAGGAGAGGTGCTTGAGAGGAAATAGTTATAGCTTGAGAAGATTCACACAACAGAGAATTGGTCAGATATGATGACAGAGTCATTACCCAAGGAGAAGCTGAAAAGCTGTATGCAAAAAGTGAGCTTGGTGGTGCCCTTACATGATTTAAAGGGGGAGATTTGTTGGGTTTATCTCATTTGGGGGCCCAAAAGCCTAAAGTTTAAAAAGACTTACTTAATGTCTAATTAATATTAAGTTTTGGACTTGGATGAAATTTGCCATGAAATGGCAGAAAAGACGAGAAGAAAAAGACAAGAGAGAGAAGAGAGAATAGTGACCAATTATTACAATTTTGGGGTTTGGGTTTCAATTTTTAATTGGACGATGAAAGGTGATATTAACTCTATTTTTTTATAAATTTTAAGGGTAAGTTCCAGGCATTGCCCTTTGCAATCATACTAGTCTTGATTTTTATTTTATCCTCTCGTTGGCGATTATTGAAGATACCCACTTGTTAAAGAGATAGATATTAAGTTGTTACTGTAAGCCAAAAATATTGAGATTCTTGATATAGTTAGCTTCTAGTATTATCTAGAGAAGAATTTGTGCTGTAATCTCATTAATATAGTGGAAGATTTTATTGAACTACAATCTCGTGGTTTTTCTTACTCTAGGTTTTCTATATAAAAATTTGTGTCTCTTGTGGTTGGTTTGTTGCTTGAATTTTCTTGGTTTATTTTTCTGCCTATTTATTTGTGGTGCACATCTTATTTTAATCACACAAAGAGGAAAGAGTCTTATTTCCATTTAATTTGCAGCTACTTGTGTGAGTTCCTTTCCAGACATTTCATTACATTCATTCATAGGATAATCCCTTTTTTGTTGAAGCAATCCTAGATCACATCGTAAAGAGTTTAGATTATCATATTTTCTTGATTCAATTCTTGGAGATTTAGTGTGACACTGCTATTGGTCAAAGGTTAAAGGTTCAACATTAATTGGACTCAAAGTCAAAGAAATTAGATTTTCTTATGCATCTTTTCTCTTAAAGAATGCATCTAGAGTCTTTTATGGCTTAACCATAACTTGAGAAAATATTATTTTTATATATAAAGGTTATTGGACCACTAATAATGCAATGACAAAAATTTATTATTTAAAAAGAAATAAGGGGACATTCAATTATTTTTTAATTTCTAGTAAGTGGAGAGGAGATTCTTTTCATCTTTTTTTTTTTTTTTCAGTTTCTAATTTGTCTAGCTATTAACTATTTGCTAATGGAAAAAAAATGGAAACTAGAAATTCATTATTCTAGAATCAAGACAATCATAAAACTATATATTAACAAAATCAATGTTCAAGATCAAGATTTACCTTCAATTGAGAAGTTTTGCTAATTCGTTAGTTGATCAAGCATCATCCATGGATAAGGAAGTTTATCTTCTTCATTTAAGCATTGGAAAAAAAAGTCTATTTAGTATTTCTTCATTAAATGATAAGGTTCTATTTAGGTCTTCTTCTTCTTCTTCTTTGACTCTTTTTTTTTTTTTTACAATTATATGACTAAACGACAATGATGGTTCCTTAAAAGATTTACACCTGGTTAATATAGACTAATGCATACCATTTTCTTTGCCCAACGTAAATTTATTTTAGTTAATGAAGGCTTGCCAAGCAGTGCAAGTAATGTTGCATGCCAAACATGCCATTAGATATCCAATTACAATTGATTGCTGTGTTATCTTCATAAACAAGGCATAGTGAGTGCATCGCCCGTCCAATAGAATTTAATTGCTTAGAATACGATAATTTTGATGTGTATCAATCGGCACTGTTTAACGTTTAATTATTATTAAAAAAAAAAGCTACAACACGAGCATGATTTTATTTGGCATTCGCACACGTAAATTTTTCCCCATACGAAATCGCCTTGACAGTTAATAAAATTACATTTAATAGAAACAACATTGAAATTTAATGCTCGTGCACCGTGGTTTTCACATTTATATGAATTTTAAGTTTGACCCCTCATTTCTTTTATACTTTGATATAGCCCTCAAAATTTAACTGTTGGCCGAAGTTAATAAATTTTGAGTTATAATCTAGTCAAATTTATAATTTCTCTATTATGATCCCTGTCAAATCAAAATCTGCGATTGGGTGTTTAATTAATGTATGTGTTGGAGTTCAGTTATGTATGTTCTGATGGTGGAGTATAGAGTTGCTGATGGTCTAGGATAGAGGTTCATCTTATATGCTACTATTAAATCACGTCATAAGGTTTTCTTTTATTTTATTTTTTTAGGAGATTTTATTTTTTTTTATTATATGTAATATTTTATTGATTTAATATATCTGAATTTATTTGTTGGGATATTAAACTGTTGTCACATTATTGTGTTGTCTTAATGTGTACTACAATAAGTCTTTTTTTTACTATGAACATGGTTATGATCTACAATAGGTGAGATGAGTAAAACTAAGTTAGATCTTAAAAAAAATCATGCACTAAATATTGGTTTAGTGTTATTATCTTTCTACTATGAACATGGTCATCATCTACAATACCTCATATATTATTAAATATTAGTATGCGATTTTTTTTTTATTTAGAAAAATCATACTGAACATGTTAGTTTTATGTTTTGGGCATTATCGTATTTGACTCTTGAATCTTAGGTCCTGTTATGGCTGTGGAGAATATAAATATCGTATGTGAGCTCGATCTTGCTTAAGATGTAATAAAATTGGCTAATTTAGCTCTATTTATGAATTTTTGCTTCTCCTATAATACCAATGTAGCCTTATTGAAAAATTAACAAACCACAATGTCTAATTGTAATTTTCCTGACAATTAGGGACGTTAATGTTTGATACCTTGGCGCTCAAAAAACGCACATTGCGCCTAATGCAGTACCGACTCTGCGGCTTCCACCAAGTCTCACATAAAAGCTCTGAGAGCTTTCAAGATTCTAATATCGGGAATCTTAATTCACCTTCACACTCTTTTAATTACTCATTCACAATGTTTCCTTTTTTAGAATTCCGAAACCCTAGTTGAGTTTTTACTACCCATTTTCAGTTCTTTGTTGGCTTTTGGGTTTTTGCTTAAACTTTGATCATAAAGCTTTTAAGTTCACCATCTGGGTTTATTGTGCCGTTCATTTGGGCTTTTTTTAACTTTTTTTTTTCCTTCTGTTCGATAATATTTGGTCATATGTTTGGCAACCTGAGACTTAAGCCTGTGCTTATGTTTGTTTTAATTGCTAAAACGTAAAATGCTGTGGAAGGGAAATTAATTAAAAGATTTAAAAATTTAATTTTATTCTGGACATGCCTAGAGCATTGAATAATTTTACCTCAAAGTTTCATACTAGGAATTTGATGGTCTGTTTGGGGAAAAAAGTTAATCTTTTCTGGAAAATGGGTTACCAAGATTTTATTTTATTGTATTTTTTCATTTTTTATTTTTTATTTTTTATTTTTTAAGTTTCTTGGGAGAAAAAGATGACTGAGAAAATAATACAATGCATGGGAAAGATGACTGAGAAAATAATACAATGTATGGGGTTGCTTAATTTTTTATAAGTTACATATCATCTCTAGTTTTGGACTTGGCTTGGGTGCTGACTGCTGAAGCTATAAAGGAAGTGCATTTTTTCCCCTTTTTTTACTTTTGATAAGAAGTGAAAAGCAAGAAATTTGCATAATTGGACAATTACGCATGCTTTCACGGCGGTTAGTGACATAAATGCATATCGGAATTTCTTGGACTTCTTTGATAAAGCTTTGAGTGTAAACCTGAGTCTTGGTATTTGCTTTTCTAATACAGATATTAATTTGAGTAGAGTTGTGCCTGGAAAGAACTGAAATGATTTCTGCTTCAGATTTATGTGCGACTGAAGACACTGTCCTTTTATTATTGGATTACTTGGTTGATCCATTGCTACCAGCAAGACCTTCCTCGCGAGATACTCCATCTGAATCTCTACAGCAGTCTGTTGAAAAACAGGTGGTCTTTTCGTGCTTTGTTTGATCTTGCATTTTGGCTTCCCCTTTTTAAGGCTTCATTGCAACTCTTCTCAAACTACCATGTTTTTTTTGGATTGAATGATTAACTTTCTTGTTTGTTGCATGCTATTGTTATTCTGAAAGCAGTCTTTCTATTTCGTATCTTTTTATTTATTGACTTTAACATCTTCGGAAACTATCAGATTATTTATATTAACTTTATGATTCTCTCTTTCGTAAATCATGTTGCGATATGTTTCTAAATGTTTTTTTGGTGAAAATGATACTGGAGTTGTATTTTATGAGCCTCAGTGGAGTAGATTTAAGTTCGTCACTTGAATGTCCATCAAGTATCATTCTGTTATGGGAAGCTTTGCACGATTTTCATTTCTTTTCGGAATGAAGAAAAAAGTATGTCCATCTGCTTTCAGATATGCAAAAGCCAGTATTTATTCCTTTAGTTAATTTAGTCGTTGTGACTTTTGGGGGCATGTCATGATTTGGATTTTGGATTCTTCTTGTGGCTATTAGGTGGCAATTGGTAAGATCTCTAGGGGTGAGATTTAGGTAAATTCTGCAGCATTTAGTTTACATTTATGTACTATTTAAAATAAATAAATAATTAAATAAAATAAAGATATGGAAACATTAGCTAAGTTAGATGGTTGATAGAACCAAGGGAATATTAAGCTAAAATGTGATCCTCAGTCCCCTTATCCTCCCAAAATCAAATTCTCTTTCTTATTGCTTACAACATAATGCACTCAACAGAAAAGAATTTTTCCAAAAACAGTGATTAGAGTCTTTAACGACCGTATTGAAATCCCATCCATTTTGATACCATCTTTACTTCGAATAAGAGAATGTAATAAATAATCACATCTAACTAGTTAGAGCTTATGCCCTTAACTATTAGCTTAAGGTTTGAGGTTGTAACATATGCACCATAATTTATTTAATCGAGTGTATACTGTTATTTTTAATTTCATCGCTAATTTTCAAAGACGTCAAATTGGTTACAAATCGTTACGGGTAATTGAATACAATTATTAAATTGATCATCTTTGAATAATTTAAATTTGTCATGACACAAAATCGAGACAATTTGGACGCAATTCAATGGCCCCGTAGTCGGATTTTATTTTGACACTCGGGTTCAGTATTAGCTTAATTTGTATTAAATTTAAAAAAAAAAAGCAAAAGAAATTGGTTCTTATAAATGGAAAGGGAGAGAGAGAGAGAGAGAGAGAGAGAGAGAGAGAGAGAGAGAGAGAGAGAGAGAGAAGCTGTTGTTGACTCGTTGACCGACCCGTGACCCAACCTGGCTGGATCTCATATTTTTGGCCACCCCATTGGCTGAGCTTGGTACTGATATGAAGCTTGTGAGATGTTGGTCATATCCCTGCCGTCATTGCTGACAGAAACTGACCAGAATGGCGGTGATCAAGCTCGAAAACCTGCGGCATCAACCCATTTTTCTCGTTGTCAATTTTGTCAGTTTTAGGCCATGCCACCACTTGGATTTTGTTCCTCAGCTCCCCCTCATCATTTTTTGACCAACTTCGTCACCTGAAACAGTCGGATTGCTGTCGATCAATCGCCGGAAAACTCACAACTTTGGGGAGCTCGATCTGCAGTCACCACTACGCATGGGAGGTCACCGCTGATACCATTGGACTCACCGAGGTCAGAATTATTAGACCTGAGCTTTCTGTCGCCATTGATTGAGTTTTGGTCAACGTTGACCATTAGAGGCAATTTGATAATTTTAAAAACTTCAGGGGTAATTATGTAATTTTAAAATTTTATGGACATTTTAGTAATTTTATATTGGGGCAGTTAGGTAATATGAGATTTTGGGGGTAATTTGGTAATTTAAGATTTTAGAGGCATTTTAGTAATTTCTTGATGCAAGGGTATTTTGGTAATTTTATATTTTTTTAGGGTAATTTTGTAAATTTAGAACTCGTGGATATTTTTGTAATCAAAATTGAGGGTAGTTTGATAATCTGTGATTCTGAGGATAATTTGGTAAATTTTGATGTCGAGGGTATTTTGGTAATTTTTTAAATTTGAGAATATTTTATTGCGGATAAATGTCATTTCGATTTTATTAGTTATGATTCATATTTATGTTATTTCCTTAAATTAGGAGGATCTGCGAATGAGAATCAACCCACGGACTTTATCGATACCGAGATCGGACATCGTCACTATGAGTGGCATATACAAAACCTATATAAAACCTATTTTCATAGTTATTATGATAGTAAAGCATGTTTACGAAATAAGTTTCAAATGCTTCGATTTAAATGATTTCGTAGAAATGGATTTTATTTGCGTTTTGGTATTTTTTTCGAAAATTGTATGATTAATGATCTTGTTACTGATTTTGAATATGCATGATAATATTTTAAAGAAAAGAAAAGCAGATTTAAGGCATGTTAAATGAATAAGGAAATGAGATTTCGGATGAGATTATATGTTTATGTATATGTGTATAAACTGTTGTTTGCAAAATCATTAGACAGTACCATTCTCCTTCAGATATAGTGATACAGATGAGATGAGATGAGATATGCATGTGGTATGATGAATATAGAAACACTGATATTGAGATACAAATGATATAGATGAGATACAGGCTTTAGGGCTCGTCTGAGTACACATGGAGGCTTTGGGCCGTGTACTCAGACGACTTTATCTTTTGGGGATCAAATAATGCATGCATAGATATGATGAGATACGAGATGATATTCCTTGATTTATTCGTGTAGCTCCGGGGTGTGACGGTACCTATATAGTATATCATTTCTTCTCCTTTAAGGTCTGAATATAATGAGATATGAGAGGACATTTCCTGATCTATCTGTGTAGCTTCAGAGCGTGATTGTACTCAGATAGTACGTCATTGCCTGTCTGTTGAGGTCTGGATATGATGAGATATGAGATAGTACTTCTCTATCTATCCTTGTAGCTCCGGGTTGTGATTGTACTCAAATAGTACTGAAATACTATCTAGGCTACCCAAAAGGGAGGGTGAATTGAGTTTTTAAAAATTAAGCCAATAAAATTACACAATATTAAAACTAATGTCTTAATCAAAATTAAAAGCAATAAATTCAACAATGTTCAAAATTAAAAAGGATAATGGAAGAGAAATCAAACACGTGATTTTTACGTGGTTCGGCCAACCGTGCCTACGTCCACGCCTCCAAGCTCACCGGGCTTGAGGATTCCACTAAGTAAGCCTCCAAGGCTTCAAAACACTTACAATTGACTTCCAAGGTGTCAATGAACCTTTACAATAAGAGATTAACCCCAATCTCTTAACCAAAGTGTTTCCCAACACTTACAATCACTCAATGATAGAGATTTAAAACAAACAATCTCTCACACAATCTAAATGATTACAATTACAATCTTAAAGTGTGAGGAAATGAAATAAAGCAAGTTTGAAGCACAAAAAAGATTATTTTCTCAGTAGGAAACTCAAATATCAAATGTTGGATCTCCTTGTGTTTGAATTTGATTGAACCTTTTTATAGTTGGCGCTAGAAACTAGCTGTTATTGACTTTCTGAGAATAATCGGTTCACCGGTTGGCTCTATCGTGTAGCCGTTTTGACTTTTCAACTAGCCGTTGTTCTTTGATTTTAAATAAACGGTTTACCGTTTACTATTATCGGATAACCGTTTATTTCCAAAAACCTGCAAAATAAAACTTAGCTCTCCGTTTTTGCTAAACGGTTCAAGAGTAGAAAAACCTTCTCTTTACTGAAATTTATCGGTTAGCCGGTTTAAATAAATGGTTCACCGTTAATTTCCAGAACCTATGAAATAAACTCAGCTTTCCGTTTTTGCTAAATGGTTCAAGAGTAGAAAAGTTTCTCTTTACTAGATTTTATCAGTTAGCCGTTATAAATAAACGGTCCACCGTTAATTTTCAAAACCTGTGACACAAACTTAGCTTTCCGTTTGTACTAAACGGTTCAAGGCTAAAAAACTTTCTCATCACTGTAAATTATCAGTTAGCCGTTTTATATAAATGTTCACCGTATTTTTCAGAATCTTTGTTAAGGAATGGTGCAGGATTTTAAAGATAATTTTTCTCTCTGTAAATTATCGGTTCACCGTTTTCCACTAAATGGATCACCGTTAATTTCCAGTTTCATCATTTTAAAAAATATTTTGTTTCTTTAAACATATGTATGACTTTAATAAGTTCATTTTAATAGCCCCAACATTTTAATAAATAACATATAATTTTTGTTATCATCAAAATCATTATTATAAGATTAACAATCTCCCCCTTTTTGATGATGACAAATTTTATATGTGAAGGTAAGAAAAATTTTGTTTTAACTCCCCTTGAAAATAAGCTCCCTTGAAAAATAAACAAAAAATTTTTGGTAACTCCTGTTTTGCTATTCTCCCCCTTCAGCATAAAAAAGAAAAGAATAAAAAATAGCCGCATTTTGACAAGTAAAAATTTCAGCAGCATTTCCCTTGTATTTTAAGCATCCCCAAACAAAAACATACACCCAACAAATCAAGAATAGGATACAACCAATTGAACCAAGCAATAAGATCAAGATCAAAATGAGAAAACAATCATAGATATATAACATAAGCATCCAACATCATACATAAATAATCAAAGTCATGAAATGTTCGTGCGAAATCAATATGTTCGAAACACTAAGAAACTACTGCGGAGGAGGAGGAGGAGGAAAAGAAGAGGATGATGGAATGTCGAGTGTAGAAAAGATACGCTGCTGTCCGTCCAATATTTGCTGCTGTTGAAGCTGAAAGGACGCAAACTGATCTTGAAGCTGCTGCTGCTACTCGGAAAGTGCTCGAACATCGCTAACAAGCTGTTGAGGAAGACTATCTTGAGTAGATGGAGCATATGAAGTCGGTGGAGCATCTGCTGGAGGATGTGAGATAGATCCGCGACAAGGGGGTGGAGGTCTAGCACCAAGCCTAAAATCTGTTAGCTGGTCAGAAGTGAAAATTTCGTTTAGAAACCGGTTATCCTCTGGAGCTACGAGGGTGTCTTGGTTTTTCGCATTTGGCGTTTTGATCCAATCTTAACGCCTTCGAGAAAACCCAATCGCTGAGATAGCCTCTTTCCCAATCTTTTTCATCTCAACATATACCGATTTGCGAAGAGGTACTAAAAAATGTCGCAGAAGCTTAGAAATAATTCTACCGTATGAAAACAACCTATGATTAACCGTAGGAGTATTCAATATATGTCGCAAAATAATATACCTGAGATTAATAGGGCGTCCACTAAGAAGACTATCAAGAATCCTTACATCCAACCTAGTGACCTCATCCGAATGTCCCTTCCTAGGGGTGACAATATGCTGCAAAATGTTATGGAGAATTCTAACCTGCAGCCGTAAAAGTTGTGACCTAAAAGTAAGTGTACAAATCTCATCAGAGAGATCCCGACGCCTATAGATGTTTCTAATCGCTTTGTGATGAACAAAATCAGCAAATGATAATTCCTTCCTAAAAGTGTAGATATCATGTCCAGAAAGTGGGAGTCCTAAAATGTGGTTTAAATCCATAACATCAAAATCAATAGGAACACCCCCGATATTGGTAACTATTCTATCTACTCTTTCTGCCGACAATTCCATGTTCGAATAAAAAACACGAACTAGGTTAGGATATATCCTCTCCTCTATGTCCAATGCAGACTCCCATGACAACAACATCTGCTTAACACTTTTACCACAAACAACCAACTCCTCAAAATTATCTAAATCCACAAAGTAAGAGTCGATTACCTTACAACCCATGAATTGGGTTTCAAATCGTTTTGCCAGTGGAGCTGTTGGAAAATGGATTTTCTGGAACTCGGAGGGCTCCCTAGGTGGTATGGGGTTTCTACTTGGGACTGATTTCCTCTTACGACCCGTTCTTGATGATTCGGCCATTGTTGAAGCTTGAGAGTTTGGGATTTTCACAAAATGATCAAAATGAATGAAATGGAACCACTTAGATGAACAAGGAAGTGTAGAGAAAGGTATTTGAAGACTCAATTTGGTAGGAAAATGTCAAAAATTGAGTTAAAAATGAAGAAAACCTTTCAGCTGCCGTTAGGGTTTCAAATTGGGATTTGTTGATTTGGGCTGTAATTTGATGTTTTGAGTGATTAAAATTGGTTTAAAGATGATGGGAAATGTTTCTATGACCTTGATTTGGTAAGAAATGACAAGAAAAATGAAATATTTAAGAGAGAGAGAGCTCAGGGTTCGCGGGTTTCAGAGAAAACGGTGAGGGGGTAAGTGGAGACGAGGAAGAAGAACTGAAACAGTTTCTATCGCACAAAAACGGCGAGCCGTTTAAAGAAATCAGTTTATTGATAGCGTCCAGAGAGCTAGAAAACGTAATCGGTTAACCGTTAGTAATAAACGGTTAGCCGCTAATATAAAAAAAAACTTTCTAGTGTTTCTGGAATTAAACGGTAAACCGTTTTGAGCATAAACGGTAATCCGTTTTCTTGACTTTGATTTCGCACATATGTTTTTATCTACGTCCAACATTCAATACATTTCTAAATCATTTTATTGATCAAGAATGTCTTGTAAGGCCAATATAATGCATGATTCTAAAATTTAAACACATCCAAAGCAAACAATTATCATATTATAGAAAAACAAAGAAGATCTTGAAGTCTGAATCTCTTGAGTAAATCTTTCAAATATTTGGCTTGATTGATAAAGATTCCTTCTTCATTTTGTCTTATTTGTAATTCGAGGAAGTACTTCAGTTCTCACATCATACTTATCTCGAATTCTTTGCTCATACAAGATGAAAAATCCTTACACAGAAACTCATTAGTAGAACCAAAAATGATATCATCAACATAGATTTGAACAATAAATATATTTTGATTCTTATGCATGATAAAAAGTGTAGTATCCGCTCTACCCATTGAAAAACCATTTTCCAAAAGAAATTTACTAAGTTTATCATACCAAGCTCTAGGTGCTTGTTTTAATCCATACAAAGCTTTTGACAACTTGTAAACATGATTTGGTAATTTTTCATTTTCAAAACCAGGGGGTTGTTTCACATACACTTCTTCCATAATGTACCCATTTAGAAATGCACTTTTGACATCTATTTGATACAAGACAAAATTCTTATAATATGCAAATGCTAAAAGCATCCTAATGGATTCTAATCTTGCTACAGGTGCAAAAGTTTCATCAAAATCAATTCCTTCTTCTTGATTATAACCTTGAGCTAATAACCTAGCTTTATTCCTTACAACCACACCCGATTCATCCATTTTATTCCTAAATACCCATTTAGTGCCTATGATGGATTGATGTTCTAGTTTAGGAACTAATTTCCACACATTATTTCTTTCAAATTGATTTAACTCCTCTTGCATTGCCATAATCCAAGATTCATTATTTTCCGCATCCGCAAAGGATTTTAGTTCAATTTGAGATATAAATGCGTTATGTGCACATGTGTTCATAAGTGATGATCTAGTGGTTATACCTTGTGAAGGTTTTCCTAAAATTAAGGTTTTAGGGTGAGAAGAGACATACCTCCACTGCTTGGGGAGTGTTTGAGAATTACCTTCATTTTGCTCCATATTATTTTGTTCTTCTTGTTGCTTCCCTTGATTCCCGCAAGATGAAGCATCTTGTTTGACGTTTGAAGGTTCTTCTCGTGGCACTTCTTCATCTACATCATTAATGACTTTCTCCATAAAGGAGGAGTTAGACTCATCAAATGTAACGTGCATGGATTCTTCAACAACCAAGGTTCTTTTATTATAAACTCTATAAGCTTTGCTAGTATTTGAATATCCAAGAAAAATACCAATATCCGATTTTGGATCAAATTTACCAAGATTGTCTTTTGTATTCAATATGAAACATTTGCATTCAAAAACTTTGAAATAACCAATGTTGGGTTTTTTATCTTTCCAAAGCTCATAATGAGTTTGATTAAGAAGTGGTCTAATTAAAACACGATTTAAAACATAACATACGGTATTTACGGCTTCGGCCCAAAATATTTTGGTAATGTATTCTCATTTAACATAGTTCTAGCCATTTCTTGAATAGACCTATTCTTTCTCTCAACAACTCCATTTTGTTGAGGAGTCCTAGGTGATGAAAAATGATGTATAATGCCAAAATCATTACAAAAACTTTTAAATGCATGATTTTTAAATTCTCCACTATGATCACTTCTAATACAAGTAATGAAATACCCTTTTTCATTTTGAACCTTTTTACAAAAGACTTTAAATGCATTAAATGCATCATCCTTATTAACTAAAAATAATACCCATGTATATCTAGAATAATCATCTATAATTACAAATGCATAATATTTACCACTTAAACTAGCATATCTAGAAGGTTCAAACAAGTCCAAGTGAAGAAGTTGAAGCGGTTTTAAAGTAGAAATATGATTTTTGTTTTGGAAAGAAGTTTTGATTTATTTTTCAAATTGAAATACTTCACAAATTTTATCTTTTTCCAAACCAATTTTCGGAAGAACTTTAACTAAATCGTTTTTGGAAATCTTTGAAATTAAATCCATGCTTGCATGTCCTAGTCTTCTATGCCATAACCAACTATCATCATGTAATGCGGAAAAGTATTTATCAAGGGTTGATGCACAATCTATATCAATGATATAAACGTTAACACACCTCTTTCCAACAAAAACAATTTTACCATCACATGCATTTTCAATAACACAATTTGTTTTATCAAAAATAACTTTATATCTTTTGTCACACAATTGATTAATACTAAGCAAGTTATGTTTTAGATTTTCAACTAAACATATATTCTTAATGAGAGTTGAGGAAACTTTACCGACATTGCCAATACCAATGATTTTTCCTTTTGAATTATCTCCAAAAGATACATCCCCTCCATTTTCGATTTTGGTAAAGCTTGAGAGCCATGAATAGTCACTGGTCATATGTCTTGAGCATCCGCTGTCCAAATACCACTTATTTCTCTTTCCCTTCTTCTTTGATTCCTGCAGTGAATATCTCAAGTTTTAGGTACCCAAAACTTTTTGGGTCCTTGAGTGTTAGTAATGGTTCCTTTTGGAACCCAAACACATTTAACTCCATAATATGCATTTTTCTTAATAGGACATCTATATTTCATGTGACCATCTCCATTACAATAATGACAAATAATTTTATGATTATTAGTGGAAGTAGCCTTAACAAAGTAGCTTTTGTAGTATTTTTATTTCAAGTTAGGTTTATAACCAATCCCTCTTTTATCAAACACACATTTTTGGGCACCAAGTAATTTTTCTAAGTTCTTTTGCCCATTTGTGAATTTTGACACAATCTCATTTAGTTCATTGCTCTTTTTTTTAAGTTCTTCATTTTCTTTGATCAAGTCATCAACATGTAATTTTTCATGCTCATATGAAGTACTTTGTTTACCTTTTAAAGATGCACTCCTATCATGCAATCTTTCATTATCTAATTCTAGCCCTTTAACCTTATCATTTAACAAATCATTACAGTTTTGCATGGCATCCTTTTCATTTGAAAGTTCTAATATTTTCTTCTTAAGACATGTATTTTTCTTTCCAATTTTCATCATATCACTATGCAACTCATTGAAAGCATCATATAATTCATTATAAGATGGAAGATCACTTACCTCATCAAGCTCATCTTCTCCTATTGCCATGAGTGCCAAGTTTGATATTTCTTATGATTGTTCATCTTCACTTAACTCTTCATCACTATCATCCCATGTTGCCAACATGGCTTTCTTCTTAAATTTGTTGAGAAGAGGACATTCTGATTTTATATGACTCGGCTTTTTGCATTTATAGCATATGATTGCTTCCTTCTTCTCCTTTTGATTCTTGAAATTTCTAAACTTTCTTCGATCACGGGTTTTCTTGAAGAACTTCCTGAATTTTCTAGCTATCATGGCCATTTCTTCATCTTCAAGTTTGCTCTCCTCATCACTTTCAGATTTTGATGCTTTGAAAGCGATACTTTTCTTCTTCTTATCTTCATCTCCTCTCTTGGCTGCTAAATCTTCTTCATAAGAGATAAGTGAGCCAATTAAATCATCAATAGACAAAATGTTTAAATCTTTGGCTTTCTCAATGGCAGTTCTTTTAGGTCTTCATTCTTTTGGTAATGACCTAATGATTTTCTTTACCTTCTCGCTATTTGAAAAGGTTTTAGCAAGTGCCCCTAGAGTGTTTACAATGTCCGTAAATCTAGTATATATAGAGTAGACACTTTCATTTTGTTCCATTTGGAACAATTCATATTGCCTAGTATATCTACTTATTTTAGATTCTTTGACTTGGTTTGTACCTTCATAAACAACTTTAAGTTTCTTCTAAATTTCATAAGCATTAGAACAACTTGAGACTCTATGAAATTCTTTCTTATCTAGGGCACAAAATAGGGCATTCATAGCTTTAGAATTTAGTGAAGCTTTTCTCTTTTCAAACTCATTCCATTCACGTGAAGGTTTCAGAATATCTTCTCCTTCCTCATTTTTAGTTATAGGCATGAATGGACCATCACATACAACCTCCCATATTTCATAATCTAAAGCTTGCAAATAAATTCTCATCCTAGTTTTCCAATAGGTATAATCATTACCATAAAAAAATGGTGGCCTAGTGGTGAATTGTCCTTCCCTAAAGCTAGAATCATTTTGGGTTGTCATGGATCTTTTACTCTAGACAATTAAGTCCTAACAAGAGAACCTTGCTCTGATACCAATTGAAATATTAACTAGGCTACCCAAGAGGGGGGGTGAATTGGGTTTTTAAAAATTAAGCCAATAAAATTGCACAATATTAAAACTAATGTCTTAATCAAAATTAAAAGTAATAAATTCAACAATGCTCAAAATTAAAAAGGATAAGGGAAGAGAAATCAAACACGTGATTTTTACGTGGTTTGGCCAATCGTGCCTACGTCAACGCCTCCAAGCTCACCGGGCTTGAGGATTCCATTAAGTAAGCCTCCAAGGCTTCAAAACACTTACAATTGACTTCCAAGGTGTCAATGAACCTTTACAATAAGAGATTAACCCCAATCTCTTAATCCAAGTGTTTCCCAACACTTACAATCACTCAATGATAGAGATTTAAAACAAACAATCTCACACAAAATCTAAATGATTGCAATTACAATCTTAAAGTGTGAGGAAATGAAATGAAGCAAGTTTGAAACACAAAGAAGATTATTTTCTCAATAGGAAACTCAAATATCAAATGTTGGATCTCCTTGTGTTTGAATTTGATTGAGCCTTTTTATAGTTGGAGCTGAAAACTAGCCGTTATTGACTTTCTGAGAATAATCGGTTCGCCGGTTGGCTCTATCGGTTAGCCATTTTGACTTTTCAACTAGCCGTTGTTCTTTGATTTTAAATAAACGGTTTACCGTTTACTATTATCGGATAACCATTTATTTCCAGAAACCTGCAAAACAAAACTTAACTCTCCGTTTTTGCTAAACTGTTCAAGAGTAGAAAAATCTTCTCTTTACTGGAATTTATCGGTTAGCCGGTTTAAACAAACGGTTCACCGTTAATTTCCAAAACCTATGAAATAAACTCAGCTTTCCATTTTTGCTAAACGGTTCAAGAGTATAAAACTTTCTCTTTAATGGATTTTATTGGTTAGCCGTTATAAATAAACGGTCCACTGTTAATTTCCAGAACCTGTGACACAAACTTAGCTTTCCGTTTGTGCTAAACGGTTCAAGGCTAAAAAACTCTCATCGCTGTAAATTATCGGTTAGCCGTTTTCTATAAACGGTTCATCGTTAATTTCCAGAATCTTTGTTAAGGAATGGTGCAGGATTTTAAAGATAATTTTTCTCTCTGTAAATTATCGGTTCACCGTTTTCCACTAAACAGATCAATGTTAATTTTCAGTTTCATCATTTTAAAAAATATTTTGTTTCTTTAAACATATGTATGACTTTAAGAAGTTCATTTTAATAGCCCCAACATTTTAATAAATAACATATAATTTTTGTTATCATCAAAATCATTATTACAAGATTAATAAGTACGTCATTGCCTGCCCGTTGAGGTCCGGATATGATGAGATTATTCCCCTGGGTATTTATTTGGTGATAGTTTTCGGTATTCAGTATTAATATTCTAAGTATTATGGATTTCATTGATTTATGCAATATTATCTAAATTGTGATATTATTATTTGAGTACATGATTTGAATTTGATAAGTTTATTTAAGTTCTTATGATGTTTTGATGAAATTGTTTGGAGAAATATTAAATTAATTTTAGAGTAAAGTTAATTTCAAAAACTACTATCCACTCATTGGGCTCACTGAGTTTTATACTCACCTTGTTTTATTATATTTCACCCCCCAACAGGAGATTCACAAGTACAACAGTTGACCTAGCAACGATAGTTATTTTAGAATTATGGCCACGTGATGGTGTTAGGAGTTATAAATGTACTTATTCAGATATTTTGGAATTATATAATTTGTTACAATTTGGTAATTGTGGATAACCTATGTATTTTATCTAATATTGGATATCTAAGTGATTTGATATTTTATTAAGGAGTTTGATTGACGAAGTTGGTTGTAATTGGAATTATTTTTTAGAGTGTTTATTTTCTTAATTGCAAGTTTGGTTATGTGATAATTATAGGGGAGATTCTGCTGAATTTTCAGTAGAATTCTTATTAATTAGATTGTGTCAGAATGATTAAATAAAATTAGGCCAATTCATCCTAGGGGTTCAGGGTGGGTTGTGTCAGAGGTTGAGTGGTTACTCAAAGGTTGTGAGTTCGAAACAAACCCATCATATTAACCAAGTTACATTATGTAACTTGTAGTTTTGCTTGTGTTAGATACATGTGCCATATGTTGGAGGCTATTTAAGAGCTTTGATTGAGTGGTGACGTAGCACAGACCTTCAACAACCATTTCCCTAAGAAAGCTTGGCATTTTCTTTTTTTTTTAGTCAACACTTAATTCACGAAATTTGATAAATGTCTCCATGTTTTGTCGATGATCTTTAACCTTGCTATTTAGAACCTCTTATTAAAGTTTTCAATTCCATTTTGATCTGTTCTTCGAATCTTAAAAAGAAATAAATAATGAGAAGGCAAGCTAGACAAACATATTTCATTAATAAGTTGCTATCATTCTCACAGTAGCCAATAACTAGCCATGTCAAGTAAAAACTTGAAGATTTTGAGGGCCAAGTTAGAAACTTAACCGTAAATAAATCAAGAAGTTTTGTGCTACTCTTTTGGCTTTATTGGAGAATGTTTCAGTTAATGTTATGGTAGAGGATAAAAGAATTTGGAGGTTAAGTCCTTCAAGGATCTTTTCTTGCAAATCCTTTTTCGATAAGTTAATTGATGATCAAGTTCTTTTGAACTTTCAGCCTGCCCATATGATTTGGAAAGCTAAAGTCCTAAGTAAAGTTCAAATTTTTGCTTGGTCATTCGCTTTTGGTAAACTTAGCACTGGTAACATTATTCAAAGGCGGAATCCTAATTTGTGTTTGTCTCCTTGTTGCTTGGTGATTCGCTTTTGGTAAACTTATTGATGATTTGTCACCCATTGACGTGCATTGTTGAGTTTATGCAATGGACTTGTTTATTTGCATAGTAATATATAGAGTGTGGAATTTGAACACAATACCTTTTAATGCGTTCAATCTCAATCTAAAACCACGTTGGGTGAATTTGAATCCCGAAAGTGATAGTGTCAACACAAACAATATTGTGTCCTTTGGTGATTGATGTGTAATAATACCCCATTGATATTTGAAACTTACTTTGACTGTAGATGTAACATATACACCGAAATTTATTTAATTGAGTGTGATGTTATTTTTATTTTCGTCGTAAATTTTTAAAACGTTAGATTGTTACAATCATTACGAGTAATCGGTCGTAATTATTAAAATTAATCGCACTTGAAATAATTTAAATTTGTCACGACATAAAATTGAGACATTTCAGATGCGATTCAATGGCCGTGTAATCGGATTTTATTTTGACACACGGGTCCGAAATTAGCTTAAAAAAAAGAAGAAAATGCCAATTACTATAAATGGAAAGTGATGAGAGAGAGAGGCATTTTGCTTTCCTAAAATACAAAGAAGGGAGAGAGAGAGATAAAGACCCATTGATCCGGTTTGACCAATCCGACCTGTGTGACCTGCGACCAAGACCCGACCATTTCTCCCATTTCTGACCACCCCACCGGTCACGCTTAGTACCGATCTAAAGCTTGACTATCGGCCTACGTATGTCTGCCATCACTGATGCCAGAAAACGATCATAATGCCGGCTATCTAGCTCCAAAACCCGCAGCTCAACCCATTTTCCTCGCCGTTGATTTCACCGGTTTTAGGCCGATCCACCACTTGGATCTTGTTCCTCAGCTTCCCCTTATTGTTTTCCGACTAACCCCATCACCTAAAAAGGTCGGATTGCCGCCGATCGATCGCTGGAAAGCTTACAGTTTTGGGGAGCTCGATCCGCCGTGGCCGCCGTGCGTGGGAGGTCACCGCTGGCACCATTGGACTCACCGAGGTCAGATCTAGCAGACCTGAGCTTCCTGTCGCAATTGACTGAGTTCCAGTCACCGTTGACCGTTAGGGGCAATTCGATAATTTCATAAACTTTAGGGGTAATTCTATAATTTTAAAATTAGTGGACATTTGGATGATTTCAGATTAGGGCAATTAGGTAATTTGAGATTTTGAGGATAATTCAGTAATTTACGTCGTTAGGCACATTTTGGTAATTTTATATTTTTCTGGGGGTAATTTTATAAATTCAAAACTTATGGATATCTTTGTAATCGGGATTGAGGATAGTTGATAATATGTAATTCTGAGGATAATTTGATGAATTTTGATGTCGAGGTCATTTTGGTAATTTTACGAATTCGAGAATATTTTATTACGGATAAATGTCGTTTTGAGCATATTAGTTATAATTTACAATTATGATTAGTAATTATATTATTTTCTTAAATTAAGAGGATCCGCGAACGAGAATCAACCCGTGGACATTGTCGATGCCGAGTTCGGACAATGTCACAATCAGTGGAATATACAAAACCTATTTTCGTTGTAGTTTATTATGATTTTAAAATATGGTAAAGCATGTTTATGAGATTGGTTTTAAAGGCTTCGATTTAATGATTTTATAGAAATGAAATTTATTTTTGTTTTGGTATCTATTATGAGAAATGTGTTTGATTAATGATTTTAGTTACCGATTTTGAATATGCATGATATTATTTTTAAAGAAAAGAAAAGCATATTTAAGACATGTTAAATGAAAAAGGAAATGAGATTTCGTATGAGATTTCGGATGAGATTATATGTTTATATATATATATATATATATGTGTGTGTGTGTGTATAAAAGTTGTTTGTAAAATCATTAGACAGTATCCTTCCCAGTCAAATACACTGATACAGATGAGATGATATATGCAAGCAATATGATGAATACAGAGATACTGATATTGAGATACAAATGATACAAATGAGATGATATTTTTCAATCTATCTATGTAGCTCGGGGCCTGACGGTACTCAGATAGTATATCATTGCCTGTCCGTTGAGGTCTGGATATGATGAGATATGTGATGATATTTGATGGGTGTCGAAGCCAGCAAATATAAATACCTACTCTAAACAAGATTGTATATAGTGATTGAGCAGGGTCGTGTCCACAGAGACTGGTAATTATTAAATCCTTATTAAAAATGAAAATGTAAACTGGGGGATTGTTGAAAATAATAAAAATCAATTTAAATTAATAAGAATGCAAATTAAAGGTGTAATTCAAAATGGGAAAACTCTGGTTGAAGGAATTAATTCAGCTTTGATTCGACTACTGATCATCGATACAACTACAAATCATTATCACATGAATGAATAGGCCGGTTATAGCTCTACTCGAGACACTCTAATAGCCAATCTCTCCTTAATTAGTCGATAACTAAGGTACGACCGTTGGTTATTTCCTAATCAATAGACAATCCTAGATACGATCATAAGATTTAATCAATTGACAAACAAAAACTAGAGAGACCCAAATCCTAATTAACAAACGCATACGATGGTTCATTTAAATTAGATTATTTATTCCCATAACACAACGCACTGCTATGTTATTTGCCACAAACATCAAAATCTTCATACGATGAATCTTTCAATTGGCAATAGATTAAATTGATAATTAAATAGTGGCCAATTATCTAATTAACAAAGATAATCATGACAATAATTCAGAAAATAAATAAATACCCAAAAAGCAATAAAACAATTAAAGCATAAGAAAGATCTCACAGTAATGGTGAATCAAAGCTTCATTAACCTTCAACCAGAAAATTGAGTTTAGTTCCTCATGGAGAAAAAGAGAAAACTCTCAAAAAAGATGAAAACAATTGATAATCCAATTCTAATCCTCCTCTAATCCTTCTTTATCTCCTCTTTTATAGTTTTCTTAAAAAGGATAAAGATAAAAATATCTAAAATCTTATCTAAACTTACAAGAGTAGTGAAAATATAAAACACGTTTAAAAAGAAATAAAAACGTAAGTCCGCAATTGATAGCACGCGCCCACGCCTTATCAACAAACTTCTTCTGAAATCGACTGTCACGCGCCCACGCCTTATCGACAAACTTCTTCTGAAATTAACAATTTCTCCAAGAAGCCATTTCATCCTCAAACATCATCTTGTAACTCAATTTAGCACTAATCAATAGAATTGCACCTATAAAAATAAAACACACGTAAATCACAACTATTGAGTGCAAAACATTGATATTAAAGGGATTAAACAATGCAAAATTAGTGCATGAAATGCACTATAACAAATTCCCCCACACCAAGATAATGCTTGTCCTCAAGCATATAACTCAAGAATAATCACAAATCTTCCCTCAATTCTCATTCCAACTCATCCAAAATGATCTTAAGCAAGCACACCTCAAGGATTTAAGTCAATCAACATTCAAGAGACAAGGATTTCAAAGCATAGAATCTCAGAAGCTAGCATAAAGTCACTCAACCACCAAGACAATCTTTTCAAAATCCAAGTGCAACAAAATTTAATAGCCCTCGCATTGATTTCACTCCATGCACTCAAAGTGTTTAGGGTATCATTTATGCACTCAAATCAAATCAAAGAATGCTATTACCATAAGCTTGCTCATATATCACATCTCAACCACAAAACATGAATTAAATACAAAAATCTAAGGGTCTCAATAGGGTTGTAATGGGGCTAATGGATTGAATGAAAAAGAAAGGTCTATGGAAGAAAAAGATATCAAAATGAGAAGAATGAACCCATTGAATAAACCTTATGACATCAAAATGTTTATTCTTTCTTCAAGTCGTCATGATTTTTTTTTTTTTTTCGTTTTTTTTTTCATCTCTTTTTTTTTTTTTTTTCCGATGAATCTTGCATAATTTTATTCAAGCATAATGCAACTTGATGTAATTGAGAAACTTTTATTCAAGGTAGCAAAAGCAACAAAATATATCCAAACAATGAGTTCAAAAATCTCCTCAAATTAAGGCTAAAAAAATAGGTAAATGGGTAAGTAGATGTAGAGAAGTAGATGGTTAAGGATCAAACAAATGTAACAAATTAAAACAAATAAAGATCTTTGAGTGGAGAAAAAGAAAAGAAATGTGAAAATAGAAAAATGGAAAGAGGTTTGCCCTTATCATTTTAATGCATAAAATCCCGTAATGCGGCTTCAACATGCATAACAAAGCAAGTTCTAGAATAGTCAAACTAAGATTGATATTCACTCAACAAAAACAATTAGAGCAAAGTGGTTGCTCATAGGCTCAAATCCTCTCAAAATTGGTGAATTTGCCATCAAATCATGTGCACTCATCAAATGAATCAACTATCAATAGTGGTGAGTTATTCATTTAAGCAACCAAGACCAAGCTAATTAAAACTCGAATCTATTCATGCATCTCAACTCACATCCAAGAAAAATAACGCTAACTCCAAAATCATTCGAGGATGAGCAAAATGAAACAAAAATGATTTCACAAAAGAAGAGAGAGAAAAAAAAAATGGCACGACCAAGAACGCTATTCAAAACCATCTCAAAAGCAACAAAATAACACTTCCAGACATTAATATTGCAAAAATCACTCCCCTATACCAAAAATCACTCCCCCACACCAAGAACATACATTGTCCCCAATGTATGATAGTCACAGTTCACATAACAAAATAAAGCATAGGGACAAAAAGATTAAAGGCAAAGAAAACGTCCCTGGATTGTCCACATAACGTCGATGAGCTTGGCGAAAATGGTGGGTGGAACAGCAAACTAACGTCGCGGGTTGTGGTGAACGGATCGAGCGTGGATGGCGTGCATGACTTGTGGTAGTCAAGCTCGTGGGCGTCCGGCTGGAACTTTGGAGCAATGAGAGTGGTTATCATGGTTTCTGAAAATTATGGGTCACGGTCGTGGATATCGTTGCTAGAAAATTGATGGTGAAGTTGCGGTTGCTAAAGATCGTGGGTGAATGGCATGTAGATTGGCGTTGGAAATGGGTCGTGGGTCTTTGGAACGATGCGGAGCTTGGCGAGTTGCGAGTTCTTTGGAACTAGAGCGGATTTGAGTGCGGATGGCAATTCTTTGCGGTGGATCGTGGGCGCGATTGACTCGTTCTTTGCAGTTCTTTGGAAAGGTTCGACGTGCGGTTGTTGGTCCAACGCACCGGAATGTCGCTTTGGAACGTGGGCGTGATGGATCTCACGGACGGATCGGATGCGGATGGCGTGCATGGAGGTTGTGTGACGCTCGGCCGGGCTCGTGGGGAGTGGATGGAATGGATCGGACGGTGATTGCTAGCTCACGGGTTGGGTGGAACTCGTGAAGATCTTTGGCGTGCATGTTGGATCGGTGCGACGCGATCGAAGTCGTGAAGATGGTGGACTGGATCGCGGCTGGAAATCGTTGAGAGGCCGCAGATCGTTCGTGGAGAGTGATGAAACGGCTTGTGGTTGCTGAAAATTGAAGCACAAAATCAGTTAGGTTTTTTTTTTTTTTTTTAAATTAAAAATAAAAACAATAAAAAAAAAACTAAAATAAACAGTTGAAAATCTAAAAATAATATAAGAACTTTTTATTAAGCACATGGGCAAGCCTTAATAACTACTATAATAAATTAAAAACAAAATACTTATTAGTTAAGGCGTGGGCACGCCTTATAACATACTTGTAATAAATTAAAGCGGAAAGTACTTATTAGTTAAGACGTGGGCACGCCTTAACCAAAAAGTTCTTCTAGCCAAAATAAGTATAGATATTATTTAAACAATCTAAATCAAAACCAAAAACTAAAAATGCACAAAAGTTTAAAATAAACATTAAATCCTTTGGGTTGCCTCCCAAAAAGCGCCTTCGTTTTATGTCTTCGGCTAGACATATTTATGCCTCAATCTCCATAAATAGGACTCTCAAGAGCCATTTCTCTCGCAATATTCACCGAAAAACCTTCATAAAAAGGTTTTAAGCGATGACCATTAACTTTAAAAATTTTGTCATAGTCAAACTCAATCTCGAATCTCATTGCTACCATGAGGAAAAACATTAGTAACAATAAAAGGTCCAACCCATCGAGCGTAATTTACCAGGAAAACGTTTAAGTTTAGAATGAAAAAGAAGAACTTTTTGACCAATAAAAACTTTTTCTCAAAATTATTTTGTCATGAAATGTTTTCATCCTTTCCTTGTAAAGTCGTGAACTCGTAGGACTCATTTCGAATCTCCTCCAACTCTTTGCAATGCGAGAATTTAAAACAAACTCTCTTTCATCCTTTTGCAATCCTTTGATGCCCAAGTCGTTGTTTGAAGCAATTACCAATGAATCTTCAACGTCCAAATCGAAAACTTCCCGTACTAAAGGATTAATAACATTAATGAAAATACCGATTGTTCATCCCTGTGGATATTTCATGGCATCATTCATATTGAACTCTATAACCTCTCCATCAAATTCCATAGTAATAGTCTCTTTATGTACATTCATTTTAGTCCTGATCTTAAGAAAAGGCCTTCCTAACAAAATTGGAGCAAATTAGAAGAATTATCCTCTTCCATATCAAGTACATAAAAATCAGCAGAAAAACCAATTCATTAACTTGTACTAAGACATCTTCTAATACCCCATCGGGATATGCATTGACTGTCACTAGTTGAATTATCACGCCAGTTTCTTTCAATGGACCAACATTCAAAGATGAATAAATGGAACGAGGCATGACATTAATAGAAGCTCCTAGATCTAACATAGCCTTCTCAACTCTAACACTATCAATTTTGCAAGGGATAGTAAACATACCTGGATCCTTGCACTTAGGAGGTAGTTTCTTTTGGAGAACGGCGGAAACATTCTCCCCCATGTGAACTCTTTCATCTCCTCTCAACTTCCTCTTGGAGGTGCAAAGTTCCTTAAGGAATTTAGCATAACGAGGTATTTGTTTTATAGCATCTAATAAAGGAATATTTACCTCAACCTTGCGAAATGTCTCAAAGATGTCTCTTTCTTGTTCTTCCTTCTTGGATTTTGCAAACCGACTTGGAAAAGGAGGAGGTATCACCACAGGTAGGGGTTTCGCTTTGCTAGGTGGCGCATCTTGAGATTGAGGCATCAATTCCTCATTCTCAAGCTCATTTTCTAAGTTCTTTGTCACTTTCTTTCTAGGCTTTTGTAACTCCTTCCCACTTCTAAGGATGACAGCACTAACGTTTTGTTTTGGATTCACCTCTGGTTGTGAAGGTAATCTCCCTAATACTTGAGACTCTAAGCGGCTCACTGTAGTTGCTAGTTGGCTCACTTGGTTCTCCAAATTTTGAATGCTTCTTTGTAGAATTTCAAAATTGTTGAGTGTTAGTTCTTTAGTGATTTAACAATCTCTTGAAGAGACATACGACTTGGAGTTTGAGGAGAGAATCGTTGGAATTGTTGTCTTGGTGGGTATTGTTGTTGAAATCCCGACGGCCTAACTCCATAGTCAAGTTGGGATGATCCTTCCATCCTGGGTTATATGTTTGTGCATAAGGATCATATCTCCTCCGAGGCATGCCCGAAATCCTCCAACCGCATTGGCTTGTTCGAAGGGTTCTTCTTGAAGTGTAGGACACATATTAGTTGCATGACCCATATGGAACAAATGCCACATGTCTTCACCACAGATTTGCACGTTACCTACAACAAACTTTTCCACAAGAGAGGTAAGTTTATCTAAACGTTGATCAATAGAAGAAGTATTTACCTCATTCACTTTCCTCAAGTGAGATCTTGTCTATTTCAAATTGTTGCGCATTGGCGCCATGTTTGAAATCAATTCCCTTGCTTGAGTAGAGGGTCTTGTTCACCAACACACCTCCACTAAAGAAGATCTATCATACTCCTATCCATCAATGACAATCCTTCGTAAAAGTATTGAATAAGTTGATCGAAATCGATCTTGAGAGGACAACCCCACACATTGTTTGAATCGCTCCCAATACTCATACAAAGTCTCCCAGGAAGTTGTTTGATACCACAAATGTCTTTTCTCGATGTTGGCGGCTCTGTAAGCGGAAAATACTTTTCGAGGAATCGCTTCTTCAAATCATTCCACGTTGTAATCGATCCGGGAGGTAAATAATACAGCCAATCTTTAGCTAACCCATCTAAAGAGAAAGGAAAAGCTCGCAACTTAATCGCTCCTCGCCCACCTCGAGGCCTCATGCTTCAACACACAACATGAAACTCCTTGAGATGTTTATGAGGATCTTCACCGCAAAACGTGAAACTTGGGTAATAAATGAATAAGACCAGATTTTAATTCAAAATTTACCTCCAGTCCGCATATTGAATGCGAGTGGTTCTTTGATTCAGATCTGGTTCGGTAACTCTCGAAGAGTTCTTTCTGCAGCGTGCGGCTCTATCCATCACTTGTTCTTCAAATCGCTAGATGATTCAACCAAATTAAATCAGATCTGTTTGAAAAACAAAGGCGACGAGGATCGTTGCTTATCTCGCTTGGCCTGCTGTCTCAGCCGGCGAGCTGTTTTCTCAATTTCAGGATCAAACGAAAGTGTACCTGTACGAGAAGAACGAACCATAAACCAAGTAAAACGTAAAAATGATTAAATAAATGACACCAAATCACTCAAGAATCTACGCAAAATTTGATGGGTGTCGGCGAAAAATATAAATACCTACTCTAAACAAGATTGTATATAATGATTGAAAGCGGTCGTGTCCACAGAGATCGATAATTATTAAATCCTTATTAAAAATGAAAATGTAAACCTGGGGATTGTTGAAAATAATAAAAATCAATTTAAATTAATAAGAATGCAAATTAAAGGTGTAATTCAAAATGGGAAAACTCTGGTTGAAGGAATTAATTCAGCTTTGATTCGACTACTGATCATCGATACAACTACAAATCATTATCATGAATAGAATAGGCCAGGTTATAGCTATCGAGACACTCTAATAGCCAATCTCTCCTTAATTAGTCGATAACCAAGGTACGACCGTTGGTTATTTCCCTAATCAATAGACAATCCTAGATACGATCATAAGATTTAATCAATTGACGACTGAAAAAAAAACTAGAGAGACCCAAATCCTAATTAACAAACGCATACGATGGTTCATTTAAATTAGATTATTTATTCCCATAACACAACGCATTTCGCTTATGTTATTTGCCACAAACATCAAAATCTTCATACGATGAATCTTTCAATTGGCAATAGATTAAATTGATAATTAAATAGTGGCCAATTATCTAATTAACAAAGATAATCATGACAATAATTCAGAAAATAAATAAATACCCAAAAAGCAATAAAACAATTAAAGCATAAGAAAGATCTCACAGTAATGGTGAATCAAAGCTTCATTAACCTTCAACCAGAAAATTGAGTTTAGTTCCTCATGGAGAAAAAGAGAAAACTCTCAAAAAAGATGAAAACAATTGATAATCCAATTCTAATCCTCCTCTAATCCTTCTTTATCTCCTCTTTTATAGTTTTCTTAAAAAGGATAAAGATAAAAATATCTAAAATCTTATCTAAACTTACAAGAGTAGTGAAAATATAAAACACGTTTAAAAAGAAATAAAAACGTAAGTCCGCAATTGATAGCACGCGCCCACGCCTTATCAACAAACTTCTTCTGAAATCGACTGTCACGCGCCCACGCCTTATCGACAAACTTCTTCTGAAATTAACAATTTCTCCAAAAAGCCATTTCATCCTCAAACATCATCTTGTAACTCAATTTAGCACTAATCAATAGAATTGCACCTATAAAAATAAAACACACGTAAATCACAACTATTGAGTGCAAAACATTGATATTAAAGGGATTAAACAATGCAAAATTAGTGCATGAAATGCACTATAACAATATTTTTTGATCCATTTGTGTAGCTCCAGGGCATGATTGTACCCAGACAGTACGTCATTGCCTGTTCGTTGAGGTCCGAATATGATAAGATATGTGATGATATTTTTTTATCCAGCCGTATAGCTCCGGGGTGTGATTGTACCCAGATAGTTCGTCATTGCCTGTCCGTTGAGGTCCGGATATGATGTGATGTGATATGATATGGCTTTTCCTGATCTATCCGTGTAGCTCCGGGGCGTGATTGTATCCAGATAGTATGTCATTGCCCATCCGTCAAGGTCCGGATATGATGAGATTATTTCCCCTGGGTACTTGTTTGATGATTGTTTTCGGTATTTCAATATCGATTTATGCAGTATGTTTGCGATATCATTATTTGAGTACATAAATTGAATTTAATAAGTTATTTAAGTTTTGTGATATTTTGATGAGATAGTGTTTTGATCTGATTAATTATTTTAGAGTAAAATTATGTTAAAAAAACTATTATCCACTTAGTGAGCTCACTGAGTTTTATATTCACCCCGTTTTATTATATTTTCCTCCCCATAGGAGATTCGCAGGTACAACAGTCGACCCAGTATCAATAGTTATTTTTGAAATTTTGGCCACCTTATGATGTTAGGAGTTATCGATTGATTTATTGAGATATTTTGGGATTGTAATTTGTTACATTTTGGAGATTGCGGATAATATATGTATTTTATTTGATGTTGAATAATTGAGTGATTTGGTATTTTGGTTAAGGTAATTGATTGTCGAAGTTGGTTGTATTTGAAATTCTTTTGGGAGTACTTGATTTATAATTTTACAAATTTGGTTATGTGATAAATATAGGGGAGACTCTGCCGAATTTTCGGTGGAATCTTGTTTAATCAGATTATGCGAGAACGATTAAATAGAATTAGGCTGATTCGCCTGGGGTTTCGAGGCGGGTCGTGTCAGTAGAAGTTTGAGTGCTAATCGAAAAGAATAGTTGATGGCACATCCATTTTTCTTTTCTCTTTGATGTCTGACCATCTGGACTCCCAGACAAAGAAGAGTTATCTTACAGTAAGGTTAATGGATCTGCCGTTTCAATTAAGTTACCGTTTCAATTAAGTTATCTGGTGATAGTATTTCTTTGCTCGTTTTATCTGTCTTGAGACATTTACTCAAATAAGACCAATACTTGATGATGTTCTGCATAGACGATTGCCATTCTCATTTGAGATGGTGCTATGATTTTGCATTCTGGTTTTGATAAAATTTCGAGGGAATTACACCATGTTAGCCGTCTTTTGGTGCCAAATTTCTGGTTAGAGAATGTTTTGATTGTGTTTATGTCTGAAGTCTAAACAATGCACTTAAGTCTAAATCATGTTTCAACATTTTGTTTTCCAAATATATTCTAATAAAACAAATAAATTCAATCATAAAATCAATGATACAGCATCTTGGGATTAGTTGATTTCACATTTCACAAGTTTAACCGTTAAAATTGCAATTAATTTAAAGTCATACATGTTTACCAAAACACTGTTATAATTTTACAATAATTATAGCTCTTAATGGAATCTTTTTTCATATGGTTTTGTCAAAGCTCATGTTCAATGTATCCTACAAGTGTTTAAAAAGTGTTGTTTTAAGATCGAGACTTGTTCTCATACTATTTTACAGTAAGTAGAAACTATTCTTTCAAGGTCGAGACTTGTTCCCATCTTGTTTTATCAGAGCTAAGGTTTCATAAATCTAGTTCATGATAAGAACAAGGGAAATTATCTCTACACTACCTTTCTTTTATCTTATGTACATATAACTACTACAAAATTTTGATATGTACCTTACACCACCTTTGTTTTTAAATTTGTATCAATTTATTACTTTGACACTAAAAATTGACCATTTTATTCCTAATTAAATTAAAAGACCATTTTATTCTATAAAATTTTAAAAAATTAAAAAAACTATAATTAGAATATCCCTACTTTTAATAAAATAAATAAATCTTAAATCCAATTTGTTAACTCTTTATAATTATAATTTCATTTAATTTGTATAGGAAGTTTCTTAATATTAATTAGAAAGAAGTTTACAGTAATTATAAGGAGCTTTTCTCTTCATATTAATTTTTGTAAACTTCCTTATACTTAATTTAATTACAAAAATTAAATGAAATTATAATTACAAGATGTTATTTTTTATAATTATAATTTCATTTAAAAATTATCATTTTAGATTTTTAGACTTTTTTTATTGAATTTAAGGGTATTCTTATAATTATATATTTTTTTATTTTTTAAAATTTTGTAGAATAAAATAGTTTTTTAATTCATTTAGGGGTAAAATGGTTATTTTTAGTTCAAAGTGATTAATTAATGCAAGTTTAAAAGTGGTGCAAAGTACATATCAAAATTTTATGGTAGTACTACTAGAAAAATAGTTTTTACTGATACTTAACTCATGACACTAAATTAAAAAGTATCAGTATTTACATACATATTGACCATTTTCTATATTTAACATATAAGTATCACAAAGTACTAATATTATGGTGTTTGTAAATTGACATAAAAAATCGTTGACACTAAGGTATCAATAAAAAAATCAAAATAATTTTAATATTGTTGTAGATAGAACTCGAACCCAAGACCTACACACATCAAGCTTTTAAGTCTTAAACAAAAACCATTCAAACTTTTAGGTGTTACTAACAATTTAAAAAAAACAGGTGCACATATTCACACGTGATACCTCACATCTCACACTCATAAGGTGCAAAAACAAACCCTAAGTCCCTAACAATTGACATTACGATACTTTAAAAGAAAGAGAGGCACGGCTGCTGTCAATCCAGTGCTCTAACATTGGCTCACATCTCACTCTTTGTCATGCCATCAAGCCTCTTTGTCATGCCATCAAGCCTTCGTCATGGGTCACTACATCAAGCCTCTCTATCACGTGGTCAAGCCTATGTCACGCGTCAATGTGTCAAGCCTTTCTTCACTGTCGCGAGTTATCACCATGCCGCTGCGCCATCAACAGTTAACACCCAGCAAAATTGACAATCGTGCTAGCCTCCTATCACCATAGTACCATGCCACCACCTGCCAATGCTCTACAAAATCTCCTCAAGACTTCGAGCCATAGTGGCCAGGTTTGTTTCTTCAGGTCTTGCTTCTTTAGGTCGTAAAGAGTATTTTCAAATCTTACTTCTTTAAGTCTTAAAAAGTTAAAACAACAATTTCAGGGCTCAAATTTTGCTTCTTTAAGTCTTAAAGAGTATCTTTAATTGCCGATTGTATTTCAATTACCAATTATATTTGTGGGTATTAACTAGTTAATTGAGTAATTTTGTCAAATAGTTGGGTGTTATGTATCCATGGCTTCAAGTGCTCAATTTTATATTTTTGGATATTTCAAAAGTGAAAAGTAAGGTTATTGTTTGCTTTTATGCCTAATTTTATTTTAAACATGGGGATTGTGTTATGAAATTTATGAGTGAAGCGGGTCACAGTTAAAGTGAAATTAGAAAAAAATAAAAAAATAAATACACAAAGACACAGAAATTTTATGTGTTTCTTACTTTTAAATTTACATTCGTGAAGCGAAAGACGGAAGGATAAAACTTTACTTAGTGAAAAAGATTCTGATATTATAATATTTTAACTCACTACTCAGAACCTAATATACCCAATCCCTTACTCACTAATTACTTGAAAGCTTTATAATTTTTATACTCTCAAATTTCTTACACTCTTGGATTTCTTTCACAAAATTGGATTTCTGAATGCCAAGCTCTCAAGCAAGAGCTTCTATTTATAGGCAAATAATTTTGCCTAAGAAGTCCACAATTGTGGGCTTCAAAATTAAAACAATATGGCTTCAAATTTTTGATTCTATTTTGGCGTACCAACCATTTCTCTTCAAAGCTTCTAGAGTGGGCAGCTTCTAGATGCAGCATATTTTGACAGATTGATGATATTTAAGTTGCTGGAAACTTGATTTTGAGGTAAAAAGTTGATTAATATATAGTTTATGAAATTATGCTAGAAATTTGAGGATTGATAGATTGTTGTTGTGAACTTGGTTGTTTCAAAACTTGATTAGATGACTTTTAATGATTTGAAACTTTAAGAAACTAAATTTAAATGCAAACATTTTAGTTTTGGAAATTTTGGAATGAATTGGGTTTATATTTGATTTTTAATGGATTTCTCAGTATGGCTGGTTGTTGTCTAATTTTATTAGAAATTACCTATGTACCATGTTTGATATTGCAAGTCAATAGTCTAATAGTGTCCGAATAGGTTGAAATTTGAATGAACTAAACTTCTATATGCATACTTCAAATCTGGAAAATTTCATTTTGATTGAACTTGTAATTTATTTTTAATGATTTTTCAAACTCTACTACCTTTACAGTAACTTATTTTGACAGAACTGTTCATTAATCTTTGATCCTATCAAACACTAGCCTAACGATATCAGAATATGATCTCAAATTTTAATACGTTTTTTATCTATATGTCTACTTAAATTCTGGAAATTTCATTTTGATTGAACTTGTAATTTATTTTTAATGATTTTTCAAACTTTTTTGCCCCTATAGTAACTTATTTTGACAAAACTGTTCATTAATCTTTGATCCTATCAAACACTAGCCTAACGATATCGGAATGATCTCAAATTTTAATATGTTGTTGATCTATATGTCCACTTAAAATTTGGAAAGTATCATTCTAATGTATTTAGCTTTTTAAATTTAATAAATATTCAAATACCTGCTGCTGTTGTTATAATTTCGTATGCAATTTTAACTTATATAGTTTTATCATGTGAGAAGCTAATGTAAAATTGTCCAAATGACTTGGAAATTTTATATGTGGTGCATTAACATATCTAATTATGTTCTATAAGTTTTATAACATTCCGAATAGTGTTGAATTAAAGAAAATCTTAAAGTCAAGTTGTCAATGTTTCCTAGTAAATCTGATTACTGATAAATCTATTAACTTGCAATATTTTTCAAGAAAAAAATATGTGTAAACATTGTGAATTGGAGTGGTAAATAAAGTACCAAAAGCATCAACCTTTTTTCATTATATTTGGAACTAGTCTTAATCTTTTATCTTTTCTTTTTTATTCTTTTTTATTGAACTGATTTAACATAAATATTAGCCTAATTATTGATTTTTGGGGTTTGCGATTAAGCTGAGTTTTTCATTATATTCTTGTTTTACATTCTAAGCCAAACAAAGCACTTTAAGCACATAAGCCATCACCAATCCTCAGCCCCACCGCACGCATAGAGCTATCATCGTTTTAACTTTATATTGTTATTTTGGTGTGTTGTAATTTAAAACTTTGAAGGTATTGTTTTAATTTGATTTAAATAATTAATTTATTTAGATTTTATTTAATTGTGAATTTGATTAGTGATAAAATTATTTTTAATTAAATTTTTTTCTTTAATTAGTTCATAGTTTGGACAGAATGAAAAAGTTATGATCTCCAACCAATCTGTAAAATAGTAGATAGGATGTAGATTATATTAAATTTGTAGATGATCTACAGATTTTTAGATTGGATTTAGATTGAATTTTATCATTCTCGATTGAATTTGATTAAAAATTTATCATCCAAAAATCAGATATTCAAAAATAGATTAGTGTCTAATTTGTCCAATCCGATATGTGAACACCCTTAAAACAAACAAAGGCTAGGACTACGGTGCTCCCAAGAACCAAATCTTGTCTTAGTTAGATCGGTAGATTTGAGAGCTGAAGTTCTATTTAACATTCAATTTTCATAGAGCAGAATTAATTTAAAAAATCTGTATACAATATCCATTTTGCTGACACTAAAGCGCATAGAGGAAATATCAAATTCATTCGAAAAAGTACTTTTTACGAATAACAACCCATGCTGCTTTCTCGAATGAGCATTAAGCGCTACAATAAAACTGCTATTGATTTAAAAAGCTAGCTAATATAGTAATGTTATTAGAATATATTTAACAGAAGTAATATTAGTGTCCAAACAAAGAGAAGATCGATCTTTGGTTACTTTTATATCATGTTTACTTTAAGGATTAGGGAATCGAAATTATTAACAGCGTTTACTTCACAAAATAGAGCGGGAATCAGAATCAAAATTGTGAGCCCTACTCAAATTTGAGAATGGAGAATGGGAGATTGATTCCGAAGTTCCCCTCTAGGAATCAATCTCCAATTTCTTAGATTTTTCATTTTACCCCAATTAGATTTTTATAATTCCCAAATTGTCCTTAATCAACTTTTGTCATTTTTTTATTTTGGTCCCTATGGTTTATGAAAATACCCAAAATTTTTGTATTATTTGCACATAGGTCCTTTATTATTTAATAATTAATTAATTAAAATACTAATTATTATTATTATTATTAAAATTTATTAATTTTTTTATTTTAATTGTTATTATTACTTTCATTAATATTAATATTAATATTATTTAAAATTTATTAACCATTATTATTTTGTTATTAGTATTGTCAATAATGTCATTATTATTATTATTATTGTTGTTGTTGTTGTTGTTGTTGTTGTTGTTGTTGTTTTAATTAATACTATTGTCATTATTATTAAGGACTTTTCAGTAATTTGTTACAATCTAATTCATTTTGTTTCTGATTCTAAGACAAAGTAAACACATTAATAGTAATTCAACTCATTCTTATTATGATTTCTACCGTTCAAGTAAACAACTTATTCTAATCTGATTCTCCATTTTCATTCCAGCCCATTTTCATTCCTGCCCATTTCGATTCCAACTCATTCCAATTCTAGTTTAATAAACACAACATTAGAGTATTGTACTTTATGCATTCACTATTTGCCAAATGTATATACATATTATTATAATTAATTGAATTAAACATATAACAATGAATGAATAAAAAAAGAATAGTATTCCAAAAGCACCTAAGAATTTTTATTAATTAATATTGTTATTTTAAAGTATACCCCATTAATTACCCTTCTCTCTATGTGTGCATATATATATATATATATATATATATATATATATATATAAACTTTATTTATTTTGGACAACCTTAGAAAATAAATCCAACTTTTTTAAGATTACAAAAAGCTTTATGTGTGGAATTTTGGTTCAAGTGGATGATCGACGCTCGCATCACATTTAAAATGTGGAATATGGCAACATGCGAATGCGCTTACGATTTCACGGGGTTCAACATATAATTGCTTCATTATGAGAAAGGAAAACTACAAATTAATAAGCTTTAATTCTAGGATCAATTCGTTGGACACGTTTGTGAAACCGCGTACAAGACTAAGGCACTGTTTTGGTTTTAAGAAAACTGAAACGTGGAAGAATATGTACAGTACCCTTCAGTTAATGAGCTGATTAGTGTCATACTTTAACAAAGCTTTTACCTTTATTGGCCACAAATCTATCACTGTTAACATTCATGATCCGCTGATCAGCATCCCTCAACAATATCATACAACCATGCATCGTAAAACCTTGCATGAAGTAGATTTCTTGAACCTAAATCCACAAAAATATGTTTACTTAATTAGCATCCTAAAACATCAAACCTAGGTGCTAAGAAACCTTATTAGCCCCCATTTATACGAACCTTTTTCTAATTTGTTGATTAGTCAAACCTCAATATATCGAAAGGGGAGCTTGTTCACCAAAAGATCTTTGCTTCCTCCTTGAACCATCCATGAAGGCGGTTGAATTGTTGTTTTTTTGGCTGGCAGGATATATTTTCCGGTTTCCCACATTTATCCGGAAGCTAATAGCGTTGTTGACTGTAAGTAATTTGGCTGTTGAGTTTTCTAATTTTACTTCGCTTGACAATGCTTCTGCGAATATAACTTGCATGTTGTAACTTAAAGATGCTAATGGGTCCCCTTATTACTGTTTTCATTGACTATCTGAATAGTATGTTTTTAATAATTTTTTATTTTTACTGTATCAATTTCGTAGATATTTTAAGAAACAAGGCTTATTATGTCGCTCTAATTAGTTTTTATTTAATAATTTTCTCAATTTTTTTTTGAAGAAAAAAAAGGTGGAGAGCTAAGAACATTAAGAATTGGTTTATTATGCCTTTATTTTGCAAATTCTGACCGATAAGAAACTAAGAAAGGAAGGAAAATGTTCATTTAATTCCAAAAAGTAAAACCCTCAGCATCAATCACGATAAATAAACCTATCTGGCATTTTTTTTGGTCTTTGAGAGAGGTTGAAGACAATCCTGCTCCACTAATTATAAAAAAATATTTTATTGATCATTAATTTTCACCCGCGCGCCATTCGTTTATAACTTTTTATAAGACGATTAAATATGTAAAGTAATTTCATGTCGATGATTTTCTCTCTTTTAGGAACATCTAACTAAGTGTAGGTAATTAAAAATTCACCTCTTCCATTGTAATTAAGAATTCACCTCTTCCAAAAGCAGGTTAAATTTTTGGCATTTCACTTTTAGAATTTATAATTATAAAATTTTGTCTTGGACTTGCTTGGATTCATCTTTCCTGGAAACATGTTGGTCTTTTCATGTTGTTTGCTATTTATTTATTTATTTATTAAACAAAATAACAAGGGATCTTTATTTTTTTTAGCTTTATATATTTTAATTAATTTCTTGTTTGTTGCTTTAAATATTAATCGTAGGATACTGTTAGAAGAAGTAAAAATCACAAAAGTACGAGAAAGATGATGAAATATTACGTACTTACTAAAACAAATTGCGTAGAGACAAAAAAGAGATGGGAAAAGAATCAAAGTTAAGGATGAAAACAAAGAAAACAAATCACAACAATTAACTCTCTTAATCTTTATCAATAAAAAGAATTGATTGTCAAACAACATAAAAATTAATTAATCTTTAAATTTCACTTTTGCAACTTATCTAATAGTATCTAACTCGTTTGTGCTAAATGTGATCCAATATGCAATTAATTTTCCTAAATATTCTTTTGTTAAATATAGATGTTTTGAAAAGTAGTGAATTAATTAATGAACATGAGTTGATATTGTACATGCAGGGGATTACAATGTTGCATTACCCGCCAATAAAAGATAAAATAAGAAAAGTGCACGTATCATTTCTTATTTTATGTGTAATTTCTTATTTTAAAAAACATAAAACAAGAAAAATGCATTTGATTAGACTAAGCAAGATCATTTTTTCCTTTTCCAAAGAAAATGAAATCTTATTGTTTTACACTTAAATTAAAACTCAAATTGAGTCTTGTTAAATTACATTTCATGTAACTTACAACTCTAACAAAATTCAAGTGGATTCTATTTGAATGTTACAACTTTTTGCATGTTTTAAGGGCATTATAAGTTTTTCTTTTATACAAAGGGAATCAAAAAGGCTAAATTGAACCAAAACGGGAATGCAATCCCATATATATCATGATTTAACAAAGGGATAATACCACAAGGAGGATCGCGAAGGAACTAGAACCCAAGAGGTTGACTCTGAGCGAAATAGGCGAGAAAATCCGATGCGAAATTTGCTCCACGATAAATATGGTTAATGCACACATGCCAATCCTTGTTGACAAGCTTCCTGATGTTGTGAACCAAAGAAGAATAGCAAATGGGATTGTCACTAGTGTTTGCAATCAGCTAAATAATGCACTTGCTATCAACCTCAATCAACAAATTCCGCATCCCCAGCTTCCAAGCCATATCAAGACCATAGAATAAGCCCCCAGAGTTCAGTATAGTAACCGAACAGATACCAATGTTAGCACAGTAACCAGCAACCCAATCCACATTAGCGTTTCTTATCAACCCACCAGCGGCTGCCATGTTCATCTTCTTGCAAGCACCATCTGTATTCAATTTGAAAGCATTTTCAGGAGGCAGTTTCCAGCCAAAGTATTTCTCAACCTTTAAAATTCCAGGCTTGATCAAAGTCATCATAGCTTTGTGGGAATTTTCAGCTCTGGCTATAGAATCCACAATAATGCTGTGATTACTACTCTGCACGTTCTTGAACAAAGCCTGGTTTCGCCAAAACCACAGGTGCCAAATTGTTCTATCAAAAATAGAGGACCAATCCACTCCATTACAATCACAACGATCAAGCTTTAAATTAGTAAGGATCCAATCCTTTAAGTTCAAAGAGAACGACTTATGCCTTTGGCTAAGAGGGACAAGTGCTAACTAAATATGCTTTAGCTGCCACACAATCTCTAAGAGTGCGGAGAGAATCTTCCATCCTAGCTTTACACCTCTTACATTGACTCTCGGCCACAACATGTCTTCTGGCAAGTTCAGCTTTGGTCTTTACTTTATCTCAAATGCAAGCCAAAGGAAAGTTTTAACACTTTGTAGTCCTTTCCAACTCCAAATAAGGCCCCATTTTGAGCAGATACGAATGGGGGAGTTGCTTGAAATGCTGTGATATGCTGACTTCGCTATAAAATTACCTTTATTTGAGAAGCAACAATAGATACGATCAATACCCACTTCTACACTTGGAGGCATAATGGCCGCAATAGTGAGCACTAATCTGTGGGGAAGGCAATCATTAAAAGCATTCCAATTCCACTGCCTATCATTATCAACATAATCCGCAATAAAGTCGTTAAGCTTATTACTCAGAACCGGCCTCAAGGCATAATCCTTCAGTATTACACTTTGCATCACCCAATAATCTTTCCAGAAGTGGATTTTTGAATCATTTCCAACTTGCCAACGAACACCATTCAAGACTTGCCAAACCGTATCCACTGCACGCCACATATGAGAACCATATTTCGTAGGTAACTCTGCAGGGAGATTGTTGTTCTTGATGCTATATTTCGAGCATAAAACTTTAATCCACAGACTTGTAAGGGAAACAATAATATTTCATCCAATCTTCATTAATAAAGCCTCATTTATTTGGAAAAGATTTTTTACGCCAAGACCACCTTTGATTTTAGGTTGACAGATGCTGTCCCAACTAACCATAGACATGTTGTTCCTCTCACTATTCCTACTCCACATTCTTCAAAAAATATATTCGAGCTTTTTTTTTCTGTGCCACCTTTTTCTCCCAACATGTTGCAAAACTTATCCAGAACTTTGTTCAAAAGCTTGTATTGAACTTATAACTTTTTTTAGAGGCTAAGAAAATTGAATGGAATATTCTAGATTCTTTCTGTTTTTTTTCCTCACATACAAAATGATGATTACAGCAGTATTTATGTTGATAACTTCATGAAAACAAAATTGCAGCAATATATACAACTGTAACAGAAACAAAAGCATACTTAACTAATTTGCTGAGCTGGCATATATTCTTAACTAACAAATGTTGACTGGACTTTTAGTCACATGTGCTTCGTGTTTAACTCCTCTGTATTCAATATGTGCTTCCTTAACAGCCCCCCTCAAACTCAAAGGGCATTGATGCACATTGAGTTTGGCTCTAAAGTAGTTGAAATGAATAAATGTAAGAGGCTTTGTTAAGATGTCTGCTACCAGTTCATTGTTTGGAATGAAATTGATTTCAAGCTCCTTTGCCAATACTTTGTCTCTTAAAAATGCATGTCCAGTTCAATATGTTTGGTTATTGAATGATACACAGGGTTTTTTGCTAATTCAGTTGCACTCAAATTATCACACTAAATTGTGGGTATTGATGTGCATTTGATCTTGAGCTCACTGAATAATGATTGTATCCATGTGATTTCTGCACTTGCAGAGGCAAGTGCTCTATATTCACTTTCTACACTTGATCTTGTAACCACTGACTGCTTTTTTGATGACCAAGATATCAAGTTGTCTCCTAGATAGATATAATATGCACCTATTGATTTCCTCTCATCAACATCACAAGCCCAATCTGCATCGGATACCCCGTGATCTTCATTTCACCTCCAAATGAGAATCTAAGACCAAAATCTTGATTTCTTTTAGATATCTAAGAACCCTTTTGCATGCTAAGCCATGTTGAAGTGTTGAAGCTGATACATATTGGCTTAGTTTATGTACTGCAAATGAAATTTCTGGTCTGGTCAAAACCAAATACTACAGTCCTCCAACAATGCTTTTGTAGCTTGTCACATCTTCAATGTATTGACCTAGATGACCTTTAGCTTCTTTTTGAAGTTTGATTCCAATAACCATTGGAGTATCACAACCTTTACATCCCAATATATCAGCTTTATTCAACAGATCTTTAATATACTTCTTTTGGGACAGATAAATGTTATCCTTGTCATAAGACACTTCTATTCCAAGGAAGTATGATAATATTCCTAAATCCTTCAATGCAAATACCCTGCTGAATTTAGAAATGAATCTCTCCAACTTTTCAGTATTAGGATCAGTGATTAAAATATCATCAACATATATTAAAATCAGTATCATTGATCATTGTATCTCCTTAATGAAAAGAGATGTATCAGCCTTAGAATTCTAAAATTTCCAGTTTGTAACTATGCTATCCTTCAGCTTATCATACTAAGCTCTAGGAGCTTGTTTTAACCTATATAATGCCTTCTTTAGTTTACAAGCATAAGTTGGCTTCTGCTGATTAAAAAATCCTTCAGGTTGGCGCATGTAGACATCTTCACTAAGCTCTATATTTAGAAAAGTATTGTTCACATCAACTTGTCTTATTATCCACTTGTTCATTATGGCCAAAATTAATACTACTCTCACAGTACATGATTTTATAACAGCACTAAAGGTCTCAGAGTAGTCAATACCTTCAGTCTGCTGGAATCTCTTTGCAACAAGTATGGCTTTGGACTTAGCTATGCTTCCATCAAAGTTTTGTTTGACTTTGAAAACCCATTTATTGCCAACAATTTTATATTCAGTTGAAGGTGGTACTAGTGACCATGTCTCATTTCAAGATGGAAGTGTATAGCTTTGGTTTAAAGATACCAGATTTTGATATGGTAATCATTTTGTGACAGGGCTGTGGATTGAGGTTTCTATTTTGATTTTGTTCTATCATATGTGGAATTATTGGTGGTGGTTCAGGTTGTGTTGGATTTAATTCAGGATTTTGTATATGTAAATGAGATGATGATGAGTTTGATAAGGAATGGTTAGATTGCTCCTGTTGATGTAGAGTATCTGCATGTTCAAACATAGAAGGTATTTTTTTATTCCCTACTGATCTTTCTGAGAATATATCTTCAAAGCTGCCATTAGGTAAAGGTAATGTGGATAAATGAAATACTTGTTGTGGAGTGAAGTTTGACACAAGTGTTTCAAACTTTTTAATGGTTTCAGATAAGGCAAAGACATTGTTGGTTGAATATGGAAATACATTTTCATTAAAAACAACATGTCTAAGGATATGAACTTGACCTGAACTTGTTTGACATTTGTAACCTTTGTAAGTTGAACTATAACCAATAAAGATACATTTACTTGTATGATACTTAAACTTGTGTTTGTTAAAGTCTCTCAAGTATGGATAGCACAGACAACCAAAGCATTTCAAGAAAGAATAATTTGGTTTATGCCCAAACACCTTTTCATAAGGAGATGCAAGTTTCAGTATAGGTGTTGGAAGCCTATTTATATGAAATACTGTTATGTGAACAACATCCCACCATAATTTGAAAGGAAGATCAGCTTAAGCTAAAAGAGTTAATCCTAGTAACTATATGTCTCTGCTTTCTTTCCACCAAACCATTTTGATGATAAGTATATGGACATGAGTGTTTGAAAATGATTCCATTTTGACTCAGAAATGAGTAAACACTCTATATTCCCCTCTCCAGTCAGATTGTAACATCTTAATTATGTTATTGAATTGATTTTTCACTTAAAGTTTGAACAATTTGAACAAATCAAATGCTTCTAACTTGAGCTTTAATAGGTAAATCCAAGTGTATCTGATATAATCATCCACAAAACTAATAGAGTATCTAAATCCATTTCTAGAAACAGTTAGTGAAGAACCTCAAAGATCAGTGTGTATCAGTTTTAACACTTTTGTAGTTTTTGTTTCTGTTATTAGAAAATGTTGTTTATGGACTTTTCCTAATTGAAAAGCTTCACACAATGAATACATGGATGATAAAATAGATTTATGAGAGACTTTAAACTGATTACAAGTTTTAAGTAAATGCATCAATATCATTGGATTTGGATGACTAAATTTTCTGTGTAACAAAGTTATTTCATCAGAATTTTGGTTACAATTATTTGAAGTAAACTGATAACATGCTTTAGTAAATGACTTACAGTCTTGAAAGCTAGAGAACATGTTTGAAAATGAAAGCATAGAAACTGGTTTATTCAACTGGAGAGAAGATATGTAAAAAACAGGTGAGGATGATAGTGAAACAGATTTCAGCAGCAGCTTATAAAGACTTTTCTCAGCAAGGCCCTGTAGAAGAGCTTGTCCCTTCAAATCCTTCACAAGACAATTTTTTTCACAAAATTCAACAGAAAGAGAGTTATCAGATATAAGTTTTAAAATGCTCAATAAGTTCTTGGTGATTGAAAGAACTAGTAACATGTCTTTAAGAGCTATGGTAGTGTGTGTGGGTGTGTGGTTTAAAGCTTTAAATGTCAGAAATGTTGTCCAACATGAGAGATGGTTAAACCTTTACCATTTCCAATAATGAGTTGATCAATACCTTTGTATTCTTCTCTGATATGCATATTCTCCATGTTGTTTGTCAAATGATGAGTTGCTCCACTGTCTAAGTACCAACCATCATCAATAGCTCCTTCATAATTTGCTACAAATACAACTCTAGGTGTATAAGCATCATTTCTAGGGTAGTTATTAGTTCCAGAAGCTGATAGAAGCTTGGTGGTATACCACTAAAATTATCATAATCTTCATAACCTTAATAAGAAGCAGAACCATCAAAATTAGCAAGATAAGCAGATCTTGATCCTTTGCCTTTTCTAAAATTCCTTGGTACAGGTACATAATCTTTAACAAATCTATGCCAGCATATATCAACAGTGTGACCAGGTTTAAAACGAATTTGACATGTCATCTCTTCTGTATTTCCAGGAACCATTAATGATCCATTAACACCATTGAATCCATTTCTATTAAACTGAGATGGAGTTCTAGGTGTTTGGAAAGAATTAAAATTATTTGTTTGACCAAATGACTGTCCCTTACCACATCCACCTATAAAATTGCCACTATGCATTCTCACCGGATAATTGATGTTACCTCTACCAAAATGAATTCTACCACCAAAGTTTGCAGAATTACCACCAGTGTATCCTCATCTTCTGAAACTACCTCTGGGATGAGCATAAAATGCTTTTGGTTAGTATGCATAGTTTGCATTGAGCATCCTTTTATCATCTTGTTCTTGCTCAATTCTGGTTTCATGTGTAAGTAACAATGCATATACATCATCAAATTCCATTTTAGAACTAGTTATAAAAGTAGCAATATCACGATATCCAGATCCTAATCCATTTAGAATTGTTGACATGAGATCTTTCTCTGTTATTGGACTTCCAGCACTAGCCAATTTATCAGCAATTAATTTCATCTTAATGCAGTAATCTTCAACACTTAGTGCTTCTTTTCTAAGAGTATTCAACTCATATCTAAGTTG
Organism: Luvunga scandens; assembly: GCA_030449905.1. Classification (NCBI taxonomy): domain Eukaryota; kingdom Viridiplantae; phylum Streptophyta; class Magnoliopsida; order Sapindales; family Rutaceae; genus Luvunga; species Luvunga scandens. The sequence continues at coordinate 882,151 of JASUUG010001064.1, read as the reverse complement.
AAGAGCCCTAGCTTCAGATTGCACTCCAAATTTTCTTTTTAGAGTCTTCAAACTTCAAAAGAACTTGCATTATTAATGACAAGATTGAGTGTACCTTCACTGATAGATGATAGCAGCCAACCAAGTAAAGTATGATCTTGTGATCTTTAGCTTTGATATTCAGGATTATCAATTTGCCGATTAGATCCATTATCATCAGTGATAAAGATACATTCTTTAGGTGCTGGTTTTGTTCCACTGATGAATCATTCCAATCGATTGCCTTTAATTGAAGCCAGAACTTGTGAACGCTATAACAAGTAATTAGAACGATCTAATTTGATTGGATTATTAAAAAAGAATATGATTTGAGTGTGTTGATTTGCATCTGTTGCTGTTGAATTTCTAGATATTGTTTGTTGATTACTAGAACTTACTCTGTTTGGCGCTGATACCATGTTGAAAAGCTTGTATTGAACTTATAACTTTGTTTAAAGGCTAAGAAAATTTGCTAAGAAAATTGAATGGAATATTGTGGATTCTTTCTATTCTTTTTCTTCATATACAAAATGATGATTATAACAGTATTTATATTGATAACTACATGAAAACAGAATTGCAGCAATATATACAACTGTAACAGAAACAAAAGCATACTTAACTAATTTGCTGAGCTGCCCCCAAGGGCGTAGGCGAGTTGGTTGTGACACGACCTGTCCCGAATCTACAGGGCGAGTCTGCCTAATTCTATTTAATCATTCTCACGTAATCTGATTAATTAGGGTTCTACCGAAATTCGACAGAGTCTCACCTTAAATTTATTACACAACCAAATCTACAAAATTATAAATCAGGCAGTCCCAAATAATTTCCGTATACATCCAACTTCATCGATCAATTATCTCAACCAAAACACCAAATCACTCAATTATTCAATATCAAATAAAATACATATGTTATCACCAATCCTCGAAATGTAACAAATTATACAATCCCAAATTATTTCAATAAATCAATCGATAACTCCTAATATCATAACGTGGCCAAAATTTCAAAAATCACTCTTACTGCTGGGTCGACTGTTGTACCTGTAAATCTCCTGTGGGTAGGGGGGGGAAATATAATAAAATGGGGTGAGTATAAAACTCAGTGAACTCAGTGAGTGGATAGTAGTTTTCAACATAATTTTACTCTAACATAATTAATCATATCAAAATACCAACTCATTAAAATATCATAAAACTTAAATAACTTATTAAATTCAAATCATGTGCTCAAATAATGATATCGCAAATATTCTGCATAAATCAATGGAAATTCATAATACTTATAATAATCATTACTGAAATACCAAAAAATATCACCAAACAAGTACCTAGGGGAAACAATCTCATCATATCTGGACCTCGACAGACGGGCAATGACGTACTATCTGAATACAATCACACCCCGGAGCTACACGGATAGACAGGGAAAAGCCATATCATATCATATCATATCCGCACCTCAACGGACAGGTAATGATGTACTGTCTGAGTACAATCACGCCCCGGAGCTACACGGGTAGATCAAAGAAAAATCATCTTATATCTCATCATATCTGTGCATGCATAATCTGGTCCCCAAAAGACAAAGTCGCCTGAGTACACGGCTCAAAACCTCTGTGTGTACTTAGACGGGCCCCAAAAGCCTGTATCTCATCTGTATAATCTGTATCTCATTATCAGTATTTTTATATTCATCATACCACATACAGTCTCATCTTATCTGTATCACTGTATCTGAAGGGGGAGGGTACTGTCTAATGATTTTAAAAAAATGATCATTATGCTCATATTCATATACCTTTGTACACATATACATAAACATATAATCTCATCCGATATCTCATTCGAAAATCTCATTAGAAATCCCATCCGAAATCTCATTTCCTTTTTCATTTCACAAGTTTTAAATTTGCTTTTCTTTTCTTTAAAATATTATCATGCATATACAAAATTGGTAACCAAAGTCATTAATCAAACACATTTCTCATAATAAATACCAAAACACAGATAAAATCCATTTATATAAAATCATTAAATCGAAGTTTTTAAAATTAATCTTGCAAACATGCTTTACTATATTTTAAAATCATAATAAATTACACTGAAAATAGGTTTTGTATATTCCACTCATAGTTACGATGTCCGAACTCGGAATCGACAACGTCTGCGGGTTGATTCTCATTCGTTTATCCTCCTAATTTAAGGAAATAACAAAATTACTAATCATAATTGCGAATTATAACTAATATGCTCGAAATGACATTTATCCACAATAAAATGTTCTCGAATTCATAAAATTACCAAAATGCCCTCAACATTGAAATTCATCAAATTATCCTCAGAATCACATATTATCAACTATCCTCGATTCCAATTACAAAGATATCCATAAGTTTTGAATTTATAAAATTACCTCAGTAAAATATAAAATTACCAAAATACCCCTAACGAAATAAATTACTAAATTACCCTCAGAATCTCAAATTACCTAATTACCCTGATCTGAATTTACCAAAATGTCCACCAATTTTAAATTTACTGAAATACCTTTAAAGTTTATGAAATTACCGAATTACCCCTAACGGTCAACGGTGACCGGAACTCATTCAACGGCGATGGGAAGCTTAGGTTTACTAGATCTGACCTTGGTGAGTCCAATGGTACCGGCAGTGACCCCTCACGCACGACGGTAACTGCAGATCAAGCTCCCCAAAAACCGTGAGCTTCCGGCGGTCGATCGACAGCAATTCGGCTGTTTCAAGTGACGGGGTTGGTCGGGAAACGATGAGGGGAACTTGAGGAACAAGATCCACATAGTGGATCGGCTTAAAACCGACGAAATCAACGGCGAGCAAAACGGGTTGAGCCGCGGGTTTTCAGGTTCGTATGCCGGTGTTTTGGTCCATTTCCGGTGATGAGGATGGCAGGGACACGTCGGCTGGCAGTCAAGCTTTAGATCAGTGCCAAATCACCCGGTGGGGTGGCTGAAATCCCGAGATCAGGTTGGGTCGGGATGCGGATCCAGGTCGCGAATCCGGGTCTGCAGCAACAATTCTTCTCTCTCTCTCTCTCTCCCCCTCTCTCTCTCTCTTAGTTTCTATTTTAGGAAAGAAGAAAAGAAAAAAAAAGCTTCTCTCTCTACTCTTTCCTTTTATAGACACTGAATTTTTATTTTTTAATCAATACCATATATTACAGGTTCGCAGTGCAATCTATTTCTCCTTAACTATGTGGACTCGGATTCGAGCCCGCCCCTCTTTCCTTTTAAGAAAGAAAAAAAAAAAACCAATTTGCTGAGCTGGCATATATTCTTAACTAATAAATGTTGACTGGACTTTTAGCTCACATGTGCTTCGTGTGCAACTCCTCTGTATTCAATATGTGCTTCCTTAACATTGGTGATCACCTCCACCTGCTTAGAGGAAGCCTCTACAAGAAGAAGATCATCAACAAAAAAAAGGTGAGTAAGAGGTATACCTTGCTAAGAAAGTCTTATGGGTCCATCGCTTTTGTTGTACTTCTACTCTTAATTCACCAAAAACTAATCATTCTTCTTCTATAAAACAACTTCAAAAATGCCATTTGAAAAAATAATACCAAATACACTCTTAATTATTAGATTCATGCCGATTGCCTAGTCAAGTCTAAGAGGGGCACTCTATCCTATATTAACACGTAGGTTTATTAATTGTTATAGTCTAACATCATTTGTATTGACTCGATCCCTCAGATAATATAATATTAGTCGCCAATGGCCTACATAATTTTATTTTTAGTTTCACACAAAAATACTTTGTGTTGTTTGAGAGGAGCTCTCTGTCACAGTATATAACTTAATTAGTAATTAACTATTTAATAAAATCTTTATAGTAAGAACTTAAAACAAAAATCATCAAAAATCAATTTGATCGCATGTTATTTTGTTTTCCATTTGACTAGTTTCTTCCCTTTGTACTTGATAACATAGGCATCTATATATCAGCCGTATAAAAGAAAAACGATGACCAGGACTATTCTGTATTCTCAATACTTTTTTCCTTTTCGATTAAGATAAATATTCATTTTTTTCACTTTATCATTTAATTATTCAAGGGATATATCATATATGTTGAGTGTTCCAGAAAGAGGGTTTTAAAACATATATATATATATATATATATATATATATATAGATAATAGAGAGAGAGATATAATATATATATATATATATATATATATATATATATATATATATATGGAGAGAAAGAGAGAGAGAGAGAGAAATGTTCCAATCCGGAATTTTAAAGTGCAGGAAAGTATGGGAAAACGTATAAACCATTTGGTTTTAGCGCTTTAAGTTTTAAACCTCTAAAATCATACAGTTTTAAGGCTTTCCCAAACTTTTCTCGCACTTTAAGATTCTAGACCAGAAAGCTACCCTATATATATATACACACACACACACACACATATATACTCACACACACTTTCCAAAAAAGATCAATACACCAAGCACTACACTCAGATTTATTGGATTTGTTGCAAAAATATCAGTTCCAATTTGGAATTTTTAAGTGTGGGAATGTCCGAGAAAACGCATAAACCATACAGTTTAAGCGCTTTAAATTTTAAGCCTTTGAAACTCCACAGTTTTAAAGCTTTTTTAGACTTTTCTCGTATTTTAAGATCTCGGACCAGAAAACTACTACTAATATATAAATATTACTTAAATTCCAAGATTGGAGGCTTTGCAAGATCAAATATAAGGGAAAATCTAGTGTGCAAAAAGAGCTGGATTGCTGGGGAATATTATTAGAAGATCAGCTGCTAAGAAACAACATCAGCAGTAGCAGTAGCAACCGCAGGATTCACTAATACAGCTATAAAATTTTGAATCGGACAATTACAACAATCCTGAAGGCAGTTTATTTGATTTTTCTGGTGGACAAGCTCCGCAAAAGCAATCTATTTTACAACTAGACAATAACAATGTTAATGTTGATGGATCTTACAATAATAATATTGTTGCAAAAAAACATACAAATGGAAGCAATCAATGTCGAGAAACAATAGTTTGATGATGCGATTAGTGCTTTATGTCATCCTTACAATTATTATTATTTATTATTATTTTGATATAGCTAGCAATATGTTAAAGACATAAATTGTTTGCAATGGAAAATCAAACAAAATAAAAAGAACAAGTGATAAATGAGTTAATTTGAGGAAACTCATATATAAGTCTACAATCATAACTCAATGCAAAAGCTAGCATAAGAATTAAGGTTGTCCAAGTCTTATAGACTTAATCCAAGTTCAATAATCATTCAATGTGGGATATTTTTACTAACATCCCCTTTCACATGTCACATGCAGGTCGGTTTTTTTTTACTAGTCCTTAGCACGTGGGAATGTAGTATATATGAATTCACTCATAGACAAGTGTGGCTTTGATACCACATAGAACCTAGAGGCCGAACTTTACCCGAAAGCTAGCTCAAGAATTGAGGATGTCCAAGTTTTATATATTTAAACCAAGTTCATCACTCAGCCGATGTGGAATATTTTCCATAACAAGTAAAGCCTCTATAAATATATTTTTGGCACTTAGAGCGATCAATAACTCCCAATACAACTTCTTGGATGCCAAATAAAATATTCTAACTTCCATTATTGGCATTGATGATAGTTTAAATACTAGCTTACAGATAACTAAAGAATCGAAGCCACAATCCTAAACTAAGGCCGATAATTACCTAATTAACTAACTACTAATTTCTTGAGTCCAAGTACATGTTAACAGATTAACCACAACCAACCACATAAATATAGTTTAAAATAAAATAAACAATAAAAATATCTCAAGAGATGAAGATGGTGTCATTTCTTGATTCCTTTCCTTCCCCCTTTGAAAAACCTGTCCTTAAGGTTGGACACATCTTTTTTTACTCCTTGAAAATCTCCACTATTCAAGATAGTCCTTTGATAGTTTTATTCTTTTCAGCTCTAATTTTAGACTTGGATCACGTTCCCAATGACCGTGTTAGTATCCGTCCCGCAAAAGACATGAATGAGCATACTCCTTCACTTTTGAATCACCCGCAAAATTCTGATTCCAAGACTTGACTTTAAAATCTTCAACTCTCTGTATATGCTCCGGCTGTGTGCTCCAGCGGTTGCTTCAGTGCTAGGACTTGCCCAGTGCCTTGTGGTCCGACTTTAGTAACCAGCTCTGATAGCAACGGAAAATCAAACAAAATAAAAGGGGAAAAGTGAAAAATGAGTTAATTAAAGGAAACCGAAACCTTTATAAATATGTTTTTGATATTCTAAGGGACCAAATACCTCTCATCAGTTGCCAAATAAATTAACCCATCCTCCCATTATTGACAATAATGCTAATTTAAATACTATTTTACAGATTAAACTTGAAACTAAAGAATAGAACCCACAAACTAACGCAAATAATTAGTCAATTAACTAACTACTAATTTATTAAGCACATGTTAACACATTAACCGCAACCAACCGAATAAATATGATTTAAAATAAAATAAAAAATAAAAAATATCTCAAGACTTTGTTGATCATATCACCATAACCAGCAGTTCCATCAGACCAAATTTTTGATTTCATCGCCAGCATGCATTAATAAATTCTTCTTTTGTTGATTCTTGACTTTTTGTCCAAGGCTAATAAGCTCATTCGCTTTCCTAAGTGTTCCTTTTACTTTATTTTAGTAATAAAATTCCCCTTTGTTACCTTGAATATTAGGATTAAGATAGTTTTAGAGTTTTAGTCATTTTAGTTCATTTTTAATATTTTCTTTTTTAATTGTAGTACTGTTGGTACCTCAAATTCTTTATCTCAAATTTCATCCGAATTGATATGTCCTTTATTGTGGTTGGTAATTTTTAATTTTATAAGATCTAAGTAAATTAATTATATTATTTCATCTACTAATTGAATGAATGACACATCATTTGGGATAATTTTTATCTCGTTGTATTATCTACACTATTACGATGATTAGAGCGATTTACACTATAAAAAATACTTTAACCTATAACCCTATTTATTCACATGCTAAATTTAAAAAAGAAACTTAACTTCTAATATTCATCCATAAAAATATTGATCACACTCGAACTAACTTGTATTGATAAATATAAAATTGATTTAAATAAAATAAATGAACATCCAACCATGCCGCTTTCATCATTACAATGTCTAAATATACAGCATAAAAAGAAAGCTTCTTAAAATATTACTCACTCTTTTGTTCTGCCTTTGTTCTCGTGTGCAACTTTGCATGTTTAGCAACAATAGATTTTTTCTTTTGGGTTAAATATATTAACTCCCGTATCCATTCGGGTCGAATACAAGACCTGAGTCTTAAGAAAACCGCTCTTATTATTAGAGCTAGACTTAAACTTCCATTAAACAACATGCACTAATGATGACATGCAAAGTTTCTATCTAATCCGGTTCACGGAGCCATTGAAGTTTGTGCTAAGTTCAGACCAACTGTTGGCATCTCAGTGCCCTCAGATGCAGATTTCGTTTGCCTAGAGCTACGCCAGCTGAGCTGCTAGAATCGGCTACATTCATATTTGCTAGATTTCATTTTATAAAGTCAACTAGGAGGAAATTTTCTATTAAGCAAAGGTCTTCATCTTGTGTGGTTTGTCCTTATCACAGACAGTAGTTTTCTTGAGTCGTGTTTCTTAATATTTGTTGGAAGAATGAGGAGATTAAATTTCATTATCTGTTTCTTCAAATTTTTATAATTTACGTCCAACATTGTATTTGAATGTTTCTAATCTCATTCCATTTGAACTCATCTCATTGGAATTACCGAATTCAACAATTCTAGCTCTTACTTTACTCACATAAGTTGAATGATCGCTTCTATGGCTACTGAGAAAGCCCTGCTGTGAAAAAAATGAAATTCTTCACTAGTTAGATCTGCAAAATTCACACAAAGCTTGCAATGATGATTTTGAAATAACAGGGTTGAGCAAAAGTTTTGCATAATGATATTTTTGGGGAAGGCTACGTTTTGCATATTAAGAGGACCTAGCATCAGGGCTGTTTATGTTTACATTCCGCATAACTAAACAACCTTGTGAATAATTTTCATGAAACCTTTCATTTTCATATATTTGTTTATAATATTGAATTATTGGGTAGTATGGGTGTCAAAAGTAACGATGTCACATATACTAAAACAAATTGTTCCTTATTAGTAATTTACCTCATGCCCTTTTGTAATAAAACTTTTATTAAAATTTGGATGTTCAAAGTATCTTTTAGAGTATAAATAGTCTTATATATATTATTTCTCTAGTGTAGGCACTCTCATTATTTTTATATGGATACGCTTTTAAATTATGCTGCTTAATAGAGTCGGATTTTAATGTTAGTAAACTGTATAGTTTTATAAAATATTAAAAAAACGAGGTACCCTCATCTCAGAAATACACACACACAAACTTACACACATATAGGATAGGATTGGGAGCCCCACTTTTTTTACACAAATTTTGACACAAATCTTAACTGTTAAATTATAATAATTATAATCAATCTAAAAGTTAAGAACAATATTGACGAGGATTTTTTCTTTAAAATAAATAAACAACAGATCCCACCCTCTTTAATAATACTCCTATTTTCTCTCCTTTCTCCCTTCTTTATACTTTTCATTTTAAAACTTTCTTTCAACTCAATAAACTCGTCAAAAATCTAGCTTAATTTGTCATGTTCTCACTTTTCCAAAAGTTAATGTTGACTATTTTATAATAAGTGTACAAAAACGTAGAATTGGGTGTCGAATCCAATCTGAACAGGTCAAATTTCTTCTCATTAATGCTTCATATATAACATACTTCAAAAAGTCCAGTTGATTAACTGTTTACAGTAAAAGTACAGAAGAGCTTAAAATATTTTAATTTAAGATTTATGGAATATTAAAGTGGGTGCAAAACTAACCTTAAAAGGAAAAGGAATAAAAAGGCATTTGTACCTTTAAGATTTTAGAAAATGGTCGTAAAAATTCGTAAATTTTTAATTAGGGACACAAAGACCCCTTTTTAATTATAATATCTTTTGACTTTGTAAAATCAAAAAAATTGATCCCAAAATTTTATAATAAAAAGAAATATGGTATTAAAATAAATGTAATAATATATACATTTTAAAATAATTTAATATTTAAAAAATATTTTTATATTTCACAATCTATTAGACCTATTTTATTATACTAAAGTAATTTTTAATAATAAATAATAAATAAATAGATTAAAATTAAAATAATTTTCAACATTATGTAAAAAACTAATTTAATTTTTTGATCTTTTTCCAGTAAATTCAGAAGATTTTATTGAACCAATTTAATTTTTCAATGCTTGTTCCCATACTATTTTGTAGGACCTATGATTTCGTAAGTCTAGATCTTGACAAAAATAGATTAATTTGTTTACTAGATAAATTATTTTATTTATATTAAGTTTGTATTATTAAAAAAAATTTAAAATCAATTTTTTGATTATTTTATTCAAAGGATAACATGGTCAAAAAGGGGGTTTTAGTGTCTCTTTTAAAAAACTTGGAGTCTTTGTAACCGTTTTCTCAAATTTTGGTGTATAGATGTCTTTTTTTAAAAAAGAAAAAAAATCACTCCATATATACATGTAAACCCAATTTAATTTTTTTTTTTTTTTACCGTAAATTCAGAAAATTTTATTAAACCAGTTTAATTTTTTGATGCTTGTTCCCTTACTGTTTTGTAGGACCTATGATTTCATAAGTCTAGATCTTGATATTGACAAAAATAGATTAACTGATTAGTTTCTTCACCGAATTTTATTCTTTTTCTATATCGCTAATGATTTAAATTGATAGTCGTAGTATGAAACTTTGAAAAGTTTGGACATCAAAAGAAATAACCAAGAAACATTTAAGTCAAGCTCATGGCACGTTTAACTTACTACGTTTGAACGGCAGCGAGTATGTTTCATTATCCTTAGCTGGATTTGCGAATCTCCAATCCAACGGATGGGACCGAATCTAACAAAAAGTAGAGTATAGAACACGAACTTAGGGTTTCAAAAGAGGGAAAATCTATGTGTCTCACACAATGTCAATTTTATAATCAACTTCTATTTGCAGGAGTCTAAGCTCTTATTTGTCTAGTGTGTCTTACTTGTATGAAATAACATGTTATTAAATTATCTTGTGTGATACAGTAGGGATGTGTTTGTTGATCCAATTATTAGGCATAAATTCATAACTAGTCCATGATTTTATATATTACATATTTTTCAATCCAAACCTATGATTACTCAAATCTAATGTGATCCAATCTATTGTTCGTAGATAAAATTTAAATTTTTATAAATGTTTGTGGTTGTGGTGTTATGCTTTGCTTTATTGGCTAATATTGGATATTTTTCCACATCTTTAATTCAATTTTGATTATTCTAATCAAATTGTTGCTACGATCAATAGAACTTGTTGGTAAAAACCACATCTCGAGAAAACTTACTGTCCATCAAAATGGTCGATGCAATTGTTACTTGTTTTCGGAGTATAGCTTTTAAACCATCTTGGCCTAGTCATGTTCGTTGGAAGAATTTGTTTACGACGGATTAAAACAATTTGTTTTCTATGCACTCACATATATAGAGAAGAGAATTCTGTTGCGGATGCTCTAGCTAATTTAGGCATTTGGCGATACTCCTCCGACTTATTCAAAACAGCTTGCATAAAAATTTTTGGAGCATTCTTAAATACCGATTGTCGACTTATTTTTTAGCCCTTCGTCTATGTAATTTAATTAGATAAAATTTAATCTATTTGGATTGAAGACACTCAATTCCAAGTGTTTGTCAACCAAACTTTCTAGAAACGTTTAAAACGTATTGACTTGAAAGATTTAAAATGCTCTTTTTGATGTCCAACCTGGGTGTTGGATAATGAGCACCGCACCAATAGACATTTAAAAGTACGCATATATTGTCCTTTTACATATCCAATGAAAGAACTCTTTCCAGCCATATAAAGTTATCAAACATCAACATGTTTAGAGAACATTCATGCATCTCTTTATCATTTACGTAATTGATTTTGTCATCAATTCACCGAAATAAAGTATTAAAATCACGTTTGACTCAATAAATTCATTGCAAAAATTAAGTTTAGACAAAAATTAAGTAGATATTAACTAAGCATTTGTTTTTATCAACAATTGTACTCCTTAAATTCATTGAAAAAATAAATAAATAAATAAATGACACGATTTTATGGAACGAACAATGGCCATAACTATGGGGCTCAAAGAGCCAAATCCCTTAATTTGTATTTTTTTAGCTAGATCGCTAGATTTGATTTGAGACCTGAAGTTCTATTTAACTTTCAAATTCATATGGAAAAAATACAAATGAAGCCTACTAAGTTCATTTATTGGAGTACATGTTTGTGAAATCACGTGTAAGGTTGAATATTAATGAATAAAGAAATATTAGTGTTGCAAGTCTTAAATTTTTTATTTTAAAAAATTATCTCAAATGATGTGATATTTATTAATTAATTGGTGAGATAATATAATCATTTAACTTAAATGTTGTTAAAAATTATCAATTACTCAGTTATAAGTAACACACCATTTGAAATAAAATTTAAAGTCAAACAATTTAAGATATTTATCATTACTCATAAAAAAAATGAAAAAATCAAGTCTAATGCAACTAATACAATTCAACCAACAAACATAGAGATCTCAAAGGGATATTTTGAACGCTCAAAATAAGTAAATGTAAGAGGATCACATTCAAGCCAAATATGTGTGACCGGCAGCCCTTAGACACAACAGCCTCTAAAACCATAACAGCTGTATACAGTTCAACATAAAATGATGAATGAACTTTGAAAGACATACCCTAAAAAAAAATCATTAACTCAACGAAAAACGACCCCACAACAAGAGGGCCTTGGCAACAACGTCAGTATTAATCAAAGTCATTATTCGCTGAGAAATCTTAGCACCATGTCTATCTTTTGTGTTGAGTAGTCAAACCTCAACAAACCCTTCCTGCATCTCGGACTTGGACTATTATTTTGGAGGCGGCCATCTTTCACCACATTCAATACACAACAGCAACAAACGTAAGCCATGCATCATCAATTAAAACTCTGATTTGATCCATTTAATTATGATCCTAATTAAAACACAACCATGCTTTCCATTATTGATTGTCTGGGCTCAATTCACTTCCACACACTATTGACAAATATTTATCCTCTTGTTAATTTGTTCATTTTTTATATATGTCAGTCAAAATATTATCATTCACCGACATAAAAAGACATATACATACAGACAATACAATACATACAATACATATGTAACAAGAAAATCGAAATTTAACATAGGAATGATAGTTTATACCACTATAACTATTTGTTGTTGAATAAACTGAAATCTATGACATAAAAAATGAATATATCAAATTATTTGACTTTAGCTAAATTTTAATTTAAAATCAAAACTCCTTTGGTAAATTTAAGTGAATTTTGCGGTTATCAACTTTAAGAGGATGGTGATTCAACTTATCCCTCTAGATAATTGAAAGTCAAGCATTTCCACTTTTTTCAGACATCCTGCATAAAAGAAACAAACCACTAGTTCGCTCCATACAGTGAGTACATTGAATTCACAACACAACGGGGCTCGATCACGAGATTTATATACATATATATTTTTTAAGATGATTAGATATGTAAAGTAATTTCCTGTCGATAATTTTTTCTGTCAGGGATTGGATGATAAGTAATGTTCCTATTGAGCATTAACACAATTTTTTATAATCTCAATAAATTAACAATATTCATATCAAACCATAACAAAATTCGTATACGTATTATATAATTTTTTTTTTTCATATTAGTCTCAATAACTTATGTTTACGGAAAGATTATTGTAGTTTAGCCTATATTAAAAGAAGTTTCTAGTTTCGGCACTGTTTTAAACATGCATGATACATTGCTTCAATTTACTTTAAGAGTTGACTAGATTTTGAAAACCTTTCAGATAAAATAATAATTAAAAGAAACTATCGAAGACCTTTCTAATAAATAAACAACTGTCATCAGTTATAAAACCACAAATCACTATTTATGCAAATTATTTTATACAGATTCATGTCACATAATAATTTTTCTCTGGATAATACCATGGTATTACTCAATCCCTTTCTCACTACGTAAACGAGGTTCGAACCCTAAATCTATAATTTTTAACACAAGAAATTTTACAGACTCATCTAGTTGGCAGCTACATTGAATTAGATAAAACCACTTGTTTCACCACATGATTAATATAATTTCTTATTAGCTGTATATTTTATGCAACATCAGTTTGTATAAAATAATTTAGATCTGGAGTTTGTGGCCTAAAAATTCTCTTTTATATACTCGATATCGATTGTTTTATTTAAATAAATAATATTATTACATATCAATGTGGTGGGCTCCTCCTCACCCTGTTCTTAAATCAAAATGTACATTATTGAAAATTGATTTTCTTGGAAATGTTTGAAAGAAGATTCAACGAGTTCTACTAGATATTCGCACCAGCACATATGTAATGGGGGATTGTTATAAACCTCCGTGCCATCCACATATGTATATAAACTCTCCCTTAACTCCTCTTCGTCCCTTCAAACCCTGCTATTTCATGCAACCTACACCAAAAAGACGTTAAACTATTTCAGCAATTAAAGCTCAAAATTTCAGTAACACAAAGAGAAGATGTAGAAAGCAAATATAATAAATAGTTTTTTTATTTTAAAAAAAAATTTACTTGATGTACTGCGGACAAAACCTCTTCTGATCATTATTATTGACATAAATAAAAGGAGAATGAGGGTGAGGGACGCAGACCTTGCGCCCACCTCCATCCAAGTCCAAGCCACACCCATCTACTTGACAAACATACATGTATGTATGTATGTATGTATGTATGTATGTATGTATTTGAAGCACATGAATTAATTAATTGAGTAATAGCGCAATCCCTAGTAGAGATAGCAAAATTCTTGAAGAGTTTGGGGCTCCACAGGGATCCGCTCCAAGTGGGGTGAGATTAAGATGAATTTTTTTGGGGAATGAGTTGGAGAATTTGGAGGAATGGGGTTGTATAATTTTCAAATTTTTGAAGGAATAGAGCTTGGTTTTGTACTCCCCACCCTACCTCAATTTTTATTTTTAAATTATTTACTATTAATCAAGGCATTTTGCTTTTGATGTTGTTTCAATTTATCGTTCTGCTATATGTTGCAGATGATTTTCTTAATTTTTATTTAAAATTTGAATACTATTGCAATATACTAATGATGGGTTTGCTTGAATTGATTTTACTTTTATACAACTAAAATTATGTGGTATAGCAACTACTATAAAATAAGTAAATAGATAAACTAGCGGATAAGAAAATTGTTTCTTATATAGGAATATATTCTTGATCCTCAATTAAATTTATTGAGAAATGGAGTGGGAAGTAAGAGTTAAAATAGTAAACACAGTGGAAAATAGACAAGACTTCTGTCCTAATTAAGATCGAATTCACGTCTTCCAAAATTGGGTTAAATTCTTTTGCATGACCCTTTAAGAGTTTATAATTGTAAGATTTTTCTCTTCGACCTGTTTGGACTTATCTCTCTTTAAAACATCTTGTTCTTACAAAATAAGAAAGGAGCTTCACATTGTTAGCCTTATATATTTTAATTAATTTCTTGTTTGTTACTTTAAAACATTAATTATAGAGTACTATTATAAAAAAGAATTACATAGAGTCCCAGACAGGAACGAGATATGAAAATAATCAAAGTAAAGATGAAAACAATGAAAATAAATCACAAACACTGATTCTCTTTGTCTTTGGCAAATAAAATGATTGATTGCGAATTAACATAAAGATTAATTTACCAATCTTACTTTAACTATGAGCTGATATTGTACGTGCAGGGGATTATAATGTTGCACTATCCACCAACGAAAGATTTTACTTTTGTTTGAGGGAGAACGACTCGAGAGAAGTTTCAGGTCAAGGATGGTGGAGAGCCACAGGCCATGTTAAGAAAGTTTATGCTAATTATAATAATCAAACTTTAGTTGGTTTCAAGAGACCTCTTACATTTTATAGATTCAGTAGAGAAAAACCGCATGGTCATAAGGCAAAGCGTCACAAAGCCATCAAGACTAATTGGATATGCATGAATATGGCCTTGAATCCTAGACAACGGCTAGTGCCATCATTTCTTTTTATTTTTCTTTTAATTTTAGTTCAACCTTTTCATTAGAGTAATATCAAATATCAGTCACTAATGTTACAAAATAAATAAATTAGTTGAGAATATGGCAGTATTGACATACAATTAACGCGATCATCATTTAGGTTCTTTTTTTTTTTTTTAAAGAAAAAGATAACTAATCGATTTTATATAATTAACAGAACCAAAAGTTACAAGAGACTAACACTTTACATAGGATAATCTTTAATTCAAATAAACCCCTCGAGAAAAGAGAAGAGCCAGCTTGACTAAAAGATGAGCCACGGCATTACAGTTGTGTGTTTAGTAATAAATAAAGCACTAATTATCAATAGACCCTTGATCCCTAATATTAGCTATAGCCAACCAATTTCTTTACAGTTAAACAATTTTCTTTCAATTAGACTAAGGCCCAGTTTGGTAATACTGTAGTTTTTAAAATAATGACAGCTAATTATACTGTAGAAATAATTAACTGTGAAGAGAATTATTTAAACATTTAGTAAAATTTATTCTTAAAGTGTTCTAAGTTTTAAAAACAGTTATATGTATTTAGTAATTCTTATTATTAAAGTGTTGTAATATATAAATGACTAAATTAAAAATAATATTAAATAAAATTTATTTACATATTTATAAACACGTATATAAAATATTCTTTATTGGATATATATATATAAAATTACTTTGTAATTGGGTTTCAATTCTTTGTAAACTCAAATCTTTTTGTAAACAAATTAAGTCATTTTGAATGGCTAATAAAAGTTCTGGTGAATTAGAGATGGAGTTCATCCATTCTTTTACCTGCATTTCTGAGACAATTGCTTCAGATTGAGCTTCTTTAAAAGACATTCTTTATATAGAGACTGATAATCTTCGATTAAGTTTCATAAGATGGAGACTTTGTGTTAAAGATTCTTTGAATCACTAGTATTTCCAGAAGAAGAGGTAGAGAAAGAAGATGTTCTACAAAATAAAGAATCCATGTATTAATACCTATATAAAATCTAAGTTTTGTAGGTATGGTTACAATCCAAGGCTAAGAGTTGGTTTTACTGCCCTTCAACCAAATTGGGACTTATGACCAAATACTACCAAGGCACCCAAAGGTAACACCTTCACCACACAAATAGAATTAGAAATGGCTAGACCAACTTTCCTAGTTGCTAAATAAAATGTCTTTAAATGTTTGAAATGTTGATCAATTGAATGTGAGAAGATCAACACATCATTAATATACACAATATAGAATTCAGATAAGGGATTATAAATATCATTCATTATTCGCTGGAATTCTGAAGGTGCATTTTTTATCCGAATGGCATAACTGTCCACTCATACTGTCCGAATGGAATAGTAAAAGCAGTTTTATACCTGTCTTTAGGATGAATTTGAATCTGCCAAAATCCTGATTTCATATCAAATTTTGAAAAGATGAAGGCAGAATGTAATTTTTGAAGTAGATCTTTTTTGTTAGGTATGGGATACCTAATCCATTTTAAAACTTTATTCAAAGGTTTGTAGTTAATCACTAATCTAGGTGTTCCTCTTTCTATTTCAGAATTTTTGTTCACATAGAAAGCAGCACATGACCAAGGAGACCTAGACTTAACAATTAAACCTTTGGATTCTAAATCTTTAATTTCATTTCTACAATGTTGTTCTAATTCCATGTTCATTTGGATGGGTCGTGCTTTTGTAGGAATTTGTCTTTCGTCAAAAGAATTTTCATAAGGCAAATCAACCAAATGTTGCTTTCGATTCCAAAAGGTAGATGGTAGATCAACACATATTTCTCTTTTGATTAAGTCTTTAAAATCAATAATTTTTCTTTTTATAAAATTACTTTGTAATTGGGTTTCAATTCTTTGTAAACTCAAATCTTTTTGTAAACAAATTAAGTCATTTTTTTTATTTGAGTAAAACATTGACTTGATTCTGGTAAATAGAATAGGCTTTAACAATATTCAGATTCCGAGTTTTGGGCTTTTCAATGAAAGGGAAGTTTAATCTTTGGTTTTTTGTTTTAAAGGATATATTATCGTAATTGACAGTATAAGGAGTGATGAGGTTTATGAAAGGAGTTTCTAAGATAACTATATGATGTATATCATTTGTTAGGACGAAGGAAGTTCTGATTTCAAAACCTTTATTAGGGATTGAGGCATCAACTTTAGATTTGACTTTAAGTTTTGAATTATTGGATGCAGATAGTCTTTCACTTGTTTTCTCGTGAAATCTTTTTGGGACAATATCTTCTTTTATGCAGTTTAAGTCAGCACCAGTATCAAATAAGGCAATGGTGTCAATCTCAAAATCTTTAGAAAAGATTAATGTGATCTTTATAAGATATTTTCTCGTAGTGATTTGCTTTAAGACAAAAAGGAAATCATTGGGTAATGATTCAATGTTATCTATGTTTTGTTTTTCATTTTCATTATCAGAGTCTGATCCATTATCAGAATTATCCCCTAACTGTTTTTGTAACAATAGTTGGATAGTATCTGAATCAGTTTTCTGCTTTTCTTTTAAATCTTTTATTTCAAGCTTTATTTCTTTTATTTCTTTTATTTTTTTATTTCTTTCTGAAGGTCTTGAATATTAGGAATTGTTTCCTTGCTTTTCTTTTTATCAAGAATTTCAGTAAGATCATAAGAATTCTTTTTAATGATTGGGGTTTTAGAAGTTTCTGCTTTGTTACTTTGTTCAAGTGTTTTTAAAAGTTTGTCTAAATATTCTCTTTGAAGGATGGGGTTAGAAATGTGTTTAACTAATTCAAAGAGAGTTTCCTGGTCTTCAGTTAACACATTAATTTTCTTTAAATAGGATTTTGTATCGGAATCATTATCGCTTGAAACAGAGGTATCAGAGTCTATCAACTCATCAACCCGTAAGGGCTCATTATCTCCTGTCATAGAAGACTCAGAATTAGAAGATTCTATAAGCAATGGAGCCAATTTAGAAAGTGTCTTACAATCTAGACCAAGCTCATGGAGCTTTTTATTCATTCTACAATAGTTTTTAGTGTGACATTTTTTCCCACATTTATAACAAGTAGCTTCTTTGTAATTGAAAGGGGCTCTCGGGATTGCTTTAGACTCTTTCTTTTTAGGAAAATGGGGCTTCCTATAAGGTTTGGAAGTTTTTATGTAGGAAGATTCTTTAAACTCAAGTGAAGGCTGTTTATACTTATAGCCTTTTGATTTATAATGCCTTTTGTAAGTTTTAGAAGAACACTTACCATTACAGTCTTTAGAGGTAGAGGTTTTAAAAGGATCATAATTAAATTGTTTACAGAAACTACCTAGTTATTGTTTAGACTTTCTAAGTTCCCATTTTAATCGTTTATGTAATTTCAAATCTTGATAGATCTTTAAACCTTCTTTATTGACAAAACTGACAAGTTCACCATAGGTGAGGCCGTCATAGGGGATACGATCCTCATGGAGGGCTTTAATAGTATTCCTAACCTTTCCTCCTAAGAGAGTGGGTAATCCTGCAAGGAAGTTTTCCTTCCAAGTTACAAGATTTGCATCATCTCTTAAGAAAAGTCTAGTGAAGAATGTGGTTTTATAGTTTTAGAATTCACTAAGTTTCCTACACCTAAGGTTGTGCAGAAGCTCAGTATTTTTATCTCTAAGGTGTGTGGGGTCTCTTATAAAATGAAGAGAGATTGTAAGGATTAGGGTAGCAACTGCATCTTGAATGAGACTATTAAACTCATCACAGATGGGTGCTCCAATCTCATCTGTTTGAATTGCATTTAGGATATCTAATTGTTGCTGTTTGGTGAGAAGATGATCCCACCAACCTTTAAGTTGGCCAGTAAAACTAGCAATAAGAATTTCTGCAATGGCTTTGTCAGAAGTTCCCGACTGGGTTTTATAAGCATTAGTTGCCATGGTCATTTGTTGTAATAGACTAAGTATATTATACTCAGACATTCCATCTATGTTCCATTCATAGACAGAAGAGGCATTAAACTTTGATTGGTTTAGTTCACTAGGTCTATTTTCTATGGCAAGATCAGGAAGAGAATTAGCAGGAAGGGCTAATTCTGATTGAATTTTATTGGCTTTAGGGATAGATTCATCTTTAAAAGCTTCTATGTTTGAGGAGGCAACAAACATTTAGTCTTGGTTAAGACTCCAATGGTTCTAGATTGGGCACTGTCTAGGGCTATTTGGAATTTACTAGAGGAAGAAGAAGCTTCTATCTTCTCTAGTTGGTCTCTAATGGCTTTAGCAAAATCTGACTTTGACTCTTAAATAAGCCTCTGGCTAGTTTTCGAAAGCTGGAAAGGTTTGAAAATAGGTTCTTTAAGCTTTTTGTCAAGGTTAGCTTTTGATGAAATACTAGGAGAAACAATTATAGTTGATCTTTAGAATTGGTTTTCTATTCTAGTCAACTGTTTTCCTAATGTATTTAGGTTAGCATTACAGAAATTGTTCTGTTGGATAATGCTTCCTAAATCTATCTCTGGATCACCAGGTTTATGGATTTTATAGGGTGAAACTTTAATCTGAACTGGAGGGATACCATGATCTATGGTTACACTCCTAAGTGGAGGATGTTCTGACTTAATGGTATTATTACTGTTAGAAAGATTCCATTCAGTAATTTTCTTTCTAACCGTGATAGGATTTGATTCTTTAATAGGATAGATAATGTTATTATCAGAGGCATATATTTCAAACCAATAAAAAAATAGTATATGTATTTTATGGGACTTTACAAAATCAAAGTAAACTTCTTGTATTTCTTTTCTCTGGTTTAAGAAGTTTCTAAAAAACCAAAGTCTTTTCTCTTTGTTGTTATCTGAATAAAAATCTTTATGAAGAAGGGTTTTATCAAGGTCAAATCTTTTCAAAATTTGATATGAAATCAGGATTTTGGCATATTCAAATTCATCCTAAAGACAGGTATAAAACTGCTTTTACTGTTCCTTTCGGACAGTATGAGTGGACAGTTATGCCATTCGGATTAAAAAATGCACCTTCAGAATTCCAGTGAATAATGAATGATATTTATAATCCCTTATCTGAATTCTGTATTGTGTATATCGATGATGTGTTGATCTTCTCACATTCAATTGATCAACATTTCAAACATTTAAAGACATTCTATTTAGCAACTAGGAAAGCTGGTCTAGCCATTTCTAGTTCTAAAGTCTCTTTATTACAGACTAAAGTCAGGTTTCTTGGACATTACATTTATAGAGGAACCATAACATCTATAGAGAGATCCCTTACTTTTGCTGATAAATTCCCTGATAAAATTCTTGATAAAATGCAATTGCAAAGATTCCTTGAAAGTTAGAGAATTCAAAAGGCTTTGAAAGGATTATATCTCTTTCTTCAGTTTTTATAATATAATCATTTTTAAAAAAATCAAGCTTTTTTGTTTTATAAATCATATCTTTAGAAATTTTTAGTAATTCCCAACAATCTATTGCTTTATTAAAATCCTCAATTGTGAATTCTTCTGAATTCACAACATTCTTTGAATCACTAGTCTTTCTAAAAGAAGAGCTAGAGAAAGAAGATGTTTTACAAAATAAAGAATCCATGTATTAATACCTATATAAAATCTAAGTTTTGTAGGTATGGTTAAATCCAAGGCTAAGAGTTAGTTTTATTGCCCTTTAACCAAATCGGGACATACGACCAAATACTACCAAGGCACCCAAAGGTAACACCTTCACCACACAAGCAAAGTTTCAACCAAACATAAGTACTTTAACACAAAGTCTTTATCTTATGAAACACTACTCCGCCGTGGCTTGGATACTAGAAGGAAAAAAGGTCTTTAAATGTTTGACTGATACCAGAAGGCACCCAAAGGAAAATAACTTTAATTAACAGCAAAAGGCATCCATGAATCTTCCATCTCTGAGGACAGCCAAAATGAAGGTATTTAATCCTTCTTTAGTTAAAGGTTTTATTCCGGCTTGTATTAAGCCGATGTGAACATAATTAAAGTTCTTTTCTTTTAGCCTCTTTAGAGATTGTTCTGAGAACAAATGAGTATATATATATATATATATATACTCTCCAATAAAACACTTTTAAAGTTATTATATGTAAAAAAAAAAAGTAATGTAAGTTTTGTTTATAAATCATTTGTATTTATGCAATTTTCCTTTGTAATATTTTGAAAAACTGTCTTCCTTCACTCACTATTTTCTTTACGAGAAAAAAGCTGTGAGGACAAGTTTTCAATTTTTCAAATTTCTTGGTCCATGTAAAGATCATGCTGTCTCCACCAGCATATTAGAGGAAAATTTCCTCTAAGTCTCTGATTCTTCTCCAGAGGATAAGAAGAGAATGGTAGAAGAGAAGTGGAAAAAGTTCTACTTCCAAAGTCCAGGGTCTTCCCTTTTATGGCTGTGAATTGTGCTTTTGTCTGCCCTTTCTCTGTTCATTCATGTGTGGTGTCGGTAGCACATGATTCTTCAAAGAGGTAGGTCCATGGGGGACAGCATGTTTAAAGGTATGGTGGTGGAGACCAGAACGACTAGGATCTAAGTGTGTGTGTGTTCAAGAGAACAAAACAATTAAAGACAGATAAATAAAACAATAAATGGTACGTGGCGTTGTTTTACCAAACCGATGCAGAACTTAATCTGCCTTAGGGACCGGATCTGACTTAGAACAGATCAATATCCCGCACAGTTAGGTTTCCAGTCGATATACCAGATTTAAGCAAACAGGGGCTCAAAAATAATACTAGATCTGGATCCCAGAAATAGTATTATGATGGAATGGAGAGAGAAGAGAAATACAACTATGGGCAGAGATCCGGTCTCTATGCCTTAGAGGATCCGTAACAGTTTTATATAAACTTTAAATAAATTACTGGAATTTAAACATACAAGCGAACTTTAAATTACGAACTTTAAATGAAATTACATACAAACTTTATAATTAAAATTAAAATACAAATCTTACATTTAAACTTTGCTTAAATCCAAGAAACTTTAGAAAGTAAAATGTGTTTACAGAATGATTTTACAAATAGAATAGATGAGAGAATTCTGAGACAGGAAAATTTCCTCTAAGTCTCTGATTCTTCTCCAGAGGATAAGAAGAGAATGGTAGAAGAGAAGTGGAAAGAAGTTCTGCTTCCGAAGTCCAGGGTCCTTCCTTTTATGGTTGTAAATTGTGCTTTTGTCCGCCCTTTCTCTGTTCATTCATGTGTGGTGTCGGTAGCACATGATTCTTCAAAGAGGTGGGTCCATAGGGGACAACATCTTTAAAGGTGTGGTGGTGGAGACAGAGTCTTTAACTTTTTTGCTTGCTGGTGGAGAATAAATCTTTAGCTTGACAGGTGCTTCACATGGTGGGTCCTGTTGTCACATGGGAAAGCATTTTTCAAAATGTGCTGGTGGAGACAGCATGATCTTTACATAGACCAAGAAATTTAAAAAATTGAAAACTTGTCCTCGCAGTTTTTTTCTCGTAAAGAGAATAGTGAATGAAGACAGTTTTCCAAAATATTACAAAGGAAAATTGCATAAATACAAATGATTTATAAACAAAACTTACATTACCTTTTTTTTTTTATATATAATAACTTTAAAAGTGCTTTATTCGAGAGAGAATCCCAAAGCAGTTATCTTCATTGTCATCTCCAAGAGAAATGAATGGTTCAGCGTCTTCATCAGTAGAGCTTGTTGCAGATGGCTCAGATCTTGAGGTAATGAGCTGTTCCATTACTTTAAAATATTCGTCTTCAGTCTTTGCACTGGCCAAAAGGGATTGGGCTTTTGACCGTTGAGCTAAGAAAGTACTCTGGGCTTTAACATCTTGAATGCTTGGTGTAAGGAGGCCTTTTGAGGAAAGCCATGCTTGGTCGTAATAAATCTTCAAACTTTGCTTTTGATTGTTTATCAAATTTAGACCACCATTTGACTTTGAAGCTTCTTTGTAGAATTAATTGGGCTTCTTGTTTGTGGTATTGGAAATTCCACATCCAGACCTAAGGAAGGAACAAAGCCAGGAAGAGAAAGAACCTTCTCCTCCAACTTCTTCTACATTTTCTGTTGTCATAGAAAATGTAATTAGTGTCCTTGAAAAAGATTTTGAACTCAATAAAACTCTTCTTCATAAAGATTTTTATTCTGACAACAATAAAGAAAAAAGACTTTGGTTTTTCAAAAATTTCTTAAACCAAAGAAAAGAAATACAAGAGAATTATTATGAATTTGTAAACTTGCATAAAGTCCACATATTATTTTTTGATTGGTTTGAGATGTATGCTCTTAATAACAACATCGCTGATCCCTTTAAAGAATCTAATCCTATTACAATTTAAAAAAAGATTACTGAATGGAATCTTTCCGATAGTGATAGGATTATGGAATCTGAGCATCCACCCCTTAAGAGTTTAACCATTGACCATGGTGTACCTCCTGTCCAGATTAAAGCCTCACCTTATAAAATCCATAAAACAAACGATACAAAGACAAATTTAGGGAGCATTATCCAACAGAATAATTTCTGTAATGCTAACTTAAATACAATAGGAAAACAATTGGCTAGGATAGAAAACCAATTCCAAAAATCAACAATAGCTGTTTCTCCTACTACATCATCAAAATCGGATTCTGACAAAAAGCTTAAAGAACCTATTTTCAAACCCTTCCATGTTTCGAAAACTAGTCAAAAGCTTATTCACGAGTCAAAATCAAATTTTGCTAAAGCAATTAGAGACCAACTAGATCGTATAGAAGCTTCTTCTTCATCTAGTAAAGTTCAAATAGCTCCTGATAGTGCCCAATCTAGCAAAATTGGGGTACTTGATCACGACCAATCTTCTATAGCCTCTTCAGATATAGAAGCCTTTAGAGATGAACCTATTCCTAAAGCCAATAAAATTCACTGGGAATTAGCCCTTCCTACTATCAATTCTGCACCTGATTTAGCCATAGACAACAGACCAAGTGTATTAAACCAATCACGATTTAATGCCTCCTTTGTCTGTGAGTGGAATATTGATGGTATGTTTGAATATAACATTCTTGGATTATTGCAATAGATGACCATGGCAGCTAATGCTTATAAAACCCAGCGGGAACTTCTAACAAAGCCATTGCAGAAATTCTCATTGCTGGTTTTACTGGTCAACTTAAGGGTTGGTGGGATCATCTTCTCACCAAACAGCAACAATTAGATATCCTTAACGCATTTCAAACAGATGGGGATGGAGCACCTATCTGCGATGAATTCAATAACCCGATTCAGGATGCTGTTGTTACCCTGATTCTTACAATCTCTTTACACTTCATAGGTGATCCTTCACACCTTAGAGACAAAAATGCTGAGTTGCTACATAACTTGAGATGTAGAAAACTTAGTGAATTTCAAAGCTACAAAACCACTTTCTTCACCCGACTTTTCCTTAGAGATGATGCAAACCATATTACTTGGAAAGAAAAATTCCTTGCAGGTTTACCAACCCTCCTAGGAGAAAAGGTCAGGAATTCTATTAAAGCTCTTTATGACAATCGTATTCCTTATGACGAACTCACCTATGGTGAATTAGTCAGTTTTGTCAATAAAGAAGGTTTAAAGATATGTCAAGACTTGAAATTACAGAAACTTCTAAAATGGGAGCTTAGAAAATCTAAGCAAGAATTAGGCAGCTTTTGTAAGCAATTTAATTATGATCCTTTTAAAGCCTCTACTTCCAAAGATTGTAATAGTAATTGTTTTTCAAAACCCTACAAAAAACATTATAAATCAAAAGATCATAAACGACCCTTACCAGATTTTAGAGAATCTTCTTATAAAAAACCTTCGAAATTTTATAGAAAGTCTCATTTCTCTAAAAGAAAAGATTCTAAAGCTACACTAAAAGCTCCTTTTAATTATAAAGAAGCCACATGTTTTAAATGTGGAAGAAAAGGCCATACCAAGAAATTTTGTAAAATGAATACAAAACTTCATGAACTTGGTCTTAATGAAGAGATACTTTCAAAAGTAGCTCATTTGCTTATAGAGTCTTTTGACTCTGACTCTAAGTCATCTATGACGGGAGATAGTGAGCCTTTACAGATTGATGAGTTAATCGATTATGATACATCTGTAACCAGTAATAGTGATTCTGATACAGAATCCTATTTAAAGAAAATCAATGTGTTGACAAAAGATCAAGAAACTTTTCTTGAACTAGTTAAACACATCTCTGACCCTGTTCTCCAAAAAAAATACCTTGATAAACTCTTAAAAACCTTAGAAATAAGAGATAAAGCAAAAACCTCTAAAGCCCCTATTATTAAAAAGAATACTTATGATCTTATTGAAATTCTGGATAAAAAGAAAATAAAGAAAACAACTCCTAACATCCAAGATCTTCAAAAAGAGATTAAAGAAATCAAACTTGAGATAAAAGACTTAAAAGAGAAACAAAAGAATGATTCAAAGACTATCCAACTCCTTTTATAAAAACAGTTAGAAGATAATTCTGATAAAGAAACAGAATTTGATGGTGATAATGAACAAAACCTAGAAAACATTGAATCTCTACCTAATGATTTTCTTTTTGTTTTAAAACAAATCACCACAAGAAAGTATTTGATTAAGATTACCTTAATCTTTTCTAAAGAATTTGAAATTGACACCATTGCTCTTTTTTATACTGGTGCCGATTTAAATTGTATTAAAGAAGATATTGTCCCTAAAAGATTTCATGAAAAAATAAATGAAAGACTTTCTGCAGCTAATAATTCAAAATTAAAAGTCAAATCTAAAGTTGATGCCTCAGTGCATAATAATGGTTTTGAATTCAGGACTTCCTTTATCCTAACAAATGATATACATCATACTGTTATTTTAGGAACTCCTTTCATTAACCTTATTACTCTTTATAGTGTCAATTATGATAGTATATATTTCAAAGCAAAAAATAAAAAACTAATTTTTCTTTTTATTGAAAAACCTAAAACTAGAAATTTAAATATTGTAAAAGCTTGTTCTGTTTATCGGAACCAAATCAATACCTTACTCAAATCAAAACAGAATGACTTAGTCTGTTTACAGAAAGATCTGAGTTTGCAAAGGATTGAAAGCCAATTACAAAATGAATTTACAAAAAGAAAAATTTCTGATTTTAAAATTCTTATTGAAAAAGAAATATGTGCCGATCTACCATCTGCCTTTTGGAATCGAAAACGACATTTGGTTGATTTGCCATATGAGAATTCTTTTGATGAAAGACAGATTCCCACTAAAGCTCGTCCCATCCAAATGAACATGGAATTGGAACAACACTGTAAAAACGAAATCAAAGACTTAGAGTCTAAAGGCCTTATCGTTAAATCTAGGTCTCCATGGTCTTGTGCTGCTTTCTATGACAATAAAAATTCAGTAATAGAAAGAGGGACACCTAGATTAGTCATTAACTACAAACCCCTTAATAAAGCATTAAAATGGATTAGGTATCCCATACCTAACAAAAATGACTTACTCCAAAAACTGCATTCTGCTTTCATTTTTTCAAAATTTGATATGAAATCAGGATTTTGGCAGGTTCAAATTCATCCTAAAGATAGATACAAAACTGCTTTTACTGTTTCATTAGGACAATACGAGTGGACAGTAATACCATTCGGTTTAAAGAATGCACCTTCTGAAATTCTGTATAGTTTATATTGATGATGTGTTGATTTTTTCCAAAATAATTGATCAACATTTCAAACATTTAAAGACTTTCTACTTAATAACTAGAAAAGCTGGATTAGCCATTTCTAGTTCTAAAGCCTCTTTATTTCAGACTAAAATCAGGTTTCTTGGGCATTATATTTCCAAAGGAACCATAACACCTATAGAAAGATCTCTTGCATTTGCCGATAAATTCCCTGATAAAATCTTAGACAAAACCCAATTGTAGAGATTTTTAGGTAGTTTAAATTATGTTCTTGATTTCTATCCCAACATTAATAGGATTTCAAAACCATTGCACGATAGATTAAAGAAAAATCATGTTGTTTGGACTGATGAACACACTAAAGTGGTAAACAAATAAAGAATTCTGTTAAAGAAATTCCTTGCCTGTTTCTTACTGATCATGCCTTACCTAAAATTGTTGAAACTGATGCTTCTGATTTAGGCTATGGAGGAATACTAAAACAGGTTGATAATGATAAAGAACAAATAGTACAGTATGTTTCTGCTCACTGAAATGAATGTCAGAAAAATTACTCTACTATTAAAAAAGAAATTTTATCCATTGTATTATGTATTTCTAAATTCCAAAGTGATTTGCTAAAACAAAAATTTTTGCTTAGAATTGATTGTAAAGCTACAAAACATGTTTTAGAAAAGGATGTTGAAAACATTGCATCTAAACAAATTTTTGCAAGATGGCAAGCTATTTTACGTGTTTTTTATTTTGACATTGAGTTTATAAAAGGAGATACAAATTCTATTCTTGATTTTCTAACCAGAGAATTTCTCCAAAACAGATAATGCCGCCAAGGCAGAAGAACAAAGGCAAAGGTGTCCTTAAAGACCCAGCCCCTGACCACTTCTAAAGAAACCCCTTCAACACCACCTAAAGAAAAACTACTTTCTTCAGCCATGCCAGTCAAATCCTGGATTGACATGGTCGATGAGCAAGAAGCTCAGTCTAAAGCAATCGCCTCCGATTTACAGGTAAAAGAATGGATGAACTCCATTTTTAAATCCCCAGAGCTTATGTTAGCTCTTCAAAGTTTTTCTCAAACTAAAGCTCTTTCTAAAGATCTTGAACAAGAAAAATATGTCTCAAAAGACATTACAAAAACTTCTTCTAATATAATTCTTTCGGGTGAAAGCTCCAATTCTCAAATTGTTGTTTCACAACCAAAGCTTTCTAAAAAATCTTCGGATTGGATTAATAAAACTCATCTTCAAAATTTTTTATCTATGGAAGATGGTTTTTATCATTCTGATCCTTTTCAAGCCATTTTAAAGATTTTCCCGAAATGCTGGTTCTTCAAACCATGGGATTTATCAAAACCCCAGTCTTTCTATCAGAGTATATTAGAATTCACTGAGTATGTTAAGTTCAAACACTTTTTCCTTAGTAAATCTCATACAGAGCCCGCCTATTCAACGGCTACCATATTACAAGTCTTGAGCCCAAAACAGTGGGGTGACCAACTTCACAAATCAAAGACTTTTCCAACCAATTTTCAAATGCGTCTAAATTACTGCTTGTCTTTTTCCTACTAGGATTATCAGCAAGCCTAGTTTAACACATTCTTTATCAAAATCCAAAAAAGACCCATTCTGGGTTATTTTTCTTTAATTAAAAAATAACTGTACAAAGCCTTCCAAATTGGTTCCAACAGTGGTGGAACCATTTCGACCCAAGCCCAGACATTTTAACTCCAAATGCCACTAACTGCTTAAACCTCTTTAAAACCCATTATGTCCCTTCAGAGTCCGAGAAAAGGTTTCCTCCTTTTCTGTGTTTCTGTATATATATATATATATATATATATATATATATATATATAATTATCAATAACTGATCATTTTATATTATTAATGTTATTTTTTATTTTGTTATCTTAATATAATTGGTAATAATAGTAAACTCTTAAAAGTTAATGATTTTTATAATATACATGAGGATGTATATAAAATTATATTAAGTATAAAACTGATTTTTAAAATTAGATTTTGAAAAGCTACTGGTTTTTTGCTTTATAAAATTTAGCGTAGCATAAAATAATTTGGCCATTAGTGATTTCTAAAAAAAATTTTCAAACTCCAAAATTAATTTTTAACTTTTTAAATTCGCTTTTTAACGTTTCAAAAACAACCCAAACCAACCTTAACGACATTTATTGATTCAAGTTCTATAGTTAAAGGAGTCAGACCCAAATCAATTAGTAACTCAATCCCCTTTAAAGTTTGAATATGTTTGTATGTATGTAGGAAGATGTTATGACACACTTTATAGTTTATATTATATGACACAACTTTATGTGGGCAAGGGACCTATGGGAATGGGGTGATCGGGGCAAAGATTTTATGATACTTTACATGACGTAGAACTTTATGTTGACTAGGGACCTATGGATCGGGTGATGGGGGCAATATGTGATATACATAGTAAGATTTTATGACATTTACCTGGCACACAACTTTATGTGGGTCAGAAACGTACGGGATGGAGTGATGGAGGCATTGTGTGCCGTCTGATCTCGTACTGCAAGATATATAGGTCCAACCTTAATACCAATAATTTGCAATGGCTCGATATAATGTTTTATATATTTAATATTTAAATTCTAGGATTTGAGGGTTTGTAAGATCAAATATAAGGCAAAACCTAGTGTACAAGATGAGCTGGAGAATATTATTAGAAGATCAGCTGCTGAAGAACAACAGCAGCAACTGCAGGATTCACCAATACAGCTACCAAGTCTTGAATCTAATAATTGCAATTATCCTGAAGGCAGTTTCTTTGATTATTATAATTATTATAATAATCATCAACCGAGTTATTATAATTACCCTGGTTTCATTGACTTTTTTGGTGGACAAGTTCAGCAACAACAATATTTCCAACTGGACAACAGCAGCATTAATGTCTATGGATCTGACAATAATAATGTTCCAGAAAACATGCAAATGGAAGCATTCAATGTCGAGAATGACAGCTTAATTGATCCGATTAGCGCTTCATTTTATCCTTGTAATTATTAGATCACCATTATCAGCTCTAGCTAGCTACCAACCAGCTGCAGTTTCATTAGGCCAAATATATGATTTCATCTCCTGCGTGCTATCCTCTAGACCTTTTCTATATTTTGAAGCAGAAAAGATTGTTTCCTCGTCAAGTGTACTTTTTGTTTTATTTCAATAAATAAAATTCCCCCTATTGTTTCCTCAAATTTTATGTATATCTTTTTTATGGGTGTCAAAGCCAACAAATATAAAAACATACTCTAAACAAGATTGTGTATAGTGATTGAGTAGGGTCGCGTCTACAAAGATTAATAATTATTTAAATCCTTTTAAAATAAAAATGTAAAATTGGGAGATTGTTGACAATAATGAAAATTAAATTAAAATAAAAAGAATGCAAATTAAAAGTGTAATTCAAAACGGGAAAACTCTTGTTGAAGGAATTAACTTAGCATTGATTCGACTACTGATCATTGATACAATTGTAAATTATTACTACTTATGAATAGACCGGTTATAGCTATTGAGATACTCTAACAACTAATCTCTCCTTAGCTAGTCGATAACCAAGGTATGACCGTTGATTATTTCCCTAATCAATAGACAACTCTAGATGCAATCATAGGATTTAATCAATTGATAGCCTGAAAATTAGAGAGACCCAAATCCTAATTAACAAACCCATATAATGGTTCATTTAAATTAAATTGTTTATTCTCATAACACAATACACTGCTATGTTATTAACCACAAACATCAAAATCTCCATACGATAAATCTTTCAATTGATAGTAGATTGAGTTGATAATTAAATAGTGGCCAATTATCTAATATAACAAACATAATCACGACAATAATTCAGAGAATAAACAAATATTCAAAAAATAATAAAACAATTAAAGCATAAGAAAGATCTCACAGTAATGGTAAATAAAAGCTTTATTGGCCTTCAACAAAAAAAAAAAAGTTTAGTTTCTCATGGAGAAGAGAGAAAAACCCTAAAAAAAAATATACCTTCCTTTTTCTTTCCCCTCCTTTTCTTTTTTTCTTTTCAATCCTCCTTTTATAGTTTCCTTCAAAAGAATAAAATACTAACATCTAAAATATTATCTAAAATTTAAATTCAAATTTACAAAAGTAACAAAAAGATAAAACACGTTAAAATACAAGATTCAAGTCCTCCGTCGACAGCACGCACTCACGCCTTATCAACAAACTTCTTTTCAAGCTCAGAATTTCTCCAGGAAGACAATTCATCCTTAAACATTATCTTATAGCTTAATTTAGCACCAATCAATAGAATCGCACCTACAAAAATAAAGCACAAGTAAATCACTATTATTAAGGGCAAAACATTGATATTAAAAGGAGTAAACAATGCAAAACTAGTGCATGAAATGCACTACAACAAATTCCCCCACACCAAGATAATGCTTGTCCTCAAGCATATAACTCAAGAATAATCTCAAATCTTCATTCAATTCTCATCTCAACTCATCCAAAAACGATCTTAAGCAAGCACACCTCAAGGATTTAAGTTAATCAACATTCAAGAGACAAGGATTACAAAGCATAGAATCTCAGAAGCTAGCATAAAGTCACTCAACCACCAAGACAATCTTTTCAAAATCCAGGTGTAACAAGATTTAATAGCCCTCTCATTGATTTCACTCCATGCACTTAAAGTGTTTAGGGTATCATTTATGCACTCAAATCAAATAAAAGAATGCTATTACCATAAGCTTGCTCATATATCACATCTCAACCATAAAACATGAATTAAAAGCATCTAAGGGTCTTAATAAGGTTGTAATGGGGCTAAATGGGTTAAATGAAAAACAAAGGTCTATGGAAGAAAAAGATATCAAAATGAAAAAAATGAACCTATTGAATGAACCTTATGACATCAAAATGTTTATTGTTACTCAAGTCATCAAATTGTTTTTTATTTTTTTTTAATGGTGAATCTTGCACAATTTTATTCAAGCATAATGCAGCTTGATTTAATTGATAAATTTTTATTCAAGGTAGCAAAAGCAACAAAATATATCCAAACAATGAGTCCAAAAATCTCCTCAAATTAAGGCTCAAAAAGAAGGAAAACGGATAAGTAGATGGAGAGAAGTAGATGGAGAGAAGTAGATGGTTATGGCTCAAACAAAGATAACAAATAAAAATCTTTGGGTGGAGAAAAAGAAAAGAAATGTGAAAATAGAAAAATGGAAAGTAGTTTGCCCTTATCATTTTAATACATAAAATCCTGTAATACGGCTTCACCATGCATAACAAAGCAAGTTCTAGAATAGACAAACTAAGATTGATATTTATTCAACAAAAACAATTAGAGGAAAGTGGTTGCTCATAGGCTCAAATCCTCTCAAAGTTGGTGAATTTGCCATCAAATCATGTACACTCATCAAATGAATCAACTATCAATAGTGGTGAGTTATTCATTTAAGTAACCAAAAGGCCCTTCCAAGAAATTCCACCTCCATGAACCGAGAAAGAGATTCGCTTGCCCTGTTGATACGCTAAAGCATAGCTCGAGAACTCACAAACTGAAGAGCTCAAGTCACGGATTAAAGATGCTATGTGATGCTTCATATGCGGATACAAGGGCCCAGCACCAAAAAGATTTCGTTTTTGTTGCCCGGGATTTGCGGGTTCTCATTGGCGGTGAGATTGCTCCTTCTAGCACTCATCAATGCCGAAGGCATACCCCTCATCGGGAATATGATGTTACCCGCAGGGGCTTCCGGCCCATCAAACACTCTCCCATCTTTTTGCCCTCGGTGGGATATCCCAAGATCATTAGCCCCACCCAGTCCGCTTTTGTTGAAAGGAGGGATGACAAAAGTCTGTTAGTTTGGACCTAGGCCTTTCAGAAACCAGTATACCTTGTGCGTCTCAGGCACAAGACATCCTATCGTACACAAGACTAACATATTCTCTTAAAGTTTCTCGCGCGCATACCTGACGGAACGGAATGAAACCTAATGACCGAAAAACAGCTTCCCATCGCATTAAGTGCATGCAAGATCTAAGGTCTTGGTTTAGCCACTCCATAAGAAAATCTCTTTGAATAGCTTCCAATAGGGAATCCAAAACAGCGAAAGGAAGTCAATTTAAAGGCTATCGAGACAGGATCTCAGTAGTTAGATCTAACCTGCAAATGAGAACAAATGGACTCAGGCTAACCTTTGCCTAGTACACTTCAACACCAGCTCCCAAAGAGCTTTAGAGCACCGCCTAGTGAATAATGGCAGCCCAAAATGACGTGGCAGGGATAAGAGATGGAAACTAGAGTCAAGTCCCGAAGCTGCTCCCTAATCAATAAGCCTACTAAGGGAGTCCGCAATCAAGATTCATTGGTATGGAGAAAGAGGATCCCCTTGTCTAGTCTCTCTAGTCCTCTGAAAGTCACTTTAGAGGGGGCAAGTAGATAAGATTGAGTATGAAATCGTGGATATGCAAGCCCTGATCCACTCACACCATCTAAAGGTGAAACCAAACTGCTGCAGCATCCTCAATATATCAGAAAATATCAAATTGGATATCTCTTCCCTCACCTTCGGCGACCCTTATACTTTCTCGAATTCTTCCGGTGAAGCCTTTTCTTGGTTTAATCTCCTTTTCAACTTCTCCCTTTGTTCTTCTGCTGGCTAGCTTTCAGCTACCCTTCCTTACTTGAGATATCTAAGCAAATATTTTGATTCACCCGGCAAGGCATCTCCAACCGGAAGAACAACCAGGCAATCAAGTGCCATCGACCGAGAGAGAAGGAGTACCTGCTGACTGGGACCCTCACATTTCTTTGACCAACTTCTTCTTACCTATCGTAGATAAAAGCGACTAACCGAACTCCGTGATCTTGGATCCGATCGAGAGGGGGCAACTAAAAGAAGATTTACTTCTCCCCAACCTCAACGAGTAGAGAAACTCGTTCCGCCGCACCCGCACTTGAACGAACTTGAACCCTAACCTGCTAATGCAAAAATGGCCTTCTATCTTCATTTCTAAGACCAGTCCCTGAATGGAAAAGAATGTAGTGTGGAAAACTTGAATTAAGGATGCCTCTCATCAATGTCTTCCATTATCTTTTCTGTACCATCTTGGATGACATTGCCACAATGAAGGTAGAATGTATTTGGCTAAGGATGCCCAGAGACAAATCAGGATAGGGGCTTCAATGGGATTCTTCCATCTAATAATAAGAAAAAAATGGACTGATTAACCTCTTACTACTTGAGAACCTATCAGGTGAGATGGATTGACCAACATTAACAGGCATACTATATAACTATGAAGCGATACATCATAAGAAGCCAGTTGAAAGCCTCAGTTTGGAAGCTAGATATATATGAGTTGGTAAACACTGCTATAGTAGCCCAACCTAAAGAAAGTTATGGGACAAAACATGACAAGACTCTTTCTATTTATTCGTCTTTATCAGAAATCTGCTATAAAAAGATTCAGTTTAAATTGAAAGCTGTTAATCATTATTTATGAATTGGAAGATGAAATCTCTCTGGTGATAGATGGAGAAAGGTCTCATTTTTTTTCTATTCAGGAAGAAGATAATTGTTATTCCCAAGAAAGAACGTTAACTCTCGCTATTCTATTTGAATATCTCTTGCTTTCTTTTTTTTTCTAAGTGAGGCAGAGTCTTTCTTCTCAAGTAGTGGTGTAGGTGAAGTGAGGATTTAGATAAATCTAAAAAGACCTCTCCTGAGTTTGAGGGCTTAAATCGTTTTTAGTCTTCAACCCAATCGAATATAAATGTTGAGACCAACCTTCTTATGTTAGTTATGACTAGTCTCAAAATAGACATTTTGTCTTTGGGAGGGCTATGACTATTAAATAAAGTAAGGAGTTCAAGCCTGCACTCTAGCAGTCGTCAAAGCACAAGCCTAGCTGAATTGTAATAACCACTGTCTGTCTTTTTTGGAAAGAGAAAAAAGTCAAAGCCATTGGTCGAAAAAGACTTCTTTCAATCAGTCATAAGCCGATCTTTTTTTAGAGTCTCATTAGTAGATTGTCGACAGCTTTAGAGCTAAAAAAAAGTCATTCTTGCTCTTATGATAAGGAAGACGTAGTCTGGCTTGACCATTACTGCTTTTGATGACTGACTACAGATGCTTGCCAACATCTCGCAATTTAACAAACTAAAGAAAGCAGACGTGACCGCTGCACTTTACCAATCTATTAGTTAGGGCTTTTCCCTAACTGATAATAGATAGAAATAGTAAAAAAGGGTTGCTAGTTGTAGTGTTATAGCGTAGCTCTAGCAAAGTGCTCTACAAAGGAAGACAGCATTTTATGGCGACAAGACGCAATACGCATGCTGTGTAGGCTTAGATGCGCAGGAGTTGAGTTTTCGAAGCTGCGTTAGCGCCCTTCCGTTTTTTAGCCTCCATTCACTTCTCCTTCCGAGGCTTAGCAATTGCTCTACCAAAGAAAAGAAGAGCTCATGATATTTTTATACTGCCCATTCTCATCCGTATTCACAACTTCTTGGGCATCCGACAAATACATGTCACTATCTAGATCATAATAATCTGACATCTCTCCGCGATCGTATACCCGATCCCAGGCCTATAGAATTGTCCTGTAGACTTCTTCTTTCTTCCCTTTCAGGAGCTCCTACCCAAGCTAAAAAAAATAAAATTCATGATCGGTGAGAGAGATCGAAGAGCTAAGCTAGGAAGGAAAGGACAGATGAGCGGAAAGAGAAAGACTAACAATTGAGGAATGCTGAGACAATAAAAAAAAACTTCTTCGAACTGAGAGAGAAGATTTTTTGATATGATGTCCAGGATTTGGGCACTTGCCTGATTCCCCCAGAAAAGTCATCCGTTTCAGATTGCTTATTCATTCTGTAAGAATCCTTTAGGATCGTCGAAAGAAGCATTCTTCCTGGTGGTCATATCCCCAGTCCGGAGCTGACGCAGGAACGGATTCAAGCTGGGCTTACCTTACCCGAGAAGAAAGAAAATAGGAAAAGTATAGGGATCCCATTCCTTAGTCAGGACCAGCGCCTCCTCGTGAGCCATAGTTCTAGTGTAAGCATATAAATTAGCCTTATCCGAAGGGCACGCACCCATCTGACCAAGTCGAGCCCTTTCTGGTTACAGGGAAATAAAGAGAAAGAATCAAGTCACCGATAGCGCATCTCTATAGATGTCATAGATCCTTTTTTACTAGACTAAATGATTGATCTTGTCTTTCGACCTATCAAAAGTCGGACAGACAATTACATAGATAAGCACTTTTAAATGCTAGTCGCGAATTCTGAAAGTGGGATACAGTCTTGCTTTGATCCGTTTTATTGTTTCGAGTAAAGAAAGAAAGCTTCCGATTCACTTAGAAAACATTGATCCCTAACCGCCCTTGGGCTTAATAGTAGTAGGGCTGGTTTTCTATCTGAAAAATACGTAAGGCTAGTTTCTTAGTGAAACTGCCTCGGGTCAAAGCGTGAAGGTCCATGTTCGGGTTGGAATCAAAACTAATGGTCCATATAGTAGTTTGAAACTACACCTTTCATTAAAATGGTGGGCTTAGCCTGAAAAGAGCCTTTTTTTTCGTTAGCCAAATTATCCTTTCTTTTCATCGCCTAGCTACTAACAATTGTTTTGGATCGTTTTGAGGGTGGCTGTTTTAGATGCTCTCTATCAATAGCAAACTGGGTGATTATATAAGAGCTCACTTCATCCTACATAGAAAATCTTCCTACTTAGAGGGTGAGTGACTCAACTGACTGGTTGCATACTCCTCTTCCACTACTAGGAAGCTGCTGCTTTCCTATGAAACTACTTCCTTACGGGCTCACTTCGAGTGAAAGAAGGATTGGCTAGTCAACTTATTCAATTGATCGGGACTTCCCTTAGGAACTTAACCTGAACGGCATGACTTTGTTCTATATCTTGTGAGAAAAGCCCAACCCTACGAAACCCTCGCTTGAGCTTCTTATTACTTGAATCAGAGATCTTTAGGAACAGACTTCCTTTTCCTTTGGTCAAAAGCATAAGTATACCTCTTCTAAAGGTAAAAGTCGAGCCTACTGAATTTCATGAGCCTGTTCCGTCCTCATATTCACCTGCATTAGAAGCAACTCCTCAATCGAAGTTCTTGGAATGACTCTTGCTGGGAGATTGGACTACGGAATCGAAGATTAGAGTATGGAATCCCACTATTTAACCTATTACCAACCTTTGAACTAATGGTTCGCTACTAGATAGATTCTTTCATTCCTTAAGTGGTTACT
This sequence comes from Luvunga scandens, assembly GCA_030449905.1. NCBI lineage: Eukaryota > Viridiplantae > Streptophyta > Magnoliopsida > Sapindales > Rutaceae > Luvunga > Luvunga scandens. Next base: position 844,866 of record JASUUG010001064.1, on the reverse strand, counting down.
GTTGAGTGCTAGAAAGTGTGTATTTATAATAGAGAAAATCATCATTTTACATTTCAAGTCTCACTAACATTCCTACTTTTATGTCTTTAATTCCCTTGTGATTTAATTATATATGTTTTATTTTAATTAAGTATTTTATGTATTTTAGGGGACATCATGGTCATTTCACAATGAATGAGAGATCAGATAGAAAAATGGACAGCAATTTTGAACTTAGGACAGTCGAAAATCTTAGGAGGAGCATAAAAAGATAAATGGTATTGTTCACATATACTGTATTGTTTATGACACAGTTCACGGCACTGTTTACATATACTGTATGATGATGTGGCATTGTATGATGATGTGGCAGCATTTGATTGGACGAATGATGTGGCATTGACCGCTTATATGGCATTGACTGATGATGTGGTGTTGACTGATGACGTGTCATTATCCTATTGGACTAAAATGCTGATGTGGAGTTGACCGACGACGTGGCAGTATGTTAGTGGACTGAAAAAAACGTGCGTATGGTACATGCATATACAAGGAATGACAGCCTTGATGATGTGTTCCATCCAATAAGAACTTGCCACGTGGCGCAATCCTAAGCGTCTAAATTGTTTTAATCCGATGGCCATGATTTACTTATTGTATCTATAAAAAGGGGACTCCCCACCCTAATTTGACATCCTTGAATCCATTTTTGAGCCCCATTTTCTGTAATTCCATCTCCATCTTATATTTTCTACGTATTTTAATAAAATTTTCATTTTACCCCTAGTTCAATTATGTGTAGCTAATTTTCTTTCAAGCTTAGGTTGAAGGTGAAGTCTCAACATGCTTAATGGGCTTAATTTGGTAAATTTACTTTTTTTTCCCCTCTAATTTATGTGGATGCTTTGACTTTTCGTAGACAAATAGTAATAATCTTGTCTAGATATTGGTTGGTATAACCATCTCCCTAGGCAAGGTTATTACTATTTGGCACAGGAAGCACTTAGCACCATATCTTTGCATGCATGGTCATAGGTCACAATTATCTAATCTTGAGCCTATAGACTTTGAACTGGAAAAAATACTTCACACACATAAACGCGTTGAAATTAAAAATAAAATTGGAATAATTTGCAACCAGCACCGCAAGAGAGGCCATTTAAGGATTGCTTCAGTCACTTAGCTAACTTGAGCACATTATGCATAAAATACCCAAATATAGCTACTAAGAGTTTTGAATTAAAACTTAGTGTCATAAATTGTCTCCCAACATTTTATGGCCTAGAAAATGAAGATCCATATAATCATCTGAATGATTTCCATGCTATTTGTCAAACTTTTAAATATGAGAATTTTTCAGATGATGATGTTAAACTTATATTATTTCCATTTTCTTTAAAGGATAGAGCTAACCATCTCAATACATTCTTCTTATTAATATTATCATGAGGAATAAATGGTAATAAATTTTTGAATAAATACTTCTCGATCAGCATAAAACCAATACTATTCACAAAATTTCTAGTTTACCCAAAGAGAAGACTTTAACCTTTTCAAAGTAAAAAATAGCGATTCAATGGGCTACTCATAAAGTGTGAAATTAAAAAAAAATAATGCTAATACGTTTTGGAGGGATTATTGCAATATGTAAGAATGGCTAATGGCAACAAGTGGAGGAGAGCTAATGTCAAAAAGTGCATCGAATTTGGGATTTCTTCGATTACAAGCGGATAATTTCCAACCAAATATCGTTCACTTAAGAGTTTTGAATTAAAGTGAATGAGGTTCACATTGGCGAAAAGTTCGAAAATTAAAGAAGTCAAAAGATTTTGAGGTTTTCCCGAAAATAAGCCTCCATATAATCATCTGAATGATTTCCATGCTATTTGTCAAACTTTTAAATATGAGAATTTTTCAGATGATGATGTTAAACTTATATTATTTCCATTTTCTTTAAAGGATAGAGCTCGTTCATGGTTCAATACATTGCTTACTAATAGCAGTATATCATGGGAATAAATGGTAATAAATTTTTTGAATAAATACTTCTCAGTACATAAAACCAATACTATTCGCAGGGAAATTTCAGAGTTTACCCAAAGAGAAGACGAACAGTTTTTCAAAGTATGGGAGCGATTCAATGGGCTACTCCTAAAGTGTGCACATCATGGGTACGAGAAATGACTATAATGCTAATACGTTTTGGAGGGATTATTGCCGCATATGTAAGAATGGCTAATGGCAACAAGTGGAGGAGAGCTAATGTCAAAAAGTGCATCAGAGATTTGGGATTTCTTCGAGCGACAAGCGGATAATTTCCAACTACAGAGTCGTTCACTTATGACTGCTAGAAGAGTTAAGGGAGTGAATGAGGTTCACATTGGCGAGTCAAGTTCGAAAATTAAAGAAGTCAAAGAGATAGTTGAAGGTCTTTCCTGACAAATAGCATCATTAACAGCTGCTAAATTGACGGAACCACATGACCAAGACTCATACCCAGATCAAGCCAATGCCATAGGTGTAATGAGAAAGCCGTCAAACTACAACCCTTACTCCAACACGTATAATCCTGGATGGAGAGACCACTCTAATTTTTCATGGTCTCAAGGATTCCAACAGAATGGACCATTAGCTCTAGCTCCAGCTCCACCAATGCAACCAATTCCTCAAAATCCTCAAGTCTCTCAGCCACCATTTAGACCATATAATCAGAACCCAAGCAATTCTCAACCTAGGCCATAGAATGATGTATTTAAGAATTTCAAGAATCTTACTCACTCTACAATCGAGCAACAAAACTGCACCATCAATGAACTGCGAAATGAGATGAGAGTAAGTTTCAACTCACAAACCCAATTAGTTTCAAACCTTGAAAAAATGGTGGGATAACTTGCTTCTTCAGTTCAAGCCTTGACAATGATTGTTAAAAAAGACAAATTCTGAAGTCAACCAGTGCCTAATCCTAAAAGAGTGCATGAAGCAAGTACTAGTTCACCGCAGTAGCATGGGGAGGTCAAAGCCGTTATGACCTTGCGAAAAGGAAAAAAAGTTGACAACAAAGTGGAGATGCCGATGACAAAAATAACTCAAATTGTATACGTAAATGCAGAAGACTCATCATCAGAGGAAAAAGAAGAAACCAACCCATAAGAATACATTCCCAAAGCTCTATTTCCCCATAGGTTAGCTAAAACGAAGAAGGGAAAATCCACGAGTGAGATTTTTAAAATCTTTAAACATGTAAGTGTTAATATCCCTTTACTTGACGCTATAAAACAATTGTCATCTTATGTTAAGTTTCGTAAAGACCTTTGTACTAAAAAGAGAAACATTCATGTTCAAAAGAAGGCCTTTTTAACAGAAAATGTTAGCTCTATACTCCAACACAAAATTCCTTTAAAATACAAAGACCCAAGTGTTGTGCAAATTTTATTGAACTCGCAAGTGCACGAATCTATTGTAGAATAGATCAATGGTGACGAGTGTCGATCCCACGAGGAGGTGGATTTTAATTGCTTGTAGAATTAATTTTCTAAGTGGATGATTGGATTTATAATGATAATGATGTAGGCAATGTATTAATTTAAATTAAAGCTGTAGGAATAAACTATTAAAATGAAATGCTTGGATCTCCGGATCTGTCTCAACATGCACTATCGGCTTAACATTCATTATTAGTACCAACTAAATCATGAAGGGGGAACTTCCACTCATCATGAACCACACTCTAATAGATATGGTGCTAAGGGCTTCCCGTGCCAAATAGTAATAACCTTGCCTAGGGAGGCGGTTATTCCAGCAGATATCCAGACAAGATTATTACTATCTGTCTACGAAAAGTCAAAACAACCACATAAATTAAAGGGGAAAGAAAAGTAAATTTATCAAATTAAGCCCATGGAGCATGTTGAGACTTCACCCTTAACCCAAGATTGAAAGGAAATTAGCCACTCATAATTGAACTAGGGGTAAAATGGAAATTTTATTAAAATACGTAGAAAATACAAGATGGAGATGGAATTACAGAAATTTGATCTCAAAAATGGATTCAAGGGTGTCAAATTAGGGGGGAGCCCCTTTTTTATAGATACACTGAGTAAATCATGGCCATTGGATTAAAACAATTTAGACGTTCAGGATTGCGCTATGTGGCAAGTTCCTATTGGATGGAACACATCATCAGGGCTGTTATTCTGTGTATATGCATGTACCGTACACATGTTTTTTTCAGTCCACTAACATTCTGCTACGTCATCGGTCAACATTTTTTGTCCAATAAGATCGTGACACGTCATCAGTCAACGCCATATCATCAGTCAATGCCACATAAGCGGTCAATGCCACATCATTCGTCCAATCAAATGTCGCCATGTCATCGTATCATCGCATAAAAGCGATGCCACGTTAGCATACAAAGATGCGAACAAAGCGTCCGCGAAAAGATGCGTGTACGATCGTATATATCAACCGCATCATATATATCAACCGCATCGATATGTGTAAACATCGTATATATAACGATCTATTTTTCTTTTTATGCTCCTCCTAAGGTTTTCGACTGTCCTGAGTTCAAAAGTGCTGTCCGTTTTTTCATCTGATCTCTCGTTTATTGTGAAATGACCATGATATCCCTTAAAATACATAAAATACTTAATTAACATAAAACATACATAATTAAATTACAAGGGACTTAAAGACATAAAAATAGGGATGTTAGTGAGACTTGGAGTGTAAAATGATGATTTTCTCCACTATAAATACAAACTTTCTAGTACTCAACACCAAGCTCCCCCACTATCTTATGTAATATATGGAACTACATAATTGAGAATGCTTTATTGGACTTAGGAGCTAGTGTAGACTTGTTGCCTAACTCAGTATTTGTAAAACTTGGACTGGGAGAATTACACCCAACTCTAGTGGTGTTACAGCTTGCAGATCGGTCCATGAAAAAATCTCGTGGTATTGTGGAGGACATGCTTATACAGGTAGATAAGTTTTATTTTTCTGTTGATTTCATTGTAATTGACACTCAACCAGTCTAGGATTCAAGGAAGCACATCCCCATTATCCTAGGACGACTTTTCTTGGCAACTGTCGATGCTCACATTCAATGCAGAACTGGAAATATGCAATTGTCGTTTGGTAATATGACGATGGAGCTAAATATCTTCAACATTGCCAACCAACCTCACAATGCAGATGATGAAATTGTTGAAGTGGATTTAATAGAAGAATTAGTTGATAATGCTTTTCTTTCAAACCTTAGTGATGACCCTTTACAAACATGTTTAACTCACTTTGGTTTAGATTTTGATATTTACAGATTAGTAAATGAGGTTAACGCCTTACTCGATTCAGCACCATCCATGGATGCTAATAAATGAAAGTTAAGAGTGGAATAACTAGCACCATTAGAGAAGAAACTTAGACCATCATCAGAATCACCACAAAAACTTGAGCTCAAACCATTACCCGACACTTTGGAATATACGTTCTTGAGAGAAGAAATCACTCTGCCAGTAATCATTTCATCATCCCTAAATGAAGAACAAAAAGATAATGTGTTGAAAGTTTTGAAAGTGCACAAAGGAGCATTAGGATGGACCATAGACGATATAAAAGATATAAACCCAGTGGATTGTATGCATTACATTCACCTTGATGAAAATGCTAAACCTACTAGGGAAATACAACGTCGGTTGAACCCTAACATAAAAGAAGTTGTTAGAACTGAAGTCCTTAAACTATTAGATGCAGGTATTATTTACCCTATTTCTAATAGTTCATGGGTCAGTTCTGTGCAAGTTATCCCCAAAAATTCAGGAGTCACAGTAGTTACCAATGCTGAAAATGAATTAATACCTACTAGAGTAACTACAGGATGACGTGTATGTATTGATTATAAAAAGTTGAATTCTGTCACATGTAAAGACCATTTTCCTTTACCATGTATCGATCAAATGCTTGATAGATTAGCAGGTCATGAATTTTATTACTTCCTAGATGGCTACTCAGGATATAATCAAATTCCCATAGCACCAAAAGATCAAGAGAAAACCACTTTCATTTGCCTTTTTTACACTTTTGCATATAGGAGAATGCCATTTGGATTATGTAATGCACTTGTTATATTTCAAAGATGCATGTTAAGTATTTTTTCTGATATGGTTGAACGATTCCTTGAAGTCTTTATGAATGACTTTTCTATTTTTGGTGATTCATTCGATCAATGTTTACATCATCTAACAGTAGTTCTGTAGAGATGCATAGAGAAGAATTTCGTCATAAATTGGGAGAAATGCCATTTTATGGTAAAACAAGGTATTGTTCTCGGTCATATCATTTCGAGCGAAGGTACTGAGGTTGATAAGGCAAAGGTGGATCTCATTTCCAATCTTCCTCTACTTAAAACAGTAGGAGAAGTAAGATCTTTCCTTGGGCATGCAGGTTTTTACAAATGTTTCATTAAAGATTTTAACAAAGTTTCTAGACCCTTATGCAATTTACTTCCTAAGGATGTACCTTTTGTCTTTAATGATTCATGTCTTGTGGCATTTGAGAAACTAAAGCAGTTGTTAACATCATCACCCATCATTCAGCCCCCAAACTGGAACTTACCATTTGAGCTCATGTGTGATGCATCTGATTATGCAGTAGGAGCAGTATTAGGACAAAGAGTTGATTGAATTTCCTATGTCATTTACTATGCTAGTATGACATTGAATGATGCACAATTAAACTATTCAACCACTGAAAAAGAAATGCTAGCAGTAGTGTTTGCTTTAGAGAAATTTTGATCTTATCTCATTGGTTGTAAAATAATTATTTTCACAGATCATGCTGCTCTTAAATATCTTCTCACAAAGAAAGATACAAAAGCTAGACTAATTCGTTCGGTATTACTTTTGTAGGAATTTAACTTTGAAATTAAGGATAAGAAAGGCACAAAAAATATTGTGGCAGACCATCTCTCTCATCTTAATTTTGATGCAATTACAGACCATTGCCATTAAATGAATCATTTCCAGATGAACAATTGATGAGTGTGGAAGTATTACCATGGTATACTAATATGTTAACTATTTTGTTACAGGTAAACTTATGGAGCATTGGACTAAGCAGGACAAGGCCAAATGTTTTACAAGAATAAAGAATTTCTTTTGGGATGACCCTTATCTTTTCAAGTATTGTGCAGATCAAATTGTCAGACGATGTGTCCCAGAAAATGAATTTCAAAATATCCTTTCATTCTGCCATGAACAAGCTTGTGGAGGCCATTTCAACGCTAAGAAAACAGCTACTAAAATATTACAATGTGGTTTCTATTGGCCAACTATATTTCGAGATGCTTATATTTTTTATTCTTCATATGATAGGTGTCAATGAATGTGGAGTATTACTCGAAGGAACATGATGCCACTAAACCCAATTTTAGTGGTTGAATTTTTTTATTTATGGGGTATTGACTTCATGGGACCTTTTTCCCCTTTCTTTTAGCCATCAATACATATTGGTCGCTGTTGACTACGTATTAAAATAGGTAGAAGTAGTTTCATGTAGAACCAATGAGCACAAAATGGTGATCAGATTTTTGAAAAGCAACATTGTTTCACGCTTTGGATTCCCTCAAGCAATAATCAGTGATGGTGGAGCCCATTTTTGTAACAAATAATTCAAAACTCTTTTAACAAAGTATTCCATTACTCACAAAGTGGTGACCCCATATCATCTGCAAACCAATGGTCAAGTTAAGATTTCCAATCAAGAAATAAAGCACATATTAGAAAAGACGGTGAGACCAAACAAAAAAGATTGGTCATTAAGACTGGATGATGCATTATGGGCATATAGAACGCCTTTCAAGACCCCGATTAGGATGTCACCCTATAGGCTAGTGTGTGGAAAACCTTGCCACCTACCTGTGGAACTCGGGCATCATGCATATTGGGCCATCAAAAAATTCAACTTTGACATACTGCAAGCTAGCTCAGAAAGAAGATTACAGCCGACAGAACTTGAATAAATTAGTAATGATGCATATGAAAATGCCAATATTTACAAGCAACGAATGAAAGTCTTTTATGACAAGTAAAATTATGAGAAAATCTTTCACCCTAGGTCAGAAAGTGCTTTTATTCAATTCTCGCTTGCACCTATTCCTAGGTAAGTTACACTCTCGATGGACTGGTCCATTTATAGTTCACATTGTTTTTCCATATGGAGCAATTGAAATTAAGGATCCAAAGAACAGTGTAACTTTCAAAGTTAATGATCAAAGATTAACGTTATATCTAGAGTACCAACCACATGAAAAAGACACCGAAATCGATTTAAGTGACCCACCAAACTTGAATTGAGATTTTTTTTATTATTTCTTTCTTCTTTTTAGTGATTTAAATTTTTGTGAAAGTGTGTTTATTTAATCATTCAGTTTTCTTTTATCACTTCTAATCGTGTGTGCATCAACTAGACAGATCCTCTTGAACATTCTCAAACAACTTCAACGTGTATAATCTCATCTGAGAAGCCATATATGGTTTTTAAAACACATTGTATTTGGAAGCTACAACCTCCATAGTTGGTATCCCATGTTGAAGATCTAGAAAGAAAACTTAAAGAAATTAAGGGAGGTATCAATGTTACCCGAATAGAACTGGAGGTAAACTCAATAAGAGGACGATTGTGAAATTATTATTCCTCTTTTATTTTATTTTCTTTTCTTCTTTGTGTTTTTTAGTTTGTTACCCCAATTAAGTGGCGGATAACGATACTCTGTGACAATCAAAGTCGGTTACTTCAGTTTCCTATAATAGCTGATATTATGAGAATAAAGTATGGACAGAAACGCGATTCTAGCAAAGCTTCACAAGCGATTTCTTTCACTTCCTCAGAATGCCCTCTTTACAATCTATAAAGCTCGATCTGAACATATGCGATTGCTTATGAGAAATAACATCCCTATTGACATTCGTTAGTTAATCGTGGCCAAAGTACGTTTAGTAGGATGAAATGCGATAAAAATCCTTGTTCATTAGAAATGATGTCTGATAACAGGGAAGATAAGATTCAATTCAGTAGGGATGGCTTGAATAAAGAGTCATTGGATGATGTCCTTTTGTCTCTTGAAACGCATCCTAGTGGACACGTACAAAAAGTAATTCTCTAGTTATGGCCATTATTTTAGAAAAAGTGTGTACGATATAATCTTGGGAATCTGATTATAAACGACCTTGTTTACCAGTTTATAAGACAACTGGATGGGAAGCCTATCCTCGACCCATAAAGTGCGTTCAAGCCATTTCTGGACGTAAAACCAGAGGAAGATGTGAACCACAATCACAACTACCTATAAATATCCTTTTACTATTGTTTTAGTTTACTGTTGCTTTATCAATTGCATTCTTGTCTTTAATAATTATTGCATTTTCTTTTTACTATTTCTTTTTTTACTCTCGAGCCATGTGCTTTATGTGTTAATTGACACAGACATGCTACCTCATATACAGCTGTGAACCATTATCACCAAGATTCTTGATATATGATCCTTTCTTTTTAGACTCACAAATTATTTTTGAGAAGTATCCCAATGGCAGCTACTCCCAATAAACAATTCAAGAACATTTGTGTGCTCTCTGGGTTTAACTATAGCAAACATAAAGAGTTCGTTGAGGTTGCCATTCGTCTGACTCACCAACAGGCGAAGAGTTAGTCGTCTCAGGTATTCAAGAAAGAATAACTGAAATGCTAAATCATGCTGATGCTTTTATTTTCCTACCAGGAGATCTTGCAACTCTAAAGGCACTAATCACATTAGCATCTTAGGCCCATCTGAACATTCATAAAAAACCCATCGATTTGTTAAATGTCAATGACTTTTATGATGGTTTTATCGCATTTCTTAACTATGCAATAAAAAATTATTTCATCCCCTTCACAGCGAAACAAATTTTTATTTATGCTCATACTACTAATGAGTTATTTGATCTGTTATAAGCTTATAGACCAGAGCCAAATCCCAAGACCCTTGTGTTGGAATGGCTAACTAATGATGGTAACAGTAGCCATAGTAAGAAGTGCAAATTAGATTTAACTCTCCACTTGTAAATATTTTCTTCTGTGATGCAGCACCCAGGTGATATCTTCTAAATCTTATTTTCTTTCAAACATTTAGGACAATCTTTCGTTCTGGTTGGGGGAAGGGAATAGTTGACAATTATGAAATATCTCAATCTTGGTGTAGTTTTTACTAATTTGTATTGCATAAACTAACTGTGGATAAATGTTTGAGTTGAAGATGGCTGAATATGAAGTGTAGTGACTCTAGAAACACATCTTCTTATTTAAAAAAAAAATTAGACATTTCTTTAAGCTTCGACAATCATTTTGAGTGTGATCTTTCTAACTTCTTTTACCAATTAGTTTTTTTATGTCATTTTCACCGTTTTGCATGCATAATTTTCATGACTAAGATATGTTTTGGGGTAGAATTTAAAAAAAATATATATATTTTGTGTGATCTTTTCATATTAGATGACATGATAACTTTCAAATTTTAGTATTTGTATTAACTTTGATTTTGAGTTATATTACACCATGTTTGTTACTCTACATGTTGATGTTGGAGACAAATATAAGTTTCTTGAAAGAATGCACATATCATAATAAAATTCCAAGTGAGTTTTTGAGCCTATCATTTTTCTTGGAGAGTAACCCTTTTTTGCCCATTCTTCATTCAGCTTAGCAGTTTATTGCTTTATACATTATCTCTAGATTTCCTTGGAGTTAACATTCTTTAAGAAAAAAAAATGGTGTATTGCTACATCTGAAGGTCCATCTAACTAGTAGATACAGAATATTATTTAGAACTCTAAAAGATGACAGAAAGATCATCTTTGGTCCGTTTGAGCCTTTCCAGCCAACCATATTAATATATATCCATAGTTAACCCCTTTGAGCCTTTAAAAAAAAAAGGAGAGACTTTTTCTTCTTTGGTAACCTATTATCTTATCTCACTCCAATGTGGAGTATCACCTTATATTTTGTATTTCCCAACACCCATTTATGTTTGAAAATAGAGATAATTTTGCATTCATGAAAAAGGGTGCTATAAAAAAAACAAAAATAATATATATATATATATATGGCCGGGTGAGGTTTGCGAGTAGCAGGTCAAAATCTGAGTCGGGTTGACAGCTTTTCTCTCTCTCTCTTTCCCTTTCTCTCTGCTTTTTATTTATAGTAACAGCTCCCTTTTTTTTTTTAACAAGCTTAATACAAATTAAGATAATATTGGACTTAAGTACTAAAATAAAATCTGACTAATACAAAATCAATTTTGTGCCATGACAACTTTAAATTATTTGAACACGATCAATTTAATAACTGAGTCTAATTTTCCCACAACGATTTGTAACAATTCCAACAACTTTAAAACTAACGACGAAATAAAAAATACATAGAACACTCAATTAATGAAAATAAGGGCATATGTTACATCTGCTAAGGATGTAAGAATTAAGAATGAAGGAGCTTTCACTGCTCAAACTATAAAAAGGATTGTTGGTGAACTTGCTATTATAGCAACACCAGAACATGTTACTATAATAAGAACAAGAAAAGTCATTGGGATTGAAAAGAGGCTACAAGAGCTAAGTGATAGCATCACCTAATGTGTAAAGGCACAGAAAAGAGAGAATAGTTGATTTTGGAGTTACCTGAGCCACCTTAAAGATCATCTACATCAATTTACCATCTACATGAAAGGCAGGAACTAAGATTTTCTTGATATCTTGTTACAGCAGTTTAATTTGAAAACAATAGAAAATGAGGCTTCAGCAATTAGAATAGCAGCAGCCAATGAAGAAGAATCTGAATATGAGAAAATACCACAACTAGCTAAAGAGCAGAGAGAAGAAAAGGAAGAAGAACAGAAAGAGGAGGAAGAGGAACAAAGTGCATATGACAAGTCAGTAGAGGAACAGGATGAGACATCCCTAGTGGTGCCTCCTAAATAAAAAATGAAGCATATCATCAGAGAAGACAATGATGAAATAGAAGATGAGAAGGATGATGAGCCACCAATACTCTCCAGAAAAGGCAAAGAAAACGTTTTAAGTGAAGAAGACTCAGAAGATGACCAAGATAAGATTGATACTGAAATTGAAGCAGCAGTTACTAAGGCTACTCGAATAGTTGTAGAAAAATAGAGTTTACTAAACATAATTGTTGAAATCACTGTTAAAGACATTGCTCAAGCTGCTAACTTCACCAAGATCTTCAGCCACAACTCCAGCCAAAAGGTGGTCCAATAAGCGAAAAAGGGCACAACAGTCAAGAGGTGCTACGGTACCAAAAGAGCCAGACCAGAAGTGTACAAGATCCCATTAACCCAAAGTTCCTAAGGCCACTCGTACCCCTCTAGTTAGTCTAACTACAACCAACAAAAAGAAATCATCTGCCACACCAGCTACCATTCCATCAAAAGAACGTCTCAGAAGTGCATCTAAGAAGAAGTGACCCTATGCTGAGCATACTACAACAACTCTATAACTACAGGAGAATTCCCCTGTTAGACTTAATTTTTCAAACTTTTTAAAAATTTGCTTTGTTATTTCTTTATTTTGTGATTTTTCTTGCTTGTGACTTTTTATTTCTCTGATTGCATGTCTGTCTTATTTGCATTTAAATGCTTTTATACATGTGAGCACACAACACCTCTCAAGTTTGAAGGGTGAGAGGGCCGTGTTAGAGTATGACGTGTTTTGTTATATGTGTGAATGCGTGTATGAAGCTCTGTTTTGTGACTAATGAAGATGAATTGAGTATCAAGTTTTGTGATTACCAAGTAGAGATAATTTAGAGATGAGGGCTAAATTTTTCTCTCAACACTTAGGCTTTGATTAAGTTTTATGAGAATGTTGCAGCAAAGCCCATGTTTGAGAAAAAAAATGTAGAAACATCTCAAGTTTGAGGGAAAAATTTTGTTAAATTGTGTTTGTTATGAAATAAACTCTACTCTAATGGCTTAAGTTGTTGAGTAACCAAGGCTGAGTATGCACTCCATATGCAGACTTGAGTCTAAAGGCAACAAAAGAGCTATGAACATTGTTGTAGCATCAACTAGAAACAAAAAACAACTTTTAAGAGGTCCTCTGTCTAAGATATTGAGTAGCCAAATTTGTTCATGAACCCTATGTTCAGCTTTGAGTTAAATGTGTCTATAAATAAGACTGTAGACTATGGTAAGAACATTGTTACAGCAACTCGGATCTGTGCATTAGTTGAATAATTGGGTGTCATCATCACAAGTGATAGATATTCATATGAAAAACCAATGATACATTGAAGAGAATTTCATAAAAAGAAATTGTTGTTATAGCACAGTTTGAATTTGTTTGTGATTCTTACCCCTTTATGTTAATGTATTATGTTCTACCCCTGAGTATGGTGTAATATATGTGCAATGCTGCAGTACCTTCAGACTTGGTCACAGTAGCACACACTCACTTTAGATAAAATGGGCCTAAGTTTAAAACTAAATTGCTATGGCAATCTTGCATGATTAAGAAGTGTGATCTGAGGGTTGAAGAATCCATACAAATTTGATAACAGAGCTAAATTATGTGTGTATGATAGTGTGGTTGAATTCTTAGTGTTGTTGTCATTACTTGAGGACAAGTAGTGATTTAAGTTTGGGGTGTGATAACTCTATGAAATGAGAGTTATCCTAGTACTTTTAGACTTAAATCAAGATTACTTAGAGAGTAAATGACATGTTTTTATTGCATTTTAGTTATATTTTGCATAATTTCTTATTTTAGTTTTTTTAATAAATTATGTTATTTTAGAATAAATTGTGTGCTTAGATCATATGCTTAATTGTAGGCAATTGAAAATGCAAATTTTAAGGAAGGAATGCTATGTAATAAGCTTGCAAACATGAGGATAGAACTTGACTATAGAAGAGTGGAAACAAGTGTGGAACAATGCAAATATCGTAGCCAATGCTGTAGCAGCCATTGGTGTAGCAATCCTGAAGTATCAAAAGAGAAAATTCTGCACGATTCTTAGAAGAAAAGACGCAATTTATAGTTTCCAAATCTAGAAAATACGCGCCCAAACTTTCTTTTGCCCTAATTTTCAACTATAAAAAAAGCACGTACACAAAGGAAGAGAGAGAGCAGTCAATCACAAGAAATAACTAAGAGAAGAAAAAGAAAATAGGGAAGAAAAGGAAAATTCCAGGGCTGAATAGAAGATTGCAAGCAAGAGGAAGAATAAATCAAGAATTTAGAATGGCCACTCACTTCTATCTCTATTATACTTATTTTATTTGATTTGTGATAATGTATATGATAGCTAAAACTGTTTTTTTTTTCTATTTTATCACAAATCATGAACTAAATTTATTTGTGGTTGAGTGATAAATGAGCTTGATGGCTAATTGATTGATTTTATATATTGTTGCATGATTGCTATAGCATTTTGTTTTGATAACGCTTAATTTAGTTCAATATTTTGACTAACCACCCATTTAGTGATAATAGCTAAGAGAGAGACTCAAAAAGGCATGTTTTAGTAGAACATATAAGAACAATACTTGGTTTTAGATTAAGTTTCCTAAGTTTGCTTAAAATCAATTTGAGTAGGGTCATATTTAATCTAAAATTAATGAACTAAACATGGGAATTCACATTGTAAGGTATTAGGAACATTGAGCATATAATGTTATATCTTGTGTTGACATAACAACTGGTCATTGTTAAGTTGCATATAGATATAAGATATCCAACAGGCGACAGCTAAGGATGCATTAGAGTTCTGCCTAGTGCTGTAGTAGTTGTTGTAGTAAAGGTACTGTAACAGAAAAACAGTCAATTCTATTAAGTGAGTTGATTTACTTAACTACATCATTCCTAGTGGTTATATTCTTGTGTGAGACGTGCTGATTTATTTTATTACATTTTATTTTTTGTCATTTAGATTAATTAGTTCAATTAGTTAATAAAAGAGTTTAATTTAAGTAATATTGAGTTTGCACCATATTAATTACTGTAGCAACTTTGATAGCATCAATCCCTGTGGAGACGATCTCAAATACTCATCATTATATTACTTGTTGTGTACACTTGCGCATTGACATCCATATTATAAGAGATTAAATCTATACTACAATACTTATGCTTCAACAATTGGTAGTTTGATGTATGTTATGATTGTACAAAACTAGATATTGCTCATATAGTTAGTGTACATTGGACAACAGTGAAGTGGTTTTGCAGATATCTTAGAAGCACTTCCAAGGCATGTTTCTGTTTTGGTGGTGACAAATCTGTGTTACAAGTGTGCACAGATATAGATATGGTAGGAGATGTGGATTGTAGAAAAACCATATCAGGATATTTGCTTATCTTTGCAAGGAGAGCAGTTTCATGGCAATCTAGACTTTAGTAATATGTTGCCTTGTCTACCATTAAAGTAGAGTATATTACAATCATTAAAAGTTGCAAAGAAACCTTGTGGATGAAGAATTTCGTACAAGAGTTAGGTGTAAGCAAGATAGCTATATTGCAACAGTTAGAGTGCTATTCAGTTAGCAAAAAATTCGACATACCATTCGAAATCCAAGCATATTGATGTAAGGTATCATTGGATAGGAGACGTGCTCGAGAAGAAATAGTTGCAACTTGAGAAGATTCACACAACGGAGAAATGGTCAAATATAATGACATAGTCATTGCCTAAGGAGAAGCTATAAAGCTGTATACATAAAGCTGGCTTAGTGGTGCCCCTTACATGATCTGAAGGGGGAGATTTGTTAGGTTTATCTTATTTGGGGACCCAAAAGCCCAAAGTCCAAAAAGGCTTGCTTGATGTCTAATTAATATTAAGCTTTGGACTTGGATGAAATTTTTCACGAATATTCTCTCAAAGTTTGAGCATAAGTTCCTAGCATTGCCCTCTACAATCCTACTAATCTTGATTTTTATTTTATCCTCTCATTGGCTATTATTGGAGATACCCCTTGTTATAGAGACAGATATTAGGTTGTTACTGTCAGTCAAAAATATTGAGATTTTTTATGTTGTTAGCCTCTAGTATTATCTAGAGAAGAATTTATGTTGTAATCACATTAATATTGTGAAACATTTTATCAAATTACGGTCCTCTAGTTTTTCTCACTCTAGGTTTTCCACGTAAAAATTTATGTCTCTTGTGGTTGGTTTGTTGCTTGAATTTTATTGGTTTATTTTTCTGCCTATTTATTTGTAGTGCACATCCTATTTTAATCACAAAAAGAGAAAAGAGTCTTGTTTCCACTTAATTTGCAACTGCTTGTGTGAGTTTCTTTCCAAACATTTCATTACATTCATTAACAAGATAATCCTATTTTTGTTGAAGCAATCCTAGATCACATTGTAAAGAGTTTAGATTATCATCTTTTCTTGATTCAATTCTAGAAGATTTAATGGGACACTACTCTTAGTCAAAGGTTAAAGGATCTGTTAACGCAGAAATCTGATGATAAATTTTGACCCTACAACAACGCTCTTTTTGTCCTCCAACTTCGTGCTCTATAAGAATAATCTCTACCATGCTCTTGCTCTAGCTAGCAAAAGACCGGACCACGACCAGAAATTCTGCACCCACAACTAACTGTTAGAGGGTGCCGGAAGTTTTTCCGACGAAAACCCTCTGATGTTCAAGTCAATGATCGGTCTCTTTTCTTGCAGAAACTTAAATCAGCCCTCAATGGCCTTATAAACAACTTAACTCAAAAGAAAAAAAAACTAAGATTTAAAGAGAGAAAAAGTGTGAGTGAGTGATAGAAAGAGAGAGAGAGAGCTTCCTCCTCCCCCTTTTAACCTTCGTTTCCCCTCCTTTTATTGGCTATCTTCAACCTTTAATCTCTCTTGAAATTCTATCTAGGCTACCCAAGAGGGGAGGTGAATTGGATTCTTTAAAAATTAAGTAAATAAAATCATACAATAATTAAAACTAATGTCTTAATAAAAATTAAAAGCAATAAATTTAACAATACTCGAAATTAAAAGGATAAGGGAACAGAAATCAAACACGTGGTTTTTACGTGGTTCTGCCAACCGTGCCTACATCCACACCTCCAAGCTCGTCAGGCTTGAGGATTCTACTAAGTAAGCCTCCAAGGCTTCAACAACAATTACAATTGATTTCAAATGTGTCAATGAACCTTTACAACAAGAGATTATCCCCAATCTCTTAACCCAAGTGTATCCCAACACTTACAATCACTCAATAATGAAGATTTAAAATCAATCAATTTCTCATACAATGTATATGATTACAATTGAAATCCTAAAGTATGAATTAATGAAATAAAACAAGTTTAAAGCTCAAAGGAGATTGTTTTTCTCAGTAGCTAGCTCAAAGATGATTGTTAGATCTTTATTTATTTGAATTTGATTGAATCATTTTATAGTGGAGCTGAAAACTAGCCGTTGTTGACTTTCTAAGAATAATCAGATCACCGTTTGAAGTTATCGGTTAACCGTTTTTACTTTTCTAAATAGCCGTTATGCTTTGATTTTAAATAAACGGTTTATCGTTTACCATTATCGAATCACCGTTTATTTCCAGAAACCTGCAACACAAACTTAGCTCTCTGTTTTTGCTAAACGGTGCAAGATTAGAAAACTTTCTCTTTACTGTAAATTATCGGTTAGCCGTTTTCTATAAATGGTTCACCGTTAATTTCCAGAATCTGTAAAACAACTTAGCTTTCTAATTTTGCTAAACGGTTCAAGATTAGAAAACTTTCTCTTTACTGTAAATTATCGGTTAGCCGATTTATATAAACAGTTCACCGTTAATTTCCAGAATCATGTTAACCCAAGTTTAGTTGAGATTAGAAAAATTCCTTTTTCTGTAATTTATCGTTTACCGTTTGTACTAAATAGTTTACCGTTAATTTTCAGAATCTTTGTCAAACACACGGTGCAAGATTTTAAAGACAGTTTCCTCTCTGTAAATTGTCAGTTCATCGTTTTCCAATAAACGGTTCACCGTTAATTTCCAGAAACTATACTTTGATAATTTTTGTTTAGAAAAAGATTTTCAAACTTAAGTTAACAGTCATTAAGCTTCTTTAAACATGTTTATGGCTTTAAGAAATTTATTTTAATAGCCCCAACATTTTAATTAAGAACATATAAGTTTTGTTATCATCAAAATCAATATTATAAGATTAACAATCTCTCCCTTTTTTTATGATGACAAACTTTATATGTAAAGATAAAAAATTTGTTTATTAACTCCCCTTGAATATAAGCTCCCTTGAAAAATAAAAATTTTTGTTAAACTTCCCCTTAGAAATATAACTTGACCTATTCTCCCCCTTTAACATCAAAAAGAAAAGAACAAAAGTATAGCCGCTTTCGACAAGAAAAAATTTCGGCAGTATCTCCCCTGTATATTAAGCATCCCCAAAAGCAATAATAGCAACATTTACACCCAAGAAGCCAAAAAATGAGATAAAAGTAACTTCATCCATAAGAGAACATACATAAATATAATATAATCATCCATAAGTATCATACATAAATGTATCAAAGTCATGAAAATGTTTGTGCGAAATCAATGTATCTGAAACACTAAGAAACTACTGCAGAGGAAGAAGAGAAGGGGGGAATGCTGAGTGCAAAAAAGATACGCTACTTTCCATCAAGTATCTGTTGCTGCTGAAGCTGAAAAGACACAAACTGATCCTGAAGCTGTTACTGCCGCTCGAAAAGTGCTCGAACATCGTTAACAAGCTGCTAAAGAAGATGATCATGAGTAGGTGGAGCATCTGAAGTCGGTGGCTGATCAGTCTCTATCTCATAATCCTCAGAATCAGACTTTGCTGAGGCTGTGAGACAGATCCGCGATGAGTGGCCGGAGGTCTAGCACCGAGCTTAAAACCTGGGAGTTGGTCAGAAGTGAAAATGTCATTTAGAAACCGAGTATCCTCTAGAGCTACGAGGGTGTCTTGATATTTTGCATTGGGCGTTTTGATACACTCCCGATGCCTGCGAGAAAAAACGATTACAGAGATAGCCTCTTCCCCAATCTTCTTCGTCTCAACATACACTGAGTCGCGAAGGGGTACACGAAAGTGTTGTAAAATCTTAGAAATAATGCTACCGTACGGAAGCAACCTATGGTTAACCGCAGGAGTACTCAACATATGTCGCAGAATAATATATCTTAGGTTAATAGGGCGACCACAGAGAAGACTATCGAGAATCCCTATATCCAGCCTAGTGACCTCATTCGAATGTCCCTTCCTAGGGGTGACAATATACTGCAAAATAGTATGGAGAATTCTAACCTGCAGTGGTAAAATTTGTGCTCTAAAAGGAAGAGCACAGATCTCATCAATGAGATCCCAACGCCTACAAATGTTCCTAACCTCGTTTTGGTGGAAAAAATAGGCAAAGGATAATTCCTTCCTGGAAGTGTAAATATCATATCCAGAATGCGAGATTCCTAAAATGTCATTCAAATCATCAACATCAAACTCAATTGGGACACCCCCTACATGAGTAACTATCCTATCTATTCTTTCTGCCGATAATTCAATGTTCGAGTAAAAAACACGGACTAAATTAGGGTATATCCTCTCCTCTAAGTCTAATGCTGATTCCCACGGCAACAACATCTCCCTAACGCTTCTACCACAGACAACCAACTCCGCAAAAACATCTAAATCAACACAGTAAGAATCAATTACCTTATGACTGTTGAGTACTAGAAAGTGTGTATTTATAATGGAGAAAAACATCATTTTACACTCCAAGTCTCACTAACATCCCTATTTTTATGTCTTTAAGTCTTTTGTAATTTAATTATGTATGTTTTATTTTAATTAAGTATTTTATGTATTTTAGGGGATATCATGGTTATTTCACAATAAACGAGAGATCAGATGGAAAAACGGACAACACTTTTGAACTCGAATAAATAAAACCTTAGGAGGAGCATAAAAAAAAAATGGTATCGCTCACATATACTGATCGTTCACATATACGGCGGTTGATATATACTGATGATGGGTTGATATATACGATCGACACGGCATTGTTCATTCACGACTTTGTTTACATGTACTCAGATCTTGACGTGGCACCATTTGTGCGATGACGTGGCGGCATTTGATTGGGCGAATGATGTGGCATTGACCGCTTATGTGGCATTGATCGATGATGTGGCGTTGATGATGACATGTCACGAGCTTATTGGACCAAAAATGTTGACCGGTGACGTGGCGAAATGTTAGTGGGCGAAAAAAACATGTGTACGCGGTACATGCATATACACAGTAATAACAGCCCTGATGATGTGTTCAATCCAATAGAACTTGCCACGTGGCGCAATCTCGAGCGTCCAAATTGTTTTAATCCGATGGCCATGATTTACTCGGTTTATCTATAAAAAGGGGCTCCCCCCATTTGAGACCCTGAATCCATTTTTGGACTCTATTTTCTCTAATTCCATCTCCATCTTGTATTTTCTACGTATTTTAATAAAATTCCCATTTTACCCCTAGTTCAAATATGAGTGGCTAATTTCCTTTCAAGCTTGGGTTGAAGGTGAAGTCTCAACATGCTCCATGGGCTTAATTTGGTAAATTTATTTTTCCTTACCCTTTAATTTATGTGGTTGTTTTGACTTTTCGTAGACAGATAGTAATAATCTTGTGCGGATATCTACTTGAATAACCGCCTCCCTAGGCAAGGTTATTACTATTTGGCACGGGAAGCCCTTAGCACCATATCTATTAAAGTGTGGTTCATGATGAGTGGAAGTTCCCCCTTCATGATTTAATTGGTACTAATAATGAATATTAAGCCGATGGTACATGTTGAGACAGATCCAGAGATCCAAGCATTTCATCCAAATAGTTTATTCCTACAGCTTTAATTTAAATTAATATATTGCCTACTTCATTGTCATTATAAATCCAACCACCAACTCAGAAAATTAATTCTACACATAATTAAAATCCACCTCCTCGTGGGATCGACACTCGTCACCATTAATCTATTCTACAATAGATTCGTGCACTTGCGAGTTCAATAAAATTTGCACAACAATGACCCATAAATCATGTTTCGAATCGTTTTGCCAGTGGAGTAGTTGGAAAATGAATTCTCTGAAACTCGGAGGGCTCCCTAGTTGGTATGGGGTTTCTACTTGGGACACTCTTTCTCTTCCGACAGGTTCTTGATGATTCGGCCATGGATGGAGCTTGAGAATTTGGGATTTTGTGAAAATGATCAAAATGAATGAAATGGAACCACTTAGAAGAACAAGGAAGAGTAAAGAAAGGTATTTGAAGGCTCAATTTGGTAGGAAAACGTCAAAAATTGAGTAAAAAATGAAGAAAACTATTCGGCTGCTATTAGGGTTTCAAAATGGGATTTTGTGATTTGGGCTGTAATTTGATGTTTTGAATGATTAAAACTGTTCTAATGATGATGGGAAATGTTTCTATGACCTTGATTTGGTAAGAAATGGAAAGAGAAACGAAAAATTTTAGAGAGAGAGAGCTTAGGGTTCGCTGTTATGAGAGAAAACGGTGAGGGGGTAAGTGGAGAGGAGAAAGAAGAACTAAAACAGTTTATATCGCACGAAAACGGTGAGCCATTTACAGGAAACGGTTCAACGATAACTTCCAAAAAGCTAGTAAAGAATAAGTCTTTCACCGTTTATCAAAAACAACCTCTCAGTTTTTAATCGGTTAACCGCTAGTAATAAACGGTTAGCAACTAATGTCCAACAATTTTTCTAGTGTTTCTGTGATTAAACGATGAGCTGTTTATGATTAAACAGTAATCCGTTTTCTTGACTATGCTTTCGCACATATGTTTTAATCTACGACCAACACTCAATATGTTTCTAAATCATTTTATTGATAAAAAAATGTCTTGAAAGGCCAATATAATGCATGATTACAAGATTTCAACACATCCAAAGCAAACAAATATTATATATAGAAAAACCAAGAAAATATTGTATAGAACACTATCATGCAACATTTATCATTCCAAGCTCATGCCTAATCTTGGAGAATTGTTCTTCGCCAAGAGGTTTTGTAAAGATATCAGCAAGCTGTTTTTCAGTTGAGATAAAATTTAATGGAATATCTCATTTTTTAACATGATCTCTTAAGAAATGATGTCTTATATCTATATGCTTGGTCCGAGAATGTTGAATGGGATTCTTTGAAAGATTTATGGCACTTGTATTGTCACACAAGATAGGTATATGATCAAGATTAATACCAAAGTCTCTAAGGGTTTGTTTCATCCAAAGTGCTTGTGCACAACAAGTACCAGCTGCAATATATTCAGCCTCATTGGTTGAAAGTGTAAACGAGTTTTGTTTTTTACTAAACCAAGAGACAAGTAAGTGACCTAGAAAATAACAAGTTCCACTAGTACTCTTCCTATCAATCTTATATCCAGCAAAATCGGCATCCGAATAACAAATTAAATCTAAATGCGTTCTCCTGGGATACTAAGGGCAAAGATTTATGGTTCCTTTCAAATAGAAGAAAATTCTCTTAATAGCAAGCAAATGAGATTCTTTAGGACATGGTTGAAATCTTACACACAAACATACACTAAACATAATATCGGGTCTACTAGCAGTTAAGTAAAGTAAAGATCAGATCATACCTCGATATGTTTTGACATCAACATCTTTACCTTTTTCATCTTTGTCAAGCTTGATTGTTGAGCTCATTGGAGTACTTTTGACCTTTCCATCTTTAAGTCCAAAACTCTTGAGTAAATCTTTCAAATATTTGGCTTGATCGATAAAGATTCCTTCTTCGTTTTGTCTTATTTGTAATCCTAGAAAGTACTTCAATTCTCCCATCATACACATCTCAAATTCTTTGCTCATACAAGATGAAAAATCCTTACACAAAAACTCATTAGTAGAACCAAAAATGATATCATCAACATAAATTTGAACAACAAGTATATCTTGATTCTTATGCTTGATAAAAAGTGTAGTATCCACTCTACCCATTGAAAAACTATTTTTCAAAAGAAATTTACTAAGCCTATCATTGTTTTTATCCATACAAAGCTTTTGACAACTTATAAACATGATTTGAAAATTTTTCATTTTCAAAACCAGGGGATTGTTTCACATACACTTCTTCCTTGATGTACCCATTTAGAAATGCACTTTTGACATCCATTTGATACAAAACAAAATTCTTATGACATGCAAATGCTAAAAGTATCCTAATGGATTCTAATCTTGCTACGGGTACAAAAGTTTCATCAAAATCAATTCATTCTTCTTGATTATAACCTTGAGCCACTAACCTAGCTTTATTCCTTACAACTACACATGATTCATCCATTTTATTTCTAAATACCCATTTAGTGCCTATAATGGATTGATGTTTCGATTTAGGAACCAATTTCCACACATTGTTTCTCTTAAATTGATTTAACTCCTCTTGCATTGCTATAGTCCAAGATTCATCGTTTTTCGCATCCGCAAAGGATTTTGGTTCAATTTGAGATATGAATGCGATATGTGCACATGTGTTCCTCAGTGATGATCTAGTGGTTATACCACGTGAAGGCTCTCCTAAAATTAAGTCTTTAGGGTGAGAAGAGACATACCTTCACTCCTTGGGGAGTATTTGAGAATTACCTTTATTTTGCTCCATATTATTTTATTCTTCTTGTTGTTTCTCTTGATTCTCGCAAGATGAAGCATCTTGTTTGACATTTGAAGGTTCTTCTTGTGGCACTTCTTCATCTGCATCATTAATAACTTTCTTCATAGATGAGGGGTTAGACTCATCAAATGTAACGTGTATGGATTCTTCAACAACCAAGGTTCTTTTATTATATACTCTATAAGCTTTGCTAGTAGTTGAATATCCAAGAAAAATACCAACATCCGATTTTTGATCAAATTTACCAAGATTATCTTTTGTATTCAATATAAAACATTTGCATCTAAAAACTTTGAAATAACCAATGTTGGGTTTTCTATCTTTCCAAAGCTCATAGGAAGTCTTATTAAGAAGTGGTCTAATCAAAACACGATTTAACACATAACATGCGGTATTTACGGCTTTGGCCTAAAAATATTTTGGCAATGCATTCTCATTTAACATGGTCCTAGCCATTTCTTGAATAGACCTATTCTTTCTCTCAACAACTCCATTTTGTTAAGGAGTCCTAGGTGATGAAAATTGACGTATAATGCCGAAATCATTACAAAAACTCTCAAATGCATGATTTTCAAATTCTCCACCATGATCACTTCTAATGCAAGTAATGAAATAGCCTTTTTTATTTTGAACCTTTTTACAGAAAAATTTAAATGCATCAAATGCATCATTCTCATTAGCTAAGAATAATACCCATGTATATCTAGAATAATCATCCACAATTACAAATGCATAATATTTTCCATTTAAACTAGCATATCTAGAAGGTCCAAACAAATCCAAGTGAAGAAGTTGAAGCGGTTTTGAAGTAGAAATATGATTTTTGTTTTTGAAAGAAGTTTTTATTTGTTTTCCAAATTGACATGCTTCACAAATTTTATCTTTTTCAAAACCAATTTTCAGAAGACCTTTAACTAAATCGTTTTTGGAAATCTTTAAAATTAAATCCATGCTTACATGTCCTAATCTTCTATGCCATAACCAACTATCATCATGTAATGCGGAAAAGCATTTATCAATAGTAGATGCACAATCTATATCAATAGTATAAACGTTAACACACCTCATCCCAACAAAGAAAGTTTTACCATCACATGCATTTTCAATAACACAATTTGTTTTATCAAAAATAACTATCTATCATTTGTCACACAATTGACTAATACTAAGCAAGTTGTGTTTTAGATTTTCAACTAAGCATACATTTTCAATGAGAGTTGAGGAAACTTTACCGATATTACCAATACCAATGATTTTTCCTTTTGAATTATCTCCAAAGGATACATCACCACCATTTTCAGTCTTAGTAAAACTTGAGAACAATGAACAATCACCGATCATATGTCTTGAACATCCGCTGTCCAAATACCATTTATTTCTCTTTCCCTTCTTATTTGATTCCTGCAGAGAAGATCTCAAGTTTTAGGTACCCAAAACTTTTTGGGTCCTTGAGCATTAGTAATTGTTCCTTTTGGAACCCAAACACATTTAACTCCATAATATGCATTTTTCTTAACAGGACATCTATAATTCATGTGACCATTTCCATTGCAATAATGACAAATAATTTTATGATTATTAGTAGAGGTTGCCTTAACAAAGTAACTTTAATAATATTTTTGTTTCAAGTTAGGCTTATACCCGATTCCTCCTTTATCAAACACACATTTTTTAACACCAAGTAATTTTTCTAAGTTCTTTTGACCATTTGTGAATTTTATCACAATCTCATTGAGCTCATTGCTCTTCTTTTTAAGTTCTTCATTTTCTTTGATCAAATCATCAACATGTAATTTTTCATGTTCATATGAAGTACTTTGTTTACCTTTTAAGAATGCAATCCTATCATGCAATTTTTTGTTATCTAATTCTAGTCCTTTAATTTTTTTCATTTAGCAAATCATTGCATTTTTGCAAGGCATCCTTTTCATTTGAAAGTTCTAACATTTTCTTCTTAAGACATGCATTTTTCTTTCCAATTTTCATCATATCACTATGCAACTTATTAAAAGCATCTTATAATTCATTATAAGATGGAAGATCACTTGCCTCATCAAGCTCATCTTCTCCTATTGCCATGAGTACCAAGTTTGACATTTCTTTTGATTGTTCATCTTCACTTGATTCTTCATCACTATCATCCCATGTTGCTAACATTGTTTTCTTTTTGAATTTGTTGAGAAGAGGGCATTTCGATTTTATATGGCCAGGCTTCTTGCATTCATAGCATATGATTGCTTCCTTCTTCTACTTATGATTCTTGAAAGTTCTGAACTTTCTTCGCTCACCGGTTTTCTTGAAGAACTTCCTAAACTTTCTGGCTATCATGGTCATTTCTTCATCTTCAAGTTCGCTCTCCTCATCATTTTCAGATTTTGATGCTTTCAAGGCAATACTTTTCTTCTTCTTATCTTCATCTCCTTTCTCGGCTGCCACATCTTCCTCATAAGAGATAAGTGAGCCAATTAAATCATCAATAGATAAAATGTTTAAATCTTTGGCTTCCTCAATAGCAGTTCTCTTAGGTCTCCACTCTTTTGGTAATGACCTAATGATTTTCTTTACCTTCTCACTATTTGAAAAGGTCTTACCAAGTGCCCCTAGAGTGTTTACAATGTCCATAAATCTAGTATACATAGAGTAGACACTCTCATTTTATTCCATTTGGAACAATTCGTATTGCCTAGTGTATCTACTTATTTTAGATTCTTTGACTTAATTTGTACCTTCATAAACAACTTCAAGTTTCTTCTAAATTTCATAAGCATTGGAACAACTTGAAACTCTATGAAACTCTTTCTTATCTAGGGCACAAAATAGGGCATTCATAGCTTTGAAATTTAACGAAGCTTTTCTCTTTTCTAGCTCATTTCATTCACGTGAAGGTTTCAGAATATCTTCTCCTTCCTCATTTTTAACTATAGGCATGAATGGACCATCACACACAACCTGCCATATTTCGTAATCTAAAACTTGCAAATAAATTCTCATCCTAGTTTTCCAATAAGGATAATCATTACCATCAAAGAATGGTGGCCTAGTGGTGGACTGTCATTCCCTAAAGCTAGAATCATTTTGGGTTGCCATGAATCTTTTACTCTAGACGGTTAAGTCTTAACAAGAGAACCTTGCTCTAATACCAATTGAAATTCTATCTAGGCTATCCAAGAGGGGGAGGTGAATTGGATTCTTTAAAAATTAAGCAAATAAAATCACACAACAATTAAAACTAATGTCTTAATAAAAATTAAAAGCAATAAATTTAACAATACTCGAAATTAAAAGGATAAGGGAAGAGAAATCAAACACGTGATTTTTATGTGGTTCAGCCAACCGTGCCTACATCCACACCTCCAAGCTCACCGGGCTTGAGGATTCCACTAAGCAAGCCTCCAAGGCTTCAACAACACTTACAATTGACTTCAAAGGTGTCAATGAACCTTTGCAACAAGAGATTATCCCCAATCTCTTAACCCAAATGTATCCCAACACTTACAATCACTCAATAATGAAGATTTAAAATCAATCAATTTCTCACACAATGTATATGATTACAATTGAAATCCCAAAGTGTGAATCAATGAAATAAAACAAGTTTAAAGCTCAAAGATGATTGTTAGATCTCTGTTGATTTGAATTTGATTGAATCATTTTATAGTTGGAGCTGAAAACTAGCCGTTGTTGACTTTCTGAGAATAATCGGATCGTCGTTTGAAGCTATCGGTTAACTATTTTGACTTTTCCAAATAGCCGTTATGCTTTGATTTTAAATAAAAGGTTTACCGTTTACCATTATTGAATCACCGTTTATTTCCAGAAACCTGCAACACAAACTTAGCTCTCTGTTTTTACTAAACGGTGCAAGATTAGAAAACTTTCTCTTTACTGTAAATTATCGGTTAGCCGTTTTCTACAAACGGTTCACCGTTAATTTCCAGAACCTGTAAAACAACTTAGCTCTCTGTTTTTGCTAAACGATTCAAGATTAGAAAACTTTCTCTTTACTGTAAATTATCGGTTAGCCGGTTTATATAAACGGTTCACCGTTAATTTCCAGAATCATGTTAACCCAAGTTTAGTTAAGATTAGAAAAATTCCCTTTTCTGTAATTTATCGGTTTACCTTTTGTACTAAACGTTTTACCGTTAATTTCCAGAATCTTTGTCAAATACATAGTGCAGGATTTTAAAGACAGTTTCCTCTCTGTAAATTGTCGTTTCACCATTTTCCAATAAATGGTTCACCGTTAATTTCCAGAAGCTACACTTTGACAATTTTTGTTTAGAAAAAGATTTTCAAACTTAAGTTAACAACCTTTAAGTTCTTTAAACATGTTTATGCCTTTAAGAAATTCATTTTAATAGCCCCAACATTTTAATCAAGAACATATAAGTTTTGTTATTATCAAAATCAGTATTATAAGATTAACACCTCTTTCTTTCCATTTTTTGCCCTTTACTTACCGTAGGAGGATATGAGTTTGTTACCGAATTGGAGTTTATTGCCAAATAAGAATAGGAGTCTGTTACCGAAGGAGAATATGATTCTATCATGTCCGCCTTTCGCGGAAAACACACGTGCTGCTGTCATTACTTCCCATAACTCTGGAGCTGCTTATGACGAGGATTTTTGGTTGACTGGTGATGAGACCCAACTTGGTCAAATGACCAGACACGTGGACTCATAGGTGGCTCTTCTTTACCTGCTCAATCATATACTCAAGATAGTCTATTCACAATCATCACCACGATCCCTTGGTCAAGGTGGCCTACTCGTGATGACCACAATTACCTCTTGGTGGGGATGGTTTGCTTATGGTCATAAAGACTACTTTTTGGTTAAGCCTTGTTTGCTCTTGGTATCAAGAATACCTCCAAGAAGCCATTCACCTTTTGGTTTACCCTTTATTTAGAGGGAATCAAGTCCCTAGTTTCATTCCATAAACACCATTCTCCAAGTTTCTAGTGTTGAGAGTTTAACGAATCAAGACTAGAAATTATAAAGTATTACCCCACCAGGTTGTCTGCTCATTAGCTCCCTATGTTTTCGAATGTTTTCGATGATCGATTGTTTACCCATTTTTAACCAAGTGAGCAACGTTTGAGGTTTCGAAACTTACATATATTAGATAACATGCTCGTCCGTAATTAGCCAAATTAGATTTGGTAAATTTGACATGTGTCTTACGTTAACCAGGATTTAAGGTTTTTAGGCCCCCTCCTTCTTCTTTTTTCCATGAAGTCGTCTGCTCATTTTAGCTGAGCAAGAATTTGAAAAAATCTTACCTGTCTCGCCTCAAGCAGGCCTCCAGACTTTAGGTCTTTTCTACCTTATAAAATCTTTTGCTTGCTTTCACTTAGCTGAGTAGAAATTTGGAAAATTCTGACTTGTCTCGCCTCGAGTAGGCTTTGAGACTTTAGGTCTTTTTTGCCTTATAAAATCATCTGCTTGCTTTCACTTAGCTGACCAGGAATTTGGCAAATTTTGACATGTCTTACCTCAACCAAGCTTTGAGACTCTAAGTTTTTTTTCGTCGTTCAAAATCTTCATAAAGTCATTTGCTTGTATTCACTAAGTTGAGCAGGAATTTAGTGAATTCTGATCTGTCTTGCCTTGAGCAAGCTTTAAGACTTTAGGTCTTTTTTCGTCCTTCAAAATCTTCGTAACAGGATAGACGAAACTATTAAAATTCATATCGGTCATTGTTCGTAATTCATAGTAAAGTAATTCAACAATGGAAAAAGCACAAAACACCTACTTGAATACAAGAAGGTCTTACTAGAAATATTTCTTGAGATGCTTTGCATTCCACGGCCGCTTAACCTCGCACCCATCTATGTGAGCAAGCTTGTAGTCTCCTAGCCCAACTACCTGCATGACTCGTAAATGAATTAAAATCGTGCCCTGGTTTTTCGCAGGAGATTTGTGGTGGTTCATTTGACTGAGTCTTGCTTCCTAGTAACCTAATTCAATGTCTCCTCAAACCCTACTCATGGTCTCAGAAACTATCTCCTACTGGAGGTGATTTGCTCATGGTCACCACGATTGCCTCCTGGTCGAGGTGATTTGCTCTTGATCACCAAAATTACCTCCTGATCGAGATGGTGTGCTCAGGGTAACTAGATAAAACTCCTAGTGGAGATTATTTACTCATAGTCTCAAAGACTACTTCCTACCTTAGGTGCTATGCTCGTTCCATCTTGTCGAGGTGATGACCAGATTACCACTTGGTCACCTATGAACTCTTTGTTTATTTTTCATTTAGAAGAGAGTGTGGTCACCCTATTTTATTCCCCAAACACCAGTCCCTTAGATTCTAGTGTCGAGAGTGAAACGAATCAAGACCAGAAACTATAAAGTTTATAATTTTTTGCCTTATCTTCTGATGACCACACCATGAGCGAGCAGGTATCATCAATTTAAGGTTCTATGCCTTATCTAGAGCAAGTTTTAAGGTTTCTAATCTTTAACCGACTTAAGCAATTTTAAGCTACTCTTATCAATTTAAGGTCTTATGCCTTACCTCAAATAGGCTTTAATGCTTCTAACTTTGTACTAACTTAAGCAACTTTAAACAACTCTTGTCAATTTAAAGTTTCATACCTTGCTTGGAGCAAGTTTCAAAGAGTCAAATCGATTGAGTTATATCGTTAGCCATTCTATGACCACAATCAATTTAGTAAATATAAGCCATCCTCATCTCACATAGCTAGACTTAGAGAAATAATTAAATTTAAAAGTCAGTTGGTAAAAAATAGCTGACTTAAAGACATGGATATGTTCTTAAACATAAACGCCAAACAGGCAATTCTGAAAACTATAAAGTGTGCAGCACATGCTTTCAAGCAATAAAAGTGAGCATGTTATTCTGACAATTGGATGGCAAGCACATGATCAATTAACTACAAATGACAAGCACATGATCCTATAAGTTCTAATGCAACGCACTGCACTTCAAATCCTAACTCTGTTCAAATTCACTTCAGTTCCAAGTACTAAAGCTTAGTCCTTATCCCCTTTCAAAAATTTAGAATTTATTTAGCAATAAATAAGGCATGCAGTAAATAAACATTTGATTCTAGACCTTCATGTCATAATGCATGTGAATGGCAATTTAAAAAGGTTGATCTATATGATCTAATTATGCATGGCCGAAAAAGAAAATTTCTTATATTTAAACTGGATTGATGCTCTGAATTAGCAAAATCGTGCAATCAAATAAATTAATTTTCATAATTTTATATTATAAGACGTGAATTTTTAGATGAAGTCAAGAATCAAGTTCGAATCAAGCTAATGTGTGAATTAAAGTGAAAACCCACGTCGATAACTTACCGATTGGATAAGCAAATTTTTTTAGTACTTGAATTTGGTCATTGGTCTCTGGGCAGTGTTTAATTGATATTCACTCCCATCCATTTAATTCAATTACTTCTACTTCGACCAGACCCCAATTGGTAGAGACAATGATGACCTTTTGTGTCAATCCCTACAGATGGTGCCAAAATGTTGATGCAAAAATCTAGTGAAGAATTTTGACCCTGCAACAATGCTCTTCTTCTCCTCCAACTTCGTGCTCTATAAGAATAATCCCTACCATGCACTTGCTCGAGCTAGCAAAAGACTAGACCACGACCAGGAAATTTACACCCACAACTAACGATTAGAGGGCGCTGGAAGTTTTTTCTGCAAAAACCCTCCGACACTCAAATCAGTGATTGGGCTCTTTTCTAGGAAAAACTTAAATCAGCCCTCAATGGCCTTATAAATAACTTAACTAAAAAAAAAGACTAAAATTTAGAGAGAGAGAGAGAGAGCGCAAGTGCGTGAGAGAGAGAGAGAGAGAGCGCGAGTGCGTGAGAGAGAGAGAGAGAGAGAGCTTCCTCCTCCCTCTTTTTACCTTCGTTTCCCCTCCTTTTATTGGCTGCCTTTACCTTTAATCCTTCCTTTTTTCCCTTTTGGGCCCTTTACTTACCATAGGAGGATAGGAGTTTGTTACTGAATTGGAGTTTATTGTCAAATAGGAATAGGAGTCTGTTACTGAAGGAGAATAGGATTCTATCATGTCTGCCTTTCTTGGAAGACACACGTGATGGCGGTCATTGCTTCCCATAACTCTAGAGCTGCTTATGACCAGGATTTCTAGTCGACTGGTAACGAGACCCAACTTGGTCAAATGACCAGGCATATGGACTTGTAGGTGGCTCTTCTTTGCCTGCTCAATCATCTGCTCAATATAGTTTGCTCGCAATCATCACTACGATCCCTTGGTCGAGGTGGTCTGCTTGTGAAGACCACGATTACCTCCTAGTGGGAATGATCTGCTCATGGTCATAAAGACTACTTCCTAATCGAACCTTATTTGCTCTTGGCATCAAGAGTACTTCTAAAAAGCCCTTCACCTTTCCGCTTACCCTTTATTTAGAGGGAATCTGGCCCCTAGTTTCATTCTTAAAACAGGTTCAACATTAATTGGACTTAAAGTCAAAGAAATTAGATTTTCTTATGCATCTTTTCTCTTAAAGAATGCATATAGAGTCTTTTGTGACTTAACCATAACTTAAGAAAATTTATTTTTATATATAAAGGTTATTGGACCACTAATAATGCAATAACAAAGAATTATTATTTAAAAAGAAATAAAGGGACATTCAATTATTTTTTAATTTCTAGTAAGTAGAGAGGAGATTCTTTTCATTTTTTTTTAGTTTCTAATTTGTCTAGCTATTAACTATTTGCTAATGGCAAAAAAATGGAAACTAGAAATTCATTATTCCAGAATCAAGACAATCATAAAACTAATATTAACAAAATTGATGTTCAAGATCAAGATTTACCTTCAATTGAGAAGTTTTGCTAATTTGTCAGTCGATCAAGCATCATCCCTGGATAAGGAAGTTGATCTTCTTCGTTTAAGCATTAGAAAAAAAATTCAATTTAGTATTTCTTAATTAAATGATAAAGTTCTCCTTAGATCTTCTTCTTCTTCTTCTTCAACTCTTTTTTTTTTCAATTGTATGACTAAACGACAATGTACAAGTTTACAAGATGGATATTTTATTCATTTTAACATAAAATATTGAATATTAAAAATATTTTTCATTCTTTGTACAAGGACCGTTGCCCATGCTGGTTCCTTAAAAGATTTACACTTGGTTAACATAGACTAATGCATACCATTTTGATTGCCCAACGTAAATTTATTTTAGTTAATGAAGACTTGCCAAGCAATGCAAGTAATGTTGCATGCCAAACATGCCCTTAGATATATCCACTTACAATTGATTGCTATGTTATCTTCATAAACAAGGCATAATGGGTGCATCGCCCGCCAATAGAATTTAATTGCTTAGTACACGATAATTTTGACGTGCATCAACTAGCACTATTTAACATTTAATTATTATTTAAAAAAAAAAGCTACAACACGGGCATGATTTTATTTGGCATTCGCCCATGTAAATTTTTCGCTGTACGAAATCACCTCGACAATTGATAAAATTACATTTAATGGAAACAACATTGAAATTTAGGGCTCGTGCACCGTGGTTTTCACATTTATATGAATTTTAAGTTTGACCCCTCATTTCTTTTATACTTTGATATAGCCCTCAAAATTTAACTGTTGGCCTTAGTTAATAAATTTTGCATTATAACCTAGTCAAATTTATAATTTCTCTACTATGATCCCTATCAAATCAAAATCCGTGATTGGGTGTTTGGATGAAAAATTAATGTATGTGTTGGAGTTTAGTTATGTATGTTTTGACAATGGAGTATAGAGTTTTCGATGGTCTAGGATAGAGGTTCATCTTATGTGCTATTATTAAGTCACTGTCATAAGGTATTTTTTTATTGTTCTATTTTTTTAGGAGATTTTATTATTTTTATTATATATAGTATTTTATTGATTTAATATATCTGAATTTATTTGTTGGAATATTAAATTGTTGTCATATTATTGTGTTGTCTTAATGTGTACTACAATAAGTCACTATGAACATGGTTATGATCTACAATAGGTGAGATGAGTAAAACTAAGTTAGATCTTAAAAAAAAATTGTGCACTAAATATTAGTTTAGTGTTATTATTTTTTTACAACAAACATGGTCATCATCTACAATACCTCATATATTATTAAATATTAGTATGCGAATTTTTTTTAATTTAGAAAAATCATAGTGAACATACTAGTTTTATGTTTTGGGCATTATTGTAATTGACTATTGAATCTTAGGTCCTGTTATGGCTGTAGAGAATATAAATATCGTATCTGAGCTCTATCTTGCCTAAGATGTAATAAAATTGGCTAATTTAGCTCCATTCATGAATTTTTGCTTCTCCTATAATACCAATGTAGGGGCCTTATTGAAACATTAATAAAACAGAACGTCTAATTGTAATTTTCCTGAAAATTAGGGACTAAATGTTTGATACCTTGGCGCTCAAAAAACGCACATCGCACCTAATACAGTACCGACTCTGCGACTTCCACCAAGTCCCACAAAAAAGCTCTGAGAGCTTTCAAGATTCTAATATCGGGAATTGGTAATTCACCTTCACACTCTTTTAATTACTCATTCACACTGTTTCCATTTTCAGAATTCCGAAACCCTTGTTGAATTTTTACTACTCGTTTTCAGTTCTTTGTTGGCTTCTGGGTTTTTGCTTAAACTTTTATCATAAAACTTTTAAGTTCACCATCTGGGTTTATTGTGCGGTTCATTCGGGCTTTTCGTTAACCTTTTTTTTTACTTTTGTTGGATAATATTTGTTCATATGTTTGGTAAACTGAGACTTAAGCCTGTGCTTATGTTTGTTTTGTTGCCAAAAGGTAAAATGCTGTGGAAGGGAAATTAATTAAAAGATTTAAAAGTTTAATTTTATTCTGGGCATGCCTAGAGCATTGAATAATTTTACCTCTAAGTTTCATAATAGGAATTTGATGGTCTGTTTGGGGAAAAAAGTTAATCTTTTCTGGAGAATGGGTCACCAAGATTTTATTTTATTGTATTTTTTTATTTTTTATTTTTTAAGTTTCTTGGGAGAAAAAGATAACTGAGAAAATAATACAATGTATGGGTGTGCTTAATTTTTTATAAGTTACATATCATCTCTAGTTTTGGACTTGGCTTGGGTGCTGACTGCTGAAGCTATAAGTGCATTTTTTCCCCTTTTTTTACTTTTGATAAGAAGTGAAAGCAAGAAATTTGCATAATTGGACAATTACGCATGCTTTCACGGCGGTCAGTGACATAAATGCATATCGGAATTTCTTGGACTTCTTTGATAAAGCTTTGAGTGTAAACCTGAGTCTTGGTATTTGCTTTTCTAATACAGATATTAATTTGAGTAGAGTTGTGCCTGGAAAGAACTGAAATGATGTCTGCTTCAGATTTATGTGCGACTGAAGACACTGTCCTTTTATTATTGGATTACTTGGTTGATCCATTGCTACCAGCAAGACCTTCCTCGCGAGATACTCCATCTGAATCTCTACAGCAGTCTGTTGAAAAACAGGTGGTCTTTTCGTGCTTTGTTTGATCTTGCATTTTGGCTTTCCCTTTTTAAGGCTTCATTGCAACTCTTCTCAAACTACCATGTTTTTTTTGGATTGAATGATTAACTTTCTTGTTTGTTGCATGCTATTGTTATTCTGAAAGCATTCTTTCTATTTCGTATCTTTTTATTGATTGACTTTAACATCTTCGGAAACTATCAGATTATTTATATTAACTTTATTATTCTCTCTTTCGTAAATCACATGTCGGTATATGTTTCTGAATGTTTTTTGGTTCTCTTGGTGAAAATGATACTGGAGTTGTATTTTATGAGCCTCAGTGGAGTAGATTTAAGTTCGTGACTTGAATGTCCATCTAATATCATTCTGTTATGGGAGGCTTTGCACGATTTAAAATAAATTAATAATTAAATAACATAAAGATATGGAAACATTAGCTAAGTTAGATGGTTGATAGAGCCAAGGGAATATTAAGCTAAAATATGATCGTCCATCCCGTTATCCTCCCAAAATCAAATTCTCTTCTTATTGCTTACAGCATAATGCACATCAACAGAAAAGAATTTTTCCGAAAACAACGATCAGAGTCTTTAACCACCATATTGAAATCCCACCCTTTTTGATACAATCTTTACTGCGAATAACAGAATGTAAAAAACATCTTTGACCACGATATTGAGATCCCATCCATTTTGATACCATCTTTAGTTCGAATAAGAGAATGTAATAAACAATCATATCTAACTAGGTAGAGCTTATGCCCTTAGCTATTAGCTTAAGGTTTGAGGTTGAGTGGTTACTCAAAGCTTGTAAGTACGAAACAAACCCATCATATTAACCAAGTTACATTGTGTAACTTGCAAGTTTTGCTTGTGTTAGATACATGTGCCATGTGTTGGAGGCTGTATAAGAGCTTTGATTGAGTGGTGACGTAGCACACACCTTCAAAAACCATTCCCCTAAGAAAGCTTGGCATTTTTTTTTTTGGAGTCCACACTTAATTCATGATATTTGATAAATGTCTCCCTGTTTTGTCGGTGATCCTTAACCTTGCTATTTAGAACCTATTATTAAAGTTTTCAATTCCATTTTGATCTGTTCTTCGAATCTTAAAAAGAAATAAATAATGAAAAGGCAAGCTAGACAAACATATTTCATTAATGAGTTGCTATCATTGTCACAGCAGCCAATAACTAGCCATGTCAAGTAAAAACTTGAAGATTTGAGGGCCAAGTTAGAAACTTAACTGTAAATAAATCAAGAAGTTTTGTTCTACTCTTTTGGCTTTATTGGAGAATGTTTCAGTTAATGTTATGGTAGAGGATAAAAGAATTTGGAAGTTAAGTCCTTCAAGGATCTTTTCTAGCAAATCCTTTTTCGATAAGTTAACCGATGATCAAGTTCTTTTGAACTTTCAGCCTGCCCATATGATTTGGAAAGCTAAAGTCCTAACTAAAGTTCAAATTTTCGCTTTTTGTAAACTTATTCAGAGGTGGAATCCTAATTTGTGTTTGTCTCCGTGTTGGTCTGTCATGTGTTTGTCTCCTTGTTGCTTGGTCATTCGCTTTTGGTAAACTTATTGATGATTTGGCACCCACTCACGTGTATGGTGGAGTTTATGCAATGGACTTGTTTATTTGCATAGTAATATACTGAGTAATAGAGTGTGGAATTTGAACACAATACCTTTTAATGTGGCCAATCTCAATCTAGAACCACGTTGGGTGAATTTGAATCCCAAAAGCGATAGTGTCAACACAAACAGTATTGTGTCCTTTGGTGATTGATGTGTAATAATACCCCATTGATATTTGAAACTTACTTTGACTGTAGAAGTTTGAGTACTAATCATAAAGAATAGTTGATGACACAATCATTTTTCTTTTCTCTTTGATGTACAGCCATCTGGACTCCCAGACAAAGAAGAGTTGTCTTACAGTAAGGGTAATGGATCTGCCTTTTCAGTTAAGTTATCTGGTGATAGTATTGCTTTGCTCGTTGTATCTGTCTTGAGACATTTACTCAAATAAGATCAATACTTGATGTTCTGCATAGACGATTGCCATTCTCATTTGAGATGGTGCTACGATTTTACATTCCGGTTTTGATAAAATTTCAAGGGAATTACACCATGTTAGCTTGTCTTTTGGTGCCAAATTTCTGGTTAGATAATGTTTTGATTGTGTTTATGTCTGAAGTCTAAACAATGCACTTAAGTCTAAATAATGTTTCAACTTTTTGTTTTCCAAACATATTCTAATAAAACGAATAAATTCAATCATAAAATCAATGATACAGCATCTTGGGATTAGTTGATTTCACATTTCACAAGTTTAACCGTTAAAATTACAATTAATTTAAAGTCTTACATGTTTACCAAAACACAATTATAATTTTACAATAATTAGAGCTTTTAATGGAATCTTTTTCATATGGTTTTGTCAAAGCTCATGTTTAATGTATCCAACAAGTGTTTAAACAATATTGTTTTAAGATCGAGACTTGTTCTCATACTATTTTACATTAATTACAGCTTTTAATGGAATGTTTTTCATATGGTTTTGTCAAAGTTCACGTTCAACGTACGCAATAAGTGTTTAAAAACACTATTCTTTTGAGGTCGAGACTTGTTCTCATCATGTTTTGTTAGAGCTAAGGTCTCATAAGTCTAGTTCTTAATAAGAACAAGGGAAATTATCTCTACACCATATTTTTTTTATCATATATACATCTAACCACTACAAAAATTTGATATGTATTTTACACCACCTTTGTTTTTAAATTTGTATCAATTAACCATTTTGCACTAAAAATTGACCATTTTATTCCTAAATAAATTAAAAAGACCATTTTATTCTATAAAATTTTAAAAAATTAAAAAAAAACTATAATTATAAGAATATCCCTAAATGTAATAAAATAAATAAATCTTAAATCCAATATGTTACCTCTTTAAAATTATAATTTCATTTTAAAATTATCATATTAATTTTTATAATCATAATTTCATTTAATTTGTATAGGAAGTTTCTTAATATTAATTAGGGGGAAGTTTACAATAATTATAGGGGAGATTTTCTCTTCATGTTAATTTTTGTAAATTTCCTTATATTTAATTTAATTACAAAAATTAAATAAAATTATAATTACAATATGTTATTTTTTATAATTATAATTTCATTTAAAAATTATCATTTTAGATTTTTAGATTTTTTTTGTTTATTGAATTTAAGGGTATTCTTATAATTATAATTTTTTTATTTTTTAAAATTTTATCGAACAAAAAAATTTTTTTAATTCATTTAGGAATAAAATGATAATTGATAGTTATATTTAGTTCAAAGTAATTGATTAATGCAAGTTTAAAAATAAAAATAGTCATCAAAATTTTGTGATAGTTAAATGTGCATATAACAAAAGAAAAAAAGAGGTATAGAGATAATGTTTTTAAGAAGATATATTGATTAATTGATTAGTTTCATAACAGAATTTGTTTTTTAGTTGCTTGTTATTTAAATCGATAGTATGGAAACTTCGAAAGTATGGACCCGATTAATTATTTAAATTCACTGAAAAAATTTTAATCAAATGACACGATTTGACTCAGCGAACAAAGGCCATGAGGATTGTAGCCCAGAAACCAAATCCCCATTTCTCTTTTCTTAGTTAGGCCGCTAGACTTGACTATTTGAGAGCAGAAGCGTCTATTTAACTTTCAAATTGCATAGAGCCAGCTACACGTTTTTTGTTAACAACTTGTTTATAAAATATTAGGATAATTTCCACTTACATCTTCCCGTTATAAGCTATATTATAAGAAGAATCTTATTATTTCATATTCCTATTTTATCCTGTTATTTAATTCTGACTAATTCTTATGCTGACACATCTACTAATTTAGAAAAATCTTGGATAATTGAGAAAACACCAGCTTATGCCATCTATTTTTTTAGTTATTAAAATTTTCTAGTAATTGGATAACACATTGATTTTTTTTAATTGTATAATGTCACTGTTATTTCTATCATAATTAATTTAAAAAATCTATATACAATATCTATTTTGCTAACACTAAATCACCTTTTCGATTTCATATCCAAACACTTAAAAAATCTATATACCATATCTAATATTACTAACACTAATCACTTTTTCAATTATCCGAACGCTTGAAGAAAACACTTTATTAATTTTTATTCATTCGGAAAGGTACTTTTTACAATTAACTCCGTCAAATGTTCAAATAGTCAATAAAAATGAATAATTTCCTTTCACTGTGCCTTTTGCTATAAATAGTCACAACTTTAGAAAATAAATCCAATTTTTTAGATTACCAAAACTTCAAAGTGCTATTTAGGATTGAGACATTTGTAACTTAAAAGTTATAGCAACTAATATTTGTGGCTTAAAAGTTAGAACATGTTAGTGTTAAAGTGTTTTGTAAACGCTAATTGTTGTCGTTTGATAATTAAGTTGATTTGATTTTATACTTTTATAATGAATAATTTATTATATCATTACTAATTTTATCAAAATTATTATATAAAAATTATATTTACCACATATTATTAACTTTTATTTCATAATTATATATTTTCTTTTTACAGCAACTATAGCTTAAAAATTATAATACTTCAATATCAAACATGTTCTAAATATGAATTTGTTGGATGGAGTTTAAATATGTTTGAAACCAAATGCTATCTCGCAAACCAAATGCTCGCATGCGTCTTTACAACAATCTTCTTGCTAACGGTTGGGTATAAATCGTATACAATATATTTTAATTTTAATTTAACTCAATATGGTTTTTCACACGACCCGCCCCGAACCCCCAGGGCAAGTTTGCCTAAATCTACTAAATCAATATGAAATAATATAATTAATAAGGATTCTGTTGAAAATTCGGCAGAGTCTCCCCTATAATTATTACATAACCAAACCTGCAATTAATAAAATAAACACTTCCAAAATAATTCCAAATACAACCAACTTCGTCAATCAATCTCTTCAACAAAATACCAAATCATTCAAATATCCAATATCAAAGGAAATACATAGGTTATGCTCAAATCACTAAAATGTATCAAATTACACAATCTGATATATCTCAATAAAAAAAATATCTACGAATCCTAACACCATCACGTGGCCATAAATCCAAAATAACTATCGTTGCTGGGTCGACTGTTGTACCTACGAATCTCCTGTGTGGGGGAATGTTTATCTTATAATATTGATTTTGATGATAACAAAACTTATATGTTCTTGATTAAAATGTTGGGGCTATTAAAATGAATTTCTTAAAGTCATAGATATGTTTAAAGAAGCTTAATGACCGTTAACTTAAGTCGGAAAATCTTTTTCTAAGCAAAAGTTGTCAAAATATAAAATCTAAAAGTTAACGTTAGACGGTTTTTTGAAAAACGGTGAACTTATAATTTACAGAGAGAAAATTATCTTCGTAATCCTGCACCGTTTATCTGACAAGATTCTGGAAATTAACGGTGAACCGTTTAGTACAAACGGTAAACCGTTAAGTTACAGAAAAGGGGAGTTTTTCTAACTTAACTAGACTTGCTTTGACAAGATACTAAAAATTAACGGTGAACCGTTTATTACAAATGGTAAATCGATAATTTACAGAAAGGAGAGTTTTTCTAATCTCAGTTAGACTTGCTTTGACAAGATTTTAGAAATTAACGGTGAACCGTTTATTTGAAAATGCGAATTGATAATTTACAAAAAAGAGAAAATTTTCTAATCTTGAGCCGTTTAGCAAAAACGAAGACCTAAGTTTGTTTTTCAGGTTTCTAGAAATAAACGGTGATCTAATAATGGTAAACAGTAAACCGTTTATTTCAAATCTAAGCACAACGGCTATTTGGACAAGTCAAAATGGTTAACCGACAACAGCAAACGGCAATCCGATTATTTTCAGAAAGTCAACAACGGCTAGTTTTTAGCTCCAACTATAAAATAGTTCAATCAAATTCAAATCAAAAGAGATCCAAAAATTATCATTGAGCTTGCTATTGAGAAAACACTCTTCATTGAGCTTCAAACTTGTTTTTACTTTATTAATTCACACTTTTAAATTTCATTGATTAAAATACACATTGTGTAAGAGATTGTTTATTTGTAATTTCTATTTTTGAGTGATTATAAGTGTTGGGATACACTTGGGTTAAGAGATTGGGAATAATCTCTTGTTGTAAAGGTTTATTGACACTTTTGAAGTCAATTGTAAGTGTGGTTGAAGCCTTGGAGGCTTGCTTAGTGGAATCCTCAAGCCCGATGAGCTTGGAGGCATGGACGTAGGCACAGTTGGCCGAACCACGTAAAATCGCGTGTTTGATCTCTCTTCCCCTATCCTTTTAATTTCGAGCATTGTTAAAATTATTGCTTTTGATTTTATTAAGACATTAGTTTAAATTGTTGTGTAATTTTATTTGCTTAAGTTTTTAAAAACTCAATTCACCCCCCTTCTTGGGTAGCCTAGTTAGTATTTCAGGGAATATAATAAAACAGGGTGAGTATAAAACTCAGTGAGTGGATAGTAGTTTTTTGAAAATAACTCTACTCTAAAAATAATTATATCAATTCTAAACATAATTTCATCAAAATATCACAAGAACTTAAATAAACTTGTTTAATTTAAATCATGTACCAAAATAACAATATCACATAATACAACATAAAATCAATAAAATCATAACACTCATAATATCAATACTCAATATCGAAAACTATCACAAAACAAGTACCTAGGGAAAAAATCTCATCATATCTGGACTTCAACAGATAGACAATGACGTACTATCTAGGTACAATCACGCTTTGGAGCTATACGGATAAATAAGGAAGTACCATCTCATATCTCATCATATCTGAACCTCAATAAACGAGCAATGCCGTACTATTTAGGTACTGTCACCCCTCAGAGCTACACAGATAAATAGGGAAGTATCATCTTATATCTCATCACATATGTGCATGCATAACTTGGTCCCCAAAAGACAAAGTCGTCCAAGTACACGGCCTAAAGCCTCCATGTGTACTCAGATGGGCCCCCAAAAGTTTGTATCTCATCTGTATCATCTGTATCTCTATAATCATCATATTGCATGCATATGCCCCCAAAAGGCAAATGCACCCAAACACACGACCCAAAATCTCTATGTGTTTTCAAACGGACCCCAAAAGCCGATGGAGAGGAGAAATGGGTTTTGCCGTGGGTTTCAAAGTTAGATCACCTATGTTCTGGCCGTTTTCCAACGACGGTGATGACAAGGTTGTGATGGTTGGCTCACAATCTTCAGATCGGTACCTTGTTCATTGATGGGGTGGCTGGATTCGTGAGATCAGTCCGGGTCAAGTTTGCGGGTTCGGATCAAGTCAAACGATCATCTGCTTTTCTCTCTCTCTCTCTTCCCTTTCTATTTTAGGAAAAAAATTAAATGCCTCTCTCTCTTTCTTTCCATAAATAGAAACCGACACCCTTCTTCTTTCTTTTCTTATTTTTTTTAAAGCTTAATACAAATTAAGCCAATACCGGACCCGAGTGCTGAAATAAAATCCGAATACACGGCCATTAAATCAAGTCCGAATTGTCTTGATTTTGTGTCATGACAAATTAAAATTTTTTAAGTACGATCAATTTAATAACCGCGTCCAATTTACCCACAATGATTTGTAACAAATCCGACGACTTTAAAACTGATGACGAAATTAAAAATACATGAAAGACTCCATTAAAGAAAATAAGGTGCATATGTTACAATTTTAATATTTATTTATTAATTAATTAATGTATTAGTTCAATTTATGCTTCTTCTTCACCTTCGTTCTTCGTTGGTTTCTTCATTATAATCGGAATCAATCTCATCTTCACTTCGTCACATCAACAAAATCAAGCAATGGCATAGTTTAATCAATTAGGTTTTTTTAGAGCTCTTAAGAAATGGTATTTGCAGGCAGATGCAAAGACAAAAGAAAACTTCTTCTCAATATAATAATCTCACAAATAGTATCTAAGATTTATAGTAATTAATGAGATAGGCTTGATCGCCATGACTGGATCTATTGATTGATTGGGCTGTGTAAAGATTTATGATGATGTGTTTGGTGAATAAGAAAATCAAAGAGAAATAGAGAGCAAAGAGAAAAAAATTTTAGTTCATTGAATCAAAATCATTACTTGTATACAAAGGGTTCTATATATGTACATCTTCAATATAACTAACTTAGTTTTTCATCAACTAATCAGAGCTCGAAAGTTGTACATCTTATAATAAATTAATAGCAAGTTACTTGCTTATATACACGTGACTAATAACAAGATTATACACACACATGTGAAGAATATTAAGCTGCTGAGCTACACTTTCAGTTGAGCTCTCAATCTGAAATTTGCCGGATTGCTCTAGAACATTCTGGAACAATCTCGAATATGCAAGCTAGCCCTGAATATTCCTACAGGCTGCTTTATAAGTTCATATCCTCTATATTTCTATATAACAAATTCATCAGGAAATGCTCCCGCTCCAGGAACTCTGGTCTCAATCAAGCCTTGGCTGCTACTCCATACGCAATCGCAAAGAACTATGGCCTCTTACCTCACAACCACACACGCTTACGATGCCCGCTCCCACGTTTGGATCGAAATAAGAAACAATCGAATCTCATCCCATAGTCCCATTCCACGCCTTTCTACACTCTCTCACCCTCCAAGTTCTCCTCGTTTGACCCCCTCCATGTCACCTGACACCATGTGGACGCTCTTCGCGTGTGGAGGATCAACCTCGTTGTCGCCTTGGTTGGAGAAAAAGTAGACGTCGCTGGTGGCACCTTGTGACTTCAAAGATGACCCACTGGGCATCGAGATGTACAGGCTCAACACTCGAAGTCGAAACGTTCGATGAGATATCTATTGAAGTGATAATGAAGTAAAGTAATTTTATTATATTCGGTCATTTCTACTCTCCCAGCAGATAATCCATAATCCTATGCATATGTTGTTTTCTGAGTTCATGTAGTCATGACCATCAGATCGAGTTTATATGATCACACGACTTGTATTAGTTGGCGCTACAGTCGAACCCATTTATTTTTTATTTTTTAACATCTAATTTCTGCAAATAAAAGACATGAAATATGACGTATTTTTAGACTTCCTACATAAAACAAGAGCAATAATA
The DNA here is from genome assembly GCA_030449905.1 of Luvunga scandens. Lineage (NCBI taxonomy): Eukaryota > Viridiplantae > Streptophyta > Magnoliopsida > Sapindales > Rutaceae > Luvunga > Luvunga scandens. The sequence goes on along the minus strand of JASUUG010001064.1, from coordinate 800,434 downwards.
AAAATTTAAACTATTGTAGAAATTGACTTTTATACAAATTAGTACATAACCAACATATTTCGAATTTTGGACTCCCAAGTACATTGAATTCACTGCACAATTAATTGAGCTTGGATAATCCCGCTCCAGACAAGTATCGATTAAAAAAATTTATTTTATTGACCCTTTTTCACCTGCGTTCCATTCATTAAACTATGGTTTTCACTTGCACTTGGAAGTAAAAGCAACAAGATTTATATTTTTTCATAAGACGATTGGATATATAAAGAAATTTCATGTGGATGACTTTCTCTCTATTAGTATACTTCAATAATGTTTGAAAATGACTATTTGAAACGTTATTTTTAATTGAACTTGATATGAGGAAAATGAGTATTTGATCTCATTGATTTCACTCCATGCACTCAAAGAGTTTAGGGTATCATTTATGCACTCAAATCAAATCAAATAATGCTATTACCATAAGCTTGCTCATATATCACATCTCAACCACAAAATATCACATCTCAAATCAAAATATGATTAGGGTTGCTAAAAATTGAAACACCAAATTAGTTTTTCAAAAATAATTTTTTTTAAAGAAATTAAATAAAACAATAAAATTAAAAACAAAAGCTATAAACTAAAAGTTGAAATAGGCACTTGAGACACCAAAAATTACAGAAGAGCTTTTTTATTAAGCACATGGGCAGGTCTTATAACCTACTGCAATAAATTACCAAAAATTACATAACAGCTTTTTATTAAGCACATGGGCAGGCCTTATAACTTACTGCAATAAATTAAAGGAAGAAGTACTTATTAGTTAAAACGTGGCACACCTTAACCAAAAATTTCCTTCTAGCCAAAATAAGCATAGATATTATTTAAACAACCTAAATAAAAACTAAAAATAAAAAATGCAACAAAAATTTCAAAATAAACATCAAATCCTTTGGGTTGCCTCCCAAAAAGCACTTTTATTTTGTCTTTGGCTAGACACATTCATTCCTCAATCTCCATAAATGGGGTTCTCAAGAGCCACTTCCTCCACAATATTCACCGAAAAGCCTTCATAAAAAGGTTTTAAGTAATGACCATTAACCTTAAAAATTATGTCAGAGGTCGGACTCCGAATGTCAACTGCACCATGAGGAAAAATATTTGTAACAATAAAAGGTCTAACCTATCGAAAGCGTAATTTACCAAGAAAAAATTTAAGTTTATAATGAAAAAGAAGAACCTTTTGACCAAAAGAGAACTCCTTTCTCAAAATCATTTTGTCATGAAGTGTCTTCATCCTCTCTTTATAAAGTCGCAAACTCTCGTAGGATTCATTTCAAATCTCCTCCAACTCTTGCAGCTGCAACTTTCTCTACTTTCCCTCCTCATCCATCCGCATATTACATTGCTTAACAGTATGCTCTATGCTCAAGCTCTACAAGTAAGTGACAAAGCTTACTAAATACTAAACGGTAAGGAGACATACCTATGGGGATTTTATACGCGGTGCAATATGCCCACAATCCATCATCAAGTCGTAAACTCCAATCCTTTCGATTTGAGTTAACCGTCTTTTCAAGGATAGACTTGATTTCTCTATTTGATATCTCAGATTGTCCGCTTGTCTGTGGATGATAAGCAGTAGACACTTGGTGGGTAACATGATATCTCTTAAATAAAACCTCCACCATCTGATTACAAAAAATGAGTGCCTCTATCACTTATCACCACTCTCAGTGCACAAAATTTAGCAAAAATATGAGACTTGACAAAATTTACAACAACTTTAGCATTATCAGTCCGGGTGGCCTTAGCTTTTACCCACTTAGAAACATAATCCACGGCTAAAAGAATGTAAACATTGCCAAAAGATAAAGGAAAGGGTCCCATAAAATTAATGCCCCACACATCAAATATTTCAAACACAAGAATAGTGGTAAGTGGCATTTGATTCCTATGACTTAAATTGTCCGTCTTTTGACAATTTTTACACGACTTGTAAAATATGTATGAATCACGAAACAAAGTAGGCCAAAATAAACCACACTCTAACACCGTAGATGCTGTCCTCTTGGGACTAAAATGATCTCTACATTCATATAAGTGACAAAATCAAAGAATAGAAGGAATTTCATACTCAGATATGCACCTTTTGATGACTTGATCAAAGCAATGTTTCCACAAGTACGGGTCATCCCAAACATAGTACTTAGTATCGCTCTTAATCTTATCTTTTTAAGCCCTCGTTAGATCACTAGGTGGTATTCTTGTAACTAAATAATTGACAATGTTAGCGTACCAAGGAACCATACCTTGAGTTACAAAAAGATGCTCATCTGGGAAATTATCTTTCAAAAGTACTGCTTCGTCACTCGAGGTCAATATACTAAGGTGGTTTGCAACCAAGTTCTCTACTCCCTTTTTATCACGGATCTCCAAGTTGAACTCCTGAAGTAGTAGAATCCAACGGATGAGTCTTGGTTTCACTTCCTTTTTGGCGAGAAAATATCGGAGAGCTGCATGATCCGAGTAAACAATCACTTTAGTACCCAATAAATATGAACAAAACTTTTCTAAAGCAAAAATTATAGCTAAATTTTTTTTTTTTCCGTTGTTGAGTAATTGCACTGAGCACTATCAAGTCTCCTTGAAGCTTAATATATCACATGAGCAGCTATTCCAACCCTTTGTCCAAGAATAGTACCAAAAGCGTAGTTACTGGCTTCGCACATTATCTCAAAGGGGAAGTTCCAGTCAGGTGACTGTATAATTGGAGTTGAAGTCAATAACTCCTTGAGCTTATCAAATGCTGCCTTGCATGCCTCATTAAAATCAAACGCCACATCTTTCTGAAGCAGCTTGCATAAAGGCTGAGCTATTTTTGAAAAATCCTTGATAAAGCATCGATAAAAACCTGTATGACCAAGAAAAGAATGAACTTCCCAGACACATGTGGGATAAGGTAAAGATTTAATGACATCTATCTTAGCTTTATCTACCTCAATTCCTTTAGTAGAGACTACATGACCCAAAATAATACCCTAATCTACCATAAAATGACATTTTTCATAATTCAAAACAAGATTCGTTTTAATGCATCTTTCAAGTACTTTCTTCAGATTATATAGACAATCATCAAAAGAATCAGTGTAGACTGTAAAATCGCCCATAAATACCTTTATGATATTCTCCACATAGTTTGAAAAAATATTGACCATACACCTCTGAAAAGTGGAAGGGCGTTACAAAGACCAAATGGCACACGTCGGTACGCAAAGGTTCCAAAAGGGCATGTGAAGGTAGTCTTCTCCTAATCTTTAGGAGCAACTGATATCTGATGAAAACTTGAATAGCCATCAAGACAACAAAAGTGAGATTTTCCTGTCAACCTTTCAAGCATCTGATCAATAAAAGGAATGAAAAAATGATCCTTCCTAGTGAGTAAATTAAGTTTTTTAAAATCAATACAAACCCTCCATCCATTTTGAACTCGGGTGGATACTAACTTACCATTGGGACTTTTAATAACTGTTATACCAGTTTTCTTTGGCACCACTTGTACCGAACTTACCCATTTGCTATCCGAAATTGGATAAATTATACATGTATCAAGAAGTTTCAAAACTTCTTTCTTCACCACTTCCATCATTAGTGGATTCAAATGGCATTGAGCTTGTATTGAAGGTTTAGCATCTTCCTTTAATAATATTCTATGCATGCATGTGGATGGACTTATCCCTTTTATATAAGCAATTGTCCATCCAATAGCCTTTTTATAATCCTTCAGCACTCTCATAAGCTTTTCTTCTTCTAAAGCACTAAGCTTTGAAGAGATGATCACTGGAAGTGTCTCACCATCTCCTAAAAACAGGTACTTTAAATGACTAGGCAACGATTTAAGCTGTATTTTCGGTGCCTGCAAGATAGATGGAAGAAGTTTTATATGAGAAATGGGTAATTCAATATAAGACACGTTATGAGTTAAAGTTCTCAAAGAATTTAATTCAAAGATTATCTCTTGCAATGCAGAATTTAAAACAAACTCTCTTTCATTCTTTTGCAATCCTTTGAGGCCCAAGCTGTTGTTTAAAGCAGCTACCAATGAATCTTCAACGTCTAAATAAAAAATCTCCTGCACTACAGAATCAATAACATCCACAAAAAATACCGATTATTTATCTCTAGGATATTTCATGGCATCATTCATATTGAACTCTATAACCTCTTCATCAAACTCCATAGTAAGAGTCCCTTTATGTGCATCCATTTTAGTCCTAGCAGTTTTAAGAAAGGCCCTTCCTAGCAAAATTGGGACGGAATTAAAGGATTTATCCTCTTCTATATCAAGTACATAAAAATCAGTAGGAAAAACCAACTCATTAACTTGCATTAAGACATCTTCTAATACCCTATCAGGATATGCATTAGACCTATCAGCTAGTTGAATTATCACGCCAGCTTATTTCAATGGACCAACATTCAAAGATGAATAAATGGAACGAGGTATGACATTAATAGAAGCTCCTAGATCTAACATAGTTTTCTCAACTCTAACACTACTAATTTTGCAATGGATAGTAAATATACTTGGATCATTGCCCTTAAGAGGTAGTTTTTTTTGAAGAACAGCGAAAACATTCTCCCCCATGTGAACTCTTTCATCTCCTCTCAACTTCCTCTTGGAGGTGCAAAGTTCCTTAAGGAATTTAATATAACAAGATATTTGTTTTATAGCATTTAATAAAGGAATATTTACCTCAACCTTATGAAATGTCTCAAGGATGTCTCTCTCTTGTTCTTCTTTCTTGGACTTTGCAAACCAACTTGGAAAAGAAGAATGTATCACTACAGGTAGGGGTCTCGCTCTGCGGGGTTGCGCATCTTGAGATTGAGGCATCAATTCTTCCTTCTCAAGTTATCTTCTAAACGCTTTGTCACTTTCTTGCTAGGCTCTTGCAACTCCTTCCCACTTCTAAGGATGACAGCACTAGTATTTTGCTTTGGATTCACCTTAGGTTGTAAAGGCAATAGCCTTGATACTTGAGACTCTAAACGGCTTACTGTAGTCGCCAGTTGGCTCACTTGGTTCTTTAAATTCTGAATGCTTGTTGTAGTTGCCTGCTGAAATTGTTGAATGTTAGTTGCAAGTGATTTAACAATTTCTTCAAGAGACATACCTGACTTGGAGTTTGACTATAGAGGAATTGGTTACCTCGGTGGATATTGTTGTGGGAATCCGGATGGCCTAACTCCATAGCTGAAGTTGGAATGATCCTTCTATCCTGGGTTATACGTTTGTGCATAAGGATCATATCTCCTTTGAGGCATGCCCAGAAATCCTCCAACTGCATTGGCTTGTTCGAAAGGTTCTTCTTAAAGCGTAGGACAGAAATCAGTTGAATAACCCATATTGAAACAAATGCCACAAGTCTTCACCTGTTGCACATTACCTACAACAAACTTTTCCATTAGATAGGTAAGTTTATCTAAACGTTGATCAATAGAAGAAGTACTTACCTCATTTACTTTCCTTAAAGTGAGACCTTGTCTATTGCCAAACTGTTGTGCATTGGTATCCATGTTTGAGATCAACTCCCTTGCTTGAGTAGGAGTCTTGTTCACCAACACACCTCCACTAGCAACATCTATTATACTTTTATCCATCAATGACAATCCTTCGTAAAAGTATTGAATTAGAAGTTGATCAGAAATCTGATGCTGGGACAACTGCCACTCAATTGTTTGAATTGCTTCCAATACTCATACAACGTCTCCTTAGGAAGTTTTCTGATCCCACAAATGTCTTTTCTGATGTTAATAGCTCTTGAAGTAAGAAAGTACTTCTCAAGAAACTACTTCTTCAACCATTCCATGTTGTAATCGATCCAGGAGGCAAGTAATACAACCAATCTTTAGCTAGCCCACCTAAAGAGAAAAGAAAAGCACGCAGCTTGACCTGCTCTTCAATCACACCATGAGGCCTCATGCTTGAAAAGACAACATGAAACTCCTTGAGATGTTTATGAAGATCTTCACCTACAAGACCGTGAAACTTGGGTAATAAATGAATAAGACCAGATTTTAATTCAAAATTTACCTCCAGTTCTATATATTGAATGTAGAGTGGTTGCTGATTCAAGTCTCTCAGCTAACTCTCTCAGAGTTCTTTTTGCAGGTGCAGCTCTATCCATCACTTGTTCTTCTGAATCGCTAGATGATTCAACCAAACCAAGCACCATATATGTTTCAGAAAGCAAAGGTGATGAGGATCGTTTCTTGACTTGCTTGGCCTGCTGTCTCAGTCGGCGAGCTGTCTTCTCAATTTCAGGATCAAACAAAAGTGTACCTGTATGAGAAGAACGAACCATAAACCAAGTAAAATGTAAAAAGGATTAAATAAATGACACCAGTCCCCGGCAACGGTGCCAAAATTTGATGAGTGTCGAAGCCAACAAATATAAAAACCTACTCTAACAAGATTGTTTATAGTGATTGAGTAAGGTTGTGTCCACAGAGACTGGTAATTATTTTAATCATTTTAAAATGAAAATGTAAAATTGGAGGATTGTTGACAATAATGAAAATCAAATTAAATTAATAAGAATGCAAATTAAAAGTGTAATTCAAAATAGGAAAACTCTTGTTGAAAGAATTAACTCAGTTTTGATTCGATTACTGATCATCGATACAACTATAAATCATTACTGCTTATAAATAAAACGGTTATAGCTATTGAGACACTCTAATAGCCAATCTCTCCTTAATTAGTCGATAACCAAGGTACGACTGTTGGTTATTTCCCCAATCAATAGACAACCCTAAATAAAATCATAGGATTTAATCAATTGACAGCCTGAAAATTAGACAGACTCAAATCTTAATTAACAAACGAATGCAATGGTTCATTTAAATTAGATTTTTTATTCCCATAACACAATGCACTATTATGTTACTTGCCGCAAACATCAAAATATTCATAAGATGAATCTTTCAATTGGCAGTAGATTAAATTAATAATTAAATAGTAGTCAATTATCTAATTAACAAAGATAATCATGACAATAATTCACAAAATAAATAAATACCCAAAAAGGAATAAAACAATTAAAGCATAGAAAGATCTCACAGTAATGGTGAATCAAAGCTTTATTAACCTTCAACCAGAAAAATGAGTTTAGTTCCCCATGGAGAAGAGAGAGAAACCCTAAAAATAATAATAATAATAATAATCCTCCCATTTTCTTCTTTTTCTCCCCTTTTTATAGTTTTTTTCAAAAGGATAAAATACTAATATCTAAAATATTATCTAAAATTTAAATTCAAAATTACAAGAGTAACAAAAAGATAAAACACGTTAAAAGAAAAATTTAAAGTCCGCAATTGATAGCACATGCCCATGCCTTATCAACAAACTTCTTCTAGAATTGAGAATTTCTCGAGGAAGTCAATTCATTCTCAAACATCATCTTGCAGCTCAAATTAGCACCAAATTGCACCTACAAAAATAAAGCATAAGTAAATCACAATTATTAAGTGCAAAGCATTGATATTAAAGGGAGTAAACAATGCAAAACTAGTGCATTTCACACGGTTAAATTATTAACTCTTCTTTTTAAAGGAAAGGGCAAGTCTAAATAAATTTTTACCCCCCTCCCAACTCCCAAGGCTCGAACCCAAGTCCACACAAGTAAGGAGCGACATATTGCATTACCAACCAACTCGACTACGCCCTTGGGGGCAAATTATTGATTATATATGACATCATTAATGATATTTTAATTGAATTTGATCTTAGGGAACGTATGGAAAATGTTACTAACTAGAGAATTAAAACATTATTTTCTTTTTATAAAAAATTGGAGACACAAATGTCATTGTTGCATTTTTAAGTAAATATATATGACAGTGTAGGGGTTCATTTGATTTTTACTATTGGGTTAACACCTTACTGGTGACTTGAAAGCCAATTAATGTGTGATCTCACCACCAAATTGTTTGATGAAAGAAAATTATAATTTCTTTATTAGTAAATCAAAATTATAATTTTTAAGTTATATTTATCAAATACTATTAACTTTTATTTTATAATCATATATTCAAACAGTTGTTCTGTAAACCACAACAATTCACCATCGAATGATGCCTTAATATGATTTTGTCAAAATTTATGTTCAATGTGTACAACGAGCGTTTAAAGTGTGTTAATTGAATGGTGTTGTCGAGATTTATTCTCATACTATTTCGTTGGACCTATGGTTTCTTAAGTCTAGATCTTGATAATAACAAACCAAAATTTTTACTTTTACTTTTCTTTTTTTGTTGGGGGGGGGGGGGGGGTGTTCGCTATTTTTTTAAATTGATAGTATGGAAACTTTTGAAAGTTGTGGACATTAAAAGAACGTCGTTTAAACTCAACAATTAAGAAATAACCAAGAAATTAACTTTTAATTCAAGTCAATGGCACGTTTAACTTACTAAATTTGAACATCAAAAGAGTATTTTAAGACTTTCATCAAATCAATAAAATCGTCAAATAAGAATCTAGCTTAATTTGTAATGTTTTAACGTTTTCAGAATAGTTAATATTGACTATTTTATCACAAAAAAAAAAAAGTGTGAAACACTTGAGTGTCAAATCTATTCCAACCTGAATAAATCAAAATTTTTCTAGTTAATGCTCCATATATATAGTACGTAAGAGTGTAAAATACAATTAATTTACGATATGTGGAATATTGAGGTGGGTGCACACTAACATTTTTAATTATAATATCTCCAGCTATATAAAGTAAACAAACAGTATGTGGCTGTAATCCTTTTCATTCTGTTCACATGCATAAATGAGATTAAATATTATGTTTCGAAAACATTCATTAAAAAATATTCCTAAATATTAATTTTTACGGTAGGACAAAAATTAAGTAGATTATGCTACATTTTTTAGACAATTGTTTATATCAATAATAGCAATGTTTAAATTTCATTTAGAAAAATTTTAATAAATGACACGATTTTATTACATGAGCTAGAGGTGTTCAAAATCTAGTTCAATCCACTCAATCTATTTGGTCTGCAAAAATTTGATCTACAAATTAGATTAGATTGAAAAACTTAAAATTAGCAATTAGGAGATTTAATAATTAATATGGATTTATTTGTGTAGATCTAAAAAATCTGCAAATTTAAAAAAATAAAAATGATATTTATTAAATTTAAAAAAATTAAAACTTGTAAATATGACATTAGTAACTCATTTGAAAAAGTAATTTTTATGAATAACAACCACATGCAAACTGCTTTCTCGAATAAGCATTAGTCGCTACAATAAAACTGCTATGGGTTTAAAAAGCTAGCTAATATAGTAATGTTTTTGGAATATATTTAAAAGAAGTAATATTATGACACGACCCGCCTCGAATCCACAGAGCGAGTTTGCCTAATTCTATTTAATTGTTCTGATGTAATCTGATTAATAAATATTCTGCCGAAAATTCAGCAGAGTCTCCCCTAAAATTGTTACATAATCAAATCTGCAAAAATTTATAAAACAAGCACTGCCAAAATAAATTCAAATATAACTATCTCCGAATAACCAATCTCCTCAACAAAATACCAAATTATTCAATATCCAATATCAAACGAAATACAAATGCTATCCACAATCCCCGAAATATAATAAATTATACAATCCGAAAATATCTCAATAAAACATCTACGACTCCTAACACCATCACGTGGCCATAATTCCAAAAATAACAATTATTGCTGAGTCGACTGTTGTACCTGTGAATCTCCTATTGGGGAGGGGGGGGAGAAAATATAATAAAATGGGATGAGCATAAAACTCAGCGAGCTCAATGAGTGGATAGTAGTTTTTGAACATAACTTTACTCTAAAATAATTAATCATATCAAAACACAATTCATCAAAATATCACAAGAATTTAAATAACTTATTAAATTCAAATCATATACTCAAATAATGATATCACAACAGACTGCATAAAATCAATGCAATCGTAATACTTATATCATTAATACTGAATATTGAAAACTATCACCAAACAAGTACCTAGGGAATAATCTCATCATATCCAGACCTCGACGGACGGGCAATGATATACTATCTAGGTACAATCATGCCCCGGAGCTACACAAATCGACGGGGAAGTACCATCTCATATCTCATTATATTCGGACCTCAACGGATGAGCAATGACGTACAATCTAGGTACAATCACACCCCGGAGCTACATGGATAGATCCGGAAATATCATCTCATATCTCATCATATCTATGCATGCATAATCTGGTCCCCAAAGGACAAAGTCGCTCGAGTACCCGGCTCAAAGCCTCTGTGTGTACTCAGGTGGCCCCAAAAGCCTATATCTCATATGTATCATCTGTATATCAATATCTGTATCATTTGTATCTCTGTATTCATCTGTATCTCAATAGTTGTATCAGCTGTATCATATGTATTCCTATATATGTATCATTTGTATGATTTGTATTCCAATATCTGTATCTTTTGTATCATCTGTATTCCAATATCTGTGTTGTGCAAATTTTATTGAACTCGCAAGTGCACGAATCTATTGTAGAATAGATTAATGGTGACGAGTGTCGATCCCACGAGGAGGTGGATTTTAATTATGTGTAGAATTAATTTTCTGAGTTGGTGGTTGGATTTATAATGACAATTATGAAGTAGGCAATATATTAATTTAAATTAAAGCTATTGGAATAAACTATTAAAATAAAATGCTTGGATCTCCTGGATCTGCCTCAACATGTACCACTCGGCTTAATATTTATTATTAGTACCAATTAAATCATGAAGGGGGAACTTCCACTCATCATGAACCACACTTTAATAGATATGGTGCTAAGGGCTTCCCGTGCCAAATAGTAATAACCTTGCCTAGGGAGGCGGTTATTCCAGCCGATATCCAGACAAGATTATTACTATCTGTCTACGAAAAGTCAAAACAACCACATAAATTAAAGGGTAAGGAAAAATAAATTTACCAAATTAAGCCCATGGAGCATGTTGAGACTTCACCTTCAACCCAAGCTTGAAAGGAAATTAGCCACTCATATTTGAACTAGGGGTAAAATGGGAATTTTATTAAAATACGTAGAAAATACAAGATGGAGATGGAATTAGAGAAAATAGAGTCCAAAAATGGATTCAGGGGTCTCAAATTAGGGGGGGGGAGCCCCCTTTTTATAGATAAACTGAGTAAATCATGGCCATCGGATTAAAACAATTTGGACGCTCAGGATTGCGCCACGTGGCAAGTTCCTATTGGATTGAACACATCATCAGGGCTGTTATTATGTGTATATGCATGTACCGTACACACGTTTTTTTCGTCCACTAACATTCTGCCACGTCACCGGTCAACATTTTTGGTCCAATAAGCTCGTGACACGCCATCGATCCAACGCCACATCATCGAATGCTACATAAGCGATCAATGCCACATCATTCGCCCAATCAAATGCCGCCACGCCATCGTATAGTGCCACGTCATCGCATCGCGATGCCACGCCAATCAAGATACAAGATACATGTGAATGTGAACAGTCTGTGAATAATTGTAGCATGCGATCGTATATATTAACCGTCATCAGTATGTGTGAAAAAGACATCGTATATGTGAACAAGATCCATTTTTCTTTTTGTGCTCCTCCTAAGGTTTTCGACTGTCCTGAGTTCAAAAGTGTTGTCCGTTTTTCCATCTGATCTCTCGTTTATTGTGAAATGACCATGATATCCCCTAAAATACATAAAATACTTAATTAAAATTAAACATACATAATTAAATTACAAAGGACTTAAAGACATAAAAATAGGGATGTTAGTGAGACTTGGAGTATAAAATGATGATTTTCTCCATTATAAATACACAATTTCTAGTACTCAACAATCTGTATCTTTTGTATCATCTGTATCTAAATATTTGTATCATCTGTATTTCAATATTTGTATCATCTGTATCGCTGCATTCATCTGTATCTCAATATCTATATCATCTGTATTTCAATATCTGTATTATTTATATCATCTATATCTCAATATTTGTATCATATGTATCTCAATATCTGTATCATCTGTATTTCAATATCTGTATCATCTGTATTTCAATATCTGTATTATTTGTATCATCTGTATCTCAATATTTGTATCTCTGTATTCATAATACCGCATGCATATTTCATCTTATCTGTGTTACTGTTTCTGAAGGGAAAAGAGTATTGTCTAGTGATTTTTGCAAACAACTGTTTATACAAATATACATAAACACATAATCTCATTTGAAATCTCATCCAAAATCTCATCTGAAATTCCATTTCCTTTTTCATTTAACATGCCTTAAATCTTCTTTTATTTTCTTTAAAATATTTTTATGCATATTTAAAATCGGTAACTAAAATCATTAATCAAACACATTTCTCGTAATAAATACCAAAACATGGATAAAATTCATTTCTATAAAATCATTAAATTGAATCCTTTAAAATCAATCTCATAAACAGGCTTTACCATATTTTAAAATCATAATAAACTATAATGAAAATAGGTTTTGTATATTCCACTCCCAGTGACAATGTCTGAACTCGGTATCGACAACATCCGCAAGTTGACTCTCTTTTGCATATCCTCCTAATTTAAGGAAATAATATAATAACTATCCGTAAATGCGAATCATAATTAATAAACTCGAAACGATATTTATCCGCAATAAAATATTCTTAAATCCATAAAATTACCAAAATTTCCTCAACATCAAAATTTACCAAATTATCCTCAGAATCACATATTACCAAATTGTCCTCAATTTCGATTACAAAGATATCCACACGTTTTGAATTTATAAAATTACCCACAGAAAAATATAAAATTACCAAAATACCCTTAACAACGTAAATTACTAAATTACCCCTGAAATCTCAAATTACCTAACTGTCCTAATCTGAAATTACCAAAATATCCACTAATTTCAAAATTACAGAATTACCTCTAAAGTTTATAAAATTACCAAATTACCCTTAACAGTCAACGGTGACCGAAACTCAGCCAACAGCAATGGAAAGCTCAAGTCTGCTAGTTCTGACCTCGGTGAGTCCAATAATGGCGGCGGTGACCTCCCACGTGCGGCGGCGACGGTGGATCGAGCTCCTCAAAACCGTGAGCTTTCTGGCAATCGATCGACCGCAATTCGACTGTTTCAGGTGTCGAGGTTGGTCGGAAAATGATGAGGGGGAGCTGAGGAATAAGATCCAAGTGGTGGCATGGCCTAATTCCGACTAGATCGGCGGCGGGAGAAACGGGTTTTGCCACGGCTTTTCGAGCTCGATCGTCGGATTTCTAGCTGATTTCCAGTGATGAGGACGACATGGATACAACCAGCGGCTCACAAGCTTCAGATCCATACCAAGCTTGACCGGTGAGTTGGCCGGAATCTCAAGATCCAGCCGAGTCAACTCTGTGGGTCGGGTCGGGTCAACGGGTCTGCAGCTCCTCTCTCTCTCTTTGTCTCTCTCTCTCTCCTTCTTTGTCTCTCTTTCCTTTCTATTTTTAGAAAACAAAAACACACACTCTCTCTCCCTTACCATTTATAGTAACCGGCTTCTTTCTTTTTGTTTTTTCTTTTCTGGGTTTATATGTTAGATATTAGTGTCCAAACAAATAGAGGATCGATCTTTGGTACTTTTAGAGTATAGCACTTTATTCATTCGCTATTTACCACATGTATACACACATTATTATAATGAATTGAAGTATACATATAACAATTAATGAATGAAACAAGAGCAATATTCCAAAAGCACCTAAGAATTTTTTATTAACTAATTTTGTTATTTTAAAGTATACTCCATTAATTACCCTTCCGTTTGTGTGTGTATAAATATAAATAAATAAACAAATATATCTATATTGGACAACCTTAGAAAATAAATCCAACTTTTTTAAGATTACAAAAAGCTTTATGTGTTGAATTTTAGTTCAAGTGGATGATCAACGATCGCATCACATTTAAAATGTGGAATACGGCAACATGCGAACGCGCTCCCGATTTCACGGTTCAACATATAATTGCTTCATTCTGAGAAAGGAAAACAGCAAATTAATAAGCTTTAATTCTAGGTTCAATTCACTGGACACGTTTGTAAAACCGCGTACAAGACTAACGCACTGTTTTGGTTTTAAGAAAACAGAAACGTGGGAGAATACGTACAGTACCCTTCAGTTAATCAGCTGATTAGTGTCATACTTTAACAAACCTTTGACTTTTATTGACCACAAATCTATCACTGTTAATATTCATGATCCGCTGAACAGCATCCCTCAACAATATCATACAACCATGCATCGTAAAACCTTGCATGCAGTAGATTTCTTGAACACTAAAGCCACCAAACTATGTGTACTTAATTAGGATCCTAAAACATCAAACCTAGGCGCTAAGAAACCTTATTAGCCCCCATTTATACAAACCTTTTTCTAATTTGTTGATTAGTCAAACCTCAGTATATCAAAGGGGGAACTTGTTCAACAAAAGATCTTTGCTTCCTCCTTGAACCATCCATGTAGGTGGTTAAATTGTTGTTTTTTGGTTGACAGGATATATTTTCGGGTTTCTTACACTTATCCGGAAGCTAATAGTGTTGTTGACTGTAATTAATTTGGCTGTTGATTTTTCTAATTTTACTTGGCTTGACAACAAATATAACTTGCAAGTAATGGTGGGTAAATAATCCGACCTGACTTGATTCGATCCAGAAAATATCCGATTAGGGTCAGATCGGATTGTTTGCCCAACCCGATCGGATGCTGTATATAGCCAACCCGACAGATTGTGATCGGATCGGATAAAATCAAATATAATCCGAAAATCCAATTGGGTTGGTAACGGAAAAAGAAATATGGAAACTCACAACAAACACCGCAGCTCATAGCTCACTCTCTGATTCCAAACAAACACCACAAATCCACTTAAAAAAAAATCACAAAAACAAGTTACAAAAACAAATTTTTGAACTCAAACTTCACTGTTCACTCTCTTCCTTCTCTTCTCACAGCTCATACAAACAAGTGAAACAACTAACAAGCAACAAAAGCATGTCAGCACAGCAGTGGGCTAGCGGCAACGCACCACTTCGACCGGATCTGCTACACCAACGACCAGATCTGCTGCATCGACGGTTGCTCCACGTCACTTTCGACCGAATCTGCTACACCAATGACTAGATCTGCTGCATCGACGATTGCTCCACTTCACTTTCAGCCGGATCTGCTCTTCCAGCAATCACCGATGAAACCCACAAAGCCGTCGACGAAACCCGCTGCTGCTTAATCCGAGCAAAGCCATCCATGGTTGTTCCAACGAGACCGAGATCGACAGCCACCATCACTAACACCAAGTCCAACAAGCTCCTGAATTTTTGAATTTATATTGTTTTTGTGAAAATTGGTGGAAACGGACTAAAATGAAATAATTTCATAAAAGTAATCTTGTAATAACTAAATAATTATACAAAAACCCAAAAGTAACAAAAACAGCTCAAAATTATCCTTGACCTGAACTGACATGAACTGAACCCGAATTTTAAACCTGATCTAATCCGATTGGCATATCATCCGATCCGATCTGATCCTATCTAAAATTTGAGTTGAATTTGAATGAATTTTTCTCTAATCCGATAAATCCAAAATTCGATCTAGTTGATTCAAACCCGATCCAAACTCAATTTTACCCACCCCAACTTGCAAGTTGTTTAAAGATGCTAATGGGTCTCATTATTATTGTTTTCATTGACTATCTTAGTAGTATTTTTTCTTAATAACTTTTACTTTTACTGTATCAATTTCGTAGATATTTTAAGAAATAAGGTTTGTTATGTTGCCCTGACTAAGTGTATGTTTAGCCTTTATTTAATAATTTTCTCAATTTTTTGAAGAAGAAAAAAAAGTGGAGAGCCAACAACATCAATAATTGGTTTATTATGGCGTTATTTTGCAAATTCTGACCAATGAGAAAGGAAGAAAAATGGTCATTCAATTCTAAAAAGTAAAACCCTCAGCTTCAATCATGATAAATAAACCTATCTTGCATTTTTTTGAGTCTTTGAGAGAGGTTGAAGATAATCCTACTCCACTAATTATAAAAAAATATTTTATTGATCATTAATTTTCACCCGCGTGCCATTCGTTTATAACTTTATATAAGACGATTAAATATGTAAAGTAATTTCATGTCGATGATTTTCTCTCTATTAGGAACATCTAACTAACTGTAGATAATTAAAAATTTACCTCTTCCAAAAGTAGGTTAAATTTTTGGCATTTCACTTTTAGAATTTATAATTATAAAATTTTGTCTTCGACTTGTTTGGATTCATCTTTCCTGGAAACATGTTGGTCTTTTCATGTTGTTTGCTATTTATTAATTTATTAAACAAAATAACAAGGGATCTTTATTTTTTTAGTTTTATATACTTTAATTAATTTTTTGTTTGTTACTTTAAATATTAATTGCAGGATACTGTTAGAAGAAGTAAAAATCTCTAAAGTAAGAGAAAGATTATGAAATATTACGTACTTACTAAAACAAATTGCGTAGAGACAAAAACGAGATGGGAAAAGAATCAAAGTAAGGATGAAAACAAAGAAAACAAATCACGACAATTAACTCTCTTAATCTTTATCAATAAAAAGAATTGATTGTCAAACAACATAAAAATTAATTTATCTTTAAATTTCACTTTTGCAACTTATTTAATAGTATCTAACTCATTTCGGCTAAATGTGATCCAATATGCAATTAATTTAGCGAATTAATTAATGAACATGAGTTGATATTGTACATGCAGGGGATTACAATGTTGCATTACCCGCCAATGAAAGATAAAATAAGAAAAGTGCACCTATCATTTCTTATTTTATGTGTAATTTCTTATTTTAAAAAAAACATAAAATAAAAAAAATGCATTTGGTTAGACTAAACAAGATCATTTTTTACTTTTCCAAAGAAAATGAAATCTTATTGTTTTACACCTAAATTAAAACTCAAATTGAGTCTTAGTAAATTACATTTTATGTAACTTACAGCTCAAACAAAATTCAAGTGATTCTATTTGAATGTTACAACTTTTTATATGTTTTAAGGACACATGCCAATCATTGTTGACAAGCTTCCTGATGTTGTGAACCAAAGAAGAATAGCAAATGGGATTCTCAATAGTGTTTGCAACTAGCTAAATAATGCACTTGCTATCAACCTCAACCAACAAATTCGGAACCCCCAGCTTCCAAGCCATATCAAGACCATGGAATAAGCCCCCAGAGTTCAGTATAGTGACCGAACAGATACCAATGTTAGCACAGAAACCAGCAACCCAATCCACTTGAGCGTTTCTTATCAACCACCAGCGGCTGCCATGTTCATCTTCTTGCAAGCACCATCTGTATTCAATTTGAAAGCATTATCAGGAGGCAGTTTCCAGCCAAAGTATTTCTCAACCTTTAAAATTCCAGGCTTGATCAAATTTATCATAGCTTTGTGGGAATTTTGAGCTCTGGCCATAGTATCCACAATAATGCTGTGATTACTACTCTGCACGTTCTTGAACAAAGCCTGGTTTCGCCAAAACTACAAGTGCCAAATTGTTCTATCAAAAATAGAGGACCAATCCACTCCATTACAATCACAACGATAAAGCTTTAAATTAGTAAGGTTCCAATCCTTTAAGTTCAAAGAGTACAAATTATCCCTTTGGCTAAGGGGGACAAGTGCTAACTAAATATGCTTAGCTGCCACACAATCTGTGAGAGTGTGGAGAGAATCTTCCATCCTAGCTTTACACCTCTTACATTGACTCTCGGCCATAACATGTCTTCTGGCAAGCTCAGCTTTGGTCTTTACTTTATCTCAAATACAAGCCAAAGGAAAGCTTTAGCACTTTGTGGTCCTTTCCAACTCCAAATAGGGCCCCATTTTGAGCAGATACGAATGGGGGAGTTGCTTGAAATGCTGTGATATGCTGACTTCGCTATAAAATTACCTTTATTTGAGAAGCAACAATAGATACGATCAATACCCACTTCTTCACTTGGAGGCATAATGGCCGCAATAGTGAGCACTAATCTGTGGAGGAGGTAATCATTAAAAGCATTCCAATTCCACTGCCTATCATTATCAACATAATCCACAATAAAGTCGTTAAGCATATTACTCAGAACCGGCCTCAAAGCATAATCCTTCAATATTACATTTTGCATCACCCGATAATCATTCCAGAAGTGGATTTTCGAATCATTTCCAACTTGCCAACGAACACCATTCAAGACTTTCCAAACCGTACCCACTGCACGCCACATATAAGAACCATATTTCGTTGGTAACTCTATGGGGAGATTGTTGTTCTTGATGCCATATTTCGAGCATAAAACTTTAATCCACAGACTTGTAAGGGAAACAAAAAAAAACTCGAATATATTTTTTGAAGAATGTGGAGCTTACTCTATGCCAACCACAAAGATTCCAAGAGCCACTAAAGAAAAAATTGATGAATCTATTGCCGTTTTATATGGAGTAGGAATAGAGAGAGGAGCAACATGTCTATGGTTAGTTGGGACAGCATCTGTCAACCTAAAATCAAAGGTGGTCTTGGCTTAAAAAATCTTTTCCAAATAAATGAGGCTTTATTAATGAAGATTGGATGTATTAATGCATGGGATATATTATAGTAATTATAAATTCTATTTTAACTCAAAGATTTGTTTAGAATGTTTATAATAAATATAAATATATTATTAAAATAATTACAATAATTTACATTTTTAAATTAATACTGATATTAATTTTTTAAATTATATTACTCAATCAGAAAAATTAAACTTTTAAATTATATTTATATTTGTTAAAAAATTTTGAAGTTAATTTTTTTATTACTATCTATTAAATTATTATAGTAAAAAAGAATATTAACATTCTTTCTCATAAATTTAGAGTTTACATGATCATTTTCTTAAACTTTAGAGTATATATATCATTTTCTCTTTAAAAAAATAAAATTTGGTTTAAACGCCTGAAATGGTGAATTACACAATACCAAAACGGGTGTAAGTACAAACCAAAAAAACAATCAAAACGAGCAACAGTGGCGTAAGCACGAGGCCAAAGCTTGTAACCTGTGGGTTGGGTCCTGCGTGTCATTTTGGGCATTTCACACAATATCAAATGTCGCCGATATTTTCGAACTTTGGAAGACCGACCCTTCATGCTTTTGGATGGTTGTCATTTTTTCATGGTGGTCCCATGCGACGAGCTATTTAGACGTCATTAATAGTGAGGTGTATGTTGATTGAAATATTGATCTCAACTAATAATTTTAAATTTATTCATCAATAATTGTAATATTATATATGATCAAATTAATTATAATGGTTCCCTCTATATTGTTGTTTAAAAATCTCAATATCAATAGTGTGACTAATTTTTTAACATTGGATGAAATATATGGTTTATAATAATTAAATAAAAAAATTGAAGCACTTATAGTGTAAGTAGCTTTTTACTGGTTAAATAACTTAAATTCATTCAATAAAGGATAAGAAATCATACTAATTGAATAAAACGAATAAAGATTTACAAACAATTAAAGGCCACAAAAATTTGATTATTTGACGCGTTATACATACAAGATTTAATTAATTATACTATTTATTTGTAAACTATAAAAGTAATTTCACCATTTAATTCATAAAAACGTTTGGCAAATATATGAAAAGACCAAATTACCTTTTAGTTTATTTACAATAGTAAATGGTAATAAAGTGAGTTCTATGTTTCAATATTTTATGCAAGCGTGAAAAGCCAAAAATGCACCTGATGATGTTAACTGGAGAAAAAAAAAAAAGAGGGTTTCGATCGTTTTCCCATAATATTTAGTAGCTAAAAAAATGAAATAAAATCCGATAGAAAAAAAAAAAAAAAAGGAAAGATGTGTGTATATGCTTGATGCTTCCCAGTGTAATAATTATATATAGAAGCAAATTAACAACAAAAAAGGAGAAAGAGCAAGGTATTGGTTGTTGGGGGAACAGGACACGTCGCCAGGAGGATGGCGAAGGCAATCTTAGGCAAAGGCCATATAACTGCTTTTAATTTATCATTTAAGAAGCAGGGAGCTCTCTTGATTGAGGGCTCATTTTCTGATCACCGTAGCCCTATTGAAGCTGTTAAACAAGTCGATGTTGTAATTTGCACCATCTCGGGGCCCCATTTACGGAGCCACGACTTTTTGATTCAGCGGCCATCAAATAAACCGTAAATATTAAGGTACATTAGCCTTAATTTTTATGCTATCTTAATTTCAGTTCCAAAATTCTATGCAGCTCATTAAATTTCTTTCCTTTTTTATTTTTTTAATTTGATGAGTTGCTTGATTTGGTAGGGTGTGGATTTGTTTCTTCGGTTTTTCTTTTTCCAAAACATAAATAGACCAAGCACATGTACAAATCGGGTTGGAGTTGGGATTCTAACTCTATGATGGCCATATTAAAATTTAAATTTTTTAAATTTTTTTTTATACAACTTCACAAAAAAGTGATTACGTACATACTTATATTTACAATAAGAGATATCAATATTTTCTTCTACTATAATATCCTTTGATTCTATTAACTTAAAAAAAAAAAAAACAGACTTCAATGTTAAATGTAACGATATATACATTTTATAATAATTTCAATATTTAAAAAATATTTTAACACTTTAAAATCTTATATTGTATTAAACTAAATTTTATGATAAATAGAAGCATAATATTAAAATAAATATATAAAAAATTAATTCATTTTTAATATCATATAAAATAATTTTAATATTACTAATACGTGCGATATATTATATTGATTATAAATTATATTTAATCGGCATATTTTTTTAAAATTTTTATAATAGAAATAAATATATTATGACAATAAATATAATAACTAACATTTTAAAAATTAGTACTGAAATTAAAATTTTAAATTATAGTAATCTACTAGAAAGATTAAACTATTTGACACTAGCGGCCGACAATGGAGGTCACAGGACAAGGAGTTATTGTGACCCATGGACTCTTCCAATTCTTTTGGAAAAAAAAAATCAAAATTATTAAATTGCTATTGATGATTTGCTGTTTAGGCTCTCTCAAATGCTTTTTGAGCGCTTCCGGTTATCTGCTCTTATAAAAGCTTTTGTCTTTAATCATTCGTTCAAGCTTTCGCTAAGAGTGATGCAGCACAGCACAACACAACACATACATACAAGAGCATTGACAGCCGTAGTAAGGAGCTCTTTGGTATTTGAAGCAAGAATGGTTGGTTGCCTTTGTGCATTGAAAGAGAAAAGAAAAAGAAAGATTAATTTCATTAATACAATTTAATTAATTAATTTGAAAAATGCTAGCTTTAATTTTAAAACAATAAGCATATAATAATGATGAAATTAATAAAATGAAAAAAAATGAAAATTGCACGTACTATTAGCATAAACCAATTTCCGGAATGAGGTCACTTTGTTGGATAAATGAATATTCTGAAATCAGAACCTGGGCCAGCTTTGGGTTGTTGATCCAAAATTGAAAAGGGAGCTCACAAAAATAAAGTTTTCAACAATTTTTTTTTTTAATGGAAAAAATGAAAATTTAATGTATGGATTTTTAACTCACTGTAAATTGAATTCAACTGTAGAAGCGATTAGATGCGTGGTTCCATTCTTGGCATGGCAATTAGAGATGATCAACAATATAATGCAAAATTTGTTATCAACCTTCTTAAGGTAGGCCACATGGCCTTTTATGATCAATCAAAATCGATTGAAAAGGATGGTATCGTGAGTGGAATAGAATCAAGAGATGAAGATACGAGCTCGCATACAACGAGTATATTTGATCATGGCTTTCCTATGAGTTCAGCTCCTTTGAACACTTTCAATGATCTTATTAGCCAAAAATTTAACAAAAACTTTTATTTTGTATATCTCAGGACAGGTTTAGGCATAGGTAAATTAAACAGTTACTAGGTCTTATATGTTAGAAAAATTCTCATTTTAATCATTTAAGTCCCATATGTTAGGAAGACCTCCTTTTTGTTTTCGCTTTTTCTTTGATATACTCAAATTAATAGATTTTTTAAATTACTTATAATTGCAAATCCTATTTTTTGGGCCACTCTTTAGATAATAATTATCTTATAATTAAAAATTTTTATTCAGATTCTATATTTGATAACCTTAATATTAAAGATCTCTAAGTAATAATATTATCTAATTGTTAATTTATTATTAATTTTTTCAGGAAAAAAATTTAATTCTTTATTTATTTAAAAAACTTAATTATTTAACAATGTAAAATTTCTTGTGCTATTCTCCATAAAGAAAAATATTACATGTTCACTTTTGAAGTAAAAAAAAAAATTATTGAAATAATAGTTTTAAAGGAAGTAAAAAAGATATCTTCTTTAACTTCTTTTCTTTTTTGAAATTTTTTACTGTCTTGTTGATTGTTATTATTATGATATATTTAAAAATAGATTTTTAAAAGTATAGCAGATGAGATCGTTGAAAGATGTGGAGGTTTGCCTGTTGCACTGAGTACAGTAGCAAATGCTCTGAAAACTAAGGAGCCTGACTTTTGGAAAGATGCATTGAATCAGCTAAGAAGATCCGATGCAAGAGAAATTCATGGCATGCAAGCAAATGTGTACACCTCCATAAAATTGAGTTATGACTTCTTGGGAAGTGAGGAAGCACAATCTCTGTTCCGACTTTGTGGTCTATACGGTGAAGGTGATGCCATAGAATTTTCTTCCTTATTGAGATATGGTATGGGTATGGGCTATTTTAAAAACATTTACACACTGGAAGAAGCAAGGAGTAGAGTGCATCGGTTGATCGACAATCTCAAATCTTCATGCTTATTGTTGGACGGTGATGCTAAAGATAAAGTTAAAATGCATGACGTCATTCATGTTGTTGCTGTATCAATTGCCACAGAGGAGAGCATGTTTAATATTCCAAATGTTGCTAACGTGGAGAAAAAGATGGAAGAGACAATACGGAAAGATCCAATTGCTATTTCATTGCCTCGTAGAGATATTCAAGAGCTCCCTGAAAGGTTGCAATGTCCCAATCTCCAGTTATTTTTGTTGATTAAAAAGGGCTATGGCCCTATGCAAATTTCAGACCACTTTTTTGAAGGGACGAAAGAACTCAAAGTTTTAAGTCTTTGCTCTTCATTACCTTCATCACTTGGTCACCTCACTAACCTTCAAACATTGTGTTTAGATTTTTGTGGACTAAAAGATATAGCAATAGTTGGACAGATAAAGAAATTAGAGATTCTCAGCCTTGCATATTCCAACATCGAGCAGTTACCACCTGAAATTGGACAATTGACGCGGTTACAGTTGCTAGATTTGAGCCATTGTAGGAGCCTTAAGGTGATAGCACCGAATGTCATATCAAAATTATCTCGGTTAGAAGAATTGTATATTAGTAATAGCTTTACACTGTGGGATAAGGTTGAAGGAGGAAGTAATGCCAGTCTTGTCGAGTTGAAGGGGTTGACAAAGCTAACTACTTTGGAGATAGAAGTTCCGGATGCCGAAATTCTGCCGCCAGATTTGGTCTCTGTGGAATTGCTAAGATATCAAATATATATAGGAACTAATAGGCGCGACCGGTACATTAAATCTGAAACATCAAGATTGATGAGGGTCGAGGGGCTAGATAAACTTAGCATTCTTTCGTGGAATTATGGGATGAAAATGTTGCTGAAGGGAGCTGAAGAACTCTATCTAGGAGAATCGAAGGGTGTTCAGAGTGTTGTTCGCGATTTAGACGATGGGGAAGGTTTTCCACAATTGAAGCATCTTCAAGTAGGATCTTGTTCTGAGATTTTAGGCATTGTCAGTTCAATAGGAAGGGTTCATTACGAAGTCTTCCCCTTGCTGGAGTCGTTGTCTCTTATTACTTTGGTCAATTTGGAGACGATATGTGACAGTCAACTCACGGAAGATCAATCTTTCAGCAACTTAAGGATTATAGAAGTAAAATACTGTCACAAATTGAAGCATCTCTTCTCATTCTCCACGGCTAAAAACCTATTGCGTCTTGAAAAAGTAGCAGTGTTTGATTGCCATGAACTGAGAATGATTGTTGGTAAGTGGTTAAATTAGGTATTGGCGGGATTATTGACTTCACCTCAATTATTTTGAAAAAATAAAAATAAAACAGAGATTAATTATATATTGTTTTTGTTTGTTTATAGGAGCCGACATGGAGGATGATCCTGTTCACAAGGTTATAATTTTCTGTTTAATAACTATGTAATTAATATACCATCATGATTAATATTCGATCATCAAAAGAATCTTACATTAGGAAGTTATATTTGAGGGAATAAAAACGTACGGTTTTGCTTTGCAGGTTGTTTTTCCACGTTTGAAGGAGTTAGAACTTGTTTTAAGCAACATTGAAAAATTATGGCCCAATCAGTTTCAGGGAATGCATTGTTGTCAAAATTTAACAAAAGTGACCGTGAACAGTTGTAATAGTATGAAATACCTGTTTTCATATGCTATGATTAATAACCTTTTGCAACTCCAACGTCTTGAGATAAGGTTTTGTGAGTCAATGGAAGGGGTAGTCGACACCGCGGGGTGGTCAGGAAGAGATGAAGGAAAGTTGATTGAATTAAGGGTTTTTCCTAAACTATACTTTCTGCGGCTCCTAGGCCTTCGGAAACTAACAAGCTATTGGCTTGGGAATGTGAAGATAAATGACCGTTGCATTTCTTAATCAATGAACAACAGAGATGCAGATTCCCCAAACTGAAACTCGCTGTTCCAGTTGCACTATTCTGGTGTAGTGGCATATTATTATATTGAAGTCAAGAGATTACGCAATTTAGTAAGTCAACTAATACTTTATAGTTGATGGATAGTGTGTGAGCAGAACTGTATTTATGCACGTGGGGGATCAATAATGTTTTCATTGTCATTTCTACGGTTGGTAGTTGATTTAGAATAAGTACAAGTCAAACAAATTGGAGGGCTGTAGTTAATAAGGAGATAAATGCACTTGGAACCAGTTTGCTAATACATGCCTGCTTGACCATTTTGGCTGCTGAAAATGATTTCGCATAAAAGGACTCTTGCAAGATGGAACTGGTCAACCCGGATTGCTGGTGCAACAAGATGATGTAACCCTCTTCGACCACCAAATTTGTCTGGCAATACCAAGTTGAGCATTGCGCTTGATAGTTTTAAGATTACAAGTTGAAGTGTGGTTTTCACATTCCGGGTTACTAACAACTTGTTTAGTGTCATTGACATATATGCATATATACATATATACATACATATATGCATACATACATATATACATATATGCGTACATACATATATACATATATGTGTACATACATATATATATATATATATATAAACATATATACACGCATACACTCCCTTTCCAAAAAAGATCAATACACCAAGCACTAAACTTAGATTTATTGGATTTGTTGCAAAAATATTGGTTCCAATTTGAAATTTTTAAGTGCGGGAATATTCGGAAAAACGTATAAACCATACGATTTAAACGCTTTAAGTTTTAAGCCTTTAAAACCCCACGTTTTTAAAGCTTTCTTGAACTATTTCCACATTTTAAGATCCTGGACCAGAAAACTACTAATATATATATATATATATATATATTATTTAAATTCCAAGATTGGAGGCTTTGCAAGATAAAATATAAGGGAAAACCTAGAGTGCAAGAAGAGCTGGATTGCTGGAGAATATTATTAGAAGATCAGCTACTGAGAAACAACAATAGTAGTAGTAGTAGTAACCGCAGGATTATTTAGAGCTTCATGTCATCCTTATAATTATAATTATTTATTATTATTTTAAATAGCTAGCAATATGTTAAAGACATAAATTGTTTGCAATGGAAAATCGAACAAAATAAAAAGAATAAGTGATAAATGAATTAATTTGAGGAAACTCATATATAAGTCTACGAGCATAACTTATCGCAAAAGCTAGCTTAGGAATTGAGGTTGCCCAAGTCCTATCGGACTAATCCAAGTTCAATAATTAGTCAATGTAGGATAATTTTACTAACACCCCCTTTCATGTGCAGGCCCATTTCTTTTTATTGTTTCTTATCATGTGGGAAGGTAGTATATATAAATTCACTCATAGATAAGTTTGGCTCTAATACCACAAAGAACCTAGAGGCCCAACTCTACCCGATAACTTGCTCAAGAATTGAGGATGTCCAAGTTTTATATACTTAAGCCAAGTTCAATACTCAGTCGATGTGGAATATTTTCTGTAATAAGTAAAGCCTCTATAAATATGTTTTTGGCACTCAGAGGGACCAATAACTCCCAGTACAACTTCTTAGTTGCCAAATAAATATTCTAACTTCCATTATTGGCATTGATGATAGTTTAAATACTGGCTTACAAATAACTAAAGAATAGGAGCTACAATCCTAAACTAAGGCCGATAATTACCTAATTAACTAACTACTAATTTCTTGAGTCCAAGTACATGTTAGCAGAATAACCACAACTAACCGCATAAATATAGTTCAAAATAAAATAAAAAATAAAAATATCTCAAGAGATGAAGATGGCGTCATTTCTTGATTCCTTTCCTTCCCCCTTTGAAAAAACTTTGTCCTGAAGGTTGGACACATTTTTTTTCACTCCTTGAAACATCTCCTCTCTTCAAGATAGTCCTTTGATAATTCTATTCTTTTCAGCTCTAATTGGATCACGTTCCCAACGACCGTGTGAGTATCCTTCCCGCAAAAGACATGAATGAGCATACCCCTTGACTTTGAGTCGCCTGCAAAATTCTGATTCCAAGACTTTTATTTATATGCTCCGGCGGTTGCTTCAGTGCTAGGACTTGTCCAGTGCCTTATTGTCCGACTTTAGTAACCAGCTCTGATAGCAACGGAAAATCAAACAAAAATAAAGGGGACAAGTGAAAAATGAGTTAATTAAAGGAAACCAAAAGCTTTATAAATATGTTTTCGATATTCTAAGGGACCAAATACCTCTCATTAGTTGCCAAATAAATTATCCCAGCCTCCCATTATTGACATTAATGCTAATTTAAATACTATGTTACAGATAAAACTTGAAACTAAAGAATAGAAACCACAAACTAACGCAAATAATTAGTCAATTAACTAGCTACTAATTTATTAAGCAAATGTTAACACATTAACCGCAACCAACCGAATAAATATGATTTAAAATAAAATCAAAAATAAAAAATATCTCAAGACTTTGTTGATCATACCACGATAACCAGCAGTTCCATCAGACCAAGTTTGTGATTTCATCGCCAGCATGCATTAATAAATTCTTCTTTTGTTGATTCTTGACTTTTTGGCCATGGCTAACAAGCTCATTAGCTTTCCTAAGTGTACCTTTTAATTTATTTTAGTAATACAATTCCTCTTCGTTACCTTGAATATTAGGATTAAGATAGTTTTAGAGTTTTAGTCATTTTAGGTCGTTTTTAATATTTTCTTTTTTAATTGCAGTACTGTTTGGTACCTCAAAATTTTTATCTCAAATTTCATCCTAATTGATATGTCATTTATTTTGTGGTTGGTAATTTTTTATAAGATTCAAATAAATTAATTATATTATTTCATCAACTAATTAAATGAATTACACTTCATTTGGGATAATTTTTAGGTTAAAAAATTTGGGAAGTGTGTTTTCCTAATGGGTTTGTTATCTCTGGCATTGCAGCATCGAGTAGTGTTCTAAAATCTTACGGTGTTTGAGTCATCTAGGGTTATAGCGTTATCTTGTCTTTGTTTTGGATTAGATCATTGCACTGTTCTCATTGTATCTGATACTACTAGGCTACTCTTCTCCGAGGTGGAAAACGATTTATCTTTTCTTCCGCTATCTCGCTGTATTATCTACACTATTACGATGATTAGAGCTATTTACACTATAAAAAATACTTTAACCTATTACCCTATATACTCATATGCTATATTTTAAAAACTTAACTTCTACTATGCATCCAAAAATATTGATCACACTCGAACTAACTTGTATTGATAAATATAAAATTGATTTAAATAAAATAAATGAACGTCCAACCATGCCACTTTCATCATTACAATGTCTAAATATACAGCATAAAAAGAAAGCTTCTTAAATTACTCACTCTTGTGTTCAGCCCTTGTTCTCGTGTGCAACTTTGCATGTTTAGCAACAATAGATTTTTTTTTTTTTTTTTGGGTTAAATATATTAACTCACGTATCCATTCCGGTCGAATACAAGACTTGAGTCTTAAGAAAACCGCTGTTATTATTAGAACTAGACTTAAACTTCCATTAAACAACATGCACTAATGATGACACAGATAATTCACACAAAGCTTGGAATGACGATTTTGAAACGACAGGGTTGAGCAAAAGTTTTCCATAATGATATTTTTTGGGGAAGGCTACGTTTGCATATTAAGAGGACCTAGCATTAGGGATGTTTATGTTTACATTCCGCATAGCTAAACAACCTTGTGAATAATTTTCATGAAACCTTTCATTTTCATATATTTGTTTATATTATTGAATTATTGGGTAGTATGGGCGTATAATATTGAATTATTGGGTAGTATGGGCGTCAAAAGTAACCCTTCATTATACTTTTCATTTTAAAACTTTCTTTCAACTCAATAAACTCGTCAAAAATCTAGCTTAATTTGTCATGTTCTCACTTTTCCAAAAGTTATTGTTGACTACTTTATAATAAGTGTAACAAAAACGTAGAATTGCGTGTCGAATCCAATCTGAATAGGTCAAATTTCTTCTCATTAATGCTTCATATATAAAATACTTCAAAAAGTCTAGTTGATTAACTGTTTACAGTAAAAGTACAGAAGAGGTTAAAATACGTTTAATTTAAGATATATGGAATATTAAAGTGGGTGCAAAACTAACCTTAAAAAGAAAAGGAATAAAAAGACATTTGTACCTCTAAGATTTTAGAAGATGGTCATAAAAATTTTTAAATTTTTAATTAGGGACATGAAGACCCCTTTTTAATTATAATACCTTTTAACTTTGTAAAATTAAAAAAATTGACCCCAAAATTTTATAATAGAAAGAAATATGGTATTAAAATAAATATAATAATATATTCATTTTAAAATAATTTTAATATTTAAAAAATATTTTATATTTTACAATCTATTAGAAATATTTTATTATACTAAAGTAATTTTTAATAATAAAAAAAAAATAAATAGATTAAAATTAAAATAATTTTCAACATTATGTAAAAAAATAATTTAATTTTTTTATTTTTTCCCAGTAAATTCAGAAAATTTTATTGAACCAATTTAATTTTTTGATGCTTGTTCCCATACTGTTTTGTAGGACCTATGATTTCGTAAGTCTAGATCTAGACAATGACAAAAATAGATTAATTTGTTTACTAGATAAATTATATTATTTCTATTAAATTTGTATTATTACAAAAATTTTAAAATTAATTTTTTAATTATTTTATTCAAAGGATAATATGGTCAAAAAAGGGGGTTTTAGTGTCTCTTTTAAAAAACTTGGAGTCTTTTTAACTGTTTTCTTCTACAGATGTCTTTTTTAAAAAAAGGAAAAAAATACTCCATATATACCTGTAAAGCCAATTTAATTTCTTGATTTTTTTACCGTAAATTCAGAAAATTTTATTAAACCAATTTAATTTTTTGATGCTTGTTCCCGTACTGTTTTGTAGGACCTATGATTTCATAACTATAGATCTTGATAGTGACAAAAATAGATTAATTGATTAGTTTCTTCACCTAATTTTATTCTTTTTCTATATCGCTAATGATTTAAATTGATAGTCGCAGTATGAAACTTTGAAAAGTTTGGACATCAAAAGAAATAACCAAGAAACATTTAAGTCAAGCTCATTGCGCGTTTAACTTACTACATTTGGACCCATATGTCACGGACCGCTAAAAAATACTCATCCCGTAACACGTAGCTAGATTTGCGAATCTCCTATCCAACCGATGGGACCAAATCTAACCAAAAATAGAGTTTAGAACATGAACTTAGGGTTTCAAAAGAGGGAAAATAAATATTAATATGCTGAAGCTTCGCACTCAGTTGAGAGCCGAATTAATCTTTTTTTTTTAATCTATATAATCATTTTCTAGAGTAAAATTAAAGTGGCTTTGCATTTCCTACTACATACATAATATACTTTTATTTAAATAATTTTTATGGGTAATTAGTTTTTTTAAATCAAAAGTATATATTTTTATATCATTCAATAAACTCTTTTTATTTCACTATTGAAATTATATATTAGTAAGAGTGTCGCCAATCGCCATATGTGTAACCCACTTGTATTTGTCTAATGTATCACACAAGATAACACTGCTATGTTTAATATCTCAAAAACTCAATTTCTATTAATAGGAGCATTTACATTATGTAAGATAATTATATTTCTTTTATGTATCTCACACAATGTCAATTTTATAATCAACTTCTATTTACAAGAGTGTTGTCTAAGCTCTTATTTTGTCTAGTGTGTCTAGCTGCTAGATAATACTATTATTAGTAATAATATAGAGAGTGGATTATTATTTTTTTTTCACTATTTCAATAATCAGAAATTTTTTATTAATAAAATTATTGTTGAATGTAAATTGAAATAATTTATATCTAATTCTCATATTCTATGTTTATGATAACAATTGTCACACATTGTGTGTGACAAGATTAAGGTAATTGTCTTACTTGTATGAAATATCTTATTATTAAATTATCTTGTGTGATACAGTAGGGATGTGTTTGTTGATCCAATTATTAGGCATAAATTCAATAACTAATCCATGATTTTATATATTACATATTTTTCAATCCAAACCTATGATTACTTAAATCTAATGTAATCCAATCTATTGTTCGTAGATAAAATTTAAATTTTTATAAACGTTTGTGGTTGTGGTATTATGCTTTGCTTTATTGGCTAACATTGGATATTTTTCCACATCTTTACTTCAATTTTGATTATTCTAATCAAATTATTGCTACTGTCAATAGAACTTGTTGGTAAAAAGCACATCTCGATCAAATTTACCGTACATCAAATGGTCGATGCAATTGTTACTTGTTTTGGGAGTATAGCTTTTAAACCATCTTGGCCTAGTCATGTTCGTTGGAAGAATTTGTTTACGATGGATTAAAACTATATATTTTCTATGCACTCACATTTATAGAGAAGAGAATTCTGTTGCGGATGCTCTAGCTAAATTAGGCATTTTGGGATAGTCCTCCGACTTATTCAAAACAGCTTGCATAAAAATTTTTGGAGCATTCTTAAATACCGACTCTCGACTTATTTTTTAGCCCTTCGTCTATGTAATTAATCTTCTTCTTTTTGTTTAATTAAATTTTCTGAAATTTACACCCAAAAAAATCAGAAAAATTAAGTTGATTTTATATTTATATATTGAGTTTCTTTTTTTTTGGGCTCAAGTTATTGTGCTCATACTTCGTTCCATATATCATAACAAATATCACGTATTAATTAGGTAAAATTTAATCTATTTGGATTTAAGACACTTAATTCCAAGTGTTTGTCACTAATTTAACTTTTTGATAAACTTTCTAGAAACGTTTAGAACATATTGACTTGAAAGATTTAAAATGCTCTTTTTGGTCCAACCCGGGTGTTGGATCTTGATCACCGCACTATTGTCCTTTTTTACGTTTGAAAACTGCCCTTTCCAGCTATATCCAATGAAAGAACTCTTTCCAGTTATCAAACATTATTATGTTTAGAGAACATTCATGCATCTCTTTATCATTTACGTAATCGATTTTGTCATCAATTCACCGAAATAAAGTATCAAACATTGTATCACGTTTGACTCAATAAATTCATTGAAAAATTTAAGTTTAGACAAAAATTAAGTAAATATTAACTAAGCATTTGTTATTATCAACAATAGTACTCCTTAAATTCATTGAAAAAATACATAAATAAATGACACGATTTTATGGAACGAACAACGGCCATGACTATGCTGCGCAAAGAGCCAAATCCCTTAATTTGTCTTTTTTTAGCTAGATCGCTAGATTTGATTTGAGACCTGAAGTTCTATTTAACTTTCAAATTTCATATGGAAAAACTACGAATGAAGCCTTCTAAGTTATTTTATTGGAGTACATGTTTGTGAAATCACATGTAAGGTTGAATATTAATCAATAAAGAAATATTAGTGTTACACGTCTTAAATTTTTTATCTCAAAAAATTATCTTAAATGATGTGATATTCATTAATTGATTGGTGAGATAATATAATCATTTAACTTAAATATTGTTAAGAATTATCAATTACTCAATTATAAGTAACACACCATTTGAAATAAAATTTAAAGTAAAAAAATTTAAGATATTTGTCATTACTCATAAAAAAATGAAAAAATCAAGTCTAATACAACTAATACAATTCAACCAACAAACATAGAGATCTCAAAGTGATATTTTGAACGCTCAAATAAGTAAATGTAAGAGGATCACATTCAAGTCAAATATGTGTGACCGGTAGCCCTTAGGCACAACAGCCTCTAAAACCATAACGGCAGTATACAGTTCAGCATAAAATGATGAATGAACTTTGAAAGACATAGCATGTTTAACAGCTTAAAAAAAACAAAAAGACCATTAACTCAACGAAAAACAACCCCACAACAACAGGGCCTTGGCAACACCTTCAGTATTAATCAAAGTCGTTATTCGTTGAGAAATCTTAGCACCATGCATACGTTTAGTGTTGATTAGACAAACCTCAACAAACCCTTCCTGCATCTCGGTCTTGGACTGTTACTTTTGCGGCGGCCATCTTCCACCACATACAATACGCAACAGCAACAAACGTAAGCCATACATCAGTCAATTAAAACTCTTATTTTGATCCATTTAATTATGATCCTAATTAAAACACAACCATGTTTTCCATTATTGATTGTCTGGGCTCAATTCACTTCCACACACTATTGACAAATATTTATCCTCTTATTAATTTGATTCATTTTTTATGTCAGTCAAAATATTATCATTCTCCGACATAAAAAGAGATATATATATATATATACATGCCAATAAAGGCGTAACCGAGTTAATTGACAGTATAATCTGTCATCCTTCAGTTGTGTGAACTCAGGTTTGAGCCTTGAGGGTGGAGAGGGGATTAAAATTGATTTGGACTTGCCCAATCCCCCTTTTCTTTAAAAAAAAAGAAGAAAAAAAAAAGATATATACATACATACAATACATATATCATAATAAGAAAATCGAAATTTAACATAGGAATGATTGTTTATACCACTATAACTATTTATTGTTGAATAAACTGAAATCTATGACGTAAAAAATGAATATATCAAATTATTTGACTTTAGCTAAATTTTATTTTAAAATCAAAAGTCATTTGGTAAATTTAAGTGAATTTGCATTTATCAACTTTAAGAGGATGGTGATTCAACTTATCCCTCTAGATAATTAAAAGTCAAGCATTTCCACGTTTTTCAGACATCCTGCATAAAAGACACGAGCCACTAGTTCGCTCCACAAAGTGAGTACATTGAATTCACAACACAATGGGGCTCGATCACGAGATTTATATACATATATGTAAAGTAATTTCCTGTCGATAATTTTTTCTGTCAGGGATTGGATCATAAGTAATGTTCGTATTGAGCATTTACACAATTTTTATAATCTCAATAAATTAACAATATTCATATCAAACCATAACAAAATTCATATACGTGTTTTATAATTTTTTTTTTCATATTAGTCTCGATAACTTATGTTTACTGAAAGATTATTGTAGTTTAGCCTATATTAAAAGAAGTTTCTAGTTTCGCCACTGTTTTAAACATGCGTGATACATGGCTACAATTTACGTTAAGAGTTCACTAGATTTTGAAAACCTTTCAGATAAAATAATAATTAAAAAAAACTATCGAAGACCTTTCTAATAAATAAACAACTGTCATCAGTTATAAAACCACAAATCACTATTTATACAAATTATTTTATACAGATTCATGTCACAGAATAATTTTTCTCTCGATAAAACCTCTTAACTCAATCCCTTCCTCACTACGTAAAAAGGTTCGAACCCTAAATCTATTATTTTCAACATAAGAGATTTTACTGACTCATCTAGTTGGCAGCTACATTGAATTAGATAAAACCACTTGTTTCACGACATGATTAATATAATTTTTTATTAACTTGTGTATTTTATGCAACATCAGTTTGTATAAAATAATTTAGATATGGAGATTGTGGCCCTAACAATTCTCTTTTACATACTCGATATTGATTGTTTTATTTAAATAAATAATATTATTGCATATCAATGTGGTGGGCTCCTCCTCACCTTGTTCTTAAATCAAAATGTACATCATTGAAAATTGATTTTCTTGGAAATATTTGAAAGAAGATTCAACGCGTTCTACTAGATATTCACACCAGCCCATATGTAATGGGGGATTGTTATAAACCTCCGTGGTATCGACATATGTAATTTGTCTTTTGAAATTCATAAAAAAAAAAAATTGTCTAAGACCCCAGTACTCTACAGTCAGCCTTGCATGTATTAATTGATTTAGAGATGTTGAATGCAGTAGAGGCATCATAATATTTTTATTTTCTTCGACCACTCACATTATAGACACGTTGACTCTTGACTGATGTAAATGAATACTGTTGCTTCTAATTTCTGGCCTAATATCTTTATATAGGGCAAAGAAGAAATGTATCTCTTAGCTGGAATTTCTCCAAGATTCAGGGAGGGAAAAAAAAAACTTAATTCATTCATTATGATGATGATGATGCCCACTGGATTCAGGTTCAATCCGACCGATGAAGAGCTTATCGAATTTCTTTGTAGGAAACTTTCAGGGCAGGAAATGCAGCTTTATCGTGATTTCATTGTGGAAAGAGGTCTATATGAGCTTGATCCCCAGCATCTTCAATGTCTGTTAAGATCTCTTCTTTCTTCTCTCTCATCTCCACATTACAAAGCTTTGGTTTGTTTTATTTATTTTTGGTCCTTGCAATTCGATCACTGCTTAAATTCACTTCATTTTAATTAGGGTTTTGCATTTCTTCAATATGCATGTGTTGAGCGTCGTTCTTTCATCTTTCTTTTCTCACTGATTCACACCATCATTTGTTTTTTTTTTTTCCTTTTTTGATCATTCCGTCTTGTACGTGCTTCACTTCGTTTTTTCAGACCCCCAATTGATTAAATGTCAGATGCATTATAGCATGACAGAATTTGTGTTAATTTTTTGCACTTTTTTTTAAAGGGTAAAGAAGCACTTTCATTCTTTGGCTTGTACCTTCTCTCAGATCATCGTTTGTTTTCCTTTTTTGATCACTCTGTCGTGTGCTTCACTTCATTTTTTTTCCCATTGATTAAATGTCACATGTAGTATAGCATGATAGAATTTTTGTTCATTTTTTGCACTTTTTTATTTGAGGGTAAAGAAGCACTTTCATTCTCTAGCTTATATAGCATCTACTCCCTAATTTCTTCTCCAAACTTACTGATTTGCTCTTACAATTTGCACGAGAAATTTTAATTTGCCCACTTATGAAATTTGCCCACAGGCCACTATTTTTTTCAAATATTACAAATCATGTCCACTTTTTGCTCCCCTTAACGCAACTCTAAGCTAGCAAAATCGGTAACCTGTAGAGCATCTTCAATTTTAATCATCGTATATCTTCCAGGTTAGCGAAACCTTATCGGCAGATGTAGAACTTGGGTAGATTAATTTCCCTTTAGTCACTAAGGTTTAGGTTAATTACCGAGTTAGTTTTTCCGTTACTTTAATAATTGTGGGGTCTAATTTTTAAGGAGTAAAATTATATTTTTACCTGGTATAACTTAAAATTCAAATTAAAAATTACATCATTGAGTCATTGAGTGAAGTAAAGAATAATTAATTAAATAGATTTTAATGGAATACATACATACATGCATGCATGCATAGAGCCGTGTGTTGAGGGTTTATCACTCGAAAAGCAAGCTCTAGGAAACCTCAAGCTCATGGAAAACCAAAACAGCCAAAGATCAAAACCTCGGCCTAACTCTGATCCATCTCCCTTTACTATCAGAACTCCCACTGATGGTTCCCCCACCACAAACTATGTACGCATGCATGTATGTATGTATGTATTTGAAGCACAGAAATTAATTAATTGAGTAATAGCGCAATCCCTAGTACAGATAGCAAAATTCTTGAAGAGTTTGGAGCTCCACAAGGATCTGCTCCAAATGGGGTGAGATTAAGATGAATTTTTTTGAGAATGAGGTGGAGAATTTGAACCAATGAGGGTGTATAATTTTCAAATTTTTGAAGGAGTAGGGCTTGGTTTTGTACGACCCACCCTACCTCAATTTATATTTTAAAAGTATTTACTATTAATCAAGGCATTTTGCTTTTGATGTTGTTTCAATATATCATTCTAATATATGTTGCAAATGATTTTCTTAATTTTTATTTAAAATTTGAATACTATTGCAATATACTAATGATGGGTTCGCTTGAATTGATTTTACTTTTATACAACTAAAATTATGTGGCATAGTTACTATTATAAAATAAAATAAGTAAATAGATAAACTAGAGGATAAGAAAATTGTTTCTTATATAGGAATATATTATTGATTCTTAATTAAATTTATTGAGAAATGGAGTGGGAAGTAAGAGTTAAAATAGTAAACACAACGGAGAATAGAAAAGACTTCTGTCCTAATTAAGATCAAATTCACCTCTTCCAAAATTGGGTTACATTCTTTTGCATGACACTTTAAGAGTTTATAATTGTAAGATTTTTCTCTTGCACTTGTTTGGACTTATCTCTATTTAAAACATCTTGTTCTTACAAAATAATAAAGGAGCTTTATATTGTTAGCCTTATATATTTTAATTAATTTCTTGTTTGTTACTTTAAAACATTAATTATAGAGTACTATAATAAAAAAGAATTGCATAGAGTCCTAGACAGGAATGAGATATGAAAAGAATCAAAGTAAAGATGAAAACAATGAAAATAAATCTCAAACACTGATTCTCTTTGTCTTTAGCAAATAAAATAATTGATTGAGAATTAACATAAAGATTAATTTACCAATCTTACTTTAACTATGAGTTGATATTGTATGTGCAGGGGATTACAATGTTGCACTATCCACCAACGAAAGATTTTACTTCTGTTTGAGGGAGAACGATTCGAGAGAAGTTTCAGGCCAAGGATGGTGGAGAGCCACAAGCCGTGTTAAGAAAGTTTATACTAATTATAATAATCAAACTTTTGTTGGTTTCAAGAGACCTCTTACATTTTACAGATTCAGCAGAGATAAACCACATGGTCATAAGGCAAAGCGTCACAAAGCCATCAAGACTAATTGGATTATGCATGAATATGGCCTTGAATCCTACACAACGGTTAGTGCCATCATTTCCTTTTTCTTTTTTTTCTTTTTTTTTTTAATTTTAGTTCAACATTTTCATTAGAGTAATATCAAATATCAGTCACTAACGTTACAAAATAAATAAATTAGTCGAGAATATGGCAGTATTGACATGGAATTAACGCGATCATGATTTAGGTTCTTTCTTTTATAAAAAAGGATAACTAATCGATTTTATATAATTAACAAAACCAAAAGTTACAAGAGACTAACAATTTACATAGGATAATCTTTAATTCAAATAAACCTCTCAAGAAAAGAAAAAAGCCAGCTTGACTAAAAGATGAGCCACGGCATTACAGTTGTGTGTTTAGTAAGAAATAAAGCACTAATTATCAATAAGACCCTTGATCCCTAATATTAGCTATAGCCAACCAATCTCTTTACAGTTAAACAATTTTCTTTCAATTAGACTAAGGCCCAGTTTGGTAATACTGTAGTTTTTAAAATAACGGAAGTTAGTTATACTGTGGAAATAATTAACTGCGAGGAGAATTATTTAAATATTTAGTAAAATTTATTTTTAAAGTGTTATAAGCTTTAAAAGCAATTGTATGTATTTAGTAAATCTTATTATTAAAGTGTTGTAATATATAAATGACTAAATTAAAAATAATATTAAATAAAATTTATTTACACATTTATAAACACGTATATAAAATATTCTTTATTGGATATATATATATATATATATATATATATATATATATATATATATATATATATATATATATATATATATATAAAATTTCAATAACTAATCATTTTATATTATTAATGTTATTTTTTATTTTGTTATCTTAATATAATTGGTAACAATAGTAAACTCTTAAAAGTTAATGATTTTTATAATATACATGGGGATGTATATAGAACTATATTAAGTATAAAACTGTTTTTTAAAATTAGATTTTAAAAAGCTACTGCTTTTTTACTTTATAAAATTTATTGTAGGATAAAATAATTTGACCATTAGTGATTTCTAAAAAGAATTTTCAAACTCCAAAATTAATTTTTAACTTTTTAAATTCATTTTTTAACATTTCAAAAACAACCCAAACCAACCTTAACGGCATTTATTGATTCAAGTTCTATCGTTAAGGGAGTCAGACCCAAATCAATTAGTAACTCAATCCCCTTTATAGTTTGAATATGTTTGTATGTATGTAGGAAGATTTTATGACACACTTTTTAGTTTATATTATGACAACTTTATGTGGGCAAGGGACCTGTGGGAATGGGGTGATGGGGGCAAGATTTTATGATACTTTACATGACATAGAACTTTATGTCGACTAGGGACCTATGGATCGGGTGATGGGGGCAATATGTGATATACATAGTAAGATTTTATGACATTTGCATGGCACACAACTTTATGTGGGTCAGAAACGTACGGGATGGGGTGATGGAGGCATTGTGTGCCGTCTGATCTCGTACTGCAAGATATATAGGTCCAACCTTAATACCAATAATTTGTAATGGCTCGATATATAAAATGTTTTATATATTTAATATTTAAATTCCAGGATTGGAGGCTTTGTAAGATCAAATATAAGGGAAAACCTAGTGTACAAGAAGAGCTGGAGAATATTATTAGAAGATCAGCTGCTGAAGAACAACAGCAGCAACTGCAGGATTCACCAATACAGCTACCAAATCTTGAATCTAATAATTGCAATTATCCTGAAGACAGTTTCTTTGATTATCATAATTATTATAATAATCATGAACCGAGTTATTATAATTACCCTGGTTTCATTGATTTTTCTGGCGGGCAAGTTCAGCAACAACAATATTTCCAACTAGACAACAGCAATATTAATGTTTATGGATCTGACAATAATAATGTTGCAGAAAACATGCAAATGGAAGCAATCAATGTCGAGAATGACAGCTTAATTGATCCGTTTAGCGCTTCATTTTATCCTTGTAATTATTAGATCACCATTATCAGCTCTAGATAGCTACCAACCAGCTGCAGTTTCATTAGACCAAATATTTGATTTCATCACTTGCAGTATATTTTTGTTGTTGATTTCGTCTCCTGCATGCTGTCCTCTAGACCTTTTCGATATTTTGAGGCAAAAAAGATTGTTTCCTCGTCAAGTGTACTTTTTGTTTTATTTCAATAAATAAAATTCCCCCTATTGTTTCCTCGAATTTTATGTATATCTTTTGTTGCCTTGTGGAGTAACCCGCGTACGTCCACATTTAATTTAGTTGCTTTGATGATAAAATCACGTTTAATTATTGTAGACAGTTTAAGCATGTTATCCAATAGTTATTGTGTTATAGTTAGTTTAGATGTGGTTTGTTTGGGAGTTAAAAGTAGTTATTTATTTGTGCATATATATGTATATTGTGATTAATGAATTCTAGATATAGGATAAGTATTTTCTAAATTGAGGAGTCTTGATGCGAAGGGTGGTTCGGTCGAAATAACCATTTTCTCTTTGTAAACTCTCTTTCATCTATTAAATATTAGAATGTACATAACATATATACATCCTTGTACAAACTTACTTAAAGCACCAGTCAATTATTTAGCTATGTTCGACTTTAACTTCATGCTTCACAAGTGTATCATGTAAAAAAAAAAAATTACCCTGAGGGTAATTCCATCGGTCTTTTTCCCACTCATTTAAAAGAAATTTAAATCTCAATCTTTTTATTTTCAACACAAGAAATTTCACCATAATTTTTTAGATTGTCTAAATCATTGAGAAATGCATCATAGCAATTTGTTTTCTAGTTCGTGGCCTCAAAAGTTGTGGGCTCAAGATATGTTTAACAAATTGTATTGCACTAAAGTGTATTCTTGTATTTAATAAAGGATGTATTGTATTAGGTTGTATTACACTAATATTGTGTTATATTAATATTATACAATGTATGGCACAATACATTGTATAATATTAAATACAGAAATGTTTAGATTATGATTTGTATTAAAAAAATTATGATTATTCATATCTTCAGAATTTAATAATTTTATTTTTATCAAATTTATAAATAAAATTATAATTAAAATAAAT
Source organism: Luvunga scandens (assembly GCA_030449905.1). Taxonomy (NCBI): domain Eukaryota; kingdom Viridiplantae; phylum Streptophyta; class Magnoliopsida; order Sapindales; family Rutaceae; genus Luvunga; species Luvunga scandens. The sequence continues at coordinate 759,778 of JASUUG010001064.1, read as the reverse complement.
TTACTCACCTATGGCTATTGTCAGCCATCAAGAATAGCCACCGAGATTCACATTTCAATACATTTGATGTTAATTTTGGTACGATTTGAATCCTCATCCCTGCAGCTACATAATGGTGCATATACCATTGAAAATGGAGCATCTTACCACCATAAATTTATAGTTAAAGTTTCAAGATTCAAAATTTTAACCATAGATTTACAGTGAATGACAACTCTATTGCTGGTGAAACATATATTGTTGTGTAATTACAATGATGAGAATTCTAATGATACCAAAATTGATGTGAATCAATACTGGAATGATAATGATGGCTGTGGATTGTGATGGTTGGCGATAGCTAATATTTCAACTATTCAACTTTACATTTTATTAAGTAATTATATATAAATAAAACAAGTTTTCATTGATTAAATAATTTTATGTTTTAAAGCTAATATAAACCCAGGTAGGACATGGGCTTAAATAATGAGGTAAAACTTACATTAAGTCTTTAGTTAATATCAAGGCAAAACAAACCAACTTTGACTGTATGGCCCAAAGAATTTATGGAAAAAAGCTCAACATGTTTCATGTTCCCTCTTCTCTCTCTCATCTTTTTCTTCTCCACCTGTCTTTTTGCAATTTCACAATTAGGTCAATTCCTAACCTTTTAAAGCCAAATTTCATGACAAATTTCATCCAAGTCCAAATCTTAATATTAATTACACATCAAGCAAGCCTTTTTGGACTTTTGGCTTTTGAGCCCCCAAAATGAGATGGACCTAACAAATCTCCCCCTCCAAATCATGTGGGGGGCACCACCAAGCCTGCTTTTTGAATGCAACTTTTTAGCTTCTCCTTGGGTAATGACTTTGTCATCATATCCGAACCATTTTCCATTATATGAATCTTCTCAAGCTGCAACAGTTTCTTCTCAAGTATGTTTCGGATGCAATGATACCTCACATTAATATGCTTGGATTTTAGATGGTATGTCGAATTCTTTACCAAGTAAATGGCACTTTGACTGTCATAATACACAACATAGTTATCTTGCTTCACTCTCAACTCTTGTAGGAAATTCTTCATTTACATGGTTTCTTTACAACCTTCAATGATTGTAATATACTTTGCTTCAATGGTAGACAAGGCAACACATTGCTAAAGTTTAAATAGCCATAAGGCTGCTCCCCTCGCAAAGGTGAACAAATATCTTGATAAGGGATTTCTAGAATCCATAACTCTTGCCATATCAGTATTTATGTACATTTGTAACATAGGTTTGTTACCACCAAAATATAAACATGCCTTGGAAGTGCCTCTGAGATATTTGAAAAACCATTTTACTACTGTCTAATGCTCTTTGCCAGGATTGGAGAGAAACCGACTTACTACGGCAACTATATGAGCAATATCTACTCATTTCATCTCTTGCTTCTCTTTCTCACTTGTAGGACAATGATTAGAACTAAGCTTAAAATGGTCTGCAAGTGGAGAACAAATAGATTTTATCTTGCTCATGTTAAATCTTTCAAGAACCCTTTCAATATATACTTCTTGAGATAACCATAACTTCTCAGATTTTCTATCGTGAGAAATCTTCTTGCCAAAACTTTGTTTCGCCGGTCCAAAGTCCTTCATTGCAAAAGACTTGCGAAGCTCTCTTTTCAAATTGTCAATCTTACAAGCATCCTAGCTAATAATCAACATATCATCCACTTAAAGCAAAAGAATGATGAAATCATCATCATCAAACTTCTTTGAAAAAACACAATGGTCACACATAGTCTTGTGGAAGCTATGATTTTCTATAAAAGAATCAAACTTCTTGTACCATTGTCTTGGTGCCTGTTTAAGCCCATACAAACTTTTCTGTAACCTGCATACAAGTTCTTCTTTTACTTTGACATTGAACCCTTTAGCTTACTATATATATATTTCTTCCTCTAAGTCACCATGAAAGAGAGATGTTTTTACATCAAGGTATTCAATCTCCAAATTCAAGCTAGTTGTTAATCCTAAAACTACTCAAACTAAAGACATATTCACCACAGGCGAAAATATTTCTTTAAAATCAACACTTTTCTTTTAATCGAAAGCCTTTACAACCAATCTAGCCTTGTATCGTTGTTGTGAATTATTTTCAGTCTTTAATCCATTAACCTATTTGTTCTTCAGTGCCATTTTTCCTTTATGAAGCTTCACTAAGTCACAAGTGTGATTCTCATTTAAGGATTTTATTTGCTCTTGCATGGATTTAATTCACTCAATTTTATATTGGCGAGACATGGCTTTTTCAAAGCATTCTGGCTCCTCTGCATCCATAAGCATCACATACTCATGTGCAGGATATCTAATTAAAGGTTGTTGTTCTTTAGTGGATCTTTTCAATTCAGGTTCAACTGGTAGCGCTAGTGGTTTTGAAGGTGCTTGCTCAACTGGTTTTGCTGGACCATCATTATTATCCTCTTCAACTCCCCTATGATTATCAAGAATTACAGGTGTAAAAACTGAAGTTGAAATAATAGGAATCTCTAGAGATGATTGAGATTCATTACTCTTCTCTACATCACCAACTATCTGATCTTCAAGAAGCACAACATCTCTACTTCTGATTAGTTTTCTTACCACTGGATCTCATAATCTGTACCCAAATTCTTTATGAACACACCCTAAGAAAATATATTCCTTGACTTTCTCTTCAAGCTTTGATCTTTCATTTTTAAGAATGTGAACCTTCTTAAGTGTTTATAAGAAATATCTTTTCTAGTCCAAACTCTCCCATGTATATCACCATCTAATGAAGCTGAAGAAGAAGGTTAATCAAGTCAACTATAGTACAAATAACCTCTGCCTAAAAAAGATTGAAGAAATTTAGCATTAGAAAGCATTCACTTAACCCTTTTTTCAATTGTTTTGTTCATCCTTTTTGCAACACCATTATGTTGCGGGATCTTTGGTACAATCTTTTCATGTCTGATTCCATAGAATCTGCAATACTGCTCAAATGGTTCTCTATAATCACTACCATAATATTCCTTGACACATTTTAATTTTCTTCTTGTCTCTCTCTTAATATAAGCATGGAAGAACTTAAATATATTAAGCACCTAGTCTGTAGATTTTAAAGTCAAAGCCCACACTTATCTAAAACAGTTGTTAATAAAAGTCATAAAATAATGTACACCTCATGCTGATATACTTTGCATCATGCAAACATTAATGTGAATCAAATTAAGGATTTGCAACTTTCTAGATGGAGAAAAGCTTTTAAAAGTTACTTTGTGTGTTTTTCCAACTAAGCAATGAACACAAATCTTGAGGGACATACCTTTGAAGCTGGGTAGAAATCTTTTCCTAACAAGAGTTTCTAACCCTTTCTTACCAAATTGACTAAGCCTTTTGTGCCATGTTTTAATATCAGAATCTTTTATAGCCACATTTACATATTCTTTCTTGATATTGGCATTTAATACATAGAGGGTGTCCACCTTCCTCTTTTTAGTTGACACTAGAGAGCCTTTAGTAAGCTTCCATTTTCCTTCACCAAATTGATTAGTATAACTATCATCATCAAGCTTGCCTGCAGAGATTAAATTAAGGTGAATATTTATTGCTTGTCTGACATCTTTAAGCAACAACTTACAGCCAACGCTGGTTGTTAAGCAAATATCTCTTATGCCCATAATCTTAGATACCCCTTCATTTCTTATCCGAACATGGCCATAGTCACTATTAACATAGGATGTGAAGTAATCATGATGTGCAGTTAACATGAAATGAAGCACTCGAATCATCACCTAATCACTAGTGTGGCAAGTGAGATTATAGAGCTCTCATCATAAATAATACCCATATCACTAACAACTATAGCTGCAGTGCTCTTTTTGTCATTTTTCTAAGCATTAACCTTTTCTTTCGCCTGTTTTATTTTCCACAATTTATACTCTTTTTTAACATGACCCATTTTCTGATAATGAAAGCACTTAATGTTTCTTTTCTAAGACTTAAATCTTCTTCTGGGGTTATCATTATTATGTTGGTGGGAATTTATACTTTGGCTTCTCTTTCACATTTCTTGCTTTTTTGAAACAAGTGCATCTAACTCAGAAAGAACAACTTCAACACTTTTTCTTCTAGATTCTTCATTTTGCAGCCTATCTATAAGCATATCCAAGGTTAATTTCTCGTTTGGCACTTAATTATTCACTGACACTATTAATGTCTCCCAACTATCAAGCAAAGAACTAAGCAACAATAATGCTTGCAACTCATCATCTAAAATAATTTTCATAGTAGTCAACTAATCAACCAAGCCCTGAAACTTACTAGTGTATTCAATTATACTATATCTCTTTTTGTATTTCAAGATAACAAGCCTTTTCATCAAATTGGCTCTATTTTGTGTTGTTGGCCACTCATAAATTGTTTCCAATTTCCTCCAAACAACATCAACCATGGATTCCTTCGCAATATAGTGGCACACATTTTGATCCATCCATGACTTAATAGTACCTACAACATTCTGGTTTAGTTGAGTTCATTTTTTATCATTTAAATCGGTAGGACTAGCTTCTTCACCTTTAATGGGTTTATATAAGTGTTTCATGTATAACAAATCCTCAATTCCAGATTTTTAAATACCATAATTCCATGATTTTAATTTAATCATGTATGCCAAAGACTCCTCTATTTCAACCACATAAGTAATAGAAAAAGACAACCTGACACTTTGATACCACTCTGTTGGGAAAGGAATTCACACAAATAGTTACAAATTAAGCAAAAGTAAGGCTTTTTCCCACTTGTGTGATAAAATAGGTTGTGCACCATAAATAAATAGGCAGAAAAATAAACTAAAAAAATTCAAGCAATAAACCAACCACAAGACTCTTCCCCTCTTTGTTTGATTAAAATAGGATGTGTATTGACAACTCTATGAAATACGAATTATCATAGTACTTTTAGACTTAAATCAATAATATTTAGAGAGTTAATTATGTGTTTTTATTGCATTTTAGTTATATTTTGTATGAGCATTCACTCCAGTTTAATTTTAAGTTGTTTTTGAATAATTTGTGCTTAGATTATATGCGTAATTGTAGGTGATAGAAAGCTTAAGTTTTAGGGAAGGAATGCTACTGTAACAGACTTGTAGAAACAATGAAAGAACTTGGCTACAGAAGAATTGAAACAAATCTGGAACATTACAGATGCTATAGTCGTTACTGTAGCAATCTTAGAGCATTGATAGATAAGATTTTGCACGAGATAACTGAAAGATTACAATATGAAGTTTCCAAAAATAGAGGATATGCGCCACACACTTTCGATTGCCTTAATTTTGAGTTATAAAAAGAGCATGCATGAGAAAAAATAAAGGGAAAATCACAAAGAAAAACAAAAGAAAAATAAAAACTAAGAATGATTTGAGGGCTGTAACAGAGAATTTATAAGGAATAAGAAGGAGAAATCACAAGATTAAGCGAATTTTAACTCTTTCTCTTGTTTTCTTTTTTTTTTTTAATTTATTCATGGGAATGTATTTGATGGCTGAAACTATTTTATTTACTATCCTATCACAAATCATGAACTGAATTTGACTGTGGTTGAGTGATAAACGATTTTAATGGATGCTTGATGGACATATATATGTTGCTATGTATTTGCTATAACATTTGTCTTAACTGTATTTATTTCAATTCCCTATTTCAAATGATTACCTCCCCGACAACGGCGCCAAAAACTTTTTGTGCAAATTTTGCTAAACTCGCAAGCACACGAATCTATTGTAGAATAGATCAACGGTGACGAGTATCGATCCCATGAGGAGGTGAATTTTAATTGTATACAGAATAAATTTTCTGAGTTGGTGGTTGGATTTATAATGAAAATGATGTAGGCTATCAATTAATTTAAATTAAAGTTGCGGGAATAAACTATTAAAATGAAGTGTTTAGATCTCCAGATATGTACTCAACATGCACTATCGGCTTAACATTCATTATTAGTACCAATTAAATCATGAAAGGGAATTTTCCACTCCTCATGAACCTTACTCTAATAGATATGGTGCTAAGGGCTTCCTGTGCCAAATAGTAATAACCTTGCCTAGGGAGACGATTATTCCAGCCAATATCCGAACAAGATTATTACTATCTATCAACGAAAAGTCAAAACATCCATATAAATTAGAGGGGAAGAAAAAGTAAATTTACCAAATTAAACCCATAGAGTATGTTGAGACTTCACTTTCAACCCAAGCTTGAAAGGAAATTAGCTACTCATAATTGAACTAGGGGTAAAATGAGAATTTTATTAAAATACGTAGAAAATACAAGATGGAGATGGAATTACAGAAAATGGAGCTCAAAAATAGATTCAGGGGTGTCAAATTAGTGGGGAGCCCCCTTTTTATAGATACACTGAGTAAATCATGGCCATCGAATTAAAACAATTTGGACGTTCAGGATTGCGCAATGTAACAAGTTCTTATTGGATGGAACACATCATCAGGGTTGTCATTCCGTGTACATATGTGTACCGTACGCACACTTTTTCTGTTCACTAACATTCTGCCACGTCGCCGGTCAACGCCACATCAGTATTTTAGTCCAATAAGATCGTGACACGTCATCAGTCAACACCACGTCATCTGTCAACACCACATCATCAGTCAATGCCACATAAGCAGTCAATGCCAAATCATTCATCCAATCAAATGCTGTCAGGTCATCTTATACTGCCACGTCATCATACAGTGTCACGTCATTGTACAGTACATGTAAATAGTGCTGTGAACAGTGTCATGTACTATACCATATATATGAACAGTACTGTATATGTGAACAGTACCCTATTTATCTTTTTAGGCTCTTCCTAAGGTTTTCGACTGTCCTGAGTTTAAAATTACTGTCTGTTTTTCTATCTGATCTCTCGTTCATTGGTACATTTACTTTTTCATTATGTTGACGTGGTATCTTTTGAGTAAATTTACTCAACACACTTTCTACTATTTTATTATGTTGTGCGCGGAATGCAGAAACAAGTGCACCAAATAATTATAAAAAAATAAAAGACACAAAAATTTAACGTGGTTCGGCAATTATGCCTACGTCCATGAGAGCAAAAGAAAAATAATTGTATTACTAATAATTATTTGAGTACAATATTTGAATAACAAATCTCACTCTCTAGAACCCAAATACACACAGTACTCTCACATACACTTGAAAGGAAATACCTCTCAATTGCTCACATTCTCCGATTGCTAACTCTCAACAATTCACTTGAATTGCTTTGAACTTTGAAATGCTTCTCACAAATGTTTTGGGATGAATACAAATGCATTCGGCTTCTCTATTTATAGGCAAAGCTTACAATATGAACGCTTTAAAAAAACTCAATTTTAATGGCTTCGGTGCTGACTTTGGTGAATGGTATGAAACTTCATGCTAGCACATGCACTTTTAGTCAAAAGGTTGCTGGATATGTGCATCTGTTCAACAAAGTGGGCTTCGGTGCTGACTTTTTCAACAACTGATTTTTATTGTAGAAACTAACTGTGGCTAAATTTTCGAGTCGAAGATGGCTGGATATGGAGTGTAATGACTCTAGAAACGCATCTTCTTATTTTAAAAAAAAAAATTCCAGACATTTCTTTTAAACTTCGACAATCATTTTAAGTGTGATCTTTCTAACTTCTTTTACCAATTAGTTTTTCCATTGTCACCGTTTTGCATGCATAATTTTCATGGCTAGAATAAGTTTGGGGGTAAAATTTATAAAAAAAAATAATAAATAAATAAATATTTTGTGTGATCTTTTTACATTAGAGGACATTATAACTTTCAAATTTTAGTATTTGTATTATCTTTGATCTTGAATTATGTTATATTATGTTTCTTACTCTACATGTTGATGTTAAAAACAAATATAAGTTGCTTGAAAGAATGCACATGTCATAATAAATTCCAAGTGAGTTTTTGAGCCTGTCATTTTTCTTGGAAAGTAACCATTTTTGCCCATTCTACATTTAGCTTAGTAGTTTATTGATTTATACATTATCTCTAGATTTCCTTGGAGTTAACATTCTCTAAAAAAAATAAAACAAAAGTGTGTGTTGCCACATCTGAAGGTCCATCTAACTAGTAGATATGGAAGATTATTTAGAACCCTAAAAGATGACAGAAAGGTCATTTTTGGTACGTTTGAGTCTTTCTAGCCAACCTTATTAATATATATCCATAGTTAACCCATTTGAGCCTTAAAAAAAAATCTTTTTTCTTTGGTAACCTATTATCTTGTCTCACTCCAATGTGGAGTATTACCTTATATTTTGTATTTTCCACCACCCATTTATGTTTGAAAATAGAGATAATTTTGCATTCATGAAAAAAAAAGTGCTATAAAAATAAAAAAAATACAATAAAATAAAATAAAATAAAATAAAATAAAATAAAAAAATCAAGTGAAAAGCACCTAACAATCTTCAAAGTTCTCTATTTTTCAAACATATATTTTGTTTTTCCTATTATCCCTTCTTTGTTAGCCACGTCCCTAGCCTACATTACGTCTTAATAAAAGTCCTTCTTGATTTTAGGGAACTATAGTCTGAAATAGAAACTAGTTATATAGGTTGAAAAGATGTGATAGTGCATATTAAAAAAAAAAGGAATGATGAATAGATTGGTTTGATTAGCTTTTTTTGAATTAAAATCATATTGTTTCTAAGCTAAAAGCATACTTCTGTCACCTTGGTGAGAGTGTGTAATATTACTTCTTTATAATTTTCACTCAATTTACCATTCATTGGAGTGATTATTTTTAGGTTTAATTTCTTTGTGAGAGTATCATTACTATCAGTGAAATTTTGGGGTTTGATATATCATTCTTGAAAGTGACTCGATTACTGAAATTGTGAAAAAATTTTCTACACTGATTCATGTGGAGAGTTGATGTAGGGATGATATTTCTTTAGACTGTAGATAATGCTTATACTTTTATTTGATTATTATCATTAGTCTGATTGAGTTTAAATACCACTATTTTAAAAAAAAATCATTTTTGTTTGAGTTTTTTTTTCGCTTAATTTGTTAGGGACTAGCAATAAGCTGGTTGGGGGGTGTGTTGAGTGCTAGAAAGTGTGTATTTATAATGGAAAAAATCATCATTTTACACTCCAAGTCTCACTAACATCCCTACTTTTATATCTTAAAGTCTCTTGTGATTTAATTATATATGTTTTATTTTAATTAAGTATTTTATGTATTCTAAGAGGACATCATGGTCATTTCACAATGAACGAGAGATCAGATAGAAAAACGGACAATAATTTTAAACTCAGGACAGTAAAAAACGTTAGGAGGAGCCTAGAAAGATAAACAGTACTGTTCACATATACGATACTGTTCATATATACGGTATTGTTCATCTATACTGTATGATACATGACATTGTTCACATGTACTGTATGATGACGTGGCACTATACGATGACGTGGCAGCATTTGATTGGATGAATGATGTGACCGCTTATGTGGCATTTACAGATGATGTGGTGTTGACTGATAACGTGTCACGATCCTATTGAACTAAAATATTGATGTGGCATTGACCGGCAACATGGCAGAATGTTAGTAGACCAAAAAAATATGCGTACGGTACATGCATATACACGGAATGAAAGCCCTGATGATGTGTTCCATCCAATAGGAACCTGCCACGTGGTGCACTCCTGAGCGTCCAAATTGTTTTAATCTGATGGCCATGATTTACTCAGTGTATTTATAAAAAGAGGGCTCCCCCTTTTTAATTTGACACCCTTGAATCCATTTTTGAGCTCTATTTTCTGTAATTTCATCTCCATCTTCTATTTTCTACGTATTTTAATAAAATTCTCATTTTACCACTAGTTCAATTATGAATAGCTAATTTTCTTTCAAGCTTGGATTGAAGATGAAGTCTCAACATGCTCTATGGGCTTAATTTGGTAAATTTACTTTTTCTCCCCCTCTAATTTATATGGATGTTTTGACTTTTCGTTGACAGATAGTAATAATCTTGTCTAAATATTGGTTAGAATAACCGTCTCCCTAGGCAAGGTTATTACTATTTGACACGGGAAGCCCTTCACACTATATCTATTAGAGTGTGGTTCATGAGGAGTGGAAAATCCCCCTTCATGATTTAATTGGTACTAATAATGAATATTAAGACGATAGTGCATGTTGAGTACAGATCGGGATATCCAAGCACTTTATTTTAATAGTTTATTCCCGCCACTTTAATTTAAATTAATTGATAGCCTGCATCATTTTCATTATAAATCCAACCACCAACTCAAAAAATTTATTCTACACACAATTAAAATTCACCTCATCGTGGGATCGACACTCGTCACAAATGATCTATTCTACAATAGATTCGTGTGCTTGCGAGTTCAACAAAATTTGCACAACAGCACACACAATTTATTCCAAAATCACCTAATTTATTGTAAATAACTAAAAATAAATAAATATGCAAAATTAAGCTAAAATGCAACTAAAACACATCATTTACTCTCTAAGTAATCATGATTTAAGTCAAAAAAATGCCATTGATAACTCTCATTTCATAGAGTTATCACTTCTCAAGTCTGATTCCATGGGATCTGCAATACTGCTTAAATAGTCCTTTGTACTCACTACCATTATTTAGCTTGACACATTTTAATTTTCGTCATGTCCCTCTCTCAACAAAAGGATGAAAGAACTTAAACGTATTAAGCACCTAATCTTTAGATTTCAAAAAAAAATTCCACACTTTTCTAGAACAATCGTCAATAAAATTCACAAAATAAAATGCACCTCTTATTGATCTATTTTGCATCATGCAAACATCAGTATGAATCAAATCAAGAATTTACGACTTTCTAGATGGAAAAAAGCTTTTAAAAGTTGCTTTGTTTGTTTTCTAGCTAAGTAATGAATACAAGTCTTGAGGGATATACTTGCAAAGCTAGGTAGAAATTATTTCCGAACAAAAGTTTCTAAACCTTTCTCACCAATGTAACAAATTCTTTTGTGCCATGTCTCAATGTCAAAATCTTTTACAGCCATGTTCACATCTTCTTTCTTGTTCTTGGATTCTAATACATAGAAGGTGTCCACTTTTCTCCCCCTAGCCGACACTAAGGAGCCTTTAGTGAGCTTTCATTTTCCTTCACCAAATTAATTAGTATAACCATCATCATCAAGCTTGCATATAGAGATTAAATTAAGGCAAATATCTAATACATGTCTGACATCTTTAAACAACAACTTGCAGCCAATGTTGGTTTCTAAGAAAATATCTTGTATGCCCATAATCTTATATATCTCTTCATTTCCCATCCGAACATGTTCACAGTCACCATTAACATAGGACGTGAAGTAATCATGATGTGCAATAATATGAAATAAAATACCTGAATCAATCACCCAATCATTGGTATGATAAGTGAGATTTACCGCACTTTCATCATAAACAATACTCATATCATCATCAACTATGGCTGCAATGTTCTCTTTGTCATTTTTCTGAGCATCACCCTTTTCTTTCGCCTGCTCTCTTTTCCATAATTTACACTCTTTTAACATGACCCATTTTCTAATAATGAAAGAACTTAATGTTTCTTTTCTGGGTCTTAGATCTTTCTTTAGGGTTATCATTGTTCTGTTGGCGAGAATTCTTGTTTTGGCTTGTACCTCTCCTTTCTTGCTTTTTTAAAACAAGTGCATCCGACTAAGAAGGAACTACTTTAACACTCTTTTTCTAGATTCTTCATTCTGCAGCCTATATGTAACCATATCCAAGGTTAGTTTCTCATTCGGCACTGAATTATTCACTGACACTACTAATATCTCTCAACTATCAGGCAAAGAACTAAGTAACAATAATCCTTGTAACTCATCATCTAAAATGATTTTCATAATAGTCAACTGATCAACTAAGCCCTGAAACTCACTAGTGTGTTCAGTTATACTACGCCCCTTCTTGTATTTCAAGTTAACAAGCATTTTCATTAAATTGACTTTATTTTTTCAGTTGCTCATAAATTGTTTTCAATTTCCTATGGGTTCGTTCAAGTCTTTGATGTATAAAAAATCCTCCATTCTAGATTTCCAAATACCATAATTCTATGATTTTAATTTAATCATGTATGCCAAAGACTCTCTCATCTCAACCATACTATTAATAGAAAAACACAACCTGACGCTCTAATACCACTCTGTTAGGAAAAGAATCCACATAAGCAGTTGCAAATCAAGTAGAAACAAGACTCTTTCCCTCTTTGTGTGATAAAATAAAATGTGTACCACAAATAAATAGGTAAAAAATAAACCAACAAAATTCAAGCAATAAACCAACTATAAGACTTTTTCTCTTTTTATGTGATTAAAATAGAATGTGAACCATAAATAAGTAGGCAAAAAAAAAAGTAAACCAATAGAATTCAAATAATAAACTACCATAAGAGGCGCAGATTTTTATATGGAAAATCCAAAACGAGAAAACTCAGGACCATAGTCCAACAAAATCTTTTATGATTACAACACAAATTTTTCTCTAAATAATACTAGAGGTTAACCACATCAAGAATCTCAATATTCTTGCCTTACAATAACAGCATAATATTTGTCTCTATAACAAGTGGATATCTCAAACAATAGCTAACCAAAAAATAAAATAAAAATTAAGACTAGTAGGATTATAAAGGGCAATACTAAAAGCTTTTCCTCAAAATTTGGGAGAAAATTGAGTTAATCTTGCCTTCCGATCGTCTAATCAAATATTGAAACCCAAACCCCTAAATTGTAATAGTCTGACACTATTCTCTTTTCTCTCTCTATCTCTCATCTTTTTCTTCTCCACTCGTCTTTTAGCAATTTCACAATTAAGTCAACCATTTGCCTTTTAAAGCCACATTTAATGGTAAATTTCATCCAAATCCAAAGCTTAATATTAATTGCACATCAAGTAAGCCTTTTTTAACTTTGAGCTTTTGAGCTTTTGAGCCCCCAAATGAGATGGACCCAACAAATTACAAGCCATTTTAAGCTTAGTTCTGAGTATTGTCCTACAAGTGAGAGAAGCAAGAGATGAAAAGAGTTCTTTATGCTTTAGCAGTTGATAGTTTGATGTACACCATGGTTTGTACAATACCAGATATTGCTCATGCAGTCGGTGTAGTAAGCTGGTTTCTCTCCAGTCTAGGTAGAGAACATTGGACAATAGTGAAGTGGTTTTTCAAATATCTCAAAGGCACTTCAAAGGCATGTTTATGTTTTAGTGGTGACAAATCTATATTACAAGTGTACACAGATATAGATATGATAGGAGACGTGGATTTTAAAAAATCCCTATTAGGAAATTTGCTCACCTTTGCAAAGGGAGTAGTTTTATGGAAATCAAGACTTTAGCAATGTGTTGCCTTGTCTACCACTGAAGCAAAGCATATTGCAATCACTGAAGGTTACAAAGAAACATTATGGATGAAGAATTTTTTACAAAAGTTAGATGTGAAACAAGATAGCTATATTGTGTACTGCGACAGTCAGAGTGCCATTCACTTAGCAAAGAATTGAACATACGATTCGAAATCCAAGCATATTGATGTGAGGTATCATTGGATACGAGCTATGCTTGAGAAGAAAGAGTTGTAGTTTGAGAGGATTCACACAAGGGAGAATTGTCAAATACGATGATAGAGCTATTGGCCAAGGAAAACCTAAAAAACTATGTAAAAAATGGCTTGGTGGTACTCCCTACATGATCTGAAAAGGGAGATTTGTTAGATCCATCTCATTTGGAGGCCTAAAAGTCCAAAATCTAAAAAGGTTTACTTGATGTGCAATTAATATTAAGCTTTGGACTTTGATGAAATTTTCCATGAAATTTGGCTTTAAAAGGCGGGTGGTGATATTTCCACCCCACAAATTCTGTAAATCCACCCCACTTCTAAAAAATAATTATAAAATTTTCACATTACTTTTAAAAATTTTAAATAAAGAAGAATGCTAAGGAATTAATCAATTAAATCTTTCTTAAATTCTTAATTTATTTTTTGTGACTTTTTTTTTGTTATGTTTGACTACTAAGATTGCTTCAGCCTAAATTTAAATTGACTTTTTTATTCTTAAAATGTAAAAGTACACAAAATTTACTTCAACTTCAATATTTTTTTATTTTATAAAAAATTCATGCTTCTAAATGGTCAATTCTACTTTATTAGCATGATTATTAACCTTTAACTAACATTGTATCTTTATGAGTCAATACTCATGTAAATTATTAAGCTATTAAATTTATGTCATTTACATTCAAAATATTAAAAATTATTAGATTTCATTTAAAAAGTTAGATAATAAGTCACAAAATTAAGTACTTAAAGTATTAGATAAAAGAAAACATTATGCTTCAGGTTAAGTAATTTTATCCCATAACGATTACATAATTAAATAAAACTCATATTAAAGCAATCTTTATAGTTAAAAAACTAAGTAAAAATAATATAAGAATGATATAATTGATTAATTATACATATATTGATGTTGATTTGTATTTATAAAAAATAATGTGCATTTATTATAAATATTTTTTAAAAGTGGGGTGGGTTTACACAAATAATGGGGTGGAAATATCCCCACCCTAAAAGGCAAGCCATCTCATTGTGAAATTGCAAAAAGACGAGTGGAAAAGAAAAAAACGAGAGAGAGAAGAGAGAACAGTGAGCGATTATTACAATTTAAGGGTTTGGGTTTCAATTTTTTTTTAGACGATCGGAAGACACAATTAACTCTGTTTTCTCTCAAATTTTGAGAGTAAGTTTGTGGCGTCGCTATCTACAATCCTACTGGTCTTCATTTTTATTTTATCTTGTCGTTGGCTATTATATGATATACCAACTTGTTAGAGAGACAAATATTAGGTTGTTACTAAAAGCCAAGAATATTGAGATTCTTGATGTGGTTAGCTTCTAATATTATCTAAAGAAGAATTTGTGTTGTAATTCCGTTAATATAATGGAAGATTTTATCGGACTGTGGTCCAATGATTTTTCTTGTTTTGTGTTTTTCACGTAAAAATCTCTCTTGTGGTTGGTTCATTACTTGAATTTTATTGGTTTATTTTTTTGCCTATTTATTTATGTTACACGTCCTATTTTAATTATACAAAAAGAGAAAGAGCTTTGTTTCTTCTTAATTTGCAAATACTTATGTGAGTTCCTTTCTAAACATTCATTACATTCATTCATAAGATAATCCCATTGTTGTTGAAGCAATCCTAGATTACATTGTAAAGAGTTTAGATTACCATTTTTTCTTGATTCAATTCTTAGAGATTTAGTGGGACACTACTCTTGGTCAAAGGTTAAAGGTTAAACATTAATTGAACTTAAAGTCAAAGAAGTTAGATTTTCTTATGCATCTTTTCTTTTAAAGAATGCATTTAGAGTCTTTTGGGGCTTAACCATAACTTGAGAAAAAATTATTTTTATAGATAAAGGTTATTAGACCACTAATAATGCAATGACAAAGAATTATTATTTAAAAAAATAAGGGGACATGCAATTATTTTTTAATTTCTAGTAAGTAGAGAGGAAATTCTTTTCTTTCTTTTTTTGAATTTCTAATTTGGCTAGCTATTAACTATTTGCTAATGGCGGAAAAATGGAAACTAGAAATTCATTATTCCAAAATCAAGACAATCATAAAACTAATATTAAAAAAATTGATGTTCAAGATCAAGATTTACCTTCAATTGAGAAGTTCTGCTAATTCGCCAGTCAATCAAGCATCATCCATGGATAAAGAAGTTGATCTTCTTCATTTAAGCATAGGAAAAAAAATCAATTTAATATTTCTTCATTAAATGATAAAGTTCTATTTAGGTCTTCTTCTTCTTCTTTAATTATTTTTTTTAATTATATGACTAAGTGACAATGTACAAGTTTACAGGATGGATATTTTATTTATATTAATTCATTTTAATATAAAATATTGAATATTAAAAATATTTTTCATTCTTTTTACAAAGACTGTGACCCAGGCTAGTTCCTTAAAAGATTTACACTTGGTTAATATAGACTAATGCATACCATTTTCATTGCCCAACATAAATTTATTTTAGTTAATGAAGGCTTGCCAAGCAGTGCATGTAATGTTGCATGCCAAACATGCCCTTAGATATCTAATTACGATTAATTGCTATGTTATCTTCATAAACAAGGCATAATAGGTGCATCACCCGTCCAAATAGAATTTAATTGCTTAGAATACTATTATTTCGAAGTGTATCAATGGGCTTTGTTTAAAGTTTAATTTTTTTTTTTAAAGCTACAACACGGGCAGGATTTTATTTGGCATTTGCCCATGTAAATTTTTTGCCATACAAAATCGCCCCGACAATTGATAAAATTACATTTAATGGAAGCAACATTGAAATTTAATGCTCGTGCACCATGGTTTTCACATTTATATAAATTTTAAATTTGACCCCCTCATTTCTTTTATACTTTGATATAGCCCTCAAAATTTAACTGTTTGCCTAAGTTAATAAATTTTATGTTATAACCTAGTAAAATTTATAATTTCTCTATTACAAACCTTATCAAATCAAAATCCACAATTGGGTGTTTGGATCAAGAATTAACGCATGTGTTGGAGTTCAGTTATGTATGTTCTGACGGTGGAGCATAGAGTTTCCAATGGTCTAGGATAGAGTTTATATGCTACTATTAAATCACGTCATAAAATGTGTTGAGTGCTAGAAAGTGTGTATTTGTAATAGAGAAAATCATCATTTTACATTCCAAGTCTCACTAACATCCCTACTTTAATGTCTTTAAGTCCCTTGTGATTTAATTATATATGTTTTATTTTAATTAAGTATTTTATGTATTTTAGGGGACATCATGGTCATTTCACAATGAACGAGAGATCAAATAGAAAAATGGACAATAATTTTGAACTCAGGACAGTCGAAAACCTTAAGAGCAGTATAAAACGATAAATGGCATTGTTTATATATACGATACTATTCACATATACAATACTATTCACGGCACTGTTCACCTATATTGTACAATGACATGGCAGCATTCGATTGGATGAATGATGTGGCATTGACCACTTATGTGGCATTGATTGATGATGTGGTGTTGACTGATGACGTGTCACGATCTTATTGGACTAAAATGATAATGTAGTGTTGACTGGTAAAGTGGCAGTATGTTAGTAAACCGAAAAAAAGTGAGTACAGTACATGCATATACACAGAATGACAACTCTGATGATGTGTTCCATCCAATAAGAACTTGCGACATGGCGCAATCTTGGGTGTCCAAATTGTTTTAATCTGATGACCATGATTTACTCTTTGTATCTATAAAAAAAGGGCTCTCCCCTAATTTGACACGCTTGAATCCATTTTTTAGCTCTATTTTTTGTAATTCCATCTCCATCTTGTATTTTCTATATATTTTAATAAAATTTCCATTTTACCCCAGGTTCAATTATGAGTAACTAATTTTCTTTCAAGCTTGGGTTGAAGGTGAAGTCTCAGCATGCTCCATGGGCTTAATTTGGTAAATTTACTTTTTCTTCCCCTCTAATTTATGTGGATGTTTTGACTTTTTGTAGACAGATAGTAATAATCTTGTCTAGATATTCGCTGGTATAACTGTCTCCCTAAGCAATGTTATTACTATTTGACACGAGAAGCACTTAGCACTATATCTATTAGAGTGAGGTTCATGAAGAGTGGAAAATTCTCCTTCATGATTTAATTGGCACTAATAAGGAATGTTAAACCGATAGTGCATGTTGAATACAAATTCAGAAATCCAAGCATTTCATTTTAATAGTTTATTCCCACTGCTCTAATGTAAATCATAAGATAGCCTACGTCATTTTCATTATAAATCCAACCACCAACTCAAAAAATTAATTCTACACGCAATGAAAATTCACCTTCTCGTGGGATCGACACTCGTCACCGTTGATCTATTCTACAATAGATTCGTGCGCTTGCGAGTTCAATAAAATTTACACAACAAGTTTTTGGCGTCATTGCCGGGGATGTAAGTTATTTTAATTTGCAGAATAAATTTTTAATTTCTTTATTTTTTTTAGTTGTTTTCTTGTAATTCTTTTTATTATTAAAAAAAGAAAAAAAAAAGTGAATTTGCATTTTGAGGTAGGTATTTGTTTTTCTCTTCTTTAAATTTCTGTAATTTAATTTTCATGTTATTTTTTTTATTTTGTTAATTTAGCAGTTTCAACCGCCTATTAATTTATTTTAATTTGTTTCACCTATTATATATATATATATAGCACTTGAGTTTACTTTCGTAGCAAGATTGTAACAGCGTGATAATATTAGTATCATAATTTCTCCTTCTTCTTTATTTTTATTTTTGTTCTCATCTTTTTTTGTATTCTTTGCATTCATGGTCATAGGTCACAATTACCTAATCTTGAGCCTATAGACTTTGAATTGGAAAAAAATACTTCACATACACAAATACGTTGCAATTAATAATAAAATTGAAATGGATTTGCAATCAGCACCGCAAAAGAGGCCATTTAAGGACCACTTCAATCCCTTAGCTAACTTGAGCAAATCATGCATATGATACCCAAATGTAGCTGCTAGAAGTTTTGAGTTAAAACCTAGTGTGCTAAATTGTCTCCCAACATTCTGTGGCCTAAAAAATGAAGATCTATATAATCATATGAATGAATTCCATGCTATATGTCAAACTTTTAAATATGAGAATTTTTCAGATGATGATGTTAAACTTAGATTATTCCCATTTTCTTTAAAGGATAGAGCTCCTTCATGGTTCAATGCATTGCCTGCTAATAGCATTACATCATGGGAACAAATGATAACAAAATTTTTGAATAAATATTTCCCATTACATAAAACAAATGCTATTCGCAGGGAAATTTCAAAATTTACCCAAAGAGAAGACGAGCAGTTTTTCGAAGCATGGGAGCGATTCAATGGGCTACTCCTAAAGTGTCCACATCATGGGTACGAGAAATGGCACTAATGCTAATACTTTTTAGAGGGATTATTGCCACATGTGCAAGAATGGCTAATGGCAACAAGTAGAGAAGAGCTAATGCCAAAAAGTTCATCAAAGATTTGGGATTTCTTCTAGCGACAAACGGATAATTCCTAACAACAAAGTCTTTCACTCAGGAATACTAAAAGAGTTAAGGGAGTGAATGAGGTTCACCTTGGCTAGTAAAATTCAGAAATTAAAAAAGTCAAAGAGATAGTTGAAGGTCTTTCCCCGACAAATAGCATCGTTAACAGCTACTAAATTGATGGAGCCACATGACCGGACTTATACCCAGATCAAGTCAATGCCATAAGAGTAATGAGAAAGCCATGAAACTACAACCCTTACTCCAACACGTACAATCCTAGATGGAGAGACCACCCCAATTTTTCATGGTCTCAAGGATTCTAACATAATAGACCAGCAGCTCCAACTTCAGCTCCTCGAATGCAACCAATTCCTCAAAATCCTCAAGTCTCTCAGCCACCATTTAGACCATACAATCAGAACCCAAACTATTTTCAACCCAGACCATGGGAGGATGCATTTCAGAATTTTAAGAATCTTTCTCACTCAACAATCGAGCAACAAAACCGCACCATTAATGAACTGCAAAATGAGATAAGAGCAAGCTTCAACTCACAAACCCAATCAGTTTTAAACCTTGAAAAAATGGTGAGACAACTCACTTCTTTAGTTCAAACCTTGACAATGACTGTTTAAAAAGGCAAATTCTCAAGTCAACCAGTGCCTGATCCTAAAGGAGTGCATGAAGCAAGCACCAGTTCACCTCAGTAGTATGGGGAGGTCAAAGCCGTCATGACCTTACTAAAAGAAAAAGAAGTCAACAATAAAGTGGAGATGCCAGTGACAAAAAAAACTCAAATTATACTGGTAAATGCAGAAGACTTATCATCAAATGAGAAAGAAGAAATCAACCCACGAGAATACATTCCCAAAGCTCCATTTCCCAAGAGGTTAGATAAAGCAAAGAAGGAAAAATTCACAAGATTTTTGAAATCTTTAAACAGATAAGTGTTAACATCCCTTTGTTTGACGCTATAAAACAAGTGTCATCTTATGTCAAGTTTCTTAAAAACATTTGTACTAAAAAGAAAAACATTCATGTTTAACAGAAAACATGAGCCTTATACTCTAACATAAAATTCCTCTAAAATACAAAGAGTCAGGCTCCCATATTATCTCATGTAGTATAAGGAATCACACAATTGAGAATGCTTTGTTTGACATAGGAGCTAGTATAAATATGTTACCTTACTCAGTATTTGTGAAACTTGAATTAAGAGAATTACACCCAACTCTAATGGTGTTATAGATTGCAGATCGGTCTATGAAAAAATCTCGTGGTATTGTGGAGGACGTGCTTATACAAGTAGATAAGTTTTATTTTCCTGTTGATTTCATTGTAATACACACTCAACCAGTCTAGGATTCAAGGAAGCATATCCCCATTATCCTAGGACGACCTTTCTTGGCAACTACCGATGCTCACATTAAATGCAGGACTGGAAATATGTAGTTGTCCTTTGGCAATATGACAACGGAGCTAAATATCTTCAACATTGCCATGTTTGTTCTTTGGTCTTGAGTTATGTTACAGCATGTTTGTTCTCTACATGTTAATGTTGGAGACAAATATAAATTGCTTAAAAGAATGCACATGTCATAATAAATTCTAAGTGAGTTTTTGAACCTATCATTTTTCTTGGAAAGCAACCATTTTTGCCCATTCTTCATTCAGCTTAGTAGTTTATTGTTTATACATTATCTCTAGATTTCTTTAGAGTTAACGTTCTCTAAAAAAAATAAAACAAAAAAGAAAAGAAAAGAAAAATGTGTGTGTTGTTACACCTGAAGGTCCATCTAATTAGTAGATATAGAAGATTATTTAGAATCCTAAAAGATGACAGAAAGGTCATCTTTGGTCCGTTTGAGCCTTTGCAGCCAACCTTATTAATATTTATCCATAGTTAACTCCTTTAAACCTTAAAAAAAAAAATTCTTTGATAACCTATTATCTTGTCCCACTACAATGCGGAGTATCAACTTATATTTTGTATTTCCCACCACTAATTTATGTTTGAAAATAAAGATAATTTTACATTCATTAAAAAAAGTGCTATAAAATATATATATATAGATAAATAAAATATAAAAGAAAAGAAAATTCAAGTGAAAAGCACCTAACGATCTCCAAAGTCCTCTATTTTTCAAACATATATTTTGTTTTTCCTATTATCCCTTCTTTGTTAGCCACGTCCCTAACCTACATTACGTCCTAATAAAAGTCTTTTTTAATTTTAGGAAATTATAGTTTAAAGTAGAAACTAGTTATATGGGCCAAAAAGATGTGGTAGTACATAATAAAAAAATGAAAAAAAAAGAATGATGAATACATTGGTTTAATTATCATTTTGTTATTTCTAAGTTGATGGCATATTTCTGTCATCTTGGTGAGAGTGTGTGATATTATTTCTTTATTATTTTCTCTCAATTTATCATTCACTAGAGTGATTTTTTTTGTTTAATTTCTTTGTGAGAGTATCACTACTACCAATAAGATTTTGGGGTTTGACATGTCATTTTTTAAAGTGACTCGATTACTGTAGTTGTGACAGTTTTCTAGACTGATTCATGTGGAGTTGATGTGGGGATGATATTTCTTTATATTAGAGATAATGCTTATACTTTTATTTGATTGTTATCATTAGTCTGATTGAATAAATACGATTATTTTTTAAAAAAAAATCATCATTTTGGTTTGAATTTTATTTTTGCTTAATTTGCTAGGGACTAGCAACAAGCTAGTTGAAGGATGTGTTGAGTGCTAGAAAGTGTATATTTATAATGGAGAAAATCATCATTTTACACTTCAAGTCTCACTAACATCCCTACTTTATGTCTTTAATTCCCTTATGATTTAATTATGTATGTTTTATTTTAATTAAGTATTTTATATATTTTAGGGGACATCATGGTCATTTCACAATGAACGAGATATCAGATAGAAAAACGGACAACAATTTTGAACTCAGGACAGTCGAAAACCTTAGGAGAAGTATAAAAAGATAAATAATACTCTTCATATATACTACGGTCTCTTTTTTAATCGCTTTGTTATATATATCATACATCGCTCACGACATTGTTCACCTATATTGTACGATGACGTGGCATTGTACAATGATGTGGCAGCATTCAATTGGATGAATGATGTGGCATTGACTGCTTATGTGGCATTGATTGATGATGTGGTGTTGACTGATGACATGTCACGTTCCTATTGGACTAAAATGAGGATGTGGTGTTGACCAGCGACGTGGCAGTATGTTAGTGGATCAAAAAAACATGCGTACGGTACATGCATATACACGGAATGACAACCCTAATGATATGTTTCATCCAATAAGAACTTGCGATGTGGCACAATCCTAAACATCCAAATTGTTTTAATCCGATGGCCATGATTTACTTTTTGTATTTATAAAAAGGGGGCTCCCCCCCTAATTTGACACTCTTGAATCCATTTCGTAACTCCATTTTCTGTAATTCCATCTCCATCTTGTATTTTCTATGTATTTTAATAAAATTTCTATTTTACCCCTAGTTCAATTATGAGTAGCTAATTTTCTTTCAAGCTTGGGTTGAAGGTAAAGTATCAACATGCTCCATGGGCTTAATTTAGTAAATTTACTTTTTCTTCTCCTCTAATTTATGTGGATGTTTTGACTCTTTGTAGACAGATAGTAATAATCTTGTCTAGATATCGCCTAGTATAACCGTCTCTCTAGGCAAGATTATTACTATTTGGCATGGGAAGCACTTAGCACTATATTTATTAGAATGAGGTTCATGAGAAGTGAAAAATTCCCCTTCATGCTTTAATTGGCAATAATTAGGAATGTTAAACTGATAGTGTATGTTGAGTACAAATCCTGAGATCCAAGCACTTCATTTTAATAGTTTATTATCGCTGCTCTAATGTAAATAATAAGATAGTCTACATCACTTTCATTATAAATCCAACCACCAACTTAGAAAATTAATTTTACACGCAATTAAAATTCACCTCCTCGTGGGATCGACACTCGTCACTGTTGATCTATTATACAATAAATTAATGCACTTGCGAATTCAATAAAATTTACACAACAAAATATTCTTTTGTTATTCTTTTTTTTAAGAGATTTTATTATTTTATTGTCTTTTATTATATACAGTATTTTATTGATTTAATATATCTGAATTTATTTGTTGAGATATCAAACTGTTGTCAGGTTATTGTGTTGTCTTAATGTGCACTACAGTAAATCTCTTTTCACTATGATCATCTACAATAGGTGATCTAAGTAAAAGTAAGTTAGATCTTAAAAAAATCCATGCACTAAATATTAGTTTAGTGTCAATATTTTTTTACTATGAACATAGTCATCATGTACAATACCTCGTATATTATTAAATATTAGTGAGCAAAGTTTTTTTAAATTTAGAAAAATCATAGTGAACATGTTAGTTTTATGTTTTGGGCATTATCGTAATTGACTCTTGAATCTTAGGTCCTGTTATGGCTTTGAGAATATAAATATCGTATCTAAACTCGATCTTGCCTAAGATGTAATAATATTGGCTAATTTAGCTCTATTTATGAATTTTTGCTTCTCCTATAAAACCAATGTTGGGCCCTTACTGAAAAATTAAGAAACCTAAGGTCTAATTGTAATTTTTCTGAAAATTAGGGACCTAAATGTTTGATACCTTGGCGCCGAAAAAACGCAAATTGCGCCTACCGCAGTGCCGACTCTGCGACTTCCACCAAGCCTCACAAAAAAGCTCTGAGAGCTTTCAAGATTCTAATATCGGGAATTGGTAATTCACCTTCACACTCTTTTAATTACTCATTCACATTGTTTCCATTTTTACAATTCTGAAACCCTAGTTGAATTTTTACTACCCATTTTCAGTTCTTAGTTGGGTTTTGGGTTTTTGCTAAAACTTTGATCATAAAACTTTTAAGTTCACCATCTGGGTTTATTGTGCGGTTCATTTGGGCTTTTTTTTAACCCCCCCTTTTTTTTCCTTTTGTTGAATAATATTAGATCATATGTTTGGTAAACTGAGACTTAAGCCTGTGCTTATGTTTGTTTTAATTGCCAAAAGGTGAAATGCTATGGAAGGGAAATTAATTAAAAGATTTAAAAATTTTATTTTATTCTGGACATGCCTAGAGCATTGAATAATTTTACCTCAAAGTTTCATACTAGGAATTTGATGGTCTGTTTGGGGAAAAAAGTTAATCTTTTCTGGAGAATGGGTTACCAAGATTTTATTTTATTGTATTTTTTTATTTTTTATTTTTTAAGTTTCTTGGGAGAAAAAGATGACTGAGAAAATAATACAACGTATGGGTGTGCTTAATTTTTTATATGTTATATATCATCTCTAGTTTTGGACTTGGCTTGGGTGCTAAAGCTATAAAGGAAGTGCATTTTTTTCCCCTTTTTTTCTTTTGATAAGAAGTGAAAAGTGAGAAATTTGCATAATTGGACAGTGACATGAATGCATATCGGAATTTCTTGGACTTCTTTGATAAAGCTTTGAGTGTAAACCTGAGTCTTGGTATTTGCTTTTCTAATACAGATATTAATTTGAGTAGAGTTGCACTTGGAAAGAACTGAAATGATGTCTGCTTCAGATTTATGTGCGACTGAAGACACAGTCCTTTTATTATTGGATTACTTGGTTGATCCATTGCTACCAGCAAGACCTTCCTCGCAAGATACTCCATCTGAATCTCTACAGCAGTCTGTTGCAAAACAGGTGGTCTCTTCGTGCTTTGTTTGATCTTGCATTTTGGCTTCCCCTTTTTAAGGCTTCATTGCAACTCTTCTCAAACTATCATGTTTGTTTTGGATTGAATGATTAACTTTCTTGTTTGTTGCATGCTATTGTTATTCTGAAAGCAGTGTTTCTATTTCGTATCTTTTTATTTATTGACTTTAACATCTTCGGAAACTATCAGATTATTTATATTAACTTTATTATTCTCTCTTTCGTAAATCATGTTGCGATATGTTTCTAAATGTTTTTTGGTTCTCTTGGTGAAAATGATACTGGAGTTGTATTTTATGAGCCTCAGTGGAGCAGATTTAAGTTCGTTACTTGAATGTCCATCTAGTATCATTCTGTTATGCGAGGCTTTGCACGATTTTCATTTGTTTTCGGAATGAAGAAAAATGCATGTCTATCTGCTTTCAGATATACAAAAGCCAGTATTTATTCCTTTAGTTAATTCGTGACTTTTGGGGGCATGTCATGATTTGGATTTTGGATACTTCTTGTGGCTATTAGGTGGTCAACTGGTAAGATCTCCTGGGGTGAGATTTAGGTAAATTCTGCAGCATTTAGTTTACATTTATGTACTATTTAAAATAAATTAATAATTAAATAACATAAAGTTATGGAAACATTAGCTAAGTTAGATTGCTGATAGAGCCAAGGGAATATTAAGCTAAAATGTGATCCTCAGTCCCCTTATACTCCCAAAATACTCCCAAAATCAAATTCTCTTCTTATTGCTTGCAACATAATGCACTCAACAGAAAAGAATTTTTCCAAAAACAGTGATTAGAGTCTTTAACAACCGTATTGAAATCCCATCCATTTTGATACCATCTTTACTTTGAATAAGAGAATGTAATAAGCAATCATATCTAACTAGTTAGAGCTTATGCCCTTAACTATTAGCTTAAGGTTTGAGGTTGAGTGGTTACTCAAAGGTTGTAAGTACAAAACAAACCCATCATATTAACCAAGTTACATTGTGTTACTTGCAGTTTTGCTTGTGTTAGATCCATGTGCCATGTGTTGGAGGCTGTATAAGAGCTTTGATTGAGTGGTGATGTAGCACAGACCTTCAACAACCATTTCCCTAAGAAAGCCTGGCACTTATTTTTTTTTATTCCACACTTAATTCACAAAATTTGAAAAGTGTCTCCCTGTTTTGTCGATGATCCTTGACCTTGCTATTTAGAACCTCTTATTAAAGTTTTCAATTCCATTTTGATCTGTTCTTTGAATCTTAAAAAGAAATAAACAATGAGAAGGCAAGCTAGACAAACATATTTCATTAATGGGTTGCTATCATTGTCACATCAGCCAATAACTAGCCATGTCAAGTAAAAACTTGAAGATTTTGAGGGCCAAATTAGAAACTTAACTGTAAATAAATCAAGAAGTTTTGTGCTACTCTTTTGGCTTTATTGGAGAATGTTTCGGTTAATGTTGTGGTAGAGGATAAAAGAATTCAGAAGCTAAGTCCTTCAAGAATCTTTTCTTGTAAATCCTTTTTCGATAAGTTGATTGATGATCAAGTTCTTTTGAACTTTCAGCCTGCCCATATAATTTGGAAAGCTAAAGTCCCAAGTAAAGTTCAATTTTTTGCTTGGTCATTCGCTTTTGGTAAACTTTGTACTGGTAACATTATTCAAAGGCAGAATCCTAATGTGTGTTTGTCTGCTTGTTGGTGTGTCATGTGCAAGAGAAATGGCAAAAGTACCGATCATTTGTTTTTGTATTGTCACAATGCTGTCCAGCTGTGGAATAGATAGTTTCAGGCAGCCAAAATCTCCTGGGTGATGCCAGCTTCTGGTATGTCTGTCCTTTCAGAGTTTATTTATGCTTTTGGGAAAGGTGAAAAAGCTAGAGTGCTTGTGGAAATGTTCAGTTGACCACGTTTTGGGTGATTTGGATTGAAAGAAATAGAAGGATTTCTGAAGATTCAGAGGAAGATATCATATTTTTGTGGGAAAGAGAGTGATTATTAGCTTCTCTTTGGGCCTGGCTTACTAAGGAATTTCAAGATTCTTCTTTCTTCCCCATTCATCTGAACTGAGAAGGATTGTTGGCTTAATTCTGTGTTTTTTGTTATGTTTTTGTTGTAAAGCTTTCATAATCTTTTAGATCCTATGGTTATATTGTCATTTGATTAGCATTCAACTGTATAGATCTTCTAGTGATCTTTTGGGAGCTTCTTTCTTTGTGGACACCTTGTTCACATTTTGTAATTATTGACCTTATTAATACTAATTTCTTTGTTTCCTATCCAAAAATAAATAAATAAATCAAGTTTAGCTAATACCCACTGCATTATTGTTTAATTTAAACACAATACATGCCAATAAAAAAAAAATCCAGTAAAATAGTTTTGCTTATTTGTCAGTCATTCCAATGGTAGGTTATTATGGTTTACTCTTTTTAACATTTTTCATTTTTTTTTTTGGTATATTTATCTCATTCAGGTACATGCTGTGGTGTTGCTATACAACTATTACCACAGAAAACAACATCGGCAGCTGAAATTTGAAGGTTTTGAGTCATTTTCCAAATTAGCTGTGGTTCTGAAGCCAACTTTGTTGGCACATATGAAGCTTTTGCAAAGATCCAATGATTCTGAATTGGATGACCCAGACAAACAGCTTTCAATGACAGAGAAGAAAATTATGGATGCATGTGATATATCCAACAGTTTAGATGCATCAAAAGATACTCCAAGCACAGAGGGGTGGCCAATTTCTAAAGTTGCAGTTCTTTTAATTGACTCAAGGAAGGAGAATTGCTTTTTGAAACATAGTTACATGACTGAGGGGGTTTTTTCACTGATTGAAAAAGATTTGGATGTCTCTAGTTGCATCTCAGAAGCTATGTCAGAGGGAAAACAAAAAAGGAAAAACATAAAAGTTACTAGAAAAGTTTTTGAAGATGCTGTGAATGAAAATACCCTTCAGCAAGTTGCATTTTCAGCTGTTAAGGAAGCAACAGGTATGCTATCTTCTCAATGCATCACATAGATAGATAAATAAATCAGTAAATGTGGACGTACAGTTGATATAAGATCTATTGATAACTTTTTCAACTGCATAAATGGTAAAAACATTTCTCAGTTAGCATTTTTTTGGTGATTATATGAGAGAAAGAAACTTGAATGTGATTCAGTTGCCTCAAATAATGTTTCAGAGGATTGGCATTTAGAGCTGTTAAACTGAATAATTTGATCATGCTATAAGAGCTCCACGGTAAACTACCTGTTCCTGTGTTGGGAGAGACTAAATGGAAGGCCTGGATAATTTTGAAACACTTCTATTTGGAAACTTGTTTATTTCCTCAATTGATTATATATTGACTATTAGACATCTGACATGAAGCATATAAATTCCCTTTTGGAAGCAGCAATTATTAGGGTATTCTGGGCAAGTTAGTCTGCTGTTACAGTTGTTTCAGCTATAAACAATGTATTTAACTTTTAAATTCATTCAATGACTTAGTTTTTGAGGATCTTAACTTCTGGAGTTTTATTTCATTTGCACTTTCACTGGACCAAGTTTTCAACATTCAAACATTATGAATTAATTAACTGTCTATGTCCCAATGAATACTGAGATACCCTGGCCTCCCCTATCAAATGCTGTGTCCTTGACTGGTTTTGAATACTTTATAATTATATTTTTGCTCTTTTGTTTTTACACTTCAAAAAGACTTGCTGATGGTTGAATATGGTTCTTGTAGGTGGAAAAGGAATTAATCAAAACGAACTTATCATTATCAGGAGTGATGTTGCATATTCTCTAAGTAAGGAAAAGACAATGGCTAGGTTTTACATAATGCAATGCAAAGAGCCCAAAAATGATGATGCTTTTGAAACTCCAATTAGAGAGGCTATTGACAGGTTTGGTTCTAATCTACCCTTTTTTAGTCAGCATGTAACAACTCTATTTTTGTTTTTTAAGTCTTGTTTGTAGACTAGATTTATCCACTGGCTATTTTTTATCAAAATTTATTTTTATTTTAAGTTGTGCTATGTTGCTTTTAACATTTAAACTTTAGTAGCCATTGCATTGCATATGGATAGTGTTACCTGCTGGACAAAGAAATGACCAAAAGAAGAAGTTTTATTTATTTTTCTTTTTATAGGGTTGACTCAAATTTATGACTAAGGATGTGGTTTAGCTACAGCCTATATATAACTTTAAATGAAGGATTTGGTTTAACTAACAGCCTATATATAACCTTAAAAGATGATGTTAGAAACTTACTTTTGGTGGTTAGACTTGACCACAGAGAATGTTGCATAGTGGTCCTGCCTCATTGCTGCTATTTTCATTAGGTACCAATAAATTGCTCTCATGGTCATGGCTGTTGTCATACAATATGTACTTGCTATCATGATGTGAAAATTAACAACTAAAAATGAAATTAATTGAGCTGTAAGCATTAAGGTTTTGACAATTTTTACATCTTCCTAGCCATTAGAGTCATACAGTTTGAATCTGTGAACTACATTTTTTCTGTTGGTTTCTTCTATCATCAGAGTGGTAACACTGTCCTTGTCTCCAAACAAGTTGTGTGTTTGTGCTTATATGAAACTGTTTAATAGCTTGGGACATCATAAACTATGATTTTCCCTTGTGGAGTGTCTGCATAGCTCAGGGGTCGGACACTTGTTTCACTGCATTGATCTGATCCTCATAATAACTGAAAGAAAAATAAAATATATATTTTTCTTATACTCTGTGAAGAGTGATTGAGCTTATCCTCATAATTACTGAAAGAAAAAAGAGATATGGTTTTTGGATGATTATTTGGTGGTGTTTTGAATCTCCTCCTTTTGCTATTCTAACTAGAAGAAGCATCATGTATGTTGCTTCTCCTGAAAGCAAGGATAACAATAAATAAATTTTGAATTAGTGGATTTGCAGAAATAGTTCTTGGACCTCAAATGGGTACAGTAGAGGATTACAAATGATTAAGATTCTGATAATTTATTATTCCAATTTGCTGCAAGTTTCCTGATGATCTTGTTCTTCAACTTAAGTGGTTTGCAGGGCCCTTTAGTCACAAATAGTTCTGGGAAATGGACAGTTACTCAGGTTGTTGATTACTTTCATCTGCTTCCTTATGCTGGAATAATGTCAGATTGGCTTTCTAGGTGCGTAGTTTTTCTTATCATCCCTATTTTTTGGGATATAAAACTTAAAACTCATCTGCATTGAGTGGGTTCTGATAAAAAATTTTCAAGTCTTATTTAATTGGTTTTCTATTCTCATTAAAAATGAATTACACTCAAGGAGCTTGAAGCTTTTTTTGGTAGTCTGTCTTCTTTGTGACTGCTTTTAAAATAAACCATATGAGACCTAGTAATTTATCCTACTGGCATGCCAAAGAAATTCAGAATACAACTTAGCAAGCTTTCAACATTGACTCTTCGAAGCTTTTACTTCTTGTGATGTATGACCAATACCTGACAGTTTGGGCAATACTGAAGCCATCAAAGTCAGGAGAGTATGGACCGAAACAAGGTATAATTGGTGGGTTCACTTGACTAAATATGCATTGTTTGGATGCCGAAAATTTCAAACTAAATAGTCAATATTCACGATCTCATTGGTAGTTGCATTTTGGGCAGGGAAGCAGTTTTCTTTGATCACATAAAATTGAATATTTAAAAATCTGAATCACGTTCATTTGAAAGGGATTTTTATTCTCAGCCCTACAACTCTTCCAAATTGTTGGAACCAATCTGCATTCTTACAATACATGGAACTCTTTCATCTCTGTAATATCTATGTTCAATCAGGAACACCCATTGAGGAGAAACCTTTCCTTGTCTGTATCATCTTATATTTCTCTCGATTGTGCACACAATGTTGGATTTCCTCATAGAGGTTCAACCCTTGCAATTTTTATCTTGATTTTTTTTTCCTTTGTCTGGTCAGTTCCTCTCTCTCTCTCTCTGTATCTTATACTATATTTACTCACTAGAGTGGGGTGAGGAGTGTCGATTTCTCCCACTCCAGTGTTTACTTATGTATTTTAAGAGAAGAGTGGAAATCCCACTAAGTGGTCCCCACCCATTTTTGGAGTGAAGAGCAAGATTCCCACTCCCACCTCTTTCTTTTTTACCCTTCTTTTATTAAATTTAATATAATTATGTTTAATAAAATAAAATAAATAATGTTATTTAGTTAAATAATATTATTATATTATTTTATAAATTACATTTATTAAGAATAATACTATTAAACTTATTTAAATATAATATTATTATATTTAGTTAAAAATAATAATCTACATTGATTCTAAGTTAAAATTACCTAAAAATAATATTATATTATTCATAGAGAATTAAAAATATTACTATATGCCATCTTTATTTGAAAATATAATACTATTATATTTATTAAAATAATAATATTATATTTATTAAAATAATAATATTATATTTATTAAAATAATAATATTATATTTATTTAATATTAATAATTAATAATAAAAAATAGTTTATTCTAAGAAAATATTAATTTTGTACTATATTATTAATAATAATGTTTCATTTGTGTTGCTATTATCAATAATTTTTAATTTGCATAATTAAGAATATTAATAATTATTATTATTAATTTACAATCTAATAAAATATGTATTTTATCTTTCAGATATATTTTTTATTAATGTGGTAATTAAAAGCTACAATTCTTTAAATATGGGTAAAACTATAATTTGAAATTATTTATTCCAAAGTAAACACATAAATTGGATTCTGATTTCGATTTCATACTGTCATTTCAGTGTAAGTAAACAACCTCCCACTCCACACTCCTAATCCTAGGATTCCTACTCCTCGGGATTCTCACTTCAATCTAAAATGTAAATGCTACCTTAACTTGATTTGTCCTTTTAATTTGACAGGTTTGGTTGGTAAGTCATCACCTATGACTGCTGGTAAATGGTTTCTATTGGATGGTTTCCTCTCTCCCTCTGTTTCTGTCTTTAGGGAATCTGTTCATGTTGAAGAGATAGATAACTTCGTGCATCAGAGGATCATTTCTCCTTTAACAAGAAACTATTGATCGATAATTGATGAGAGAGCTTTTTTTGTTAGATATGCTCTTCCAGGAACTCTGCTGGTTCTTTATCCCCAGTCATCTTATATACGGAAGCATTCATAAAATCAACCCATTTTCTAGAATCCTTGTATGACCTTGCCGTACCACAGAGTTTAAGCCTGTTCAGCTGCTATATTAGTTGTATTGACCTGGTTTAGCTGGATTGGTAGAAATGGAAGGCTTCAGTAGTTCTATCCATTTAAGAAAGCATACATATTCATGTTACTATTATTTTAATTATTGCAGTGGCATCATTTTCGACTTTTGATCTTAGAGAGTGTACTGGATCTGATTTATTGATTTGTTATTCTTGTGCTGTCCAGAGAAGCGCTTTCCTATAGTTCTAAAGATAATCAGTCAGCATCGGGAAGAATAAATGTGACTAACTCTAAGAGGACAGAAGAACCTCATCAGCCAGAAATTCATGATAACCAAGAAGGATATCATGTAGGGAGCTACATAGAAAAGTTTACTGGAAGCAGTGCAAATACAAGTACTAAATCACCAATGCAGACCAACAAGAAAAGATTACGGACCAACAAGAATGGATGTTCCATAAATGGGTTATCTGGTGATTGTGATGTGCCATGTAGTGTGAATGTGGATGCTCCTCCAAATGAAGAAATGGGCAATAATACTGACACTACAGTCCAAGTTGATGATCACCAAAAAACAATGACGTCCTCTTTAAAAAGTGATTTAAATGGCACAGCCGGCAGTAACACTAAGGTTTGATTTATTTATGCTGTTCAGCAACATGATCTTTAGCATAACATTATTTGTTAACTTTTCTCCTAAAAATGATTTTGATCATTGAGCTAGTCTAGAATTGTGACAGCCAGCAGTCACATTAAGGTTTGATTTATTTATGCTGTTCAGCAACATGATCTTTGGCATAACTTTATTTGCTAACTTTTCTCCTAAAAATGATTTAGATTATTGAGCTAGTCTAGAATTGTGTTTGTGTGTGTGTGTGTGTGTGTGTGTGTGTGTGGATCTTTAGCATAACATTTTTTGCTAACTTTTCTCCTAAAAATGTTTGTGTGTGTGTGCGCGCATGCTGTTTGTGTGCGCACGCGCACACGTGTGTGTCCTTGAATTGGTATCAATGGTTTAACATGCAGATTGCTAATGCATGTAGAATAAACAAGTTTGAATTGGCTGATGAAGAAGGTTTGTTAAAAATATGAATGGACTGATGAACATGCGTAAAAGTTTATAATTAGGAATCTAAGCTAAACTCATGGTACAGGAATGAGTCCCATCATATTGTGTTTAGGGACCTCCTAAAGAAAGATTTTGTTTTAGCTTCTCTCTCTCTTTTAATCATATTTAAGTCATGTGAGCCAATCTTTGGGTTTGCAGGTTGAGATAGCTGGCTCAATGAGGACACCTTGCATTACTGAATGCAAAGGTGAAAATTCTCCAAATTTGAAAGCTACCAGTGATATGATCCGTTCAGATGAATATGACAAGCCAATAGGAGATTTTGCTGTGGTCACTGATCAATCCTACTCCAAAGATACTGGCAGACTACAAAACAGCATAGCCTCAAAGGGAAAAAAGTCACAAACTGCATTGAGAGTTCTTCTTAGCAGGAGGAATGAATTGGTATGCTTCTTTCTTTTGACTCATGCAAACAATGATTTGGATGTGTTATTCTTTTGAATGATCTTGCACACAGATAGCAGGTTTATAATTTCAATGTAGCTTAATTGTGTTCTGTACATGAAGCTAGTGCTGCATTCTGTCGTGACCCCACAATAGATGGAAACAGGGTAAATCCTGAACTTGTAAGGGTGAGCATGCAATATTTATAACAAGCTAGTCTCTTGGATTTTGAGGGTGTCACATGATTGGGTGGGGGAGAATGCCGTGGCTGGTATTGGAAGAAAATAAAGTGGATGTTGAGCTCATAAAGGACTATCAGCAATATGACCTATGAAGCTAGTTTCTAAGATGGCAAATGCCACCTCTGACAAATGGCAATGGCATGGAACCTAGCAAATAACGTGATTACACGGTAGAAATCCACCGACTCTAGATTGTGTCTTTTTGTAACTTTCATCAAGCCCTTTCCTATCAGCTTAAGCAGTAACTGAACCAAGCATTGATGTTAGTTTGACTGTGTTTTGTTATAATCGAATTCTCCCTATCATTAATTAAACAATATCAAGTTGTATTTGTGTTCACCTCGCGTGTGTTGCACATGAGGAGGGCATGTAGAGCTTAAATACTATACTTGGGCCTTACCGATCAACTTAAGATTTTAGATCAAGTGTATATCTAATTATATTTGATGTATTTCGGGACATTGCATTGTGTTCCTAATTGAATCTATCTAGTGGAGTCTTGCATAATTTAATTTTGTCCTGCTTCCATATATTTGCCTTAGACAAATCATCATATGGCATCTTTACTTGTGTTTGCAGACTCTCCAACAGCGTAATTTAGAGGATGATATTGCCTTGTGTGATAAAAGGATCCAGACCATTCTGAATGGTATGTTTATGCTTTAATGTTCTTGTTCTTTGTTTCATCCCTTGTTTCTTTTCATCTTATTTTGTTCCTTTTCTATTTTATATGATTTTTTTTTTAAAGTATCAGATGACATATTATCAAATTGGATGAATTGCATGTATTCTGGTTTTGTAGAGTAATTTCTTTGAACTTTGAACTATTCTTTAGTCATGTACAATTATGGTTGGTTGGTTGCCGAGGAAGAGAAAGAAAGGAGTGGGAATAGATTTTGGGAGGGGCTCTAGTCTGGAGCAGTTTATCTTTTCCAACTAAATTTAGGAATTAAGGGTCAGTATCTGATTTTTATTCTATAGGACTCTTTACTTTGGAAAACAATCCCCATGCTCTTAAATCTCAACCTGAAGTCAGTTAATATTTTGTCAATTTAACCAAAAGAAGACTTGGCTCCTGGAAAGTATTATCACTTGAAACCTATTAAATTAAAGGAGAAAAATTCAATATCTGGTGAAAATGCATTCTGGATTATCTTGATTTTAACCCCTTGAATGATTATTCCACATGGATATTTGTTTGTCCAACTTAAACGGTCAAAAACCTGCTCACATTTATCTCATCAGAGGAGTTTCGGGATTTGTCACAGCTTTGCTTGTGACATATAAATAACATTACCTTTTACCTCTTTCTATGTTATTGCCATAGGCAGTGATGATGATTTGGGACTAAAGATAGAATCTCTTGAAGAAGATAGCAATGACATTTACCAAGGAAGTCTTACCCATGAGCGGATTTGTCAACAGTTTGGGAACCAAAGCTCATCTCAGTCTATCGAAATGAAGCGATTGTCAGAGGCTGTTCTCATCAATGAAAATTCATGTCAGGCAAGTTCTTTGGTTAGATTTCTAATTTTGTTTCCTTCCCAATGTTTTTAGAAGGATCTTCAGATTTATTGTCTTTGGTTATTCTACTTTGTCATTTTGATCTGAGAGGCCTTAGAAGTAGTATTTTGCTTTTAAATTCAACCAAATTTTTTCTGGGTTTGCCACAAAGGAAATATTAGAGCTTTTCTAGGGTGTGCATAATCATGTCACAAGTAGTATTTTCTGCTATGAGCAAATGTTTGCTTCTTTCCTTGCTAGTATGCGTATCATCAAGCACATCTGCTACAGAAGTAAATCAGTGTTGGTTTATTTTTTTAACCCATTCTTAACAAAGAACAAAAATGGGAGAAAGAAGGGAGAAAATAAGCAAAACTTGCATTGGTATAACTCATGTATGCACAGGATGCTGTTGCATGAAGTCTTGTGATCAGGGATTCTTGATCACAAATCTCTGTTGCCTAGGTCAAGTCTAAGAGTCGGTGTTCGAGCTCTTCCATATATGCGTCTACAGCACTCACCCATCTTTTGCTTCTTTAAATTCTGTACCTTTCCAGGTATAAATGAATGATGTTTTGATATCTCTCATAGATTTTTAATTTATTTTGTTCATTCAGCAGGAATTGGATGGTATATGCAATAAGAACAATTGGATATTACCAACATATCGCGTATCTCCTTCAGATGGTAAGATCCTTTAAACCTCTATATGCAACCTGAAAAAGAAGAAATTATAATTACTTTTCTTAGTTCTGTAATGCTCTACCAATAAACTAAGTATGCCAATAATTCATCTCACAAGATCTAATTCCAGATCAAGCGTACCGTTTTAGTAGTTTTGTTTATTACCATAACACTATTTGATATTGAGAGGAGATAGATATAGGAGAGCTGGTTTTTATGACAGTAACCATATGTCTCCTGGGATCGTTTTATCAATGTACTATGATGTATCTTGAATATTCCAGTTAAAGTTATCATTGAGTATGTATTATAAGCTAAATCAAAATTTTATTGCTGGAATTTAACTAATCTGATTTGTTTTCCCATTTAAAGGTGGATTCCAAGCACATGTAACCATGAAAGGAATTGATTTTGAATGTTCAAATGCTGGTGACCCACGTTTGAATCCTCGTGAAGCAAGAGAATCGGCCGCAGCACAGATGTTGGCCAAGCTGCGTCGTATGGCAAGTCAGATCCAGTAACTTTCTGCTGGTTTAGTTTAGAAGCCTAGGAACAACATGAATGGTAGATGCCTGCGTACATAGCTCTCTTTTGTCATTAGCCTGGGAAGTCATTTTGAAATATTTATTCAACAAATGGACTCCGACTAGCTTCAGGAAAAGTCATATTTAAACACCTCTCAACAATTGGGTTCTTACTAGCTTCATTTATGATATGGCCGGTATATTTGTGCTTTTTTAATACAGTTAATGTAATAGCCTGAGCGAAAGTTCCAAGTAGACTTTGAATAGTTCAAAATTTATAAATTAGCCCAATTGCTCTGTCGATGGTGACATGGGATGTCACTGTTAATATCAAAGCAAGGAGGGGTTTAGTTTTCATTGTTGTAATATTATATGTGTGTGTATATAAATAGTAGAAAAAGGAAAAGATACCTTACCAATTTTGATACTCCCTTTGGTTCTTAGTGGAATAGGGTCTAAATGAGTAGAGCAACAGAAAAGGGGATTCGAAGGTTTGGCTAAATGTATAGAGACTCCTTTGATCTTAGAAATGGTGATAATTATACATCTTAACTATAGCGATTCAATTGTATTACATCTGGATATAATTGTCGGGTGTTGCGGATTTTAAAGTTAAACAGTAGCGTCATAATTATAATCATAAAGTTTTCCCGTTCCGGAAGACCATCCACACACCCAGCAGCAGCCAAGCCGTTGTTGTATAGGCGGATAGATAACACAAAAGCTTTCCAAAATCCTTGACTCTACTCCATGAGCATGGAGAAGCATTTTAAAAAGTATGACAATAGGTATTAGGACTTTTGTGAGTTTCCAAAACCCTTACCCATAAAGTGGAAATAGATTTTCCTAAACCTAGCTAGTCGGATAAGGATTAGGGTTTGATGAGTTACCATCCGGCGAAACCTTTTCAAAATCCTTCCTCCACTACTGCGTGGGGGGGAATAAGAATTCTTCTTACAAGAGTGTGAGTGTCCTTTCCTTATCATCATCATCATCATCCTCAATATTATCAGTGGAGAACCAGAAGAAGAAGGAGAGTCATTGTTTGTCATTATCATCCTCATCATCCATGCAGATAGAGAAAGAGAAAGAGAATCGTGGGTCATTGTTTCCTGGTTATTTCCAAAAATCTTCTGGGGAGCATAAAATGATTTGATGAGGAGGTTGAGAAAATGATTGATGAAAAGTGTAAGAAAATCAAGGAGGAAATAGACAAGTAAGAGAAGATGATGATAAGAAAATCGCGGACGACCATTGGGACTAACCACGACGCCGATCTGAAAAACAAATTTACCTAGTGAATAATAATAACAATAATAATGTTAAGAGTGCTTGTGGAATGCGACAGGTGCGGCTTCATCGACGAATCATCCACCAGGACTAGCTCATCATCATCATCAAAATCAAAGTCGCATGACGATGACACCACCAAATCCTGCAAATTTATAACGATTACCTACCATTTCAAGTGCCCCAGTTGTTCGGCCGACAAGTCAGTACTTGAACGCAAGCAGCAGGAGGACGCCTATCACCTTTCCGAAGGCGAACGGATCATATTTCACCCCCTCTGACCTCACTTGATCAGACTTGCTTATGTATGCATGTATGTATGTATGTACATATATTGGCACTTCCTGC
Organism: Luvunga scandens; assembly: GCA_030449905.1. Classification (NCBI taxonomy): domain Eukaryota; kingdom Viridiplantae; phylum Streptophyta; class Magnoliopsida; order Sapindales; family Rutaceae; genus Luvunga; species Luvunga scandens. Next base: position 721,537 of record JASUUG010001064.1, on the reverse strand, counting down.
AGATATCTATGTGGTGATGATGCTCTCCAATCTTTTTCCAATGATATTCCTATATCATTATCGTCTGTTAGCTAGGCTTTTTTTTATAACAATTTTAGTTCAATTTACACTAATTTATTTATTAAAATAAATCAACCACATGTTTTATTGTTTATTGATTAATTTGATACATCTATTTATTATTTGTTATCGTCTATTTACATGCTCTTAATTTACCTTCTGTTTTCTGTATATTATGCATGTGTATATGTTATGTTTCTAATTTGTGATCAGTACTAAGATGCATATTATCATTTCTGTTTCTGCTGGTGTTTATATGTAAGACGGTGCACGTGTGGAATCAATTTGATGATGTGTGCGCTTAATTAATTTGCTTCAGCATAACACTCATCTCTGTACCTTGTCAATAATTAATTTGCACATATGCAACCAGTTGTTTGAGGAGTGTAAACAGCAAGCAGAAAAGGCCGCCTTCCAAGTGCATTATCATGAACACAGACGTACCAATTTGTGAATGGATAAAAAAGTAATGTTTCAGGATCTTTTTCTAGAGGCAAGATAGGTGAACGATACATACGATACGATAGGAAGTCAATTTTTGAGAATAATTTTCAGAAAGTTCAATAGGAAAATCTAAAAGACATTCGATTATTTGTGGACTCAATCCCTGTTAATTCCTAACTTATTTTCTTAAACTTAAACTTATTAGGATAAGTTTCCAGAAAAAAAAAAAAAAAAAAGGAAGTTTCTAACTCATTCTCCCAAACCTATCAGGGTAAATTTGAAAAAAAAATAAAAATAAAAACTTAGTAGGATAAGTTGATATAGTTTCACAAGCAAGGCAACCGCATATATAAGAAGGTTGCCCTTTGACGCATGCAGGAGGCAACCCGTCGATCTTGAGAGAGAATTACACAACGCGCAGCTAGCTTTCCAAGATCCTTCACCGCTACATAACATGGGGAAGGAGAATAAGGATTCTTGTTATAAGAGGAAGAACAAAAGGAGTGGTAAGAGTGTGCTTTCCTCAACATCAATGGACCATGCGGCATCGGAAACCATGGATCAAAATATCATTAGAAGGGGGGCGAGAACCGCCAGTACGATCTAAAAAAGAAATTTACCCAGTGAATAATAATAATAAAACTGTTGGAGTGCTCGTGGAATGCGACAACTGCGGCTTCATCGACGAATCCACAAGGTCAAAGTCCAAGTCATCATCTTCATCTTCATCTTCATCTTCATCTTCTCAAGGCAAAGAAGAAGACGTCACCACCGCTAAATCCTCCAAAGTTACAAATATTATTACCTACTATTTCAAGTGCCCCAATTGTTCGGCTGAGAAGACAGTACTTGAACATGAGCAGAACGACGACGACGACGACATTGAGGAAGAGGGTGACGCTTGGAGTGATAATTGGTCGAATATCAAGATTTGGACTCCCGAGGTCTCTTTCAAACTCCGATTGATCTAAAACTGATATATATCGGCTGACTGCATTAGATTAGATTTATTTACTTGTATGTTACATTGCAATATGGATCGGTTTGTTTATCTCATCACAAGTTTGCTGGGGTGGACCTATTTTTGAGAAACAAGGTCTTAATTGAAATTAGCCACTTCCCGAAAAATTTGCGTTTTACTTCTCTCTAACGAGTGTTTTTTTTTTTTTGGGGGGTATTATGACAATTCTCAAGTTTGTTGTGTTTCTTCATTTTGGCCTCTAAAATCATGATTAAGAAAATGAAATTAATTACATCATTGACAAAGTGAAGAAACATTAAGGGATGGGAGTTAAAATGAAGTTGAAAAATATGAACCAAACCAAACAGAACAAAACACACAATATTTTACAAGGGAAACAATTAGATGAACCTTAATTCTACTGCCAAGACCAAAGGGTGGTAAATAGTTGCTCTGATGAATGTGCCTGCTCGAGCTGATGATCATGATCATCGAAGTAATTATAACCTGTGCTCATAGTTTGAGTTGAAAACGGGTCATATGAAGCATATTGCTGCTGTTGCTCGAGTTGCTGCAAGGGTTGTGGTTGCTGCTGCTGCTGCTGCTGCTGCTGCTGTAGTTGTTGTTCAGCAACAGAATCAGCTGAATGCTGCGGCATATCCATATTTGTCACGGAAATGCTGCTGCTGCTGCTGGCTTCAAAGTCATTATTAACCCTTAATCTGTAGTCATTTCTTATATCCTCTAGCTCTTCTTGTACACTTGGTTTTCCTTTGTACTTGATCTTACAAAGTCTCCAGTCCTGGAAAAATATTAAAATATTAGTGACCTTAAAAGTTCTTAAGCATATGCATGAGACAAGTCTGGAAGTGGTAGAAATTGCTCTTCTTTCTTACTTCTTAGGTCCCTTATAAATTTTTTATACGGATTTCATCCTTGTACCATATTGGTAAAAGGTGAATGTGACATTTGAATATACAAATTGCCTAATTTTATTATATATGTACATCTTCTAGATTATCAATTGGTATGTTAAACTATCACATTTATGCTTCAATAATTTAACAACAGGGACAAAATGGACTACTAAAATTTTATCAAGACTTAAATGGAGAAAATAATTTGTACAAGAAATGAAAGTGTTCATTCTCCAAAAAAAAAAAAAGAGACCAAGGAAGAACTTAGTATGACAAGAAAGAGCAGATCTATACAAATTAATAAACAAACCGTTGAGAGGGAATGAAGAGTATATTCATGCATAATCCAATTAGTCTTGATAGCATTGCTGCGGTTTCTTGTGTTATCTTTAAACCTGTGAAATGTTAGAGGTCTTTTATAGCCAATAACATCGGCACATGATCCATTATTATTAGTAGCATAAATTTTCTTGACATGGCTTGTAGCTTTCCACCATCCTCGGCCCGAAACTTCTCTTGAATCATTCGCCCTCATGCAGTAGCAGTATCTCTCGTTCTCAGATAAAGCTGAGGTGTTATCCCCTTTATCAGCATAAATAAATTTCAATATTAGATACAAGTATATAGAAAGAATAACCCGTAATGTTTATAACTAAGTTTCATTATAACAAAAGATTAAGTAATTAAGCTTGTCCTTGTTGTCATGTCACCGTACGGACATCAAATCACATAAAATATCATGTGTATTCACATATATATATTTATAATGATTTTAAATTTGGTTGATAAATAAACTTGCAATAACACATTCTGTTATCATGTGGTCATACAGTGACGTAATAAGAACAAACCCATATAAAAAATGGCTCAATTTTCAGTTTTAAAAAATCCATCAACTCTCTATTGCTTAGTTGTCACTTCTTTAATTCACAAATCAAATATATACAGATGTGGAATGTCTATATATATCACAAATCAAATATATATATAATTCAATATACAGATGTGGAATGTGTATGTTGAGTTGGATTGTGGGAACTCTTGCATACAAAGTGAAATCACATTTTTTGCAAAGAGGATGTGATCATCGAATTGTAAAGCAAATATGAGCATGATATAAAGTAATTAGTAATTGCAGTATGAAAAGAAAGAAGAAAGGGGGATGAACCGCACTCACATTGAAGATGTTGAGGTTCAAGCTCATAAAGGTTTCTTTCAACAATAAAACTGAAATGGAGAGGCATTTGTTGCCCAGATACTTTGCTTTCTAGTATTTGAATGAGCTCCTCATCTGTTGGATTGAACCTGAATCCTTTAGGCACCATCATCATCTTGATCCTATGGAGATATTGTGTTAATGCAAGATTGGATAAGTTCTCTAAAAGGCAACAAACTGATGACGCTTCTAGGTATTATATAGAGAAAGAAGAAGAGCCAAAGAAAATTAAAAAGAGAGAGAAAAAATATGAGATATAAGTTTAATTTATTGTTACTTTTTGTTTTTTGTCATTTTCCAAAGTTACGTTAGGAGACCCATGTTATAAACTTTATGATTAGATATTCGGTGCACACGCATGTTTTTTCTAAGTTACTCACTTGTTTAAGGTGTAATTATTTAGGGTCAAATACTCGTTTAGTACCTATTTTGACTTAAGTGATCATTTAATCCCTATATTTAAAAAAAATTAAGATACCCGTACAATTAAATATGTTATATTCTTACCCTTAATTTCTTTAACTTTTACAATAATATCTTTGCAACAATATTTTTAAAATTAATTAATTTATCTTTTAAAAAGTTGATTTTAGCAAATTAACTAATAAATATAGTATGCAAGAATTAGTATTTTTTTTTGTACCCACACAACAATCTTGCTAATAATTATCTATAAATAAATCAATATCAGTAAACTTAAATCAATGTTTAATACTCTTGCAATAATCTTACTAATAATTATTTTATAAAAAATTAATTTACCAAATTAATCCTAGAAGTAAAATAATAATACAAAAATTTGGGTGAACTTTTATGTTAATTTTCAGGCTATTTTGGCAAATTATCATTTTTTTGTTCATAGACATCCATGTATATTGTTACAAGGGTATTGTTGTAAAAAGAAAGTAAAAACAAAGGAAGGAGTCTAACATATTTTAAAATAGGGGTGTCTTGAAATATAAAAATTAAACAAACACTAAGCTAAAATATAGGGATAAATGAGAATTTACCCCAACATTTAGTGTTAAGATAATTCTTTTCCACTTAAAATATAGTTATAAACGGCGATATATATATGATAAAATATACTCTATTTGATAAAATGCACTTTCGTTTGTCACAAATTATATTATTTAGTTTAAATGCAACATAATCTCTTCATCACTTATATGAGTAGGAGTTGAACCTCAAACTAATGGTAGACCGTACATAACTAATTACAAATATTAAAAGTGATATTTATATAAATGATCAATATGTAATTATATTCAATTAAGGTGTAGTTGACTGATATATATATATATATATATAAAAACATACATACTATTACACACACGTACACAATGACGTACACGTGGGGATAACGTCGTATTAATGTGTTACACTTTTGTTTGATTGTTTGCAACATCAAGATTCACGACGCAAGTCAAATGTGTATATCTAAAATCGATTCCAACAATGATTTTGGGTATCAAAATCAAATCTCTATGTGATCTAACTTTTTGTGGCAAAATTAAATCATAGGAATCCAAGAGCCGGTTTGTTCCTGCCATCTAATGCTCCTTCTCAGGAACATGGTGGGTCCTTGTTTGGGTATAAATCATAATTCTATGTCGAGGATTGCATGCTTGTTCATGGAAATTTGTTTGAAAACGGCTTTAGTTCTTGTTTTCTTAATAAATATTTCAAAAGTCTGTATAGTCATTGATTCTTCGATTGAAATACGAATGAACAACTTGTTACTTCTATTAATTTTTAGTAGTATAGGACACGGGGTCAATTGATGAGGTCAACTCCTTTATACATACATCTAACTCGCTCCACAAATCAATTATTAGATTTAAGGAGAATTAATTAATTTTTTTAATTATCAATTGTTTTGACACAAAAATTAAAAGAAATCAAATTAATAGGGTGCAAATGTAATAAAATTAATTATTTTTTTAATTATCAATTATGATACCAAAATTCGAACTTAAATGATGAACCATATAAATTAGTGCTTGAAAACTACTTATCAATTCCGTAAGACTCTCAAAAGAAATGATGTACATTATGAATCTAAAATTTTTGCTTCTGTTTATGATATTGGTTCACATGACAAGATGAAACAAGTCTCGTTATTTGAGAATCAAAATGATAAGTGCAAACTTAAGATGGATCTCCCTACATAAAACGTTCAAGTGGAGGGACTTTTTGTTCGACCATTCTTAACCTACTCCAGAATAATTACACAAGATATCCATTGTGAAAATGATGGAGATCCTTAAAGATTTGGAGTAAATCAAAATAGATTTTAATGCAAGATCGAAGATATACACTTGTAATGAGCATCAATTTACAGTTGTCTGAAAGGAATTTTTGGATTTGTAATCTTGTTCGGTCCCAGTTGAAACGAAAATTTGATGGTTGATTTTGGAATTGTAATTAGGTCAACAAGAGTGTTAAGAAAAGGAGCTTTCGCAATCGAATCGGAGAGATTTGTTGTATCAAAATGACAATACATATTCAGTTTCCCTGAAAGACTTTTGCAGATCCTGTCTTAAGTTGGTGCTGCATTCCAATGACTTTGAGAAGAATTAATTTGTGGATGATGACATTTTGGATCATAACACGAGAAACACAACACAAAACTATCGAGTTCGAATTTGACGTAAAATGATATCATTTTTGTGCACCTATTTTCGGTACATCTGTTATGTCAACATATAGATTTAATTACGACTAGAATCCATGTACGAAGATTTGAAAAGAATAAAAAAAGAAATGGTTACGTGCAAGGGTACACCTATAAAAGATGAAGAGAAACAAACTTCAATTAACATCTTGATGGTTACATTGGATAAAGTTGTACAATTTTAGAAAGTAAATTTAGATCAACTGAATTTCTTGAACGTGCCATTTGTGTATTAAAAAAAAAAAAAGAAATACAAGAAAATACTTTATATTGTGTTACTTGTTTAGTAATCATATGGTATTTGCTTTTTAATATTTTGATATGATAATTAACCGGGATGGTATAAGTATTTGTGTGGCAATTTATGTTATGGCTTGGGAACCATAGCGATATAAGGAAAGATAAGGTCTTTTTTAAATTTAGGGCTCATTTGGAATTGTTTTGGGATGTTCAAAGATGATTTTGAAAAATCAAAAGCTTATTTTAATGTTTGGGAATTTTTTTTAAAAAATTTATTTTTGGCCAAATCATCTTATTTTATAGCAGATTTTCAAAAGAGAGAAAAAGCAGCATTTCAAAATATGATTTTGAAAATCAGTTTTATATTTTATACAATATATATCCTCATATATATTATAAAATCTAAAATTATCCTTATTAATTAAAAAATAAAATTATTAACTTTGAAGAGATTATTATTATTGCCGATTATTGGGATAAAAAATAAAATTAATAATATAAATTATTTATTTTTAGTTATCAATTATTATATATTTTCTCACAATAAAAAATATTTTATATACATATTTATAAATATGTAAATAAATTTTATTTAATATTATATTTAATTCGGTCAGTTGCATTCTTACAGTAATTTAACAACAAAATTTACTAAACACATATATTTAAAACTCATAATACATTTAAAAATAAATTTTATTAAATGTTTAAGTGATTCTTTTCACAATTGAAAATTTTTACAACACACATAACAACAATTACTTTAGAAGCTGCATATTACTAAACTGGCCCTTAGTCAATTTCTTAAAAATTTTACATTTGGACCCCTTATGTTATGGAAGTTTTATAATATCTGTGCCCTCTGGACGAGAACTATTCACAATTTTATTATTTAAATTTATAAGAATGGGTCAGACTAGGCTACATAGAGCTAATATGAGATATTCATGAAGACTTCGGTATGTAAATATTACAAAATAATTATGAATGGTTTATTCGACCTGATATCATAATATATTGATTTTTCTTTTTTCTTTTTTGGTTTGAAAAGCCTTATTATTATGTGCAATCGCAAGCTTAGTATTTCTTCCTCTAGAAATTTATGTTGCAATAACAATTCATAAACTTCTCTCTCCATTACAAAGAAATAAGCTGTTATAAGCTGTTTAACTCCACTGTAGAATGTTCAATTTTTTAAAATGTGAATATGGTGGCTTCCTATTGTTGGCTCTTCTAAAAGTTATAAAAGGATAGATAATATTCGAAGTTCTTATGTAATTTTTTTCTTATCATCTCATTTGAAAAAAATAATAATAAGAATATAAATTTCACGGGTAAATTTTACGTCACTGCCCAGATTTTGTAATCATTTTGTCGACACTAAGAACCAAAAAGAACAAGCCATATCTCATAGTGTCAAGTTGGAAAGACAACATGAATCATATCTTGGGTAACAAGTAGAAAGGAGAACAGAAGTTTTTAATACTAGAGATCAAATTCCCTTCAATTTATATGAGTTGGGTTCGAAACAATGAATCTTTACCTGATTGTTAAATTTATTGTTCAGCGAGTCCTTAAAATGTACGCTCTTAGTTACCCTCATCTACTTATAATACAACGTTAAATTAAAACTAGAGAAACAATTAGCTTTAGTCATTACAATCTAAAAACATGCCCGAAGTATTGAAGCCAGAGCCAGTAGTTCAAAGCGAAGAAATCAATAAATATTCATTCATGAATAAAATCTATATGACTGCTTCCAAATTCAATTTTCATAGATTAATATGGTCTGAATCTCGTCGATTTTAAATCCGATGATATTTAAATTAGATCCAAATATCTCGACTTGCTGAGCAAAACAAGTGCGGACGGAAGAATTTAGTTACTTCTTTTCCCTTTGAGGTTTCTCCATTTTTCAGCGAATACCGAGCTTAATATAATCGCGTGAAACGTGGACCAAAAAATATAAGCATGAAGATGGTAATATTTAATAAAATACTAGTAAAACAATATATTTAAACTATAAAAGAAATCCATAAGACATGGTTCTTAAAAAAGATAACCAGTATGTTTTTGGTCACAGAATTGAGAAAGATTTTGTGCAAGACTGTCTTCAACACGATGCTTTTGTGATGTGGGAGAGAGATGAGTCTTCATTGTAAGACCAACAATAAGTCACAAAATAAGACCCACCAAATTTATTATTAAAAAATTAATAAATCCCGATACGGAGCTCATTGCTTCACCATGAGCTGTCCTACCAGCCGAATATGGACAGACCCCACAAATTTTATTTTTTTTTCCCAACCGGCTTCAACACGATACTCCCAGTTCCCTACCGAAAATTTGTTAATAATTTCAAAAGGTTTATCATTGGATTCGTAGCTAATAATTAGAACAATTGAAAGCACAGCCAAAGTTTATCCAATTTAACTTAAGTCTAATAAGATTAATTTCTTTTAAATAAAATTGATATTAATTCCTCCATTTATCTTATTAGACCTCATTCTCAAAGTATTAAACATCAAAACTGTAGTGATAACAGAGGCTTGATAAGATAAAAGTGAAGGCTTAACAGCATCACTCTTCTTTATAAGGAGACTCGTCGAATGCAAACCTCAACTTGACACAAACATACACAGAGACAGGGAGACAGAGAAAAAGAGAGAGAGAGAGAGAGAGGGATTGCTTTCACTCACTAATTTGCATTGAAGAGAAAATTCCGACTTTACATCAACTAACTAGAATGTATTTTGTTTTTCTTTTCATTCCTCCCCTCCCCCACCCCCCTACCAATCTTTTTTTTCATTTTTTGTTAAAATAAAAATAAAATGAAAAGGACAAGAGTTTAGAAATTTGCCTCATCCTCTGCGAACTTCGATAAAAACCCCAAAATTGAAGGCTTGGGATCATCTCTGTCTTTGATATCAAAAATGCCTTTCATTACTCGAGTGTAGAGCCTTTCAAGCTGTGGAATGCCGTAACTTTCAGTACGCACCACGAAAAGCTGCTTGATAGGCTCCACTTCTTGCACAACTTCACTACACAATATTCTAACATCCTGGGATCCACTCCCTTCTATGAGACCACAAGCTTCCCTGGATGCATCATACTGGTTACCATCAGCACATGAGGATTCCAGCATTTCAGTGTCTGCATCATTTGCCTCAACATCATTGGATGATTTTGTTTGTTGTACTGATTCTTGATGCCGTGATTTATCTTCAACCACTGTAGCTGATTTTTCAAAAACGCGTGACAACAAGTAGAGTTGTATATTTATTCCGTGTACCTTTCTTATTAAAATAATTTTTAATAAAGAGGTGTCACAATACCTGCAAGAGGAGCATCGGTATTCTTTTTTGGCCTTTTAAGAGCCTCATAGCTTTGATCAAGATTAACCTCTGGCTGGACATTACGAAGCCGTGCACTCGCTCGGGTAACAGTTCCTATCTGCACAACAGGGGTAGTTGGGAAAATAGAACCCCCTAAATCATCTGGCAGAGGAGTCGGACCCCCTTGGGCAGCAATCTTGTCACAGTAGCTTACGAGTGCTGGATCCATCTGTGACAACATTCCATGCACCTAATAAAAAGAAAAAAAAGGATGATGAGTAAAGGATATTACTCTTTTCATGGAAAATATTCAATAAAAGTGTCAGAAAACCAAAACAGAAACGAACATACCGCATCCCGAAGCTCATAACCTCTACTAACTATCCTAGTGCCATTGTAATCATTTCCATTATATGCCTGGATTTAGAAGAAAAGTTACATCAGTTCGCCACATTACAAACATATTTCTGGACTTAAATCTGGGAAAGAAAACAAGTTTGATATACATCCAGACAGCAGTGAGTAAATTATGTGTGCCACAGTCTTTGACAAATCTTGGTGATGCAACAAGAAATAGAAAAATCATCAATGCTGTTGCCACCAAAAATAGAAAATAATATTTTCAGTCATTTGTACAGCTGTTCGTTTCCTGATACACCTTAATCATGGAAAAGCGGGAGCAAATATGATTGAAAATATTATAGGAAACAAAGGACATTGAAATCTTAAATTAACTTCCAAAATGATTTAGAGGCCATACACTGATACTGCACAAACACTCATGTTTTTCATAGAATGAAAATAGAGTTTACTCCCTCATTGCTTGCATTGCTCTGCTAGTTCCCTAATCCAAGAATATGAGTACTTACATAGCGTGCATTTATAAGTGTACGCACACTACAGAAGCTTCTGTTCTATGGGTTTCCCTGGTCAATAATAAACCGAAATTTGATAGGAAACTGGTTCAACAAACAAATATATAGCAAGATCTTTGGAAACAACAAGAAAATTCAGTCAGATGACAAACTTTAGGCACATGTGGACACCTTTGCATTTGCCACGATCAGATCTACATCCTGCAGAAATGCTGAACATGTAACATAGTGGCCAGAATCAACACGTTGCAGCAAGGTGGCCAAATCCATTGGGTTCTGGATAATTGAACGATAATTTGGAGCATCTTCATCTGTCACCGGATAATGAAAGGCACTAAATCGTTTATCATATAGCATCCTGCAACCAGATAAAAAGAACATAAATATCACTCCAAGCAATTCAAGCAACTGTTACCATAATCATTCCTTTTTGCTATAAGCCAAATAATCCCATACACTTAGCAGGAGTCAATGTCTAAATGGTTGATGAAATCTTATTAAATTATAAATGCTTGATAACAGAAACATCAACTAATAATTTAAAGATCAAACAAAGCAGTGCTTGCAAAGATAAAAATCAAGCTCAAGGCCTAAACTCATACTTTCATCTTTGCAATTCTCAAAATATTAGTGAAAATAAGCTCAACGCCTAAACTCATATTACATCTTTGCAATTACCAAAAAATTAGTAAAGTTTGTGGAATGTGATAGTCTTGTATGATGGAAGAAGTTGAAAGGAAAATAATAAAAATAACAAAAATATCAACACATCTGCCTTGTACACATGGTAGATATAGCTGGACATGACACAACAAACCCATTAGCCTTTGTATGAATGACTTAAACGAACAAAGGAACCGTTGCTTGCAATGAAACAAACAAATCTCAAGCCTAAATGTTCACCTACTTCACGTAAAAATTAGAGCTCATTCGTCCATCTAGCTCAAGCTACAAGCATACCATCAAACTTGGTTCATTAAGTTGGACCATACACTGAAACTTGGATTCATTATCACAAAGACAAACCATGTTGCATGGAATCAGCGGGAGTGTCAGGCATTGGTATGTTGTCTAGGTAGTTGATTCTTAAAACTCAACATTAAGAGGGGCAACGGCTTGGCACCACAAACAGGTGCAGGGATACATTTATTTCCAATGTAATTTACCTCAACAGCAGATAGCCCTGGCAAAAAGAATTATTTTGATGACCTTTTCCGCCCTAATCTAAATTTTAACTGTAATATTTTGCCTTTAAATCTTCGTCCTAATTGCAATTCCTTTGAGCAGTGATCATAGATAAGCTGGGTTTTTGTTTTCGATGGTTGGTTGCTCGGCAGCTATTACGGGACCCTTTTTTGTTGCCCTTGTGGACCTCTAATTCACTTACGTATCGCCAACCCTTATTTTGATTTTTCCTTTTCCTATCAGAAAAAAACAAGGCTTCACTTAGTTAGATCTGCAAAGTTCAGCACTCTCTAACAAACATTGGCACCATATTTCTTACCAAGTTCTGTGCATTATTGTCTCACATGGATACTACAGGGCATAATAGCATCAAAAACAGAGCTGACAGACAAGCCATATGGATTGTGCAATGCTTTTAAATTGCTTCATCAAGCTTACGCATACTTTATCAAGCAAAATCACTGCAAAATTTCTAGACAAATCTAGAATCAGCAGTACAGGGCTTGAAATAGTTGAGAGACCATAAATGCTTACACAAGCACTATGCAATTGACTAAGGTTAAAATAACTTAAGTAGAAGTGTAATAGTCTAGAGCAAGTTCAATTATGACTATTCTGAGACAAAAGGGGAATTCAGAAATCCCAGATGGGAAGAAATCATCACTGCCTGCTAAGATGTAACTAAATTCCTACCTTGCCTGAGCCTGGAACCTCGGCAGCACCAGTTCATATATCAATATCAACAATAGTTGTAAAGAGAAAAACAACAAGGAAAACAAATATTGAAGAAAGGGCCAGGGGCATGAAAGTCATTATATTTACCGGTTACAAACGTCTCGAAGACACATCCTCAATCGACGAAGGGCATGCTGCTCAGCCTCTACCTTTGCCTTTAACTCTGATGCCTTTGGGCCACTTTCTACTTTTGGTACTTTAGGAAGTTCAGGAATGGACACTGATTCCTGGGGTTTTTTGCTCCTACCCTCCAGCACTACTGACACAGCAGCTTCAATTAAACGGCCCAAAAACAAGGATCTGTCTTCAGTTGATGGTTTCTCCACTTGATAGCTGACAATAGATAGCAATTTATACAATTATAACAATACATTTGAGGTAGTTTATGATTTTGTAACGTAGAATTGGAAACTTATTTTGGAAATTGATTTCACAATCCAAGGCATAGCTAATATGTATTTGAAATGCCACATTTGTATAGTCAGATTCCTAAAAGAAAAAAACAGAGTATTCTAGCATTCCGTGCGGGCACCATAAAGTAGTCGAATTTGTATTCCCTTCTATGAAATTTAAGACCTCAAAAAGCTTATTTTAGATGCAGGCAGTTAAGATGGATGTAAAGAATTCCCATCCCAATGAAATGTCATTTAAAATGAACAGTCATTTAACTTAGAGAAAACTAACCAAAGCAAAATAAATCGATAATTTACGTTAAACTAAAGAATCTAAATCCAGCATTGAGAATATACAATTCACACAGATCCTTTATTGTATTTTCAGTTAGTCACTTTCTGCTACTCGGAGAATGAAAGCCTTGCCTTCGAGTGTGCCCAAAAGCATAGAATTCATATTAGTTTGATGTTTGACATTATTTCAAACACTAAATTGGGATAGAACAAAAATGAGTCCAAATATGGAGCTTACAAGTTTAATACTACTTTGAAAAGTTCCTACAAAAAGTGAATACCTATGCAATATAGAACAAAAATGAGTCCTAATATGGAGCTTACAAGTTTAACACTACTTTAAAAAGTCACTACCAAATGTAAATACCTATACAATATTAAGAACACAGAAGCTCATTTCATTAAAATTATGAAATACAAGGGTTAGGTTGTCTACAACAGAACTGACTACGAATTTAGGACTCAGTTATCAACAGCCAATATAAAAGCTAGAAACAGTGCACTGCTAGATTTGCATGAATAGCGTGTTTTAAGTAAAACGTACACAGAACGCAGAGGAAAGACTGAAGAAGGATCCCCTTCAACTTCAGTGAGTGGGACTGAGGATGATCCAAGTAATAATATAGGCAAGTCGGAAGGCAATTCTTCTAATAGAGTCAGCAGAACAGCCCTAAGCTGTTCATGTGCCTGTTAATATATAATATTAGAACTCTACTGATAGAAGCTTAACAGAATAAAGTTTACTAACTCTAATGAATCGATCTAGAAAACAATATTTTAAAGTACATGTAAATTTAAGCTTGCACAACCACCTGGTAAGTTAAGGTAGATATGATAATTTTACTGGAGAAATAAATATATAGATAAATACTTCACTCACGTTCTCCCACCAAAGATTGAACTGTGGTATATAGAGTATTGATGGTGTTGTTCTTCTAGCTTCACCAAATATATGCACCAATGCCTCCTCTGGTGTCTTGGCACTAGGATCTGAAAGAAGAGCTGGAAGACCAAGAGAATGAACAGGAAATTTCTCTAGTTCGTGTAAAATTGCAGGCCCAAGATGATCCTGTTAAACTAAATCAGTAAGTATATTTAGTTTGCGAGTCTCATAGAAGATAATTTATCCAAATCAAAAGGTTCCAAGATTATTACCACACCAGTGCCTTCACTACCACACAACAGAAGCCGTGGTCTATATACAAGAGGAATGGCAGACCCATGGGAAAGCATGCAAAGCTTCGTTAATTCTGACGACATACCAAGAGGAGGGAAAATATCAGATATATAATTCATAGCTTTCTGGAGATGCCTCTGCAGACATGGTGCAACCACTAAAGATAACGGCCGAGAGTGCACAGTGGCACCTCTGTGAGCAGCTGGAGTAATTGTTGACATGGCTTCTATAAAGTGATACTTTTCAACTGTAACTGAATCAACATCAATCAAGAATTTATCATCACTGGTGTAAACTTGAGGATATTTTTCACGGAAAGCACGAATGGCAGCTTCAGTGCACAATGCTTTTAAATCAGCACCACAATATCCTACACAACTAGCTGCAAGTTCAGATTTTAGTTCCCTTGAAGGAGGATGTTTCCATTTTCGAGTGTGAATGTCTAATATTTCAGCACGTGCCTCACAACCAGGCAATGGGAAGTTGAATTCACGATCAAATCGACCAGGGCGGCGCAATGCTCCATCGATTGCATCAACCCTGTTTGTTGCTCCTATCAGAACAACTTGTCCACGAGAATCCAAACCATCCATCAGAGCAAGTAAGGTGGACACAATGGAATTATGAATCTGCTCTTGCTTGCTAGACCTCACAGGTGCAAGTCCATCTATTTCATCAAAGAAGATGATGGAAGGCTGATTCCTCTGTGCCTCTTCAAAAAGTAGTTTCAATTGTCTTTCAGCTTCACCAACCCATTTGCTAAGTACGTCAGCACCCTTACGCATATAAAAGCTAACCTTCTGGCCAGCCTTTGATGCAGCACAAGCTAAAGCTCTGGCAATCAATGTTTTCCCGGTACCAGGAGGACCGCATAGCAAGACACCCCTGGGAGGGGTGATGTGATAACTAGCAAAGAAGTCTGGATAGAGTAAGGGGAAAAAAACCATTTCTTTCAAGGCATCTATATATTCGGAGAGCCCACCAATGTCATCAAAACTTACACTCTCATCAACCTGTAAGGGTTGAATGTCTGCCCCACCCTTAGAGCTTGGCCCAGCAGTTTGAATCCCAGAAGTCAATGCAGCTAATGTATCACCCTGATGTCCCCAACCTGATGCTGCAACATTTAATCCCCATGCTGTTGTCCCATGCATTTCTAGTCCTCCAAAGAGCCAAGGTGGTCCAGATCTGCTCCCACCTCGCCCCCAAGGAATAGCAGGACCTTGGTCCAACTCATCTACAAGAAGAGAGTCATCAGAATCTTCAGCTCTTGCTAGACGATGACGCTTAAGAACTCTTGATCCTCCCTTCCTTACATCTCTGCCAACCTTGGTCCCGATTCCCTGATGTAATACCCTTCGAGGAGATCTTGGTCTCTGCTTACCTTCTTCCACAGAAAGCCTACGGACCTCTGCACGATTTCGAAGATCATATCTCCTTCTTCCTTCCTGTTCTTCTTCACCTTCTTCATCATCACCATCTTCCTCGTCTTCACCCTCACCCTCATCCTCAGCCTCAGCCTCACCATCGCCCTCAATCTCATTCTGACCATCATCTGCATCGTTGTCAGATTCATTCCCGTTTTCTGTTTCATCTTGGCCAATTTTCTCTTCTGAAGTACCTTGCTCATCACCAGAATCTGAGTTCAACTGTTTTCTAGTTGCTACCATTGAACGACGAGGACGCAATCCCTCACGCCGAGGTGTTGGTTTAGCCTCCACAATCTTCTTACGCTTGGAAGGTGATAACTCATCTTGACTCATATTGTTTCGCATCCGATTTCTCAAAGGTCGATACGAGGGCCTCTGAAACAAACCATTCCAAGCTCAGTGATAGATTAAAAATTTTTAAAATGCCAATCATTTTAGTTTTATCGTAACAATTTAGGATCAGTTCTGAAACCATCAAGGCCAAGCTAATAACTGGTAAATGTTATATGCTTAGCAAACTAAAATCCCATACCATTAGGTCTTCATCCTCTGATCCAGAACTGTCAGTGTAATCTTCAAGATTCACAGAAATCCTCCTCTTTCTGGTAGACCGCCGAAGGTTGAGTGGAACCGACTGCAAACAATAGAGTGATTAACTTATAGAAGAACTAAAGAGCATGGCATCCAGAGAAAATAGACTCAATTTTTTATTTTTTTTTGGATATTTTAAAGAAAAGGCATGAATACAAGTACAAAAAGATGATATATAATTAGGCCCATTGTTAAGAACTTACAAATTAATGTATACGTGACCATCAATAAATATACTGCAATCATGATCTAAGAATGACTGAAATCAAGAACGCCAAAAACAATGTCAGATCATCTAAAACATCCCAAGAATTAGAAAAAGAGAAAAGATAACACCATACTTTTAAGACATAAAAGGTTAAGTTAACACAAATTTGACCTCCTGGACTAGAGATGTAGATATTAAAAATTACAAAACACAAAGACAGACTTCATATGTCCAGCACATCTACAAAGCAATGTTTTTAACTGCCAACTTCTAAGACAAACAGAACATTTGTTCATGTTCAACAGAAAAGTTTTTTAGTTCACATTAAGCATAAAATTTAGTGATATCCACTGAGGAAGCTTAAATCTGCATCATTCATGAGTCTGATAACCTTCAAATTACTCATGACAGAAAACACATCATCATTAGAAGGCACAACTGACTTGATCAGCATGTAAAGAGTATCATGTTATATTCAACAGAGTAGCTCAGACCAGCCAATTAATCAGAGACTGGTTGAAAAAGATCAGAAGCAGAGATGTGTAACTGTGAACCATTGAAGATAAGAAATAGACGAGCTATTAATGCAGGCAGAGGGAACAGAGGTTTGAGGTCCATAAATCAGATCAGTCCTTCAAAATTTTGAATGCATTTGCACTAAGCTTCCACAGCATTTTCAATAAACCTATCACAAAATGACTGCTGTCTCCATCAATAATGACAGACCAGGATTTAAGCATAAACCTATGCTTGAACACCCCTCAATTTCTTCACATGAACATGTGAATGAATAAAAATAAAAGATCATACTCTGTAAACAATGAACATTACAAAAGTACCAGATGGCTTAGTCAACTTACATTTTTATTTGAGGTCCGCACAGGGCGTTTTCCTGGGCCAAACATCCTGGCAATCTGGGAAGCAGCTGTCCTGGCCTTCGTCTTGCTTTTCCTTGGGCGGATAGGATTGTAATACAAGTATGTGCGACCCAATATTTTAGGTCTTCTCCTAAGTCTATCACTTGTGCGTACTGGCCCAGGAACAGACCCATCTCCTTGACCAGATCGTTTAGAATACATAGGCAAACACTAGCTTCAGTTATTATTAAAATCTTCCATAAACAACCTAAATACACACATAAAACATCAAGAAAATCAATACACTGCCTCAAAACCAACATACAAGCATCGCAGATACTCAAAATATAGTATAAATTAAGTTGCTGAAACTTTTTGGTAAAAACTGACACTAAACGTGTAAATTAATGCAGGGCCTCAAATCGGTATCAGAGGATTAATAAAGTGTAGAAAATTTAACAAGACACTGAATTCTGGATGGCTAAGCAAGTAAACAAAATACCCACAATTGTCCACCCTTATCTTAGTGCAGTGACCAAAAGGTTTATTAGAGAAACCAAACATTATTAGAATTGAACAGATTGAATGCAAAAGCAGGGAAATACTCTTTTGAGCAAGCCTCAAAAATAAAAGCTCTATCAGATTACCAATTTATGCCTCCCCAACCAGAAACCCCCTTATTTTCCCTATATAGTCTTGCATGATAGGGGCACCGACCTATTTCTTCAAATGGTGGCAATAGAGGAGATGAATACGTATGAAGTCAAATGGCTACATATGACAAAATACAAAGACTGTGGGAGGGTTGATAAACTCTCTTCAGAAGCCATATCACTCCATTCTAATCACTCTATGCAGATGTTCCTCACCATTTCCTATCAAGTTTTGGATCTCCATGGGAATGATATTTAGATGTCATTGGGCATTTCTTTGTTTGCAATTCAGAGGAGAAGATAAATTGCTAATAAAACTACATTTCAGTATGCCACTATAAACAGAAATACTGGATTATGTTTAGCAGCTGCTAGAAATGTGACCCCCATAAGAAAGTGCTTATATGGCTGTCTAATATATCCATTCTAACCAAATTCTCCTTCCCAGTTTGTACACCAAGCCAAATATGTGATGCACTCACGCATCCAGTAAAGCTATTACAGAACATTTCTATAATCCCCTAAAATAAATTCCATTAGGTTGCCTAGACCTTTCACCTTGCTTTACCTTCTCGTGGCTTTCAAATTAAGAGTGTGTACATGCATGCGCATATAAGCATACATCAAGAAGTTTAACACTTAGTTTAATTAAAACTAAATACATTTTACCGAACCATTCAATGTAGTGTGCTATCCTGATCTCCTTATTAGCCAGCGTCAAACTTTATATTGAAATACGAAAAAAAACTAGTATAAAATAGAATCCTGGCTATCAAGTATAAGTGAGGGGGTGGGTGCGAAGTTAGTAACATTCAACTATTGTGTGCTCAGAAGTATAAGCACAACAATTGCAATAATACCCATAGCCTAGTTTAACTGAATGCTTTTACTACCTGAAACAGCCAAGCTTAATAAACTGTACCCTCACATATTCCACAAAAATCAAATATTGGGAACCATTTCTTCTCATATTTCATAATATTTAAGCTCCTTCAGATACAAAATCAAAAGCAACAATAATAAATAAACAAATTCGTCATCAGCATGCAAAAACATTGCATGCAAGACAAAACCCAAAACTGCTTTCCCAAGACAATGCAAAATCTCCGAAAAGATTTCAACAATACTGCCTAATCAAATAAAACGACAGGTCACACATACGCAGCCTCAAAACCAATTCACATTTCAATTTGAATTTTCTTTCTGAAAAAAAAAAAAAGCAAAATATAAAAATTATAATTATAAACATTCAATATTTAAAACATTAAAAGTAAAAATAAAAATAAAAAATAAAACGGATGGCTGAGATATACCTGATGATAGAGATCTGGCGCGAGCGAGCGAGCGAGCGAGCGAGCGTGCGAGCGAGCGTGCGAGGGGGTGAGAGTGAGAGAGTGAGTGGCAGAAAGCGAGGCCTTAAACCTCAAGAACTGTTTGGTTTTCAGGAGAGCTTTTGAAAGTTTATAAAAACCTAACAGAACGAGTTTGGCTCTGAGTTTTGTCAAATCACTGAGTTGAATTCACGAGTCACGAGATTTCGTTTAATTGTTTATTTTTCTTGGGAGTGGATCCCACTGACAGCTTTGTCGCTTTCTGCCACGTCTTTTAAATGTTGGGAATCCGGATGCTTGACGACTACGGGCCAGTCAGTGATCGCCACGTCATCAAGGACGTGTTTTTTATGGCGTGGTAATTGGAGTGGTCTGGATGTTTATGACGTGGCGAAGTTCAATTGGTGGTATTGCAGATTAAAGTTAATTGAATTTGCAGTAGATTTTACGCTTCGTGTCAGATAAACACAGAAATATTACACGCCTTTTATCTAGTTGTTAGCGCTACTTAAAAACATGTTTTAAATGTACGCATACGTAATAAAATTTTATTTAGAAATATGTACCATGTCTTTTGCGTGTGTTTTTTTTTTTTACTTTTTCAAAGAGCAATGACCATTTAAAGCAGAGAGTCTTTAAATTTATTAATTATCAATTATATAATTGTATTTATTCAAATAAAAAATCAATTTCCTAATAGCTACAACAGATTTGATTCTTTTACAAAACCAAGCTTGATCACTTCTATCAACAACCCTAATGATACTTAACACATTTTTAAAAAATTTTTACCTAAGCAAAGCACTTTGCATCAAGAAATGTAAATAATTTATTGTGTTTTGTGATAAACATCTTTTCGCCTCATTGAGGCTTTCAATATTTGTATCATTAGTAAACCAACAGCATATACTAAGTAAAAATTGAGATGTTATATACCATATCATTTGAGATATAACTTTTTGTATCTAAAAAAAATATATTTTTAGAAAATATTTGATACAAATATCAGTTACTGATATATTATATCTTCAACAGAGATAGAAATTAATGAATTCAATCAATAAATTTGTATAAAAAATAATTGACATGTAAGCGTCTATTTATATAACTATCTACCTTGGAATCAACAAATCTTGTCAAGAAGTTATCAAAATAATCGCATTTTTACAAATTACAACCCAGTTATCCAACTACTCCCTCTCCCTCTTGTTCGCTCTTGTATTTTGGGGACTGGAAAACAGATGTGCGACCAATCACACTGAAACTTCGTTTACAGCAACTGCTAAGTATATTACAAATATGGATTTTCACTATAAAAGAATGGAAAAAGGAAAATCCACAATTTAAGTAGCGAAACAAGCATTTGGACTTAATTACATACATGAATAAGATACAGCTTTTAGCTCTTTAGCATCCAGCCGCTTTCAAGAATTTGTCGTAGGGGCTGGAAGGCGGTAATCTAAAAGAATATTGTCCGTACTCTTGAGAACAGATGGCAAGTTGGTCCTTTGTTCGAACTCGCTCAATACTTGGTAATCTCAAATTCCCTTCAGAAACCGCCACCTCCTGAAACAAGCCAGACAATTTTACATGCATAAAATTCATGCCGGTAATCTATCTGCCAACACTAGATAATGCAATCAAAATATATGATACTAAATCCTTAGAGCCTTCATTTCTTTTCTTCCTCTTTTGATCATAATTTTGTTCTTTTTTAAATATTGCATCTTGTAGGACCCAAGAGATCTTACCCTCCAAAACCTGATATTAGGCTAGCCTTTTGATCAAAATTCAAAACCAAATCACATACATTTTCCATTATAAAAAATGACTACTTCTATCAACATCTAAACAAGAAGAAAGGATTTTTCTCTTGGTGGAAACTGTTCCCTTGGTTGAAACCGTCCCATCCCTTTTACTGGAGCAAATTAGAGATGACGATAACATAATAGACACTAAGAGGCTAATAAAGGCACCTCAAATGTGGAAATGTAGAAATGTATCCAAGACGCAAATCAACTTTCAAGCAAATTCTATATCAAATTACTCCTCAGGTTTATATATTTTCAGCAATCCTAATACTCAGACTGACCTCTTAATCAAATGCCAAATTACATAATTTTATTTAGTGGCTCTCTCAATTAACACCTAAAAAACCTAAAACTGTCCATAATTTTTCTGAAGCAGTCAATGATGCTGATATTACCACAATGATTTTGTTCAGGTGCATGCAGTCGTGCACCAGTTTCTTTACTTATCATCACAGACCCAGCAAAGTCCAAGATGTTACAACTATCAGCACATTTTTATCAAAATATGAAGGATGATGGTTAATAGAGCTTCTTTGCAGGGAGCACCCCCTCCCCCCCCCCAACCCCCAACCCAAAAAAAAAAAGCACACACAAAAGTAGCACATAAACATTGAATATTATTATTGCTTGTATCAATAGAACATATAGACTAACCATGATTGGTAAAGGGGGATCATTCTGATTGTATTCACTAGACACCACTAATGCTTTGACTTCTTGCTGAGTCTTGAAACTTTGAAGCACAGACATCTTCTGCTGTTTGCCTGTTACAAGGGCCTCACACTGACTCTTCATTTGGTCATAAGGTACAGGAGTAGACACAACTGGGTAGCTTGCAACTTGTCGGGCTGTTTCCAAAACCTATTATTCAGAGAAACCAGTACAATTTATGAGAATATGATACATAGATATTTTTTTAGCCAAAAAGGGTAAGAATTAACAAAGATATTTTTTCAACCAAAGAGGGTAAGAATCATAAGAAGAGTATACGAAGCTCAGTACTACAGATGTTGGTCGGTAAGATTCAACACCTTAGAAAAGAAAATAGCATCATAGTAGTGCCATAGTTCATCTGTTGGGGTTTGTCTTCACTGGACACATCCAGTTTGTAGACTAAAATCAGATTCGTGTATTCTTCTACAAAATAAATCTCCATACATCTAAGATGTTTCAGGTAGTCTACCCTATTCTTTCTTCCCTGTTTTCCCTTTCCACGCTCTCATTTTCTGAGTAAAGCAAGGCACTAATTATAATTTTCCAGATGTCCAAAACTATTCAGACATTATTTTTGTTTATTAAATAAAATAGACGAAATGATGTCAATAGTGGTAACTAATGCAGGTATAGGATAAAACTCAGTCAGTTTAGACAAATATTCAAACTAATTGAAAAATTAACAACAGAAAATGAAATTGAAAAAATATACGCAGGAAAAAGAAAGGGCATCTTACAGAATCCAAAAGTTCATTAACACTTAGAATGTCAAGTGTATTAATCGATACTGATGTTTTTCTATCTGACTGACTTCCATTCAGCTCGGGAAGAGCCTCTTCATCTGTCAAGGCTGCTAATGGCATCACCTGTCAGAAAACCATAATTGAAAGGAAGTCAGTCATGATGTTCTTGACATTCATACAGAGACATATCCTGATCATATTTACCTCATCAAAGGCCTGAAGCTCCATCCGGGCAAGAGGAGAACATGGCCGTGGTGTCTCCATAAACAGTGGACCTCCTAATGGATATGCATCATCAGGTGAAAATCCCAGTAAAAGTTGCTTCTTCATGTCTGACAACTCATCCTGGAGGATAAAATTGAAAAATTAAGATAAATCTTGCTTAAAAAGAAAAAAAAAGGATAAACGCTTAAACAAGTATTTTACACCCAACAATGATAATGAATTTTTTGGTTTCCAATGTTGCCCACATGATTTCTTAAATTTCTCCTACCAGCAATTCCAGCACAAGAATCAGCCTTCCCATGCTACATACTCTTAAAATAATAGCTTTCAAGAGTTGAACCACAATTAAAACAAGCTGACACCCTAGCATACAATAAAAGAATTCAATAGATAGAAGCTCTTTTGATTATCCACAACCTTTCTCTGATTTATAAATTAAACATCAATGAACATAGGTTCTATCTTGGATCACTAAATGGTATTGTCAGGCCAAGGACATAATCAATCACACAATTCCAAGAAATTTGCAAGCTGACCATGACCCTGTCCGCATCGCTAACTACTTTATAAGTCTATAGTCATACAGAGTACGCATCATAAATTTCAGAATACTAGTGCACGAATATAAGCAGGGGTATCACCTCCGACAATTTCTCAAATTTAGTCATGAAGTGAGATATCACAGTTTCCTTCAAACGATGGTCATCCAATTCTATTGCCACCAGAGACTTCATTGCAGCATCTTCATCTTCCTGTGAACCATATGCTGTCTTCACCTTACAAGATTCTACACATACGGCCTGCAGTCTGATATCTTCAACTAACTCAAGATAAGGATCAACCTGTTGAATGGATGAATTGAAACAAACTAATGGTAATTGAAAAAATTAATTATAAAAAATAAATACAAAAACATTTAACTAGCAAAGAAAAAAACTTAAGAAATTAAAATTCAAGGAACGACGTTACTAAAAGGAACAAGGAGCAGATACTAACAGTTTTCTTTGTTACAGATGCTTTAACAAGAGGAATTAGCTCTGGGAGATTGCCTGCCCTGGCTGAAAATATGAGCATGTATGATGCCAAGGTAAAAAGAGACCTTCTTCGAGATGGTCGCAGGCCACCTTGAATATGCATGAAGAGGGGGGGAGAAAAAGAGAAACACACAATATCAGTAATGAATCTCAACAATATAAGTGCATTATCACACTTCCCCAGATAAAATTACATCATGATTAGCCCGAGTATCCAACTTGTATTCTTTTAAATGACTGAATAAATAAATAAATAAATAAATAAATAAATGAAACCATAATAGAAGATAAATCATACCTTCGTGGTCCAAAGAAATTCTCCTAAGAGAAAAAGCTAACTGAAAACACCGAATTAAGGCCACATGACTAGATCTCTGCAACCAGCAAAACTACATGGTGCATGTTACAAACAGCTCAAGTACGCAAAATATCATCATACTACTTCAGGCATGCCATAAAACATCAGACAAGATTGTGAGTGAGACGAAGTAAAAATGTGTCCTGCCTTTAAAATTTCTCAATGGAACGGAACTTTATCAATTTCCATCTTGTCCCTACGTGCCCATGTCAACTACCAATCTATTTCTAATAACCATAGCTCAATGCCATGCACAATCAAGCGAACATCAAGAACAAGAACATAATTCAGTTTAGGTGTACCATCTGCTCCACCACTAATGCCAGATTTAACGTCCTTGCTTGTTAATCAAAAAGATAGACAGTCAATATTCTGGAACAAGTCAATTTATTAGAGCATGTAGTTTAGTTGAACAAAGTTCAAGTGCAAGGGTTCTCCATGATGAGATCAAAGACCATGTGCACCAGCCATCAGTTGAAAGAGTTTCCAAAGTGAAACTGCCAGATGTCTTGGAGTTTTGACATGGCAAGTGCCAAACAGATATTACACATTCAGTGTCATAAAAAGATTAATTATTTTGAAACTTGATTTTTGAAAAATATTATACTGGCTGATAGGGAGTCATGTCGGAAATATAACATAAAAAAATTATTCAAAAGGAAAACAGGAAATAAGATAACAAATAATAGCACACAATATAAACATAGCTGACAAAAGGAACACAGGAGATGAGATAATAAATAATAGTACACAATATAAACATTGCTGACCTTAGATCGGGTAAATAGCAAAGCAATATTGTAAGTGTGGGCCATAGCCTCGAAATTTGCGGGGCTATTCTCTGTAGATGTTGCCTGAACCCAGATTGATGACAGCAAAAGACTCACTTGGTGACTACTTAATCGAAACGAAGTTAGCTGCGGAAAATTATGGGCAAGTAAGGTGATTATATAGAATTTACAAAGACAATCCCCTTTAAAACTAACTATATGAGTTTTGGGTTCATACTGTTTTTCCATCAGTGACAGCACGCTTAAAGCTATATGACTGATAAGTACATTGTTTCACATCCACATCTGATGTCTTACTTTCCTCCGCACTCAGACCTCCATTTAGGAATTCTCCTTTTTCTTTACCCTCATCCTGAAAGGAGAAGCTAGCACTCCTTACTTTCTGCGATGTACTGACTGGTAAAGCCCCAGAAACAGCATTGGATGTTTCTTTATTCTGTTCCGACCATGGAGAAAGCAGGGATGGCATCAGCACAACAGAGAACACAGTGTGAGCCCCAACTCGGGTTTCATGATCCTGATGAGCCATTGCTAGCAGCAACTGATGAAATAGAGCTTCAGGAAAAGCCTGAAAAAGAAAAGTCAAAACATAGATGGTTCTGCAGGTTCTAAAATTTCAGCAATATATGGAATTTTAACAAATTTACTTGCCTTATTGCGAAATGATATGTTTGGAATGGTAGAGATTATCTGAGCTGTCCGATGAACAGCAGAGATTGTTGTTCTAGCCACCACAGTATTATTCGACATATTCTCTAGTACTCCAGCCATCACATCAAGAATAGGTCCCACATCCCCGACCTGTTAATTAAAAAAATGTTTCCTAAAGTAAATAAATGTAACAAATTGAACAGCATGAAAAGGAAATGTCACTTCTGAATGGAATTTCACAGGAATCTGATTCATTGCTCTGTTTATTTCATTCATACTCGTACACCACAGAAAATGCAAGTGGAGTCGTCAATAAAGTGGGGTTGATTAAGATGTTTCAAGAAAGAGGGATGAAGGGTAATTGCAGCACGAGGAGCAACAGGGTGCCTGAGGAGCTTTGCTAGGATTTAGAAGAAACTGGGAAGGATGCAATCAAGAAGGCAACAGAGAAATGAATAACTGAAGGACAATGGACTGTAAACAGAAATAGAGAAAAGAAACAATTTAAAAAAAAAAAAAGTAGTTCACCAGCCAGGATAAGTCTGACAGGACAGCTTTTGTTGGGGGTTGATGACGATAGTAGCAAGTTCTAATAACATTAAATTGTATTTCTGTTCTGCACTGAAAATATGCTTTCCAAGGGTGGTGTGAGATCAACGATCAACTAAGAAAACTAAAAATTAGACAGCTATAAGGTAACCACGCTCTTGGACAACAAATGCTATGAAACAACGATTCTGAAATTTATAGAAAAAATGAAATGTTGAGATAGAAAATAAATGATAAAAGATAAATGTATGCATGTGAAAATGCTTATGCTTTAGAATAACTTGTAATAGTCAAAAATGTACAGTGTATTTTAGAAACTCAGGGAGGATTGCCCAACTGAGGCCTTCAAACAATTCAAAATGAATTGGAAGGCCAAAATTCCCCCTCAATTTTTTTTTTTAAGTAATGCATTGCTTTTACAGCAGAGGTCATACAAGAAAGTATCCAACGATGAATCTAGATCATCTAGGTGTGTTCCAGAAAATGGAAAGACAGCACATCAGTTGGACTGCTCCAAGATCAAGCGATGAGCTGCTAATTTTTGTATTTGGAAAAGATAAGGCCAAAACACTGTGGAAGTCTGCTGCGTTAGCTCCTTTTTGGGTGATTTGGCAAGAGATACTTTTGATCACAGATTTAAAGGAGAAAAAGAGGAAACTGATAGCTATTATAGATAAAATTCTATTTCTGTTATCTCTTAGGCCTCTTTTTCAAAAGATTTCCAAGAAACTTTTCATCCATCTCACTTGGGAAGTTAAGCTAGGATGTTCTCCTGGGAGTTCAAAAATGCTATTCTTCATAAGCATGAGAGGCAAAAGATAATTTTTGCAGGCTTCTGCAATCCTTCAACATGAATTATTATTTGAGAGATTGCACAAACTTCAGCAGGAAGTAATGGATTTTGATAAGCATGATGGGCATCACAACCACATTAAAATGTATTGACAATATACCATAAACTTCCTACATTTAAATGAAGAATTGACCTAACTAAATATATGGCACACTGCATAGAAAACTAACGAACCTTTTTTGATAGCCATGAGATGCAATTC
Organism: Luvunga scandens; assembly: GCA_030449905.1. Taxonomy (NCBI): domain Eukaryota; kingdom Viridiplantae; phylum Streptophyta; class Magnoliopsida; order Sapindales; family Rutaceae; genus Luvunga; species Luvunga scandens. The sequence goes on along the minus strand of JASUUG010001064.1, from coordinate 694,028 downwards.
TCCAAGGAATATTGAAGATCAGCATTTGTTTTAGCCATACCATCCCCAGAACTGGATAATTCAACTGAATTTTGCAGGCACTTTCGTAAATGTTTAATCAAGTCATTTATTGTTCCAATGATTGCAACAGATGCCTGCAGTTTTGCATTTTGTGCAAGTTTTGTGGCAATATCAACAATATTAGTCTGCACAAGAGGTTGTTTGGCAACACTCTTATGATCCAAGTGCTTGACCAAGTTACATAACAAGAGATGCGAGTTTTCTCCTGGGGTTTGAAAGAAAGAAAAACGTTACACGGATTATGTCAACACAAAAATTATTAGATAACTAACTGAAAATTCCATGTAAAACCTGATTCCTCCAAAAGTGACTGCAAATACAATAAGACAGAGCAAGCAACTCCAGTTTCTGTTGACCAATGATTTTCAGCATCAAAAATTTGAAAAAGAGGTTCAAGCACACGCCTCACTGTTGTAGTTTCCTTAGCCAATCTGGCCATGTTGTCTAAGCAAACTCTAGACCAGTAGGAGGGGCTCTTGGAAGTATCCCTGTAACAATAAAACATTTGAAGCAGAGTATTTTAAAGAAACAAGAAACAAATCCTCACACAATGAATATACACTGAAGAATAATGAAGCAATTCCTTACGTTGTTCGATCAGGACCAGGATTAATCATCGAATCTTTGAGGGAAGAAACCTTCTTACTCATATAGGGAAAAGATGAGCCATTATCTTCTTCGTTTTGCTGTCCTTGAACCCACTGGTCCTCAGATTGAGAATGCTGTCTGCCCTCCTTACCATTCGCTGGTTTCATTTGAAGGTCCACAAAATTCTCCAAAGTCACTGAAATAATCTATTTCAGAATGGAAAATTACTTCAAATTAATATGGAAGCAATAAATGTTGCACGCTTGCCAGTGCACTTCAAAATGCAATTTACGATATAAGAAGGTTCCCAAATTTCATCTTTAAACAGCATGAGATTGATGGCACCTTCCATAACTAAAACAAAGTCAATAAGAAAAGGAAAAGGCAACTCACCTTGTCAAAGTCCATTGACATGTGTGATTGCTCACCCATGAACTTCACCTAAAATGAGAATATGTGAAAAGGAAATAAGCAGGAAGTGAAAAGGATGCATGAGAAAGTAAATTGCACAGAGAGTAAAGAAAAGGAAAAAGGAAGTAAGTTTAAAGAAGAATACTAAAGCGTACAGAATTTTTATATAGGAATACAATATGCTCATAGAATTCATATTAGGAAATCAAATCTAAATATGAACCCCACCCCCCTCCCACCACCACAAAAAGAAAAATAAAGGTTGGATGAAGCTTTTCTGGGGAGCAGAATTCAACATTCAATGATTAGCCATTCAAGTCACTGAGGCAGAAATATAAATCAATTTATCATCTTTGTAAGATGTTCAAGATCAGTTGAATAACAGCTTATAAATTCCATGCATAAGTAACCACTTAAAGTCCTCAAACAGAAATAGATTTGGAAGTAGGAAAACCTAAGAAGATTACAAGCAAATTGCACACAACAACTCCGATTGGTATAACTTTTTAAATAGAACTTATTTAAGTAGGGTTTTTACCAAAAAATTTGTTGTTTACTTGTCAATGAAAGCTTTCATTAAAAATTTTAAAATTGCTTTAACAAACAAGTTTTTAAAGTTATTTTATCAAAGAAATGAAATAAGATTATAACATAAATAATGGGCATTTTAGATAATTTAACTTTTTTTTAAAAGCTTTGCAACATCTACTCCCAAAAGCCCAAAATATGAAATAAGATTGTAATATAAATAATGGGCATTTTAGATAATTCACCTTTTTATAAAAGCTCTCCAACCTCTACTCCCAAAAGCCCAAAATTTGAGCTTGAGCTAATTGAGGCAAAGTAGCTTATTTAATCCCCAAAAGCTTTACTCAAAATAAAACCAAACAACAAAAATTTTGAAAGAACTTTGAGGATTAAAATAAGCATTTATGATCATTTAATAAGTTATATCAAACAGGCATTAAGAACAGGTCAAGGAATCAAGCATTAAACATAAGCACCAAAAAGCAATGAATTCAACAGGTCATGCACAGTTATGCATACATACGTGTCTATAAATGCTAAGGGGGAAAAAAATTAGCAACTGGAGAAAAAGGAAGCAGGGAAGGGGGGGAAAAAAGGATCTGTTTGGGGAAGTTAATGTGCATTAGGTAAGTGCAAAAATCTTTCTGCAAAAGTATACATGGTAATATGCTTGAAAGATAAATTGTACCATGTAAGCCAGAACTTGCAGCCCTGCTGAACGTAGACGTAGAGCTCTTTCATCATTTCCCATTTCTTGAGCCAATTGACAAAGTTTAGGAATGAGGCCTTCTAAGTTGAACATGTATGTATTATCCGTCTACTTTGAAACAATATGTTAGTATCACTTGATAAACGTCAAAACTACAATGATCTTGTATTTGGCTTAATGAAACTTTAATGCCTACAGATGAGTTCTCCAACATGTGGCTCACCTATGGTGTCCTTCCTATCTGATCAGCAAATAATCCCCACCCCACTCCACTCCTTTTTTTTCTTCCCCTTTTTATAATAAGAGCCACTCCGCTCTGTTTCTTTTTTTTGTTTTAAACAAAATTGTTTGGATAAAGATGAGAAACCTCTCCTACTAAACACCATTTCTGTCCCCCTATTATTACTCAAACTCGATTGACCGCAAGTACAAAGTGCATTTACAGACAATCAAGCTGCAGCCAGAGGGCGGGCCACTCCATTCCTTGTCAATGCAACAAATTGGTTCATTGATGGGCTAGTGAATCATTTTCAAGGGCCTTCAAATGTTTGATGCTCATCTATGTAGGTACAGCTTTTACTTGTGTAGTCATGCTTTAACTAAAATATGTCAAAATTAATGTAAGACTCATATTTACTTTCATATCCATTACAAACCTGGCTATCTATAAAGTCGACAAGAGTACTACAACCCAGAATCTGCATTTCTTCCTGTCGAGTTTGCTCCAAAAGAGTCCGAATAATCCCCAGTAAACTACTAGCAAACAGTGGCCTACAAGCATAATGTGCTCCATCAAATGTCATTGACAAAGTATAATAATAATAGCATGCATGTCCAAAAAGAAAAGACAAGTTTTGAAAATGACATAATAGAACATATAATGGTGACAATCAACTAACAAAAGAGTATATGGTGAAGCTTTAAAATGAGATATTGTGAAAATTTCTTGTACAATCACTAGAGTACTTCAAAGCAAAGAAGAAACAGGAAATAGAAACAAGAGAAAGCCAGAGATGATTATAATAGAATAAAGTCCGTTGCACTTTTTCTAATGCGAAAAGTCATAATCATCTTATTGGAACCCTCTTACGGTATTAGGACAGCTAGTTCTTGTTTTCTCTTGATAGCTTGTCGACATTAACAAAAATTTTATGTCCTAGCCTACAAAGAAATATGCTACAAATTACAATCAAAATCTAAATACAACAAACTTACATTTGCTCCTTACACGATGATAGAAATTTCTTATAAATGCACACCAACACTTTTACAGATCCAAAGTTCTCGTTCCGCAAATCCTTGTAACATCGTTGCTCTAGGAGAGTGGTTATCTGTCCAAAGAAACTGAAAGATCAGAGAAGAATAACAAAAATAGCCAGAAATATACAGTCTAATTAGATTTTGGATTCATAATATTTTCTTTATAATTTCTCAAACAAATTTATCATCGCATTTGAACCTCATCGATGTTCCCAGAGAAACTAAAAATGTTTCTCTAAAATATTGTAACTTAACAATTGAATCAGAAGCCAGAATCACTGCTGAGAATGAGTACTATATTCTTGATTAACTATCATCCTGGCCAATAGCTTATACACCAACTCCAAATTTTTTTACATTACCTAGTCTTTTAGTGACAAAGTTCCAATCCTGATTACCAGATAGAACACTTCATCTGCAAAACTTCTAAAGTTCTATAAACAGATCAATTTGGGCAGATATAGTTTCAGTCAACAAGAAGATAAAACTTACCTTGGGAATCCGTAATGGGTTCTTAGAAGCATATTCACAAAGCTTTCCAATTTTTCTATCATTTGGTTCAGCATCCTGCATGCAAAAGCAAAGCCAATAACACAGTTAGATGCCTCAATTCTCCTATTAAAGATTCTTTTTATCTTTAGGAAGATGGACGAGGGAGGATTGAAGCAAATCAAAAGCCTCAGAAAATCTCTATTAGACAGGGCCAGTAACATCGAAAATTTGAAATGGCATAATAAAAGTAATTAATAAATAAAGTTTAAAAAGCCCCTACTGGTGCATCCGAGTTATCTTCCAAAATTCACAAGATTTCTAATGAGAACTCTATTTTAGTTTCTACTATTAGCAGCAGTAGCAGAGATCCTTAAACGAAGTTCCACGTTGTATAAACTTTTTTATGACCTGAATACAAACTTCAAATGTTTTAAAGTACCACTAGAGACATAAACGCAATATCACAAAAAGCTAAATGTCAAGTAAGCTAATATCAACATAGGCAATAAGACAAATCATCAATTCAGAGTCTTACAGTTCTGAACTCAGAATTAACTGACAATCATATTGTACCCAACTTAAACAGGGAACAAGTTACAAATTGCCGCATATGTACATTACTAAGACCTAGTAAGCAACTCAAACTCGATTCCAATAGAAAAAATATGTAAAACAAATACTTGCAAAACCACAATTCAAGTGACATCACAAAAAGCTGCTAGTTCACCTGATTACGCGGAAATATGTCTACCAGCATCTTCTTGTACCTTTTCACCGGCTGTCTTGACCTTGCACGCATTGAAGGACAGAAGAAACAGAGGTTGCCGCAGACGGGCAAAACCCGCCTCGACATAACCCCCATGTTCTAAGGATTTTCAAAACCTCTTCTCTGCTCTACAATTCAGATTACAATTTCCATGTTAAAAAATTTTAAAAAAAAATCCATTCACACATTGAACAAAACCAAAGTTCATCTACTCATTCAATCAAATCCGAATTCAGTCCCCAATTTGCCCATTCACTCATTGACGCACAAACTGAAATCAATCAACAATCACAAAACTAACAATACAAACTTAAAAACAAAGGGGAAAAAAAAACCATTTGAATTAAGCACATTTTAAATGGATTGAAATAAGAAAACATAAAAAATCAATAACAATTCAATGTTCGAAATTTGAACATAATAATGAACAAATTAATTTGCATAAAATGAAGCAAAATTTTAGAGAAATTAAAGCACACTCACCAGTTCTAATCACAAAAAATAAAATAAAATCCTGCAGGCAATGCAATCAAATGAAGCTGAAAAGATCGCGATCCGGAATTACAATGCGAAACAAAAATTGAGTAAACAAAGGTTCTATAATTGTTTTAAGAAGTATTTTTAGAAAGTTTTATATTGAAAATTTTTCTATTGTATATATCAATGAAGTAAAATAAAATGCGAAAAAAATCAAAATCAGATAAAACAGATGAAAAAATTTGGAAAAAAGTATTACCGAAGAAAATAGCCAAATGGGGGAAATTTTGGCTCGTTATAATCTCCCCCAGGCGTCTCTCTGTTCTTTCGCTCTGTCAAATCATTACCGTGTTTTCTTACCCTTTTTTTCCCCCCACAAAAGAGATTAAAATTTTGTAAAATAAAAAAAAAACACAATAATTAATTGACATTGGTGCTACAGTCACATGTACGTGTGATCAGAAGATGACAGCAGGAGTTTTGAGCGTTGAGACGGCGCTTAATTTTATCGCGGGTCCCCCCCGCGATGACATAATATGAAAACGCGCATTTAGCCATTTACAAAATAAAATTTGATATTTTTAATATAAACATTTTTTCCACAAAATTAAAAACTAGTATTAAAAAATAGTGGTTTGAAATAATAAATTACATAGGTGAATAATGTGTTTGATAGAATTGATTATCAAGATTGCTTTCAATTAATTATGTATATATTTTTAATATGATTATGTCAAATCTAGTTTTTCATTTCTAATTTATATAACAGATTTTGTGGCTGTAGTATTATATTATTCTATTTTTTCTTAAAAAAAGTTTTTTTTTTAATTTTAACATAATTTTGTTTATCACACTTTCTAGATCATCCTCAAAGATAATCGTTATCAAACAATCTTATGTTCATAGAAAAATATATAAAATAATATATGCCAGAACAATATTAATGATGTTATAAAAAAAAAGCTTATACATGAAGCCAAAGTCAAGTTCCAATTAAAAGGAGTGGAGTTTCTGTGGTTGAAGTCCTAAGTTTGAGTTTCTATGAGTATGTGAGTTAATAAAAAATAAATAAAAGAGATTGTATGTGTTGTAGATAGCAACAACATATTATCACCACGTAATAAAAAAATAAATATATAAACATAAAAAAAAAAAGTTGTATATGTAGTAGATAATGACACTTTAATATTATATAGCAGTGTTAGATTACGCGATATTTTCATAATTTATAATTTTCTTTAAAATTATAGATTATATTATTGCCACTATGTCCTCTTTCATAATAACTTAAAGAAATTAGATTGTTTGCATGGTGATGTGCTGATGGCTCAGAAAATTTGTAAGGCTTCTCAAAATTAAAAAAAAATGTAAGGAGAAATGAAAATGAAAATGAGAAAGGTCAAGGTCAAGGGCCAGCTCAGCTCAGCTCAGCTCAGCACATAGAGAAAACTAACAAGTTTTAATGAGGGGGATTCGGGGAAGCACGAACGCCCAACGGTTCCGATAATTAAGGGAGATTCACTTTTTTGATTGAGTTTTAAATAGTTTTTTTTTAAAAAAAAAAAAAAGCGAAGTGAGCCCCTCAACTATTTGATATTTCTGCCTTTTGACTTTTATATCCATTTTTCATCATTTTGTCTTTCTCTTTTTCTTTTTTCTTTTTTTTTTTACAATATATCAAAAGTTTTTTTATCACACGAAAGCCATTAATTTACGTGTTTTCGTGATTAGAGTTGACGATTTTACGGATTTTCGAAATTTAGATTCTTTAAATGTGGTACTTATTGGACATCACATTATTCATGCTCATAATATGCAAAATCATTTGCGTTTCTTGAATTTTTTTTTTTTAATTAAACCTCGACAAAGCTAGGAATTTATTAGAAATAAAAACAGAGAACGCAGTTACGAGGCTTCAAATTAGAGGATAAACTAAAAATAAATTAATTAATAAACAATTGAGGAGGACAAAATGAAGAACATTACAATCATACTCTTAATTATTGACCAAAAATTAGACAAAATGATACTTAAAAATAACCTACACATCATCTACTCCTTTTTTATGTTATCATACTTTCATCATACCAAATTAGTTTGCAAATATGGAGCTTGGGTGCTTCAAATTTGGTTAGGGGAATTATTCATCTGTAAAAAGTTAGAATTACTTTTCAAAAGATTTCTTTTTTTTTTAATGGTTATAATTTAGAGTTTACTGAGATTTTATATACATATGTTTATATTCTTATATTACGACTATATGAAAAATATATTCTCACTAACAATATGGGAGAGAAAGCTACTAATATTTCATATTTAAAAAAAAAAAAAAAGTAATGCTACATAATTTAAATTTTTTATCTCAAAAAAAAAAATCCCAACTAGCTTGACATTAATCAATTAATTGATAAAATAATATAATTAATTCACTTAAATCTTGTAAAGAATTATTACTCAATTCAATGCTTTCAAGATGACTTAGAGCAAACTATTTTTTGAAAGATGATAAATTCATTTTTAATGTGACACTTATGAAGTTAAAACCCTATTATGTGGCTTTAACTAAGCATAATTCTTTATTTTTATTTTTTCTAATAACAAATTTTCCTGTACATTTGACTTTTTTTTTTTTTTATAAAAGAAAAATCATACGTCACTTGACATAGATTTATAAATAATTAACATAGTGACAAGTCTTAATTATGCTCAAGTTTGTTACGGAGGCTATTCGAAGATTTCCAATCGGCCGTTTGGCTGGGGTCTCACCTAAAATCTACTAAACCAACATTAAAAAAGTAAACTGTTAGTTTATCAACTATAGTAATCAAATTTGTATATTACTAAATTTAATATTGAGTTGTTGGAAATTAAAAGTTTAAAACACATGACCAATTTTAAGTCTCGCTTCAAACTTTGAATAAGCCCGAGCTGTACAATGCTGACCCCAGTTCATTTCCTGTTCCTTACGCAGGCAACTTTTACCCTTCATAAAATATCATAACATAGAACTTGAGATTGTAACAAGATGATAAACCAGTCTTAGTGAGATCGTTTATTCAAAGTAGTTGTTACAAGATTAAATCCCACCAACGTTATTATTTCATTTCTCAAATTTTTTGTTTCATATCTTTTAAGTGTTCAGTTATTTTAATTTATTTACTTTTTATGTCACTACTTTTAAGAGACTTGGAAAATAAAACTTGTAATTAAACGATTTATAATTCAGATGTCAAAATTTAAAATTCAAAATCACTTTACATTACAATTGAAGTAATGTGAGGTGATTTAAACTGAATGATAATTTTAAAGGGGGTCAAGTAACTCATGCTGAGAGCGACAGACCCAGTCTCCATCTTATCTCTTGTTAGAGCAATTGATTGATTATTATGGGGCATAAAGTAGTTGTTTTCTGTCCGCTGTCTTTGTTGTAAATTAACTACAATTAATTATTTAATTATGCAAATACAGATATCCGAAAAATCACGTGCGTGGTTGTGATTTTATCCCTATTTTTTAAAAGAAAAAACTTTATTGTATAGACGATAAGTGTCACGTTGTGGCCTACAAAAGGGGACAATTATTAATTTTTTTTTCAAAAGGTTTGTTGGTTCATTCAATGGCAACGGCTAAAAAATTTATGAATCAAATAATACAGAAACAATGCATTGACATGTTCTCAATTTTAACTCCAGGATATACGGTTCATTCTTTTTATTCTTTAATTTAAGGTTTCCCTGACTTGTTATATATGTTTTGATTTAAATTTGGTAATTAATTAACTATTTTATTAATTAATCTAGGAAGAAACTAGCTAGAGAAAATATAGCAAATTATATATTAGGAATCAGACAGACAGACACAATTCTTTTTTTAAGAGAATTAAATCAGTTTTTGAATGGGCTTGTGAATGGATTCGACACTGTGAGTGGTTTTCAGTGAGGCTCTCTTTGGTCAAGCTTTGGCCCAACTCATCAAGCGCACTTGCAAGCAACTACTAAGTCCCTCAATTTGGGATTTTTTTTTTTCAAATTTACGTTACATATTCTTTGATTTTAATTAATATCACATTGTATATAATTTTTATTGAGGCAATAAATTTTGATTGCTGACACATTTGAATCTGGTTGCTGGGGGAGGATTGGATGTGTCCCTTTGCATGAGCAACTTAATCTAAAAGTTATATCTTTAAATTTTCTCGAGAAAACCTTTTGAATGTAACATCAACGTGTGAAAGAAATGGAAAACTCGTAAAATATTATTTTTCTTAATTTATTTATATATTTTTATTGTTTTGTTAAAATAAAATTTATCCTAATCATATACTAAATTTTAAATACATAATATGTGAGAAATTTGCTCTCACACTAATATCACCAACGTCCATGAAACATATAACACGGATGAAACAATTCATTGAAAAGAAAATTCTTTAGCTCTTTCTTAAAAAATTTTGCAACAATTTTTTAATCTCTCTCTCTCTCTTTTTTCCTTCTTGCGGTTAGAATTTTGTTTAATTTTAATAATTAATCATTTATGAATTATGTCAAATATTAGAGGAAACTAATATGTAAAATTGTAGAAAACAAAAATGATGAAGTTGATTATCTAAATAATTGCAACCATAAAAACTCATGTTTCTGGAATCCTTGTTAGGATAGAGGATTAAATTTACATTTTTCAATCCCATGGCAATGCTCATGGGCGTTTCGCTTTTATCACTCCATGAACGCATTATAGAGAAATCTAAGAAGCGAGAACGACAGATTTATAATGGGTTACTAAATTAAATCTATCTGATTGACAGCTGTGTTCATAGATTGAAAAACTTATTGCATGTGCGCTACAATAAAAATCACTCTTAATAGCATTATGTGGTAGCATTTTTCTTACAAAATGCTATAAAATGTTAATTTTGATAGCACGTTCTAAAAAAATGCCACAATTTTTCCTTTTGTATCGTTTTATATTCCATTAGTAGCATTTTTAAATGTCATGCATTATATTAACTAATGTAGCTGTTTTCAAATGCTAAAAAAAAATATACACCTCTATATAAGACTTGAAAAATTTTTCTATGAAAAAGAAAAAATATGCATTATATTACCAATCAAAACTTATTGATTTTGAGAGAGTTATTTAAGTTATTAAATCAGGAAAACAAAAGAAATTGATTAAATGAAGAGATTTTCGGAGGAATCCAAAGAGACAGAGGTGTATATTTTTCAAGGCTTGTTACTATAGGATCTCCCAGCAAGGATTTTTCATCCATACTTACATGTAAGCTTCAATTTTTTAGGAATGATATATCAGTGACTGTGAAAATTCTTATTTGTGCCTTAACAATCTGAAATTTTATATCTCAATTACATAATAGGTTTGGGTATATTAATTATTTCTTTGTAGTTAGAAAATATTGAGGTGGATCTAAAAATTGTACCTTATAAATTTGGGTATATGGACATCCAACAGAGTTTAATTTGCATTCATGCTTTTGGTCTTATTAGAATCTTTAATTAATTCTTTCTAATCTATTCCATAAGCCAAGGGGAGGAAGGGGAGAATCTGTGTATTGTTTTCTCGTATAGTGATTCATTTGCAACCTGCAAGGTATAAGGGTTGATTCTTAAAAACTAGAATTTTCTCAGAGCTATGACATCTATGGGTTGCATTGGCATCTTAAAGGAGCAGAGACTTCAGTTGATGTAGCTCTTTCTGATTTCACATTATCTGTGGACTGACCTTTACTGATTTCAATTTTGTTGCTTTCGTTGGTTGCACTGTTGATTCTCTTACTTTATCACTTCTCTTATTAAGTTGATTTTATTTCTTGTGTGCTTAAGCCCGCGAATATCAATTCCTCGGACTAGTTAGAATAATGGTTGTTGTTGCATTATTCCAACCAATTGATGCTTAAGTGAGATCCAAAAGCGAAGACTTATCTTGCCGAATTTTGTCCAATGCTTGTGGTTTTCTTTTTGCTTGGTTTGAATGAAGATTTAAATTAATCTAAATCTGTTTGTTCTTGTTAGTATTTGGATTTTATTTGTTAAGCTATAAAACTTGAATTTGATTTATTTAATTGGTCAATGGACATGAGCAAGGCTATTAATAAAGCCATGTTGCTTGTTTCTTTAGATTGTACTTGTTAATAAGGACTAGATGCCGAAAGTTTTTAAAAATTGTCTCAAAATTCTTGATAGTCCATTTTTTATTTATATGATTAGCATCAATACATAATTCTTTTAGGTGAAATTGATTGCATTGCTAGTATTGATACTAAAAAAAATTTTTTTTTTTTTGCTGCAAAAGTTAATATTTGATTGGTAGAGAAGCATGTATAAGTTATCATAATTACTCGTCACATTTACAATTTAGAATATGAGTGAAATTTTGTTCTTATATTTATTTCTAACATTGGTAGCTAATGAATAGCAAATTAGTTGGGTAGATGTAATATGAAGAAAAATAAAACGGCTTTTATGAGAATTAAAAGAATATAGTAGTAGAATTTCTTTATTGATGTTTGAGTTGATTTATTGCAACATTTAATTTTCATTTCCTATTTACTATTGCTATTTTTATCCTTTTCTTTTCCACAGTACTTTATGCTTATTATATCCTTAATGGCCTTGCATTTATGGATGATATGTGAAAGTTGATTTATTTAGATGAATGTAAGCATGATTTGAAGTTAAGTACATCTTAATTTTGTAATTTAGTTATATGCAAAAATTTTGTTTGGGAGCTATATTTTGCTTCTTTTTATTAACAAAATAAAATTTTTATTTTGTTTTTAAATTCATAATGCAGGCAATCAAGGATATTGTGCAACTAAGAATTGAAGAACGATGAAAAATTATGAAAAATTGAAGAAAATATATAGTGCTTTTTTTAGATCACTAGAAAGTATAGAAGTATTACACTTGTATACTTATCTTTTGTAAATGTTTTTGTGGTTGAATGTTTATTAGTTGATTACGGATGTTTAAGTATTGTTATTTTATGAATTAATGATATACAATTTCTTTTTTGTTGATGGAATGACTAAAATGATGGATTGAATTAATGATTTGAATGAAGAGCATTGAAATGCTGCAATAGTATAATATAAATGTTTTTGTAGCATTTTAAAAAAATTACGTTAAACATTTATAAGGAAATTATATACAATTTGTGGCGTTTTCTAAATGCTAACATTTTAAACAATGATGGCATTCACCAAAAGCAACAAAAGCTAATTGCACTACAATAATGCAATGCTATGTACCATAATTTGTAACATTTAAAAAAAATGTTACAAATGTATAATACTTTTAGTTACATCGGCTAACTTAGCATTGTTCAGAATATTACCATTCACTTTTAATAACATTTGTTAGATGCTATCATATATTGTTTTTCTTGTAGTGGTAGCTCAATTTGCGCTGTTGAAGGAGCAAAAAAATTGAACTTGACCGTGGAATTCAAGAGTTAACACTAATTTGTGCAACGTTGAAGAATGGGTTTGATCCACCGTAACGTCCACGGAGAAGAGTGTTTCGCAATATCATCAATACGCAAACTAAGGGTGTTGAATTCTTGGATAGTGAAAGTGAGTAATTTATGTAGTAACTTGCTCCTTGCTAGCTCATGAGCATCAAATTTATTATGGATGTTCAAATATCAAATTTTGTGGATTAGGTATCAATTCATATCCAGTCTATAATTTTATAAATTATAAATTTTTAATCCAATCTATAATTTGGTAAAAGTCAATTTAAATCCAATCCATATGTATATAGATCGGATACATATTTGACCCAATACAAATCCAATTCACAATTTTACGAGTTAAAAATTTTACTTTTGTCTAATTCACAAACTAATTAAATAAAAAATTCTAATATAAAAATAATTTTACTACCAATCAAATTCAAAATTGAATAAGATCTAAATAGATTAATTGTTTAAATAAAGATAAAATAATACATTAATAGTTTCAAAATGTAACACAGTAAAAAAGTAAAAAATCTCACTTGTTTATATCAAGTTATGAAAAAAAAAAACTAAAATTATGAATTCAAGTTTATACAAAAATTTAAATTTTGAGAGCTTGGATGATCTGTCAAAATGTCCACCTCCAATTTGAATTTTGTATCTCAACCTGAACAAAACATATATAATTAAAATAAATAACAAATAAAAATATTTTATTTAATAAAAATAACTAATAAATGTTTACCCTTACTTACTATCTCCTTAAATGCTATCAAGCTTCATCAAATATACTCTCATCGACTACCAGAATCTTTGTTCATGTAAGACAAAAGAGAAATGCCAATTTAAAAAAAAAATAGAACGACAATATAAATTTTAACTTTAAAATTTTTAATGTTTAGGAAGGTATATTTGTTTATTTAATTATTCAATTATTTAATTATTTTTATTTTATATTATTATCAGATAAGATATAATATGATATTAATTTAACTACATTTTAACTTATTTATTTAATAGTAAGTAGTAATGCTACATTTACAAGTTTTATTTTTTAATTAAATAATTTTTTTGTGTATTCGTAAATTTTTGTGGATTTATCAAAATAAATCTATATCCAATCAATTGACTGCAAATTTTAAAATTTTCAATTCATTCCACAAATTGAATTTTTGCAGATCGAATTTATGCGAATCGGGTTAGATTAGATTATGAATATCCTAAAATTTATGAATTTGTAACCGTGTTGGTTGTATTTGTATTGCATCATTTTCTATATAAATTACTTTTTTTTTCGGTTTTACAAAAGAATCTACAAGTAATTTATTTGCAATAGAGTGCAAGCGGTCCAAACGGATTATTACGAGAAAGATGCCGATAAAAATACGGAGAGAATTTGTGTTCTTTATTTGCTTCCTTTAATTTATTATTATTATCTAAAAGAGTGTAAATTATATAAATAAAGTTTAGAAATAATTCGTTAATACTTTTAAAACAGATGTTATTACCAACAATAAATTTGTGATCATGACCATGTAGATTTCAAAACTCTAAGAGTATAACAAAAAATTGGGATTTCCAATGAAGACAGGGGGCTCTTTATATTTGATCGCAGACTCCCCCTCATTTATAAGAACTAGAACAACCCTTGATCGTCATGGTATGATCTTCATCTCTCTCAATTTCCCCACCCACATTCTAATACTCTTCATAGTATCAGCAAACCCAAAGAACCCAAATTCTTTACTTTTGTTCATGCTACTAACATGCTGAAACTGTAAATGCAACACAGTATTAAGTGCCTCAAAACAAGTAACCTCCTCCATTTTGGTCTTGTACAGCCCATATTTCTCAACAATCTCATCCCATATTTCTCCTTTCTCCTTCATCATCTCAACTACATCAAATTTTTCTTTCTCATCAAACTGCACAAATGCAACGTCAAAGACTTCTGACAACAGTTTCCACAAGCTCTTCCATGTAAAAACATCGCCGTTTGTGCAGTTAAAAGCTTGGTTCTTGGCCTTATCCGTTGTTGCTGCCCATATTTGTTGCTCTGCCAGCACTCGGCTGTCTGACATGTCGCAAAAATGCTCCCATGTGTATTTGTTACCTGAAAGTGAAGATCTATGAATTGCTATTGGAACGAAAATTAGATAAAAAGAATTTGAAGCTTGAGATTTGAAAAAGATAACAAAAATTCTTCCTGTGTTGTATAATTTAGGACAAGTGTTTGATTAAATGAATCAGCTGTTCGATGAATTGCCCCAGGGAACTCTCATGCTCATAGTCTCAGCATCACTCCCTTGCAAAGCAAGCGGTGACGTGGCACATGATTCAGCTAAAGGCGGTGACTAGTGAAGATGACTCATCAAGATCGCGAATTATTCTCTAAATGGCTCAAGGATAAGCTCAAGGATTGGTAAGTACCATGCTTAACATTAGGACAGTGCTCAAGAGTCATTATCGAATGATGGATGCAATACAAAGTATGCAGGAAAATATGAATTCTCATAGCTTGCAGTATTGTATTCTTCAGTTCTTAGTCATTATTTGCATTTCTTAACTCCTTAGTTTTTTAAGTGCATTGATTTTTTTTTCTTTTTTTTCTTAAAAGGTAAGGGGTGGGTAAGCTTAAATCAATTTTGACCCTCCTTACCACCCCCAAGAGTCGAACCTAAGTCCACACAAGTGTAAGGGGTGACAAATTACACTATCAACCAACTCAGCTACGTCTTTAGGGGCAGTCTTACAAGCATCGATTATCTAATGTAATTTTATCATGTAGAATGATCACTCTTCAGAGCAAATATCTGCATATTTTAAATTATGAATTTGAGGCTTAATTGTACTGCTTAATTATAATATAGTAATAAATTATAGTTAGATATTAGAGTTTGACCACTCGTTCTAAGACACTCGCAGCAACACTATAAACATTTTTCACAAAGGAAAAAAAGAGTAGTTAATTAAGGCCTTACCAAAGTATCGAAAGGGCAACCCTTGGTGCCTGCAAATGGTGGCATACACAGCCAAAGTGAGCAACGAATTGTTCAGGCTTCTTGAAGACGCACCGATTATGATCGAAGAGCGATGCACGGAATACGTTACAGCCGGCGAATATGACGCTGCAATGTCTTCAACCGCATAGTAAAAATTGGGGAAAGGCAATCTAAGGGAGTCCTCCTTAAACGGAGGATCGTGACCGATAAGTTGACCTACAAGTGACGGATCGAATACCGGACCCATGTAGTGCTTCGTCCCCATTAGCAAAGTCACATGGCGGAGGCGAGAGCATCCCTTATTCGAATCTACGATGACGGACATCACATTCTTAAACATTGTTGAGTTATTGGATATGTTAATTTCTTCGCTTTTCAAACGCTGGAACATGACCCAAAAAAGATGAGTGACTTCTTGAGAAATCGAGGAGAGCTTTTGGGTTGCATCAGTGGAGTCTAGGGCATTGAAGGTTATGTAATGATCGACGAGAGAAGACGGGAACCAGCTGGGCGGAGGTCGGCGGGCTGCTCCGTAGACTTTCCAGGGGCCGCCTGGTCTTGTTGGATTATTCTTTAGAGCTTCTGCTAAGCTCAAGCCTACCATGCCGGTCACCCCAATGATTAGGGCAACTGACGAGGAGGGATATTTAGGGTTTTGATCTTGCATATCCATGACACAAATTATATTTATGCTGTTAGTTTCTATTTCTCAGTGAAGAGATGAGAGAAATGAGCTTTGACCTAATAAGGGTATTTATTATTGGCTGTGATAATTAAGAGATTTCTATATTACCAAATTGAAAATGATCTGAATTCGATATTTAAGAACAACCAAATTTATCTTATCAAATTGCATCCTTTGCTTCAAATAGTACGATATTTATTTTGTTTTTTCGTATTCATGAGAATTTTTGTTCCAAGGAGTATCCTCCTCATCACAATTTATCTACATTTATATTTTCTGGAACGCCAAAACTTAAAATAGATAATACCATATATTTCTCTATATTTAATTAAAAAATTGAAAAGATCTTAAACAGATACTATTATTCGAAATGTTCGAATACTCTTCACCTTTACAGTAGTTTCTTATATTGTTATTTTTGGACTTTAGTATTGGGAATAAGAAAATAAATGCTAAAACGGCAATAGGGAATCATATATGCATGGTCGTCACCACACTCTTCGTTAAGTTTTATGGTTGTCTTCTTGTCAATTACCTTTTGTTTTTATCTAAAATGCATTTCGAACCATTAATATTTAATATTTAATATTTTGTTAATCTATTTCATTTATTTCAAAACAGCATATCTTGTTTGTCATCTCTTTAATCGCGTAGGTACAACTCTGCACTAATAATATATTGAACACGATAATTAATTAAGGTAGTACGGACATGATACTATGAAATTCTAATGGGAAGTCTCGGAATCACTAAGGGTGGTCAGCTTCCGATTCCAGAATCGCGGACTTTATAAAGTTTAGGACCTCATTTACAAAGTTGTAAATTTACTTTTTCATGCATTTACAATGTTCTAAACTAGTCTACAAAATATATATTAAGTGAATCTCGACATAGTGAAGAATTCTAGCTTTGTTAGTCAAAAAGAACGAGACATCTAGTTAGGAGGACATAACGAAAATTGCCCTTTAAAAGAACTATTTTACGAAAGCAAGAAGAGAAAAGGAAAAAAAAATGGACAATGAATGTAACTGAAAATAAATACATTTCACAAAGATTCAAAAAAGTTGAGGCTATAAGAAAAAAAAATGTGGTTTTTCAAAAGAGAGTGGAGGGATGTTGTATCTCACAATCGTTAAACCAAGGAACCCAAATTCTCTGCTCTTGTTCATGCTGCTAACAAGCTGGTACCGCAAATGCAACACTGTTTTAAGTTCCTAATTCAACGTCAAAGATTTCACACAACAGTTTCTATAAGCTCTTCCACGTAAAAACGTCGCCGCCGTTTATGCTGTTAAAAGCTTGGTTCTTGGCCTTCTCAGTCGTTGCTGCCCATGTTTGTTGCTCTGCTAGCAATCGGCTGTCTGAGACGTCGCAAAAATGCTCTCACGTGTATTTGTTACCTGAAAGGGACGGTTCATGAATGGCCATATTAGAATTGATAAGGATTCCGCCCCCCCCCCCCAAAAAAAAAAAGTGAATATCGAGATTTGATTAAAAAAACAAAAATATTTCCTTTGCAGTCTATAGTTTGACGCAAGTGTTTGATTAAATGAATAAACTGTTCGATGAATTGCCGTATATAGTCTCAGCGTCACTCCTTTGTCGAGCAAGATTGTGCAGGTGTAATAATAAATGGTCCTAAATCATCGTTAAATAGTAGAATTTGACCTCAGTTTCGTGTCAATGTCCTACCTAAGAATTATTTTTGTTTTGCGTTTATTTGTTTGTGCTGTAATTAATAGTTTCACACACATAATCCAAAATTGTATAAAATGCTAATATCCAACTATTTGTGTAAAAGGTTGCAAAATCATATATTTTATCGTACAAATAATGTCTCAAATTAAATTTTTAATTTTTATCATTTATTAGTTCTTTGTACAACATCGGAATTTTTAAAAAATGGCGATTGTCTGCACTGAATAAGGATGCATGCATGCCTAATTTCATTGGATATAAAATTACAGATTAAAAAATAATCATATAAAAACATCCATAAATAATTACTCATATGTACCATCCTTAAACTTTTCAAAAAATATAATCAAATCTCCTTTAAAGGATCCAAGCAAAGAGAGCTTGCTCGTAATCTGAATAAATCACAAAGAGATTAATGAAATTTTCCGTTCAACGCATATGTTGACTATTTTTCACTTTATCTTTCATTAATATGACACTGCCGAAACATTTTTTTATAGTAATTTTTCATAATTATATGTGTTGAATCAAAAAAAGAAAAGAGTAAGATATAAGTAAGGCCTCTTACTAAAGTATCGAAACGGCAAGCCTTGAAACTTGCAAATGGTGGTGGCATACACAGACAAAGTGAGCAACGCATTGTGCCGGCTTCTTGAAGACATATGCACCGATTGTGATTGACGGACGATGCACGGAACACGTTGTAGCCGGTGAATACGATGCCGCAATGTCTTCCAACGCATGGTAAAAGTTGGGGAAAGACAATCTAGCTAGACGAGTCCTCGTCAAATGGAAGTTTGTAACGTATAGGTTGACCTGTAACTGAGGGATCAAATATCGGAGCCATGTAGTGTTTCGCACCGGGTTGATTATATATATATATATATATATATATATATAAAATCAAAGACACAATGATGATAAAAGTATTAATGAAACATTTCTATTAAAATTCTCTTTATTTTTCTGATTTTTTTTTTCATTTCCAAACAGGTAAATATTCTACCTAAGCAACACAAATTTCTTCTAAAATTTTAATGTAATGTTATTTGAGCACCTCAAGTTGTCACACCAGCTCCCATTTTTTTTTTATTTATCTTACTATTTTCCAGAATAACCCTTATTAAAAATAAAAAATTATTATTATTTACTTTATTTTATTTTACTTCCTTCTCCTCTCTCTAGCATAACCATCAACCCCACCGCTTCATCTACAACAAGTTCATCATCATCATCAAATGACCACCACATATTTTCTTCACCATCAGTCTATCACCTCTACTACCATATGATGAGTTTTAATGTTGGGTTTTGTTAAATTTTATGAACAAATGATAGATTTTAATATTATTGATAATATTAGTTCTGATTCTATGTGATAATGTAAAATTTTGTTTAATTTCAATTTGAGAACTAATTAGAAGTTAATATTTGATTCAAACTATGAACAATTAGAGAGAGAGAGAGAGAGAGAGAGATGTGAGAAATGAAGAGATGAGAAATTAATGTATTGAGAGCTTGAGAGAGAAGGAAAAAATTAAAATTTTTTAATGTTTTTTCAATAGCAATATGAATAAATTAATTTGAAAAGTGATGGTTGGGGAGGTACATTGAGAGAGTAAGATATCATCACTGTTTAACATATTCTTTGTTTGTTATTAGTCGATGGAATTGGTAATGTTTTATGTGGGCCTTTCTATCGACACTAAACTTGATTTTGGATCAAATTTTTAAAAATAATCTATTCTCAATCTTTTTATCCTTCTACCAAATGCACTTGTAAGGTTATTCTCCATTAATAATACACAACCTGCCTATTTGTAATTTATTCTATTAATTTGATTTATTAATCGTCTTATTTATGTTTCGTTGTTATCTCTTATCATGTTTGAATTTAATTAGAACCAGTAACTTTGAACTCCACGTGCATCGTGGATGCCAACTAGTTCAATGAAATAATTTTTTTGGTTAAAATAATGAGACAATGACCCATCACTTCTTTTGTAAATACGATTAACAAAATTCCCAAGTCTTTGGTCAAATATCAAGTTGTGTATTTCATTCTATCAATTCAAGAGATAGTTGGTGTTTAGAGAGAGAAAAACAACAATACATACGTATTATTCTATTAAACACTTGTAGTTTTTATTTAATAACTAATTTTATGAAAATTTTCAAAA
The DNA here is from genome assembly GCA_030449905.1 of Luvunga scandens. NCBI lineage: Eukaryota > Viridiplantae > Streptophyta > Magnoliopsida > Sapindales > Rutaceae > Luvunga > Luvunga scandens. The sequence goes on along the minus strand of JASUUG010001064.1, from coordinate 673,696 downwards.
TAAAAAATTTATGTAACGTGTTCCAAAATTAATAACCTACATGTATTTAAAAAAATGACAAAGACACCCCCCCCCCCTCACAACAACAAAAAAGAGAAAAGCAAAGGTGAATACCACGTGCATGATTCCTTTTGCCGTCTTGGGCTTTAGTTCCTAAACAAATGGCCCAATTAAAAGAAAAAACTACCAAAGGCAAAGACCATTCGAATTTTTCAGACAATAATATTTATTTACGATCTTTTCATTTTCTAATAATTAAATATAGACGAATCAATGATATTAGCAAAAATAATTACTTGAAACTTCAAGTTCACAAATTTTTTTTAAAGATATAAATAAATTGTGATGATGAGAATACTCTTTGAAACAAAACAAAACAAATAAACTGTTAAGAATATTTAAAACTATTTCATCGTACTTTTTTATGCCCATGGTACAATGACAAGTAAAAACTTGCTGTCTTAAAAAAATAACATAGTTATAACATTTTAAATTGGTAATGTGGGCTGGCTAAAACAAGACCGAACCGAAACATCAGGCCCAGCTACATTTACTTGCTACGACGATGATCTTGAATCTTGAATCTCACAGTCATGGTATGATCTTCATCTCTGTCAATTTCCCGACCCACATTCTAATACTCTTCATGGTATCAACGAACCCAAAGAACCCGAATTCTCTACTCTTGTTCATGCTGCTAACATGCTGAAACTCAAAATGCAACACAAGTTTAAGTGCCTCAAAACAAGTTATCTCCTCCAATTTGGTCTTATACAGCCCATGTTTCTCAACTATCTCATCCCATATTTCTCCTTTCTCCTTCATCATCTCAACCACATCAAATTTTTCATTTTTCTCATCATCAAACGGCACAAACTCGACGTCAAAGATTTCTGACAACAGTTTCCATAGGCTCTTCCATGTAAAAATGTCACCGTTTGTGCAGTTAAATGCTTGGTTCTTGGCCTTATCCGTCGTTGCTGCCCATATCTGTTGCTCTGCTAGCAATCGGCTGTCTGACACGTCGAAAAAATGCTCCCATGTGTATTTGTTACCTAAAAGGGAAGATTCAAGAATTGCTATTAGGACGAAGTTTAGGGAAAAAAAAAATTCTACGCTGGAGATTTGATAAGATAATTAACAAAAATATTTCCCTTCTGTTTTATACTTTGAGGCAAGTGTTTGAGTAAATGACTCAGCTATTCGATGAATTGCCCCATTAAACTGTCATGGTCATAGTCTCAGCGTCACTTCTTTGCACACCAACATTGTGAGCTGCAATTATAATACTTCTCTTATTATTTAGTTTAACGGGAACTGAATCCCGTCCCACTCAAGTGAGTGCAGCATGAATTATAGATCTCTTGTTTTTTCTAACTCAACTAGCTAGTTGGTGCCATAATTTTAATATGGCTAGTCTTAAATTATAGTTAGAAAGTTGAGTTTGACTTGAACTTCGTGGAATTGTCCTTACCTGCGAATTATTTTTGTTATGTATTTATTTATATTTGCTATAATTGACAGTTTTACACACATACAAATGAAAATTTCCGGTCATGGATCTACACTTCTTTTAAATACTGACATCCAACTATTGAATTTTTAATCCAGCATTGTTGGATCTTTAATCCAATATTGGGCTTATATGTGAACAATTATGTATTGTAGACTGTCATATAAGGTTAAACCCATTTAAAAGTGATCATTAAGGTTCTGATATTATGATACGCTTTAATGTATTTAATAGGATGTGCTTAATGTGTAGAGACCGATAGTATTCTAATTCTGGATGGGATGGGCCAATTAAGAATACAAATGCCACAACAGAAACTCCTTGTTGTCATATATATAAAATAGTCGTAATTAAATTCGCCACACGTTAACAAAAAAAGAAAGAGAAATCTTTTCATTCTTTCTAATATCCCATCATCAGAGAGAAAGTGCAGAAAGAACTAAAGGATTCTCTAGGAGAATGTGTAGATCTGAAAGGTCAACCACACAACTCTAGAGAGGAATTAACCGTTATGGATTCAGGTATGCTTCCGCATAATTTATTATTGATTTTTGGTGATATGACATGAATATTCCTGGGTTATAAGTGATAGTTTTCACTAAAGGTTTTATTATCCCAACACCAACACCTTATACAAAGATTGGTAAAAGAATAAATTTTAGTGTATAAATAATGTCTTCAATTAAATTTGTAATTTTCATCTTTCGGTAAATCTTTGCACAGCCCTGGAATCTTAAGAAATTAAGCACGCCTGCCACTGAAGAGGGATAGGAGGGATCACAAATAAATTAGCTTCACCATGTCAGATTTGATTTTGAAAATAATCATAAACTTATCTATAAAAATTCCTCATATATCCTCCTTGAATTAACTTCTGTAAAGTTTATCGTATCCTATTAACGTTGGAAACTAATATCTAAGCTTGTAATTTGAATAAATCTCAAAGCGATCAATGAAATTTGCCATTGAACGACCAGGTTGACTAGTTTTTAACTTCATCTTTGATTAATACGAGCCACCACACTTCTTTATAGTAATTTTATAATAAACTTAGAGATATTTAAGGACTTACCAAAGTATCGAAACGGCAACCCTTGGTACTTGCAAATAGCAGCATACACGGCTAAAGTGAGCAACGAATTGTATAGGCTTCTTGGAGATGCACCGATTATGACCGACGAACGATGCACAGAGTACGTAATAGCCGGTGAATACGACGCCGCAATGTCTTCCAACGCGTAGTAAAAGTTGGGGAAAGGCAGTCTAGGCGAGTCCTCCCTAAACGGAACTTCGTAAGGCATAAGTTGACCTGCAAGTGACGGATCAAATATCGGACCCATGTAGTGTTTCGTCCCCGTCAGCAAAGCCACATGACGGAGACAAGAACGTCCGTTATTGGAATTTACAATAACGGAGAGAACGTTCTTCAACATCGTCGAGTTTTTGAATATGTTTACTTCTTCGCTTTCCTGAACCTGCAAAGGGACCCAAAAAAGATGAGTGACTTCTTGAGAAACTAGTGAGAGTTTTAGGGCTGTGTCAGCGGAGTCCAGGGCATCGAAGGTTATATAACGATCAACGAGAGCGGTCGGAAACCAGCCGGGTGGAGGCCGGCGGGCCATGCCGTACACTTTCCAGGGGCTGCCCGGTGTGGTTGGGTTCTTTAGAGCTTCTGCCAAGCTCAAGCCTGAAATACCCGTCACGCCGACGATTAGGGCAACTGGTGAAGAGGGATATTTAGGGTTTTGATCTTGCTTTTCCATGACACCAACTGTATTTAGGGTGTTGATTTCTGTTTCAGCTCAGTGAAGATGTGAGAGAAAAGAGAGGAAATTAATGTTGAAGAAAGCTAGGTTTGGGGAAAAGATGCTCATGTCAGGAGATTTGACTTAACCATAAAGGGTCATTTTGAGTCAACAGTGTGCTACCATTTTTGGGTAGTAGTACATTATTGACAATGCAGGCATGGTCCCTACTCCATTATTCGCCACTACAAACTCTTTTTTGTTTTTTTTTGTTTATCTTCTAGTCGGATAATTCTTGTTTTTTACTATTTTTTTTTGGCAGCATTGACATTTTGTTAACCCATTTACATTTAATTTATTTAAAAACTGCAGGGTCTTTGCGATATTTTCAAGCGATCAAGTAGACAGAACTACAAAATAGTTTATGTAATGTTTTTTTTCTGTTTTACCCTAGTTAAATTAAATAATGTTATAGTTTACCATAATCTAAGGTAGTGTTTATTTTTTCCATGTGAAATTTAAATAGGTATAAATTTGGCTGAAATATAAATAGATTTAAATACAGATATTAAATAACATGTTTGCTTTTAAAAAAGAAAACATCTGAAATATGATATTTTGATATTTATAATCTCATAAATTTAACAATACTTTGATTAAATATTTGACAAGTTATAAATAAATTATTTGATCAGTAAAAAAAAAATTGATAATTTTTAATTTAACAAAGCATGAAAAGTAAAATATATATCAAACACATGTATTTTTTACATTGATATATGATAATTATAATGTTATTTTTAGTATATTATATTGATTTTTTTTCTTGTTAATCACATAAGTCAATCAATAATTGTTTAATCATTTGAACTAGCATTAAATAAAATTCAAAATCTATTGTAAAAATAATGAATATAAATATAAAGAGATAGACCTATTATAAAATACATTCATCTAAAGTTCTATTATGATTAAAATTCTCATTCAAATAGTTGAATGCACATAAAACAAGGGGGTAAATAAAAATAATAAAGGATAATTTATATAATAGAAAATAATAAGGGTATTAATGAGAAAGAATATTAAAGTTCTATTCAAATGTTTTGTTGTTCAAATTAAAGTGTTTCTATTCAAATCTAAACATCTTATAATTAGATATAAGTGATAAAAAAAACAAATAAAATAAAAACTATAGTTATATATAAGTGATAAAAAAAACAAATAAAATAAAAACTATAAATATCTTAAAATAATTAAGATTCAGATTTTAGACCAAAAAAAAAACTCTAAGAGTTGTATCTAATAATTCAAAAAATATTTAATAACTAAATTACGCTTGACTTAATTAATGCAACTCTTGTGTTGTTGTAAGTTACAACATTTTGCGACTTAACCACATCTTTTTCATTCTTTATATCTAACACCACTATCTCTTCAATTAGTAGAATGGATACACGGATTTTGTTAAGACTAGAGAATATAGGATTTTTAAAAATGGTATTAATCTGAAGAATGATGGACTATTTATCCCTTAATTTCATCGTATATTCGAGTAACTTCGAGTTCATTTTATGTATACAAAAAGTAAGGGGAATGAAGTAAGTAAAATTCTCTCTTTACCCAAACGGCAAGTGTGGTTCCAATATATCTCATAATTTTTTATTTTAACCCAATAATTTTAAGAAGTTAAAACATAAACAAGATGCTCAACAAATTAAATTAATAGGATACATAACCTTACTTGGATGGTTCACATGTAAGTTACAGTCCTATTAATAGAGATAACTCTACATGTTTTCAAGAGTTTGAACGAACAGTTTTTTATTATTTTTATTTACCATCCAAGTTTGAATTTTTAAAAAATAAAGGTTAAAAAGCTGATTTGATGCTTTATAATTCGAAGGTTCACTACTTATGCGCATCTTCAATATGTTCTGTTAATGCAATCAGATGGAGCGGATTGCACCAGAAAGTGCATTCTTTTTTTAAGACAACAAATTTTTGCTTGTCATTATACCACGGGCATAAAAAAACTAAAAAAGTGTGACGAACTCGTGTTAAATATTCTTCTGAATTTTGTTTCAAAGGATATTCTCCTCTTCACAATTTATTTAAATGTTTCTCAAAACTTGGGAACTTAGAAGTAATTATTTTCGCTAGTTCCATTTCTTCGTCTATGTTTAATTATTAGAAAATGAAAAGATCTTAAATAAATATTATTATTCGAAAGATTGGAATAGTCTTGGCCTTTAGTAAATTAGGACAGAGCTTATGTTATATTAGTTGTATCTAACAAGTATAAATTTTTAAATTCTTAAAAAAGATAATAATTATTAAAAACGTCAATCAGTTTTAAAATTTCACTTTAAACCTCTGGCTGTGGTTAGGCAATAGTACTGCTAGGACTTCAATTTTTTTTGGAGTTTTTCATTTATATTTATAGCAAATTTAGTACTAAATTGCTCAATAATTTTTTCTATTTTATTTAATTAAATCTCTAACTTTTTTAATCTTATATCTATTGAGTTTTTATTCATTATATTAATGATCTCTTACTTTAATATATCATGATCTTCAATGTTGAAGTATTTTATTAACTGTTTAACTTTATTAAATTCTTTACTTAGTTAACCCCTTAACTTGTTAATTTGTTTTATATTTTCTTCATTGAAATTATTAATTTCTAATATTTTGTTTACACTTTCTATATTATTTGTAGATAAATTTGGGTTTCCTAATTTATTTAATAAATATAGGGACATTCAATTTAATTGATTATTTCTCCACATGTCTAAATCATTAATCAGATCAAAAGGTTGAAGTCTTTCACAAAAAAATCCTCTTTGTCTATACCTAGAAGATGATAACTTATTGGTTTCTATGTTTTATGAAATTATTTGAGGGTCTGATAATTTATTCATTGTACCATCTTTCTGATAATTCATCAGATTCATAAGATATTTATCATATATAATATCTTTTATAATTCAGAATATTAAATTTAGATTACAAAATCTGTGATAGCATTGACGGTATGTATTTAGATAGTCTATGTCTCAATAAAGACAAGAAATTATAAATGCAGGTGCAAAGATATATTCAAAATTTGTAAATCTTTATAAATATAATAATCATTTAAATCTTTATAAAAGTATAGCAAAAATTTTATAAAATTTAAAAAATAGATGTAAAAGAGATGGACGACAAAACCATTTAGTTATACAAAATTAATTAGGACTTATTTGAAAAAGCAAGTAAATATGTGATTAAAAATAAAATTTTTTGTAAATTACTAAACCCATACCTAATTTTACATTGAAGTTGTTTTCATCCATTGAATTTAAGAAATATCAACATCAACTATCTATATCTATTGACTGTTTGTTACATTGTCTATAAGATAAGCTTTGCCATAAATTAGTAGTTCTTTCTTTTTAATTTGGCCATTAGTTTAGGAATTGAAACCCAAAACGGCAAAAGAAATAATGTACGCGGTTGTCACTTACCTCATTTTTTTTTTGGGATATTTGTCATTTTTTTTCCAAAAACAAGTAGGTACATTAATTTTGGAACACTTTCCATAATTTTTTTGCTTTGAAAAATTTCATGTTATTAAAAAAAAAACTACAAGCATTTAATAGAATAATATGTATGTATTGGTGCTTTACTCTCTCTAAGCACTAATTATATCGTGAATTGATAGAATGAAATATACAACTTAATATTTGACTAAAGACTTAGAGATTTTGTTAATTATATTAACGTATAAAGTAATGGGTCATTATCTAATCATTTTAACCTATGAATTTATTACACTGAATTAGTTGCCTAGTAATTGGCATCCATGACAGGCGTGTGGAGTTCAAATACTAGTTCTAATTAAATTCAAATAAGATAAGAGATAATGACAAGTTAAAATATAAAAAAGATAATAAATAAATCAAATTAATAGAATGATTAACATATACATCAGTTATGTATTATTAATGGAGATAACCTTGCAAGTGCATTTGTTAGCAGGATAAAAAGATTAAGATTAGATTATTTTTAAAAATTTGAGTCCAAGATCAAGTTTGATGTAGACAAAAAGGTGCACACGAAATATGACCAATTCCATGGACTAGTAACACACAAAGAATATGTTAAAGAGCGGTGATATTTGACTCATCAAACTTATTTCACTAATGATTATTTTTCAAATTAATATTATTTATTTCAGAATTGGCCATATTGAAAAATAAAAAATAATTAAAAATTAATATTTTTTATTCTCTCTCTAGCTCTCAATACATTAACTTCTCGTCTCTCCTCTTTTACATCTATCTTATTTTTTTAATTGATTCACGATTTGAATCAAATATTAATTCTTAATCAGTTGTCAAATTGAAATTACACAAAGTTTTACATTACTCATGCAAAATCAAAACAAATACTATCAATAACAACAAAACCCATTATTTGTTTATAAAATTTGACAAAATCCAAACATTAAAGCTCATCATATATTTATGGAGGTGATGTATTGATGGTGAAGAAAATATGTGGTGGTGGTTTAATGATGATGATGATGATGAACTTGTTGTAGATGAAGTGGTGGCATGATGGTTATGCTATAGAGAGTGGAAGGAGAGAGAATAAAATAAAATAATAAAAAAAAAATTTAATCTTAATAAGGATAATTTTGAAAATAGTAAGATAAATTGAAAAATGGAAGTTAGTGAGATAATTTGAGGTGGTTACCTATCATTACTCTATGTTAAAATTTTAGAATAAATTTGTGGTACTTGGGCAGAATATTTACATGTTTTGAAATGAAAAAAACAAAATAAAATCAAAACATAGTGACAAATTTAAGAGGAATGTTTCATTAATATTTTTAAAATCAACATTGTGTCTTTGATAATCCAATCGGGAATCTTTGACTATATTAAAGTTAAATATAAATAAATAACAAAAAAATACAAACTTTAATATGGTATTTTTTCCCAATAATATTTTGCAATCTGCATTTTTTTATCTTTTCGCTTATCCTATATATATATATATATATATATATATATATATATATATAGTTGAAGTAGGAAGCATATTAGATAAAATAAATTAGAATTTATTAGGAATTGTAATATTTAGGTATTCAGTATTTTATTAAGATTATCCTATTTTATTAAACTTATTTGAGTTATATTTGTAATTCTAGTCTAATTAGGATTTTAGATTATTCATCTTATTTTATTAGGAATAGGATAATCCTAGCTAGTATAAACAGGCTTGTTATGCTTGTGTTTAGATAACAAGTTTCTTATCAATAATATTCAATACTTCTTAATTGAGATATTTTCTCCGTTGTGAGAGTTTTCTTTCTTGAAATTTCAAGAATGTAAGCTATAACGAAATCTAGTATCGCTTTCGCGTTGTGTCAAGTGATATCAGAGCTTTTCTCTATACCAGGCAAAGCTTTCTTGACCATCAACGACCCTCCATACACAAATCCTCCATCCATCATCCATTAATTCCATCAATTAAAAAAATCAGCAAAAAAAAAAAAAAACAAAAAGACAAAAAAAAGAAGAAGCAAAACCCAAAGCCACATTTCAGTCACCACATGCGGCTGTTGTCACCGCCGTTCTCCATATTTTCCGTCGATCTCCTCTACTAATAAAACACCCATAAGTCAGCTGTCATAACCTAACCTATATCCCCACCAAATAGCCACCTAAACACCACTAGAAAACCACTAAACCACCGCCAAAGTTGCCGTGTAATTCATCGCAATCAGCTGCGATTCACCAGCCTTCACTACAATCAAATTACTCCCAGTCATTAACCCATCCTCGCCGACCAACTCTCGTTGCCGATCACCGGTCCATTCACCGGAAATGGAAACAACCTCGAACCGCGACTTTGAATTCAATTTTTCGGTCAATCCACAATTATTCGAGTCAAACCACCACTACCATCACACTCACCGACCTCAAATCTTCTAGATCCACCTATCTTTGACCGATTTTTCTATTCACCCTCGCTGGCAACACAAACTTTTACTTATTTATAATTTTACCCCATTACTTTTCTCTAATTATAGTATTCCTTTATAATTTCTTTTTAAAAAAAACCCAAAAAAAATAAAAATAAAGGTATAATGAGGCATACAAAAGATGATGATGATGATTTTTTCTATTATGATAGATTTACTAATCCTGAGGATATCTTTGATTGGATCTTCAAAATTGAAGATACTCTTGAAGATATTTCAAAAGATAAACATATTGACTACGTATCCTCTAAATTATTAAGACAAGCAGCACAATGGTGGAAAAATCTATAAGCAGCATGAATTCAACATGGAAGAGGCAAGATTAGAACTTGGCACAGTTTGAAAAGGAAGATCAAAGCTTAGTTTATTTCTCCTAAGTATTTTAAAACAATCAGTCAAAAATTTAATAGGTGTCAACAATGTACAAATTTTGTTCGATTCGATAAATCTTAACTTTGAAATTATCGTTGTCATGTGAATCTTTCTAGGGATGATGAAGATACAATCTCAAGATTTGTGAAAGGATTATGTGTCGATATTAAGGAACGAGTTTTGTTACAAATTGTTGCTACACATGAATATTGGGATTTCATTAAAATTGCTATAGAAGTTGAATTGCGAATCAAGAGAGAGAGAAAAACAAGAATGAAAAGATTTAAATGAGTACAAAAACATGAAAAGAGCCAAAGAAGAAAGGATCAAGAGTTTGATAGATTCATTCTAGCAAAGCTACAATAAGAGAGTTCATTATTGAAACGAGATCCTATCATGGACTTTTCCTCATGGAAGGATTCTAATGTCGAAAAGCGACCTTTTTCTACTAATAAAGATCATAACTCATCAATGAAATAAGATATTGTGCTTGAAGATTCTAAAGTTACTGAAGATATGTTAATTAATCAAGATCCAACTAATACACTCACCAGTGACAGGGAGTTTATCCAAGATTTTGAAGTGGAAGATATAAATATGGAAGAATAAGTTCTACCGATCTCATTATTGGCAAAGAGTAATGTCACGAAAGCTTCTTTTGAAGAGATTCCATATGAGTATAATGTTTGCAATAAAGAGGTACAATTTATTCTCGATTTTAGTTTTATATCTCATGGTGTGGTTGAAATTATGCAAGAATCTCAAGTTCAAGAGATACCAAATGCTCTTGAAGATGATAAAGTTGAAATGGTTTTACCAATTATTTGTAAAGCCAAGCAAATTGATCTTGAAGACCTTGAAATAATTGATATGGCTTTGCCTATTCGTAATGAAGACAAGTAAGTTATTCTTGAAGAAGATATGATTGCTAAAATAAAGTTAATTGGCGAGAACATTAAGCGAATTTTGACAAAAGACTTTAGAGGTCTAGAAGTTAGTTGTTCGTATAAGACTTTACCTTTTCGTAGAGTGACTAATAAAGTCAAGAAAAAGATAAAGAATGGAGCATTTAGAGTTTCAAGGAAGATTGATATAAAAGACTATGAGTTCGAGCTTCAAGATTCATTGTTACTCTCTTACAAGTTTCATCCTCTAGATTATCTTTTATTTTCAACAAAATTAGAGGACAAGTTTTTTTTTTTCAAAGCGGAGGAGACTAATGCAGGAAGCATATCAGATAAAATCAATTAGAATTTATTTGGAATTATAATATTTGGATATTTAGTATTTTATTAGGATTATCTTATTTTATTAAACTTATTTGAGTTATATTTGTAATTCTAGTCTAATTAAGGTTTTAGATTATTCATCTTATTTTATTAGGAATATGATAATTCTAGCTAGTAGAAATAGGTTCGTTATACTTGTGTTTAAACAATAAGTTTCTTATCAATAATATTCAATACTTCTCAATTGAGATATTTTATCTATTGTGAGAGTTTTCTTTCTTGATTTTTTAAGAACGTACACTAGAACGAAATGTAGTATCGCTTCCGTGCTGCATCAATAGTCTTTCTCTAGTGAGGGCATCTTCACTTTTTCTAAAGTGAGAATACACAAAAAAAATATAGATTTTAATATATTGGAAACTATGTTTTCTTGTTTGTTAGTGACATAATCACTTTACTAAAATGAGTATGCCTTTACTAAAGAATGTGTGTGTGTGTGTGTGTGTGTGTGTGATTATTCTTTAGTGAGGATATTTTCACATTGTTAATATGAGGATGCCAGTAAAATGCAAAAAAAAAAAAAAAACACAGATTTTAATACACTAAGATATAAAAAAAATATAGTCTCTAATATATTAAAATCTGTATTTTTTTTACTAATATATAATCATTCTTTAGTAAGGATATTCTCACTTTTTAATGTGAGGATGTTAGTAAAATACCAAAAAAAAAAACACAGATTTCAATATACCAATAGATAAAAAATAGTATCTAATATATTAAAATTTATATTTTTTATTTTTTATTAATATCCCCAGGCTTTTAAGCCATAGAGTTTAATAGAGTTAGGTTCTAATGTTATTAAACTCTATGTCTTAAAAGCATGTCTGCATTGAAAAAAAAAAAAGAGAATGCATGTACTAAAGAAGCTCTCTCTCTCTCTCTCTCTCTCTCTCTCTATCTCTCTCTATCTTTATATATATATATATATATATATATATATATATATATATATATATATATATATATATATATATATATATATATATTTGTTAATTTCCCAACTTAGGCTGATATAGGAATGGTTCTATCTTATCTTAACAAGAAGTGGATAAATGAATGAAAGTTAAGTGGAAGAAATGAAGGAAAAATCTTCTTTTATGTCGGACCAGTCACATCCCAAAGTAGTCCTCTACTTTCGTCTTTCGTCCAATTTTTATTTTTTATAGCAATTTCTATAATAGATTTCGATTTTAGAATACAATGGCGATTAGATTGAGTGATTAATAGACGAATGTTATTAAACCGCACGGTTTTATAATGTATTAAAAAATAATTTTCTTAAGCTAGACAGTTTAACAATGTGTTCGTATTAAAAAAAAAAGGCACCTACACCTGAGAATGATTATACACATATATCAAATAAATGAGTGACATAAACATGTTAGACTTGTATAGTTGTATAGCTGGTTATTTATGTATATTGGTATTTAGATTAAAAGAGGTCACATATCTATACAAGTGAACTTGCATCCAAAGTAATAATGCTAAGAGTCATGCCATTGTTTCCTATCAAACTTTGTTTAATCTTCGTTTACCTCATTGATATGACCCGTTGGTGGGCCAGACTGAGTGAGTTTCCGCCAATGTTTTAATGTGGGTTGGCAAAACAAGACCGAACCAGAACTTCAAGCCCGGCTACCTTTACGTTCTTGAATCTTGTGGTATGATCTTCATCTCTCTTAATTTTCCGACCCACATTCTAATACTCTTCATGGTATCAACAAACCCAAAGAACCCAAATTCTCTACTCTTGTTCATGCTGCTAACATGCTGAAACTCAAAATTCAACCCAACTTTAAGTGCCTCAAAACAAGTTATCTCCTTCAATTTGGTCTCATACAGCCCATGTTTCTTAACTATCTCATCCCATATTTCTCCTTTCTCCTTCATCATCTCAACCACATCAAATTTTTCATTTTTCTCATCATTAAACGGCACAAACTCAACGTCAAAGATTTCTGACAACAGTTTCCATAAGCTCTTCCATGCAAAAACGTCGCCATTTGTGCAGTTAAATGCTTGGTTCGTGGCCTTATCAGCCGTTGCTGCCCATATCTGTTGCTCTGCTAGCAATCGGCTGTCTGACACGTCCCAAAAATGCTTCCATGTGTATTTGTTACCTGAAAGAGAAGATTTAAGAATTGCTTCTAGGACGAAGATTAGGAAAAAGAAAAATTGCGAACCTTGAGATTTGAAAAGATAATTAATCATAAACTTATCTGTGAAAATTCCTCGTATTAATCATAAACTTATCTATAAAAATTCCTCATATATGCTCCTTAGATTAACTTTCATAATAAACTTATCATATCATATAAATGGTGCAAACTAATAGAGCTATATCTAGCTTGTGATTTGAATAAATCTCAAAGAGATTATTGAAATTTGCCATTGAACCAACATGTTGACTAGTTTTTAACTTTGTCTTTGATTAATACGACCCAACAAACTTTTCCATAGTAATTTTACAATTAACTTAATTTTATAATAAACTTAGAGATATTTAAGGACTTACCAAAGTATCGAAACGGCAACCCTTGATACTTGCAAATAGCAGCATACACGGCTAAAGTGAGCAACGAATTGTTTAGGCTTCTTGGAGATGCACCGATTATGACCGACGAACGATGCACAGAGTACGTAATAGCCGGTGAATACGACGCCGCAATGTCTTCCAACGCGTAGTAAAAGTTGGGGAAAGGCAGTCTAGGCGAGTCCTCCCTAAACGGAACTTCGTAAGGCATAAGTTGACCTGCAAGTGACGGATCAAATATCGGACCCATGTAGTGTTTCGTCCCCGTCAGCAAAGCCACATGACGGAGACAAGAACGTCCGTTATTGGAATTTACAATAACGGAGAGAACGTTCTTCAACATCGTCGAGTTTTTGAATATGTTTACTTCTTCGCTTTCCTGAACCTGCAAAGGGACCCAAAAAAGATGAGTGACTTCTTGAGAAACTAGTGAGAGTTTTAGGGCTGTGTCAGCGGAGTCCAGGGCATCGAAGGTTATATAACGATCAACGAGAGCGGTCGGAAACCAGCCGGGTGGAGGCCGGCGGGCCGTGCCGTACACTTTCCAGGGGCTGCCCGGTGTGGTTGGGTTCTTTAGAGCTTCTGCCAAGCTCAAACCTGAAATACCCGTCACGCCGACGATTAGGGCAACTGGTGAAGAGGGATATTTAGGGTTTTGATCTTGCTTTTGCATGACACGAATTATCAATATGCTGTTAATTTCTGTTTCTCAGAGGAGATACCAGAGAAAAGAGAGGAAATTAATGGTGAAGAAAGCTGGGCCTATGAGAAAGTATGCTAAGAGCTTTGACTTAATAATAAAGGGTATTTATAAAATGGATAAATAATATACTACTATTATTGGAACTAAATGCCCCAACCGCGAAAAGGATGTTGCATGCATGGTCCGTACTCTGTTACTCGTCACCTCATCCTTTTGTTTTTTTTTTTTTTATTGTTTATCTTCTAGTCGGATAATTCTTGTTTTTTCACTAACCATTAATACTGTACTTCGTTAACCTATTTACATTTTTTTTTTTATTTCATAGTGTTATATAACTTACAATAATCCAAGAGTTGTATTTAATAATTCAAAACTATTTAATAGCTAAATTTGCACTTGATTTGATTGATACAACTGTTAACTTGTTATAAGTTACAAGATTATGTAATTTTGCTACACCCTTTTTATTCTTTATATCTAACATTAATTATTTCTTGAATTGATAAAATGAATGCACAAGTTTCGTTTAGTCCAGAAAGTCTAGGGTTCCTAAAAATCACACTAACTTGAGGAGTGATGAGCCATTATCCATTATCCTCTTATTACTCAAACGAGTGTAGTTCGAATATATTTCATTTTTTCTTAATTTTAACCCAATAATTTAAAGAAGTTAAAATATAAACAAGATGATAAATATATTAAATTAATAGGATACATAGCCTTAACTAGATTGCTTACATAAAGGTAGGCTTTTATTGATGCTTTGATGGAGGCAATTCTAAATATTTTTTGGAGTTTGATTGAATGGTTTTTAAGTAGTTTTATTTACTCAATCATTCAAGTTTGAATCCTTTAAAGAGGTGAGGGTTAAAAAATTAATTTGAGACTTTAGTATTATAATTTGAAGATTTGCAACTTATGTGTCCCTACAATATGTATTTGCTTAATATTCAAACTCACCATCGAAGTAAAATTAGGACTTAGGATTTAGGAAGATAATAAATTATTTGGTTGGATCATATCTATTATAACCAATTTAGTTATCGAGCTTCTAAAACATTGTAATACTAAAATAAATATATCATACAATCGTTAAATCTTATAAGAGTAATATTATATTTTCTTAATTGAAATATTTAATTTGTATTATAACTGACATGTGGAGATTCATTATTTGAATTAAAAAATAATGAGAGTTAATATTATCTATTACTTGAACTAGTCAAATAGTGATATATTATTTTTTATAAGAATATATTATTTATTATATCAATTGAAATATAAACTAAGTATTTAAACAAAATAAAAATAACATTATTCATCTTGTAAAACTCTTACAAACCAACTCTATTGTAGACCCAACTCCATACACTTCTACTTATTCTTTAACCAAAATGAATAACCACTTCAAGCAGTAACACTAACGCCGTACAAGCACGAGCCTCTATATATATATATATATATATACACTTTTTTGGAAATAACTTCTTTCTTATAATTATTTTTTTGTATACAAATAACATTCGGGGGACATTATTATGTATTTAGACACGTATCCCACACTAGTCCAAATTACAGGGCAAATAGAAGAAGTCATCAACAACTCAAAATTACACGACGACCGATCGACGCCGGCCACTCCTCCGAAGCCGGTTAACCGAACTTGAAGGTATATACATATATTATTCACTTCTTTGTGACTAATTCAAATTTTTGTACAGAATTTTCATTATTCATTTGCAACTGTAGTCTTATCAGCCTGCAATTTTGTTCTGCTTTGTTCCCTCCGCGATGCCAATTGAAACGAAACGAGAGATTGCTAATCGAAGCGATTTAAGCAGCGATTTGTGAGAGTGACGTCATTTTTATTTTTTGTGGAAGTAGGAGTCGGTGTGCTATTTCAATCAGGAATGCCAATTGCAAGTTAGTTGTATGAATTCAGAACTGGAATATTAAAGCAAAGTCCGAATCTGCGTACTATTTATGAGAGTGACGTCATTTTTATTTTTTGTGGAAGTAGATTCTATCATCTTGGTTCTGAGTCGGTGTGCTATTTCAATCAAGAATGCAAAATGGAAATTAGTTGTATGAATTCAGAATTGGAATATTATAGCAAAGTCTGAATCTGTGGAAGCAGCTGGAGCTTTGTGATTGTTTGCTTGGCGTGGTTGTTAAAATCGACTAACATTTTTTTTTTGGGGCTGTTAACTTGAATGCCAGGTTTTGAAATTTTCTGATTTTTGAAGTTTGAGCGTAACATGGGAAGTGTAAATGAAGAGAAGCTCAGGTTTTGTATTGACAGAGGGGGCACGTTCACTGATGTTTATGCTGAGATTCCGGGTCAGCTTGAAGGTCGAGTTTTGAAGCTTTTGTCTGTTGATCCAATGAACTATGATGATGCGCCAGTTGAGGGAATTCGGAGGATTCTTGAAGAATATACAGGCGAGAAGATTCCGCGAACTTCAAAAATCCCCACCGATAAGATAGAATGGATAAGGATGGGTACAACTGTGGGAACAAATGCTCTTTTAGAGAGAAAAGGAGAAAGGATTGCTCTCTGTGTGACTCGAGGCTTTAAAGATTTGCTGCAAATTGGTAACCAGGCACGTCCCCAAATATTTGATCTCACCGTATCAACACCATCAAATCTTTATGAGGAGGTTATAGAGGTTGATGAGAGAGTTGAGCTTGTTCTTGAAAATGAGAAAGAGAATCAAGAATCATTAGTTAAAGGAATATCAGGTGAGCTTGTTAGGGTTGTGCAGCCGTTCAATGAAAAGACTCTTGAGCCTTTACTGAAAGGTTTGTTGGAGAAAGGGATAAGCTGTTTGGCTGTTGTGCTAATGCATTCCTATACCTTCCCACAACATGAAATGGCTGTGGAGAAGTTAGCCCTTGGCTTGGGCTTCAGACACGTGTCATTATCTTCAGCTTTGACTCCCATGGTTCGTGCTGTTCCTCGGGGTCTAACAGCTAGTGTTGATGCATACCTGACCCCTGTCATTAAAGAGTACTTATCAGGGTTCATATCCAAATTTGATGAAGGGCTAGGAAAGGTTAATGTATTGTTTATGCAATCAGATGGAGGACTTGCACCAGAAAGTAGATTTTCAGGGCACAAAGCAGTATTGTCTGGTCCTGCTGGAGGAGTTGTTGGTTACTCACAGACTCTTTTTGGTCTTGAAACAGAGAAGCCACTCATTGGCTTTGACATGGGTGGTACATCTACAGATGTGAGTAGGTATGCTGGGAGTTACGAACAAGTCCTAGAAACCCAGATTGCTGGTGCCATAATACAAGCACCTCAACTTGACATAAATACTGTTGCTGCTGGTGGGGGATCAAAGTTAATTTTCCAACTGGGGGCTTTTCATGTGGGACCAGAATCAGTTGGTGCACACCCCGGTCCTGTGTGTTACAGGAAAGGAGGGGATTTGGCAGTTACTGATGCAAATTTGATTCTGGGTTTTGTTATTCCTGATTATTTTCCATCCATCTTTGGTCCCAATGAAGACCAGCCTTTAGATATTAATGCAACCAGAGAAAAATTTCAGAAGCTTGCAAGTGAAATTAATTCCTACAGAAAGAGCCAGGATCCATCAGTAAAGGAAATGACAGTGGAGGATATTGCACTAGGGTTTGTCAATGTTGGTAATGAGACTATGTGCCGTCCAATACGGCAGTTAACCGAAATGAAGGGCCATGAAACAAGGAACCATGCGCTTGCTTGCTTTGGAGGTGCTGGACCTCAACATGCTTGTGCTATTGCTAGGTCATTAGGTATGAGAGAAGTACTCATTCACAGATTTTGTGGAATCTTAAGTGCATATGGGATGGGATTGGCAGATGTTGTTGAAGAGGCACAGGAACCATATTCTGCCGTATATGGTCCTGACTCTGTTTTGGAGGTCTCTCATAGAGAAGGCATACTATCAGAGCTGGTAAAGCGGAAGCTGCAAGAGCAAGGGTTCAGAGAGGAAAACATTACAACTGAGACATATTTGAATTTGAGGTATGAAGGTACTGATACAGCCATCATGGTGAAGAAACGAATTGCTGAAGATGGTTCAGGATGTGGCTATGCTGTGGATTTCGAGAAGCTGTTCGAGCAGGAGTATGGATTTAAACTACAGAATAGGAATATCCTTGTATGTGATGTTAGAGTTCGTGGTATTGGAGTTACAAATATATTGAAGCCACAGGTCATTGAACCTACTTCTGGTACTCCTAAAGTTGAAGGCCACTACAAGGTTTACTTTAATGGGTGGCATGATGCTCCTCTATACAAACTTGAAAATCTTGGGTATGGGCATGTTGTGCCTGGCCCTGCAATCATCATGAATGGGAATAGTACTGTGATAGTAGAACCTAACTGCAAAGCCGTGATAACCAAATATGGCAACATTAAAATTGAAATCGAGTCTATTTCAAGCACCATTAATATAGCAGAAAACATTGCAGATGTTGTGCAGCTTTCAATCTTCAGTCACAGGTTTATGGGTATAGCAGAGCAGATGGGACGAACATTGCAAAGAACTTCCATATCAACAAGTATCAAGGAACGGCTGGATTTCTCATGTGCTCTCTTTGGTCCTGATGGAGGACTAGTTGCTAATGCTCCCCATGTTCCAGTACATTTGGGAGCTATGTCCACTACTGTTCGTTGGCAGCTAAAGTACTGGGGGGATAATTTGAATGAAGGTGATGTCTTGGTATCCAATCATCCATGTGCTGGAGGTAGCCACCTTCCTGATATAACTGTTATCACACCTGTTTTTGATAATGGTAAACTAATATTTTTTGTGGCAAGTAGAGGGCATCATGCAGAGATAGGGGGTATCACTCCTGGAAGTATGCCTCCATTTTCAAAGTCAATATGGGAAGAAGGAGCTGCAATAAAAGCATTGAAGCTTGTGGAGAAAGGGATTTTTCAAGAAGAAGGAGTTACCAAGCTTCTCCTCAACCCTTGTTCTGATGATGCTGCTCATAAAATTCCAGGTACACGCCGGCTTGAAGATAATTTATCAGATCTTCGAGCACAAGTAGCTGCTAATCAGAGAGGGATTTCCCTCATTAAGGAGCTTATTGAGCAGTATGGTTTGAAAACCGTTCAGGCTTACATGACCTATGTGCAGCTTAATGCAGAAGAAGCTGTAAGAGAGATGTTGAAGTCTGTTGCTGCTAAAGTATCATCTGAGTCTGCTAAGGATGGAGAGAGAAATTTTGTAACAATAGAAGAGGAGGACTATATGGATGATGGATCCATTATTCATTTGAAACTGACAATTGATCCTAATAGAGGGGAAGCATTTTTCGATTTTAGTGGAACCAGCTCAGAAGTTCTTGGGAATTGGAATGCACCTGAAGCGGTAACAGCTGCAGCGGTCATATACTGCCTTCGCTGCTTAGTGGATGTCGAAATTCCTCTTAATCAGGGTTGCTTGGCGCCTGTTAAAATCCACATCCCTCCAGGCTCATTTCTCTCTCCAAGTGACAAGGCTGCTGTAGTAGGTGGTAACGTTCTTACATCTCAGAGAATAACTGATGTAGTACTTACAGCATTTCAGGCTTGTGCTTGTTCTCAGGGCTGTATGAATAATCTGACATTTGGAGATAGTACTTTTGGATACTATGAAACAATCGGAGGTGGAAGTGGTGCTGGGCCTACATGGGATGGGACAAGTGGGGTTCAATGCCATATGACCAACACTCGCATGACTGATCCAGAGATATTTGAGCAGAGGTATCCGGTCCTTTTGCATAAATTCGGACTTAGAGAGAAGAGTGGTGGTGCTGGACTTCATAGAGGTGGTGACGGGCTTGTGAGGGAGGTAGAGTTCAGGCGTCCTGTCGTGGTGAGCATTCTTTCCGAGAGACGTGTTCATTCACCGAGAGGATTGAAAGGAGGAAAGGACGGAGCTCGTGGAGCTAACTATCTTATTACAAAAGACAAACGGAAAGTTTATCTCGGAGGTAAGAACACAGTTCAGGTACAACCCGGAGAAATTCTTCAGATTTTAACTCCTGCTGGCGGCGGATGGGGTTCTCTTTGATCCCTTAAGTGTTGCTTGATGAGTTTGAATTCATTTTCATGTTGAATCTGATGCAGCATATGGGGTACAATTACAAATTTGCAAGAGATAATTCTCTTTTCTATTGAATAAAAAGATCAACTCATGCTTCTGCTTTCTTTTTAATTTAGTTGGCAATATAATTGTACTGATTCCATTTGTTCTAATCACATGAAAATCCAAGATTACAAGCCTTGCTTTTTGGTAACTTTTAAGTGCTTGTATTATCATTTTGGTTTCAAAATTCGTACGCGTTGTTGATTTATATAACATAAGAAGAAAAATAAAATTAAGTAAAAAAATCTCCATCAACGTTTTGTGGGCACGCACAATCCTGACCGTCCATTGTGACAAACTCCGAACCGGCGACCCACGCGATCTTCCGCCAACTTCTCCAACCCATCTACTACGACGCCAGCGCGGCGCACGGAATCAAACAGCGGCAACACCATGATCCTCTGATTCGCCGGCCTTGAGAGCTCTTCGGCGAGATTGATCGTAACGTTATTGATACCGATTTCTCTGAGTTGAGAGCCGAGTTTCTGGCCGACGATCGCGACGGTGTTGGAATCCCAGAAACGGTGGCGTTTTGGGAAGGGGTTGAGCTTGGAGTGGTAGTGTGAGTAGAAGTCTTGTTTGGACGAAGAGGCCAAGGCGACGATCGTTGACGAGCCGGCGCAGGCGGTGTCGGACACTTGGGCTGTGATTTTGCGGCATGAGAGGATGAGTTGAAGGAGATACCGGGAATATTTTTGGCTGTTCGTAAGGATAGAAGATGACATTTTGCAAGACTTTTGAGGGGAAATTGGCAATATATTTTGTGTTTTTAGTTGCTTTTGCAATTGCATCAGTGTGAATTGCATATTGAATATAAGATTTCATTAACGTAATAATTATATTTTAATCGGCGCACAGGTATTGCATGACATCACGGTTTATCGTTTAGCCAAAATAAGACATGATATTCGAAGGAAAAATACAGAGACACCTTGTCGTTCCCCTCATCCATACGATATCTGTAAGCAGTATGGCTGGCTCATACTCTGGATGATGCGTTGTTTATATTTTAAGAAAAAACAACATGCCACTTGGCTTATTGTTGCTCGGACGCCATGAAGGCTCTATGGTTTCTTTAAAAAAAAGACGTGTCATCTGTAAAAGTTGAATTCTAAATGATTTTAATAAATACAAAAAATGGTTTGTTTTTAACAGTTACATGAGATTTTAATATAATATTATAAATAAAATAAAATAATAATATAATTTATTTTCATATCTTTTATGTATTGTAAGAAAGGGTCTGCCTACGTTACAACAGTGGCAACGTGCCAGTGTTTTTATTTTTTTATAGGTTAATTACATTAGGGTCTTTTATATTTTTTATAAAATGAAATAACCAGAAAATTTTATAAATATTTACATATAAATTCTTTTTCAGATCTATTTTTATTATTTAAATTTATTATTAATTATATTTAATTATTATTTTATTAGTTATTAATATATAAATATAATATGATATAATAAAATAATGTTCTAATATAATTTATTTTTATATCATAATATTTACATATATGTCCTTTTTTTGATAAAATGACACTTGAAAAAAATTTTAATAGTTGTTGTTGTTATTATTATTATTATTATTGCTATTAAATTTTGTTATTTTTATTTATTATTATTATTATTATTATTAAAATTTATTACTTTTATTATTTAATTATTATTATACCGTAATTAATTTATTATTATTAGTATTAATATTTATATTACTAAAATATATTAACTGTATTATTTTAATTACTAATAATAATAATAATAATAATAATAATAATAATAATTATTATTATTATTATTATTATATATACAAATAATATTAAGGACATAATTAACAATGGGTATTTTAGTTATTTGCAACAGTCTATTTTAATTATAAAATAAAGTAAACACATTAATGGGAATATTATTCATTCCGATTCCAATTTCTATTCTCAAGTAGTTAGATTGTGGTCCATTATATAATTTGCTTACTTACTTGAAATATAGAAATTGGAATTGGAATAAATAACATTCTCATTAATGTGTTCATTTTATTTTATAATTAAAATAGACTGTTACAAATAACTAAAATATCATTTGTTAATTATGTCCCTAATATTATTTTTAAATAATAATAATAATAATGGCAATAATATTAGTTAAAAAATTAATAAAATTTAATAATAAGAATAAAATAACAATGAAATTAATGGCAATAATAATATTAACGATGATAATAATTAAAATAATAAAAAATTATTAATAAATTTTAATAATAATAATAATAATAATAACAATAACAATAATTAATAGTAATTAAAATAATACACTTAATATATTTTAATAATAGAAATATTAATACTAATAATAATAAATTAATTACCGTATAATAACAATTAAAATAATAAAAGTAATAAATTTTATTAATAGTAATAATTAAAATAAAAAAATTCCCTTATAATAATTTAATAGCAATAATAATAATAACAACAACAACAATAACAACAACAACCATTAAAATTCTTTTCAAATGTCATTTTATCAAAAAAAGGACTTATATGTAAATATTATAATATATAAATAAATTATATTAGAGCATTATTTTATTATATCATATTATATTCATATATTAATAACTAATAAAATAATAATTAAATATAATTAATAATAAATTTAAATAATAAAAATATATATAAAAAAGAACTTATATGTAAATATTTATAAACTTTTCTGCTTATTTTATTTTTTAAAAAGTATAAGGGACCCTAATGTAATTAACCTATAAAAAAACGTTACCACTGTTGCAACATAGTTTTATCCTGTAATAAATATTAAAATATATTTAATACTTCAATTACGCCAAAAGTTAGTTGTCCTACTTGAGTTTGTAATGCACCATTTTAGTGTATTGCGATGCATTATAGTGGTATTAACAATAATAGTGCACCATAATCTAGTTTTTAATATTTCCAAACAATATATAACGCAATGTAATATTATGTTCTAAACACACCCTTATTTAATTATTATCCTTAGTATTATTATTATCTATTATAATAGTAACAACAACAACAACAATAATAATAAATTCAATTATTATTCAAAATACTAATAATACTACTAATAATAAAATACTAAAAATATTTTAATTGGCATACAAGTTCTAGATGACATTCTCATTTTATCATTTGGTATAAAACGACGTGACAGTCAAAAGAAACATATGTAGAAGACCTGTCATATTAGTTATTCACATAGCCAACATGCTTAGCCAGTATGCATCGGCGCATATTTTAGGTGACATATCATTTCTATTTCAACAGAAATAACATGCCACTTGATTGATTGGTGCATGAAATCCCTATCGCTTCTTGGAAAAAGATGTGTCATTTGTAAAGTTAAATTTCAAATGATTTTAATAAATGTGAGAGATTATTTGTTTTTAACAGTCACACAAAATTTTAATATAGTATTATTAAATAACATAAAATTATAGTGTAAGTTACTTTTGTATTTTATTTATTATGATAAACATTAAAAGATATTTAATACCTCAATTGAGCCAAAAGTTAGTTGTTTCACTTGGATTTGTGTAATGTACTATTTTGGCACATTATAGTGCATTATACTAGTACTAACATTAAAATTGCACCATAATCCAAATTCCAAAATTTTTAAACATAAGCGATGGATTCAATGCAAGGATTAAAATCCCCTCTATGGTGCAAAAGGTGCCCTTAAGCTGTTGGATTTAGCTTATTTGAATCAAATGCTTGGAGTTTTAAATTTAACAAAATAAAAAAGACGTGAATAAAAGCAAATATATATGTATGTATGTATTATGAATATGTATGTGTGCGTGTGTGTGTGTGGATGTATGTATTTTATACCTTACTACTTTTGATGCCACCAAGCTTTTTTCTTTTTCTTTTTTTTTTTAATTTTAAGAATCGTCAAATCTCATCATTATTCCTTACACTAATAAGACACATTATTTTATCAATAAAAGGTCGATTACATACAACAAAAAAAAATAGAACAACTGTGCATCAATGACAAAGTATAGATGCTAAACTAAAATAACTAAAATGTAAGAAACAAGTAAAACATAATATTACAATGACATTTTTTTTTATTAAACATACCTTTAAGAAAAGAATACATCCACTAATGAAGTTTACTTTATTTTCTTTAAATTTTTGCGCATCTTCCTATAAAAAAGTAATACACAAACAAGCCATTTTTTTTCTCCAATAGAATTTGTATCTTTCAATACACGAAGATACAATGGATTAATGTATGTTATACTTATGAAACATAATATGATTCCCAACATAAAAAGACTAAAAAGTATCTTAAATTTATCATTAGAACTTATACCACTCATTAGCTTTTTTTTCACCTCCGCTATATGAATTCCTCTATCTCCACTATTATAAATAGCACGCAAATAAGTTATATCAACAGTTTGGTCATTTAAGTCCCCATGTGTGTCTCCATCTTTAACTCCCATTATGATTGCAAAAGTTGTAGGGCTTAAATTGTATTCTTTCTCATGCAGAATTATGCTTTGCCTAACTATATTACATTGTTCAACTAATGCTACATGTAACTCTTGTCTTAAATGCCCACATTTTAAATCGAATAGACTTCCAAAGTCGATTTCTTTTATTGTTGCTTATTGATCAATTAAGAAAGATAAAACCACCAATGAGAAAGAAGCTACACGACATCGAGGTAGAAGGCTACCATCATCATCCTTGTCCTCATCAAATTCCTTAATATTTTTACTCGCACCACTGTTTTCACCAATAATTGAGGTAAAGATCTTATTTATATTACTAAGCATCCATTGATGCCTCTTCTCAAGGGTTAGTTTCTTCTAATTTTGTGCTATATCAACTCTAACCTACAATAATGATAATATGCACTGACACATATTCTAGATGACACATCATTTATTGTTACATAAAACAACATGCCACTTGGTGGATTGGTGCTTGGACGTCACGACATCTATTTGGTTTGTCTAAAATTTACTCGTCATCTATGAAGTAAATTCCAAATGATTGTAATAAATATAAGGGGTTGTTTGTTTTTTAATATATACATGGAATTTTAATATAATATTATTAAATAAAATAAAATTATATATGATTTAACTTTAATACTTTATTTATTATGATAAACTTTATATTTAATACCTCAATTGAGCTAAAAGTTGGCTACACTATGGAACTCAGGTTTGTATAATGCACCATTTTAGCGCATTGTGGTTCATTATAATACTATCAACAACATTAATGATAAATAATAGTGCACAAGAATTAAGCTTCTAAAACTTCCAAACATAGATAAGCAATAAATCGATATAAACAGTAATATAACATGGCGTAATATTATATTCCAAACACACTCTTTAAGGACAAAATCACCCCATCCTAGAGTATATTTTAAAAATTGGGGTAGAATTAACTTTTCAAAATCGAATTTTAAGAACATGGTTTATTCTTAATAGAATTTCACATATATCAACATATATATTATGGAAATCCAAAATTATCCTTATTATCTAGGAAATAAAATCAATAAATTTAAAGAAATTATTATTATGGTCAATTATATTGAGATAACAAAATAAAAAATAAATTAACAATATAAAAATATTTATTTTAATTATCAATTATTATGTGTATGAAATAAAAAATATATTATTATACATATTTATAAATGTGTAAATAAATTTTATCTAATATTATGTCCAATTCAATTATTTATATTATTATAACAGTTTAACAACAAGATTTATCAAGCATATACTACTACTTTTAAAACCCATAACACCTTTAAAATAAATTTTATTAAACATTTAACTTATTCTCTTTACAATTGATTATTTCTACAACATAAGTAATGACAATTATTTTCAAATTTATAGTATTATCAAACCTGCCCATCTCTCAAGTAAAGATGAAATAAAAAGTACAAATGAAGAAAAAAACATTGTTATATAATGAAAAAGTGTGTGAAATAAAAAACAAATGGAATCAATTTTATTTGTACTATCAATAATAAAAAAATGCTATAGTTGAAATAATAGTGAATTTCGTAAGATAAAAATTTAAAAAATTTTGACATCCCATGAATGATGAAATAAAAGAAATCATCCTTTATCGAAAATCATCTGAGATTTAATTATGTCCATACTTTGGGGCTTGGGCCTGGTCGGTTCTGAACTTCTGATCCATGCCCAAATTTGTTTACCCGCCCGACATACAGTCCAATGGGGCATTAACAAAATCGAAGAAAATCTAATCAAAGATTTAAAAATTCAAAATCCAAGACGAGAATGCCGAAATCTAGGTTAAATTTATTATTTTTATTCTTTCAATTACTCACACTCCAGTTTCTATCAATAATATCAGCAATCAGGTAATTTCGATCTTTATGCTTATGATTTTAATCCTTAATTTCATTAATGTATCAAATATTTATCTCAATTTCGATGTTAATAATTTGATTTTAATCTATTATAAATTTGAATGTGGTTGTCTTTGTATTGTAAGTGGTAGCTTACTTACCCTTTTATATATAAAAAATCTATTTTGTTCGGTCATCAAAAGATTTCAAATTCATTTTACATGTTATTGTAACGTAGGAGTAAAAGATGATGAAATTAGTATATTCAATTAAATCACTGGATTATACATTAACTTGATACCTCAGAATGTAAACGTTTTCAATTTTGTAATTGTTTTTCTGTTGGCTAATTGTGTAAATTTGCTTATTATAAATTGGTAGGAAAGTAATATCCTGTTATGTAATCTGCTATTTATTATGCTTTATGTTTTCATATCCCTATTTGTAATTTTTTTTTTAAGCATATGGAACCCATTCATCTATTTTTTTGTTTATTATTTTGTGCTTTTTCTCTACTTTTACATTATATAGGAAAGATATTGGCTTTCAAGAGAAACCTTTCTGTAAAACTACAGTCCAAGGAAGATATTTATTATCCGATGATAATGGTTAGTGTTTTCCTTTTCCTTATTTGTATCATTCACTTAATGAATCTTGAATCCAACTATCTAATATTTTCTGCGTTGATGACATTCTACAATCAGCTTGTATCCTATGGGAAATATCTTTTCATTTGTGACTGCATTAGTTAAATATAGAGTTGTGAGATTTATATGGTTTTTGGTTTCAGCTTGCATCATATGGCAAATATCTTTTTGTTTGTGACTGCCGTATTTAATATAGAGTTGTGCGTTTTATAAGGTTTTTGGTTTCCTTGGTTAATCTTTCGCATGCTTCTTGTGTACCCTTATCTCGCTTCAATGATTTTCTTTCATGGAACATAATTTTTGTTTATGATTTGTGGACATAGTAGTTGTTGAGTGAAATCTCAGTGCCATTTTGCTATGATAGGTGAACTTGAATTGGTTATGCTGGCAAAATTCTGCACACTGGAAGAGTGGTTTCTACTTGAAGAGAGAAAATGAATTTACATTCACTTTTATCTCTTTTCATGTCTTTAGTGTTTAGTTACATTAGTCTTTTGACAAAATAATCTTCTATAGTTCACGGTCACTACTGGTGCACATCCTTTCATGTAGCCAATATCTTAGGAACTCACTGTAATATGTGTAGACATATGAGTAGACTGCTGCTTCATCGGTTTTTCTTTTCAAGGTTAAAATGTTGTACCTCACAATATTACAGGTATTGAGGTGCAGTCATGCTGTTGTTTAGTTCAACAAAACAGTGGAATTATGCAATTCTAGATGCCTATATTGGTCCATTTCATATTTATGGTCTCTAGACATTTATTTATTTGAAATTTCTAAGGAACTATTGCTGTATAAATTGCTATAATTACCATGTTAAAGAATTCCATAATTGTAATATTTATGATTTGAGATGATCTTTTGTCATGTGTCTGTGAATTCGACATCTAATTATTTTATAAGGTGTTAGTTTGTTGCTTCATTATTTGTCTGTGAAACCAGTCCCTTGAATTGCTGTAAAACTGGTGCAAGAGTTTGCAATCATCCATAGGATTCTCATTGTTACTTCAGTTTTTTTCCTAGAAGTTGCACTTACGAGACTATCATATTGCCTTATTTCTTTTGATTTCCTTAGTTGCATAATTATTATTTACATTGTAGGATATGTTTGTGATGCTGTGGCAGTGGATCCACAATCCCGATGCTGCCCAGGCAAAGGAGAGAAATTCTCTTGTCAGTGAGTTTTCCTAAGCAGGCCAGATAAACATTTACCACGACCATGAATATAAGATAACCTCCAAAAAATGTTTGCAGGGGATGCAATCTTCGTTCTCAGTGCTGCAACTCATATGAATTTTGTGTTTCATGCTGTGTTAATCCTGCAAGAGTATTTCCTTAACTGCTCAATTGATTTTAGTTTTTACTTTCCTGATATTCAATAATATGCAAGATGTAACTTATTATTGAGCGATATCCTACAGACTCTAAAAGAACAAGTATTGAAGGTGAAGATTGCGAAGCCAAAAACTGCAGGTAAATTCTTACTTTGGGGTCTACAGAATTCTGCGTTTTCTTCAAAAGGAATTAGCTTCTAGGGTTGCCCTTCTAGCACCACTGTAGTAGTTCTTTCATTATCTGTTCTTTATGTTGTTCTGGCAGGAGCATATGAAAGTGTTTTTGATTTCTGTGCTGGGAGGTGTCGTCATAATTCTGAGAGTGTGGTAAGTGCGTCTAACTATTTTTTTCAAAGTGTTTCTTTGTGTTAATGAACTGTTTTTGATCGAACAATTTAATTGTGTGGATTAAATAATGAATTATGGCGAAAATCATATTGGTTAACTTTGTGGAGTATATTATTAGCAAACGGAATGGAACTAAAACTTTAGAAGTCATCAGTCTAACTGCATCTTATGAGCCAGGATACTTATGTCTAACATGAGTTTGAATATTTCAGGTTCATGAAAATGCTTATCTTAGTGATTTCCATCATTGCTTTTCAATTCCATCAAATGCTTCAGGTCAGTCTGGGTATGAATATTGGTTATTCTGAATCATATTTAGTAAATTAGAGCTTAAATGTATTATTATTGGGCTCTTACCCATCATCTTAAGCTCTTGGATCAAGTGGTAACTTAATATAGTAATTTACTTAAAAATTGACCAGTTTGAAGCTTAAAAATTGACCAGTTTGAAGCTAAGTTGTAATTAATTGAAATAAATATGAGAATGAAGTTTACAGATTATTAACACAAAAGAATTTTTTAAGTTGTTAACCCAAGCTCAGTGGAACTATCTACTTGCATGACTATGTCTTTAAATTGATTCTTTATTTTGTATAGTTCTACTGTTTGAATGCATATTAATTATCTTTTTAAAGAACTAAATGGTATTGGTTGAATGTTCACTTATGCAGGGGCTGGTGTTACTCAGCTGGAAGGCAGACTGTCCGGAATTAATGTTATTATTGGGAGGTGAGATGGTTTGCAGATAATTTTTATTTCTTGATTTAAATACATGTTATAACTAATCCAATTCAACTTCTTTTTTCATGGTTGATAGGCAAGGTGAGTCTTGTGATTCATTCTGTAAGTCAAGTGGACAATCATGTGTGCTAAATAAGCTTATTCTGCTTAATAAATGTGAGATGTGAGTTCTCCCCTTGTCTTGTAATTTTCCCTCTAAAATTTATCTTCTTTTACATTTTAATTCTTTTTTGTGGTTGATCTATATGAATGATTGGAATATTTGATTGATTGTATCTGAATAGCTTTGTCCCGATAGATTTGTTTTACATAGACATTTTGTTATCCCCTAGTAACTTCTCTAATTGGACATATCAGGAGAATTGGTTATATTTTACTTGTGTCTGTTAAGATATGATAAATGCCATAAGTGTGCATTCTAAAGGGATTTAAATTATTGCATGAGTTTGATCATATTTAGGATTTGTTAACCTATTACCAACAGTGCAGAAGTCTCAACAATTTTTCATTTTGATTCAATTCTAGATGCAGCATTTGCAGGAGTTTAGTTTTGTTTAGTTGATAACCAGTTAATTATCTGATTAAAAAATAAACTGCATGGGTTAGAATATAGTGCAATTATGGTTTCATTGAACTTATTTAGAAATTTATTATTTCTTTTTTTTTTTTTAAATCTTTTAGTGGTAATGTAGTATTTCTTGTTTGGATCTGTATCCTTTTTATTGATTATTCTTTTCCTTTTTATTTTCTTGAACAGTATTCAAAAGTATATGAGCTGTAAAGGAGGATGTCTAGCAAGCATGGGAGCAGATCAACCAGCTGAAGTTGCTGATGATGCCCCAAGCAATTTGGTATATTTACTCTTTTGCATTAAGATCTTGTATTTACAAGATAATCATCAAGAAGTACACTATCTTGCATGAGAGATTAATAAAGAACCTTGAATTTTATGCTCACACTTCGTTATTGCTTATGCCCAAAACATCCTACAACGATATGAACTTTATCCATCTTAGAGTTTGGACCAGTTGTTACCATCTTGGAAGACATTATACAATTGAAGAATATGATATTTTTCTTGACTTCCTTTGTCATTGCATTTGCTGATCCTCTTGACACCATCGGCCATGATTTCTCAAAGAGTCTCACCCTGTTTCTGTTCTAAGATATTTGGACCACCTATACAACCACAATCTGCATCTAGTTTTCAGATCTCTTAATTACCTCCTCCAAAAAGCATTTCCAATTTTTCTTGATGCTTGTTCTCTTTGAAACTTCTTGTAACTGAGCTTAGAGCCGTAGATGGAAATTTTTGGAGACAATACAATTTCTATTTATAAAATGTGAAATGCCATTATGATGAACAGAGTAAAATTATGATGGATAATGAAGCATTCAACTTGAAGTTCCACAATCTTAAGAGGAACGTGGAATGGTGGAGAAACTGAGTTTTATAGAAGTTGTTGTCCCTTGGGAAAATGCTGCAGGAATTGGAATATTGTAGAAATTGATTGTTACAGAAATTTTTAATCATAATTGAGGCTTCCCCCCAACCACAACCCCCCCCTCCCCGGGGCCCTTCAAGGTCTAGAATCCTACATCGTTTGACTTAATCCCTTGTGAAAGAATAGCTTGGACAGTTGGACTGCTCAATTAATGTTTCTTGATGTGGAATGTCTCGCTGTCCCTGTTTGAGTAGCATCTGCTTCTTACCACAAAACAAGGCATCCTGCTTTCAACTATGTTAATGCAGATTTTTGTATGATATTTTTTATCCAAATATATTTCCAATTAATGTGCTCATTCCACTGAGCTCGCCAAGTTCTTTCTCATGTCTTGTATTGTAAACATAATGCTGTTGCTTTCATGGAACAATCCCCAACTAGGTTAGTTAAAACAGTGTTAGACTCCAAAACTAGTGATTAGGAAATAAGGTTATGTACTTTAGTGATATTTATATCAATGAGTTGTAGAACTAAACTTGATTTTTAAAAGTTTGTTTTTCTGTTTCTCAGAATCCCACAGCATGCTTGTACACACAAACACAATCAATGCTCTCATGTGATGGTTCTCATCGGCATACAAGGAGGCTTTGCCCCTGTGCATAATACAATGCTTGGTAAGTCTTGGCTCCCTTCGTATGCTTATCAGATGTTTGATTCTCTTTATACCTGTCAATATGATCTCCAACCACGTCAAAATGTTTTGTAAGTTTTCTAATTTTGTTTTCCGAGCATACATAAACAAGTGTTTGAGTCAATTTTGAGTTGGTAGATTTTGGAAAATAAAGTTTAATATTCTTTAATCTTAATTACAGCATCAAACATGCTTTCTATCAATTCTTGGATTGGTAAATGGAAATTTGTCTTTGAAACTGATACCAAACCTCGCCTTAGCTGCTATACTGAGTGAGTTTTAGACGAATTGTTCAATGATATATATATTTTCATAATATATTTGCAGGAAATTTTTGTCAGGGTTGTAGGCGTGAAGAATGGTGTTAAGCTATATATAATACTGGTAATTTATTTGTAAACAGTAACTGTAGTAGAAAGTATTTTATTTTGAGTCATGTTATTCACGAAAATTTTTGGCCATAGGTTTTGTAATGTTAATTTGTATAAAAAGTTTGTGTGATTACTGCAGACTAACACCAAACCTCTTGGATTCATTTACTTTTATTTTTCTCATTTATTATAATCTTATTAAAATCAATGAACTTCTTGCAGGTCTAGTTTGAGTTTGGATATTTATTTGATTGCTTGTTTATTTATTTATTTATTTTTTGGATCTTAATGTGGGAAAATCCAAAAAAAAGACATAGGCCCATATGATGAAGTTGAGACAATCTGGATCTGGGTAGTGGTCCCAGGACGTGGATCCAGAATCCACAAAATCAAGAAGTTTTGCTATGATACTCTAAAAGTTTTATTAAAATTTTCGCTTAATGCATTATCGTTTTAATTTTTGAGAAACTTGAAAAATATAACTTGTAACTGAAGAAACTTAATGAAGAATTTGATAAATGAAACAAAGACGTTCTAGCGCTATGATATTGTTGTTTCTGTAATGCCCTTGACACTGAACCCGCTAGAATATTAAAGGATTGTTGCATGAATGAGGGGTGGTGTATTCATCATTAATGCCGTTTTAAAAACTCTCTCGAAGTACTACTAGAAGATTAACACAAAATCGCCATTCGAGCCAAAATGGTACGAAGATAGTGGAGTAGAGGCCAATAACAACAAAGTTGAGAGGCACATGCCAACAGGAACAGACAGTAGAAAATCTTAAACCTTGATAATAACTTTTAGAATTCTTGTAATTATCAAAGGGCACGATAGTTGTATCTCAGATTATTTGTTTGGTGTTAATAGGTGAATGAATCTTGTTCGCAGAGGAGAACGTACGTCAACGGTCAAAAAAAACCAATAAAAAAAAAGATGTAGGCCAGTCCTGCTTTGTCACCATTCATTCCAATCCTTCAAAGTAATAACATATACGGTATATTTGCTTATTCTCCACATTTACATAAAGGTGGAAAAAGTTGATAAAAAAAGATTAAAAGCAGTCAATATTCAATTGATCACTCTCATAATTACTTCCACTGCAATTACAAAGTATTTAAAAATTAAAAAAAAAAAAAAAAACCCAATTCCCATTTTTTAAACGTGTTGTGGGTTTGCGCTAAAAAAGGCAGAATTCACAAACTCAAAAGCTGTAATCTGTCTTGAGCACCCTCTTGCTCAATGGCTTTGTATTCGGAACTCCGTTATCATCACCACCACCAACTTTACTTACTTCTTCTTCTTGCTTATCATCATCATCATCATCATCTTGCATGCCTTCAAAAGCTGGATGACTCAAGATACTCGCAAGCAACTGTGTCCCTCTCAAAGCATTTGTCAGTGGCAAATGCCCCACAGGAGTTTCCGTACCATTCTCCCAAATAAACTCACTGGGAAAAGCCCTGTAATTGTACTGCTCCACTTCAGTGTCCAGCTTCTTCATCCACCCAACTTTGATGAAAAATTTTGTAAAATCTTTATTAGCTCTCTCCCAAATCTTCTTTTGAACGCTGTACCCAAACTTGTTGTCACTGTACTGTCTCCAGATCTCGTCAATGGCTTTCAGGTCGGCTTCTGCAATGAACTGAACTTCAGAGAAGAAGACATACCCTCGTTTCTCTGCTGCTTCCCCCGCGAGGGCGATGAGCAGGCGGCGGCTTTCTTCATCGGCTTGGCGGAAGTTTTGGGCTTGTAAGTGCTGGTGAAGAAGGTCAAAGGAGATGGGCTCTGAAGTTGTTGTAGTAGTAGTAGATGTTTGTGACGAAGAAGAAGAAGTGTTTGATGGGGAAAGCCATGAGAATGTGATCATAGTATTTGCACTAGTTGTTCTAGTATTATTATTATTATTATTATTATTAGAAAATGAGAGAGAAAGGGAACTTGGGGTGGTGGGTTTGAGGGGGGCTGCCGGAGTGGCGTCGGGGTGGTGGCGCCGGAGGAAGGAGTGGTGGTGGAGGGATTGGAGAGGGTTTGTGGCCATTATTGTTGTTATCGCTATTACTTTTTTTTTTTTTTTGGAAGAAATGAAATAGTGAAGGCGAAAGAGAGTGGGAATATGCGTTATTTGTTGTGTAATGCCAATGTGTAGGTTAATGACTGTGCGTGCGTGCGTGCGTGCGTGTGTGTTTGTGGATGGGGGTGAGGAGGGAATCGAGTAGGCTCATCAAGAGAGATACAGGCAAGGATTTTGATTGGTTGGATGTGGGTGAGGCAAGATCCTCTCTCGCTTTATCTTTCTTTGTCCATTATTGAGCTTTTAAAATATGGTAATTGCTACGTTACTCACATTTTTATCTAAAAACATGTAAAAAGTAGTAATAGATAATTGATCCACATGATTTTTGTATGGGATATAAATTACGCAAATTTTAATTTATCAATTTCTTAGTGTAGTTAATTTTTGTATTTTTAAAAATTATCAAATTATTTTTATACTTCAAGTTAAAAGCGTGGATTAAGTTCAAATAATTTTCCAAATATCAAGTTCTTGGTGTAGTTAATTTTTATATTTTTAAAATTTATCAAATTATTTGTATATTACAAGTTAAAAGCGTGGATTAAGTTCAAATAATTTTTCACTTTCATATTTTTTTTCAGAATTTGAATTCAAATAGTTAGTGAAATAAAATTATTTTAAAACCATTCAACCAAACTTCATAGAGCTCATTGTTTTTGTAGTTGTTAGACTGTGATCGAACTTTCTAAGAATTGGATAAAAGTTTTGTTTGACATAATTTAAGATTCAAATAAATTTGACATGTAATAAATGAAAAATATAGAATAATTAACTTTTAAAACTTTAATATGTAAACTATCAAATGTAGAGATAAACGACATGAAATTTTAGGTAATTTTTTAAAACACTGTAACTAATTGTATAATTGATTTAAAACTTTTGGGACTAAAAGACATTTAAGATATCTTAAGAAGCAAATGTGGTATATTCTAAGGATACTGTCACATTGACAAGCTGGGCTTCTTTAAAGTACTTGTAAGTTGTTATTTTGTTATATTTTTTTCTAATTATTTTGGGGGTGGAAGATAGGAGCATCGAAAAACAAAAACTAAGTGTCGATGTAATAAACATGATTGAAAAATGTTAATGGTTCAGTATGATTTTTAATACTTTATTTTGGAAATAATTTTAGGTATATAATCAACAATAAAATTTCTATCAAAATTTTATATGTCCTAAAACATTTTTCTCAAATAAAAGTATGCTCTTCAAGTGATAGATGATTTTTCAGAATTTTTAAAATAATTTATTGTATTATCTTTTTTAATAAACATGATTCACGATATATGACACATTATTTGTGTGACGAACCTCTTAACATAAATTTTAAGATTTGCTAATGTTTACAAATAACGCATATGAAATTGAACGTTGATATGGAATAAATGAATACATTCTGATTTTTGAGTATATAACTTATCCACAAATGGATAACTTTTTTTTTTTTTTTTTTCATTTTTTCATTGTTTCTTTTTGGCAAAACATTACGGTAATATGCATATCCAGCGTCGAAGTCCATTGCAATTTACAGATAGGTTCATTGGAAGCCCTACCAAAAAATTCACATAAATTATCAATCATCATGGATCCTCACATCATAGCGGCGTCCCAAACGATATGCAGTTCCATCAGACATAATGCTTTCTAGTGTCTCATACTTCTTGTAATTTTGTTTAAGGGTTTCTTCTTGCTGATTTGCGAGCTGCTCTTCCTGCTCCAGTTGTTCCTACAAAAAATTGATACTGCCACTTAGATGAGAAAAAGGCAGGTCCAGAATTTTGGAGACAGGTTCGATAAAGAAAAATGTAGATGAATAATTAAAAGCGACTGCAGTAGTTATTGTAAGAACACCAGACTTACCTTGAGCACAAATGACGCTTCAGCAGCATGCTTCCGAGCCAGGCGCTTCAACCTTTGTGCTACCTCGAAATCAGGATCATTGGGATCCAACCAACGGAACTGTATTCTTTGACCAGGCTTTGCTGGGCGATCATCAAACATCTCCACTTCAGCAGCCCGTGCCCTCACAGGCCTTGGCATTCCTGACATCATGAATGGAAACTCGTGCAAAGACGTGACAACATCTTTGGCTTGCTTTGAGTTCTCCATCTCCACCAAAGCACAGTGTGGGATATTCCTGAATTCCGTGTAGTTTGGGATAAATTGAACGTTTTTGACATTCCCAAACTGATTGAGTGCGGTTCTAATGACAGGTTCTGTAACTTGAGGCGACAGGTTGTCGAGATAAACCGTCTGCTTCACCTTCTCAAGAAATGCAGCATACTCCGCCTCAGTTGTAGACCCCATGTTGGAGAAGAATATGAATCTGAGAAAAAAAAATCCTAAGTCACTAGTTTTTAAAATTTCAACCCACAGAGAAACTTGAATACATCCATCAGTAGAAACCAAAGATATCCATCCACCACATCAACATCCAAAACAATAGCTTACAATACAGAATACAGAAAACTAAATGATTTAGCAAGTGTTCAAATACAAACCCTTCAAACTTTGCAATGTTGTAGAGAGTTAGAAGCATAGGGTCCTTCGCATGATACCAAACGTTCTGGCTTTGGTTTTACTATGTTTCCCCACCACCAATCAACAATTAAAACATAGACCCATATGGAAACCAAACATGAACCTACAGTAGTATGTATAGGTACCGCAAGCAGATTTCAGAAAGTAGTGAAAATGCCACTGGCTAATAGATATATTTAACTAAATTTGTTGTTTTACGTTTACTCCACTATAAGGAACTCCAATAGTCAACTACAATCAACTAACAATAACAGAATCAATCAGCTACAAATGAACAAGTTTTCATTACCCTTTTCGTGTAATCTCATTTTCAGAATAATGATTTTTTTTTTCTTTTTGCATAACAATCAGTAGACAATAAGTTCAAGGTTAAAAATTCAGCCCACAAACTAAACTGTGACCAGCATTTAATCAGAAATGATTTCGTAATATTTCTTTGATTTTTCTGCATTTTGAACATTAAAACACCAAAATAATAATATCTATTAAAACACCAAATTCAGTAGCTTTGAATAACATTTTCCTTAATAAACACAAAAGCAGAAATCACTATTAAAAACACCAAAATAGTTCGACATATATACACATATACATGAGCTTGATACCAGCAAAAGGTGCCAGGGTGTGAGCAGCGGCGGCTGTGGCGTGAGAACAAAGAGGTGCAATGGCGCAGGAGACTGGGAGCGGTTAGGGATTTGGCTTTCGCCGTCAGACGAGAGTTTGTGAATGGGGGCACTTTTAGCCATTCAATAAGTCATACTTATAAACGTAAGGCCGTACAGAATTCAAAAAGTGTATGACAATTCATCTACAAGATGAACATAGAAACGACTAGTCATGCACTTTTGTCTCCAGGGTTAAGTTGTCCGGTATTTCATACTAATTCTAATTATATAAACGAATTGTCATAAAAATTCCATATTATATGACGACATGTAGCTATGTAATAAATTGATAACCGACATGTCATACACAAAGTGAAACACAATCTTTAATTATTAATTTTTTTTATCGTGAAAAATAATTTTAAATAACTAATAATTAATATTAGGATGTTTAAATTTTCTTATAAGCTATTTCAATTAATCGAGTTGTATCATGAAGTACACAATACATATTAAAATAATTCAGTCCAATGAAATTTATTTTATTTCATAGAATAACGTAGAGCACGAGCATATTTTTTAAATTTGGACACTTTTTACAAGAGCATATTTCAAATTTTGGACGCTCATACAAAGTTGTATCTCATAATTAAAACAAAAATCAAAATAATAGAGAAAGAAATATGAATCAGAAACTTGAGCCCTAAGTAAATCAACAAAATTAATAATAAAATTAGTTAATATTATACCTATAGTATTAAATGATCAGTATCATACCTGTAGTATTAAATGATTGGTATTGTATCCGTAATCTAACTAGTTGTTCGAATTAAGTAAGGATAACATTATTTACAAAGAGTAACCAAATTTTTTTTGTAAATTTATATTTATTTTTTATAAAGGTTTATTTATTCATTCTATCGTATAAAAATTAAAATTAAAATAATTATTGACGTAATATTAATGATTTTATTTTCCAATTTGACAAGTGCGCCGCCAGCTTCCACTTGATAAGTTTTTTTTCCAAGCAAAATTTTAAACGCAAACTTTAAATATTCTTCTCATATACTATTTCCAGTTTTCCACTATCAATCCAATCAATATTAACATAACGCTCTCGTTTTTTACCATCAGCATTCGAAATCTTTGAAATTTCTACAGCTTCATTGAGATGTAAAAGTGAATCATCGCCGTTGAGTAAGCCGTTTTATTTTTGGAGGGAAATCACAGAAGCGGTTCTTGGGTTTGTCAAGTTTTATCTGTTTCTGCATTTATTTGTGAATTGGGTTTAAAGGGTGCTTTCGAGAAAGAGCCAGAGGAGGAGTTGTTGCTGCTTCAATTCATTTTTTAATGGGGAAGAAGAAGAAAGGAGGAGGGAGTGGGAGGAGGAGTAAAGGAAGAACACAAAGCAAAGATCATTCTTCTAGTACTGTTGATGATAATGAGCTTCTCTCTGAGGAGATCACTGCCTTGTAAGTCATTCTTGCTGTTATTCAAGTGACTTTGGATGAAGGTTTTATTCTTAAACTCAAATTTAAGTGGGTTGGATGTTTGTGTGATCCTTTGTTTATTTATTGGAAAGAAAATTTGGATGAGTTATTTAGTGAAATGGGTTGGAATGCTGCTGAATGATTAATGTGACTTATGATTCAAAGATGATTTTTTGCATTGAGTTAAGTTACCTGAGAGAAGGCTACTTCATGTTTGCATTAGTCAGTTTGGCATATCTTTTGTGAAACTTTACTTAACGTGGTTCTTTGGATGTGAGTCATTCTATATGATGTAACATTTGACATGTGTGGAGAAAACTGAACTCACATTACAACTTTTGGAAATAGCTAGAATTATAGAAACCCTCTAACATAAAGATAGCAATAATAGAGAATGTTTGATATTTGGTCAAACATATTTGATCACATATCATTACAAACTGTTGATATGTGGATATTCTCTATGCATTCTTCTTTGTTCTTCATTCTCTATCATTCATTGATATGCTTCCTTACATGCATGGTTTAATTATATTCAATGGATTTATCACATGGATCCAATCATCCAAACACACGCAAATCCATATGTAATGGTGATTTAAATCCAAACACTATTCTTGCTTTGTGTAATTTAATTAACAGAATGAGATGATTCAAAGAACCAAAACACACGCAAATACCTATGTAGATTCAAACACAGATCTGAGTTGCTTTGTGTATTTAGTATACAGATGAGAAGATTCAAAGGAAAGACCTCTCAATCAACCTGGTTTTGACAAGGAAAAACCTCTGATCCCCAGAGCTTAAAATAAATAAAAGGGTTTAACAATAGTATATAGACTCTTAAAATATATTAATTGTTATAGTTGCAAGATGACTGCTTATATGGTGTGATGGGCAAGATGGAAGGTGATAGAGTGGGGTTTGGAAATAAGATGAAGACTTAAAAGGGGATGATTTAATTCGAACCAACACTATAGGAAAATAGGATTATCCGTAATCTACACTGGGATTTAATTCGAAGCAACACTATAGGAAAATAGGATTATCCATAATCTACACTGTCTTTGTATTTGATTGTTTTGTTGCTCGAAGATCCTATTTAGGTAATTATTTTTGCACATAATAGCAAAATCCTGTAAAATAATTTTGACTATGCTGTCAAACTTTGTTGCCCCATTTTTAACTTTTTTTTTTCTAAATTGTGTTTTTAGGTGTGCCATATTTCAAGAAGACTGCAAAGTTGTTTCAGGATCTCCTCCTCAAATCCTTGTTAACCTCAGGTTCTGTTAATCTTGAAGGATATTAACTCAAACACTTTAGTGATCGGTCATCTATCCTTGATTAAGTTTTGCTTTATTTGAAATTTGGAGCAGGCCTTACTCAAAGGATATGGGTTATGAAGATCTAGATGTTTCTGCACTTCTTTTAGTTAGGTTCGTGAGTTGGTTTCATGGTTGTTTCCTTACAGTGTTCATGCACATTGTTTATTATGATTCTTTTTATTTGCTTCTTTATCAGGTGCTTACCAGGATATCCTTACAAGTGTCCTAAGTTGCTGATCACTCCTGAGAAAGGTTTGACAAAAAGTGATGCTGATAATCTTCTCTGTCTCCTTCAAGAACAGGTATTGCATCACTTTTGGTATCATATGCTTTATCATGAATTTTGTTGTGGTGACAATAACCAGTGATGCTTATGATCTATTTTGTTAAATGGAAACCTTTTCTTGCCTGTATTGTGCTGCCAAAGTTTGGTTTACATTGACAATTTTGTGCACTGGAAGTCAAAGTTTCTATTATAGTAGCAGTTTTCATGTTCCGACAGTTCAGTTTCCATCATCAAATATTTGATTTCAAATTTTCTTTTCTTGTAGGCAAACTCTAATGCTCGAGAAGGAAGAGTAATGATTTTCAATCTAGTGGAGGCTGCTCAAGAATTCCTCTCTGAAATTGTTCCACTTGGCCAGTCGAATGAATCTGTAAGCTTTGCTGCTTCTGTGGTCTCAGAATGTCAGATAAATTTTAATTTCTTATTCTACATGTATTAAATTATTCGGTGTAATTGTTTGTTTCTGCACTTCTGTCTGCTCAGCGAATGACTGATTCCTTATTTAAAATTGTCTATGCATGTGTCATTATGATTTTACTGAGTTTTGTTGTCGACTTTGTTTCTTTGATTTTTTATTATCTGAAAATGATTTTGTCTTCTCCCTAACTTCCATGGGATTGATTGGATATATGGTTTTTCAATTTCAAACAATTTGGGAGCACTAAATAGGGGTAGATTTGCTGATCTTAAAATGGAAATGATCTGGCTTTAGCTTATGGGATTGATTGAATATTTGTTCTGAAGAGACATTCCTCAGGGGATTTTGGTTATATTTCGCCTGAAAATCACAAATATCTGCCCTGCATTCTGCTTTTTTGAATTTATCCAACCATCCATTCTGGAAAAGAGGAGATAAAATATTGGTCCCTCCCCCTTCCGCCCCCCCCCCCCCCCGCGGGCCAAGGTGTCCTATAATAGCTTGGTATACATGTATTAATCAAGATGAACTTGAAAAAATAAACCATATTATTTATATGATATTTTCATTTGATGGTCTGAACTTCAACCACAAAGTATTTTAGCCTGAATCTTAATGTGGACATTGACAGTTTCTGTTATAGTATCTATAAGATATTGTATATTTTTGGAATTTTTACAGATAAAATGCAGTTCATTGGGTATATTCCTTGTATTTCAAACTGAGTTGATAAAGAGTAAACTTTGAAGCAAATGATTTTAGGATGATTTATCTAATTTAGAATATGGTGGCCTTGCATGTTATTTAATTTGGAATGTGGGGAAGAGTGGGGTGAGGGGGTGGGTTGGGGCCTTGGTTAGGGGTGTTTACAAGATTAACATGGTGAGCCAACAATTTAAATTTTGTCTGGTAAATTGAAACAGGACCTAAACTTCAGTCATGCTTGTGGGATTAAAATTTGGTTTGGATTCTTTTGTAGATTTCACTGTCCTTTTGCCTTTTCTTTCTTCTTTTCCTCTCATGTCTTTGATTTACCCTCTTCTTTGTAAGGTACCAGGCTTAGTTACAGAGAGCAGCAGCCAGTCATTTGAGGGCACTGCAGTCTCAGCTGGCAAGAGTTGCTCTTCAAAAGTTCCTTTTGTATATGGCTTCATAGACCTTTTCAGTGGCTGTGGAGAGTCCTGGCACTGGGGCCTTGGAATGGATGAAAACAGGGGGGTTGTTCCTTCAATGCCATCCCATGCATTGGATGGTTCAAACTATGAGGTTATGCAGAGAAAAATTGATAAGAATGTTAAGCAATTGATGATTCCAGATGCAAAGCATGGAACAGTGCTTATCCCTTCTGCTAAACTGGACACGGTTAAAGAAGAGAATGAAGATGACAATAAGAGCATTTCGACTACTGATTCAAGCACATCTCTAATGGAGGAATGGGTAGAAAATGGTATCAAAGGCGAGAACAGAGTGAGTGATGTTTGTGTGATCTTGTTTTTCTTCATGTTCATGTCTGCAACTAACATTGTCATATTGCATGTTATTTTCTTAATATTTGATATTAACCAGTGATAGTCTTCCATATTTATTCTCGATGAGTGAATTATATGTTCTGCTTTATCAACATATTCAGGAAATAGTGCAAGATTATATTTCTTACGTGATTTTTTTCCTTTATTTGAATAATTAAATGCATATGCTTCATTCTTTTCAATTGGAATCCCTTTTCTGCACTAAATAGTGGGAAATAATGGATTTTGAGTGAGGAGTACCTTCACATTCAAAATTCATGAAAAAGTTCAGAAAACATATCAAGTGTTTTAGTTTTTTTTTTGGTTCATTCATGTAGTTTGGTATCAATCTCTTGCTTTGGGAAATAAATCTTGTTCCTTTAAGTACTTTCCCTTCTTAGATTGTGACTGTTTGTTTAAGTTTGACAGGGCACTAACTTTTGTAAGTAATACCATTCATCCAAAAAAGATCCCTAAATTTTCATCCCAAGTGATGTGCCATTCATCATGTGGATGGTCGGATAAACAAGTAGATTATCATGAAAATTATGAGGGTCATCGTCCACTTGATGAATGTTATGTCAATTGGAACAGTTGGAATTAGTAGAATTTCTCATTTTTTTCAGTAACATTGTAATTTGTTTAATGTTGTCTCCATGTTTTTCTTCTATGAGAAACAAACTTGTAAGACAAAATGAATAGGCAAATGATAGACTCGTACCTATATTTGCTAGGAAAGAGATATGATTATATTAAAGAAAATCAATTTACAAGATGAACAATCCCACAAAAACAAGGACAAGGTGTCCTTAAGCCCTAAAAGGGTTTCAAAATGAGAGAATAATATGTCCACTTACACAATGCCTGCTACAATAGAAGTCCTGTTATTAAAAAAAAAAAGATCTTTTCAAAAAAAGTCCGAAATTCTTGCTTTTCAAGTGTTGAAGTTTTGTATTAAAAGATGATCAAAGAAAAATTGCTACTAAATTATGAAATTTTGTCAAGCTTGGATTAAATTAAAATATAAACCATCAAATGAATCATCCTTTTTTGGCACATCTGAAGCATATCATTCCATGAAACCAAGTGTGCTACTCAAAGTGACAAGCTTCATTTTTGTTTTGAGCAAGCCACATTGAATGTCTAATATGTTATGGCTACTTAAAACTTTCTCCATGTTTTTACGATTTCCAGGAATATACATTTGTTATTTTGAAGACCCTTATTGTGATAATCTTCATTCTCACAGGACAGTTTCCTTCAGGACCATGGATCCAATAATGATGGTGGTGATACAGAGATTGACCGTTTAGAGTCATTTTCTTTTGCATCCTTAGGTCAAGATCAAGCATCTCAAGATGTTGAAAAAGATCTAATACTGGTAAACTTTCCATGCACTCTTACACACCCTTACAAAATGCTGAAATTAATCGAAGTTCTGGACTGAGTGTTTGCTTATCTTACATTAGGTTCATCTTCTTCGGCTTGCTTGTCAGTCTAAAGGGCCATTGACGGATGCTTTGCCACAGATCGCCACTGAGCTGTACAATCTAGGTGTATGTAATTTGATATGTACAATACAGGGAAAAAGTCTTCTTTGTTTTTTTTTTTTTTAAATTATTATGATTAATAAAAATTGAGAAAATATTATTCCGCCTACTTGTTATTAAACTGCAATGCTCTCTGATGACTTTGTTCAGATCTTTTCAGAACAGGGGCGGGATTTAGCTTCCAAACCTTCTTCTCAATTTAACAAAACCTTCAATCATGTTTTCCATCAGAAGATGGTTTGTTGTTCTTTAACCACCCATTTCACTTGCTACTTGTTTTTTCCATCAAAAGTTGATTAACATTTGTTTCTCTTTTATTATGTTTTTAGGTTTCATCAAGGGTATCTCAGTTTTGGAAACCTTCTGTGGATTCTGGAGGCCCTAATACGTCTCTCCCAGGCTCTCGATATCTTAATGACTTTGAGGAGCTACAACCTCTGGGTATTGCACTCCTTTCAGTTCTTATTTAGTTTTAGAAAATTAAAAAGTAAATAAACTTGGATTAGATTCTTTCATTTATTGATGTGGCTAGGGCTTTCTTTGGGTATGGATAAGTTGATTGCTGGTATCTGAAGTTTCTCCACAAATAGTAGAATTTCCTCAAAGTTCAGACATTGCACCGAGAGGAAAGTTGACACTATAGTAAGAATTTGGCACTTTATGCAGATTTTTAGAGATGCTTTCTTCTACCCCAACCCCAAAACACCGCCGCCCCCCGCGCCCCGGTGGCACCCCCCCCC
This sequence comes from Luvunga scandens, assembly GCA_030449905.1. Classification (NCBI taxonomy): domain Eukaryota; kingdom Viridiplantae; phylum Streptophyta; class Magnoliopsida; order Sapindales; family Rutaceae; genus Luvunga; species Luvunga scandens. The sequence goes on along the minus strand of JASUUG010001064.1, from coordinate 628,851 downwards.
CCCCCCCCCCCGGGTTGAATTGATGCTATTGCTAGTTTAGACATTTACTTGCTACTTTTTCATTGGCTACTGCACAGTCTAGATTACTGTTTAAAATTTAGATGACTTGTTTTGACCCAAATATTTTGCTTGGTTGTGGGATACTTTTTCCATTTTTCCTTTTTTCTGTTTCTATTTTCTGGGAAAAATAGTTTTATGTTGTCTTTTGTTTATTTTACTTACAAATTTTCCTTTAAATTGGCAACAGGCCATGGGGGTTTTGGCCATGTTGTATTGTGCAAAAATAAACTGGATGGAAGACATTATGCAGTGAAAAAAATTCGCCTCAAGGACAAAGGCTTGCCGGTCAATGACAGAATTTTACGGTAAATTTACTTTTTAATCTCAAAAGAGAGATCAAAGTTGTTCATCTCAACTTAGTACTACATTTTAGGTTTTGCAAGGTTTTGTAATCTATTTCTAACTTCTTCGAGCCTTAGGATACTCCATTTTCTTGGTAGTTCTATTTATCTTTGAAAACTTATTGTTATTTGAAATTCCTATCCATAAGTGGTATTTTATAGAAAGGTGATATTTTTTCTTATAATTCATTTTAAATAGAATGTTGATGCAATTACATGTTTAATGATTTGTCCAACCTTGGCAGTTTACTTTAAAATTGTTGACAGATCACTATAATTTGTCCAACCTTTGCAATTTACTTATTTATTTATCTTCCAATTTCATTTTTCCACTCTCCAATATTATCTGTCTTGCTGTTTAGCAGATGCTGGTTCCCAGGATTAAAACCTTTAGGTGTTATTTCTTCCCTTCTAATATTCTATAAAATTTTCTCCTTTTGCTATCAAGGGAAGAAAAAAAAAAAAAAACTTTAGCTATTATTTCAACCTCTTGACCATGGAAATTTTATGCAACTACGATGTGGCTTTCTTTTTTCTTTTTGTTTTCTCCAAAAGAAATTAAAACGTTGAAATAGTTTCCTTTTTGTTTTATCATATACTATGCAGATTCTATAGCGTAGCATTATCTTGGTGTAAAATAGTTTTTTAGTGAAAAATCAAGTAAACCTAATTTTATATTTGGGTTTTCATTTTCTGTTGCTCTTGATATTTGCTCCACTTTTCTTTGGGTAGCATTTTAAAGTCTGTTTGTGCATTAACTATGTTGAGGTACTCAGGGAAGTAGCCACACTTTCGCGTTTGCAGCATCAGCATGTTGTTCGTTACTATCAGGTAATAGTTTTTTTTCCCTAGTTAGCTCTCTGTATGTTTTGACAATCATTGTGTCCCTGCCATTTTTGTTTTCTTTGTTTTCTGTTGGCTTTTATTAAATTAGTAATACGGAAATCATGATTATAATTTTGGTAAAAACTTCCAGGCATGGTTTGAAACAGGAGTTGCTGATTTTGATGGTGACAGCATGTGGGGTTCTGGCACTGCGGCAAGCTCCACATTTGGCAACAGAGCTGCAAGCTCAGCTGATGTCACCGGGCAGGAGAATAAGCTTGAGTCAACATATCTATATATTCAAATGGAATATTGCCCTAGGTAGAAACAATAATTCCCTTCTAGTTTCTTCTCAAGAATTGGATCACATATTGTTTTCTTTCTTTGTGTTCTATAAAGATATGTTTCCTTGGTGGGAAATAAATAAGAGCAGTAGTTTCAGCACATTTGTGCTTATTAACTGTAGAAAAACAATTGATTTAAAAAATTATTTTCTCTGCACATGCTTGTCCTTGGGACAACTACTCTCACTTCATGACTGGTGATATGGCCACATTGTTGGCCATGAGCATTGAATTGGCATGTGTTGGATCTTTGTCCATACTTGCAATACTTGGCACTTGAAAATATCACCTTTCTATAAAATATGATATTGGATTACTTCATGTATCAATATGATATTAGATCCTAGTTTATGTATCATTTAGAATAAACTTGCCTCGAATTTAATGTTTTGACTAAATAGTATATTTCATGCTGGGTGATCTTTGATCTAGTTTTTGTTTCGTTACAAGTTCTTGAGCACACACGCACCACACTTAGTACTATTTTTTTCTTTATAATTCCAAAATTGTTTGTGATTCTAATTAATCCATTACTTCTTCATTTCAGCTTCATAAATCTGCTGAATGTTTATAGTTATTTATTGTCCTTTTGATAAGTTGTAGTGACCATGTTGTATTCTCACTTTCTCCTTGCCCACTTTCTCTTTCTTGAAGAACTCTTCGTCAGGTTTTTGAATCGTATGACCATTTTGACAAAGAATTAGCGTGGCATTTGTTTCGCCAAATTGTAGAGGGCTTGGCGCACATACATGGACAAGGAATCATCCATAGGGATTTAACCCCAAATAATATCTTTTTTGATGCTCGCAATGATATTAAAATTGGGGATTTCGGTCTTGGTAAGATCCTGAATTTCTATTCTGAAAATTGTTCTTGATTTCTTTCCTTTTCTTTTTGTTGGTTGAAGATGGGTATTGTTGATAAAGCTGTGTCAATTGCAAAAGGCAATATTCCTGCTGATATTATCCTTTTGACAGCAGAAGGTGCCAGTGCACTTTGTTGGAGGGATAATTGCCCAGTTTGCATTGTAGAACATGCTAGTACCGCAGCCAAGTGATGCTAACATATTCACTTGTAAATGTGTTTTAAATGAGCTAGATTGTCTGATTTAAACCTGGAGTGTGTTGCACATGTGCTAATGGTACATTGTTAATATGGTACTAAATATTTCATCAGGAAATTGAATATTATCCTTGTGATAGTATTACACTTTAAATATTTTTTGCCTTTTCTTTTTATTCTTTGTTTTAAATGATTCTTTGAATCTTATTTCTGCTTTTATGCCTGTGCAGTATTTGTTAACTTGCTCATACAAGTTGTCACCTTCAGTTTCAATTTGAGTTGAGTTGTCCTTATTTTTCAGCTGTTCTTCAGAAGCAACTTTTTAAAATAATACCAATGGACCTTTAAAAACTCATTTGTGCTCACTTACGGCTTACTTTTTTTCTTTTTTATATTTCATGTGCTTCTCTTCTTTTTTATATTTCATGTGCTTCTCGCTCCACAAATGTGGGCTGAAGTCTATCTTCATAATTATTTCTTCATTTTAAAAGATTAGATGTTGAAATATTTAAAACATCACGGGACATAATATAGGACATTTCTTCTATTTTACTATGTGTATAGCCGTTATAATTAACTTAGCTATTCGTGGGTAGTAAATGTGGATGAACCAACAAGAAGGGAAAACAAAATGACATATCAAAATCCTTTTCTTGTTAATTTCCTTGCTTCAGCCAAGTTCTTGAAGTTGGAGCAGCTGGATCAGGATGCAGCCTTCCCAACAGACACAGGTGGAGTTTCAGTTGATGGTACTGGTCAAGTTGGTACATACTTTTACACTGCTCCTGAAATTGAGCAAGGATGGCCAAAGATTGATGAGAAGGTGAGTGTTGGTCCTGGTTGCTTTTGCTTCTGTTATTTTCCAGCCAGAATGCTTTTCATTTGCTGTGGTCCAGCTTTATAGTTATAATTCATTTCGTGCAAGATTATATGAAAAAATGTCTGTGGACTTCTTTTATATCAGGCTGATATGTACAGCTTAGGAATTGTTTTTCTTGAGCTATGGCACCCCTTCGGTACAGCAATGGAGAGATATATTGTTTTATCTGATTTGAAACAAAAAGGGGAGCTTCCTCCTGCTTGGGTAGCTAAATTTCCAGAACAGGAATCCTTGTTGAGGCGCCTAATGTCTCCAAGTCCATCTGATCGTCCTTCAGCCACCGAACTCTTACAGGATGCATTGCCTCCACAAATGGAATATGAGTTGTTAGATGGTAAGTAATTAAGACCTCATAAACATGAAATATTCATGGTTGTGCATTTGTGATTCATGGTAAGATTGATAGTTAATTGACCTATATTTGACTACAACTACACATATAGCTGGTATATTGGCTCGTCCAATGGAAAAAAGAAAACAATAATTTAAAAAAAGCAAGTCATTGTGATGCGGTCCTCCAAAAAATAATTTTCATGTAATATCTCTTTTGAGATGTTATCATAGTTTATTTTGATTAAGGTGACGTTTATTTTTTTGTCTAAAATCTAAATAGACCTGAATTAGTATAAATTCTGAATAGAACCGAATGTTTGAATCTTAATGGTACGTTTGCATATTTGTCTGAATTGCTAAAATAAATATTAAGTTGATATTTTTAAGTTAAAAAATTTGAAAACTATTTTTTACATTTATGCCTTTATAAATTAAGTTAAACAAATAATAAACATATCAAAGAGCTTAAATTAGATAATATATTATCATAACATAAATAATGTTCGATTGAATACACCTTTTATATTCTAAGTTAGTAATGTTAATCAATTTTATTGTAGTTCATGATGTTTTTATGTGAAAAAAATTCATAAAAAATTATGAAGATAAGTAATGCTAATTTAAAGAAAATAAAAAGATACAAGTAATAATAGTCTACCACTATATTATTATAAGTTATAGAAATGGATAATAATGCTAATTATTAAAGTTTATTTAGGTACGGATGAAAACGAATTGATTATATAAGGATATTTTGGAAAATATCTTTTAATAATATTATTCAGACTTTTTAGATTTAACAAAAAGTTAAAAAAAAATTGGCTTAATAACTTAATGACTGAAAATTTTCATTAAGTTGAAAAAACAAACCAAACAAACTTAATGACTTAGCTGATTGAAATTAAGTCAATTAAGTCATTTAAGTCAAAAATACAAAGAAGTCCTAAGCAAAAGTAGTTGTTGTGTTTATATAATTTTAGAGCACATGGGGTCTATTGTGCACCTGATACCGAAGTACCAAAAACCGAAGTACCAAAAACATGTTTATCGAGGTTTGAGTTTCCTCAAATTAACCCATTTATCACTTGTTCTTTTTGTTTTGTTAGATGTACTATTGCAGACAATTTGTGTCTGTACCACATTGATTGATATTATCTCATGTACAGATTAATTTCTATATTTTGGAGTTTCATCAGTGCTAGCTTAGCCTTTCTATGGAGTCACTGATTGGATTCTTGGATCAGTTAATCTTGGAAAACTGAAGATCTTCCGCTGTTATTTTCATTTTATCTGCAATGATTGTGTAGTCTTCTGTAGCGATCAATATGCTTGAGTTGTCGTCTCCATATTGTGCTTCTGTTAAAGATTTGGGTGGGTAAAATAATTACTAGTAGCCCTTCCTCTTTAAAATTCAGCTATTTAATCTCCTATGTTACTTTGAACTGTTTTTAAATCCTTGTATCCATTATACCCTCAGCCTTTGACAACAATACATTCTTGGTAGACCACAAAGTGGCCTAGTCAAATACAGCAAGCAACAAGATGTATACTTTTTAATGGTTTTTTTCCACCTTTTCTGTGTCCTTGTATATTCTCTATTTCTACGAGATGAGATAATTATTTTCCTTCGTTACGAGGCAAGTGACAGGTTGTTAGTGGACCAGTTATCTGATATTAGTGTTTCTTTTACAATTTTTTAAGCTAGAAATCTACATATATTTACATGCAAGAATTTCAACTGAAGTTATCTTCGAGCACATGGAAAATTTTGTTTACTTGGAAAACTAGTTTTATGTCCTATATGGTTTTAGCTGGCTTAGGAAGCATCGTAGAAATTCCATGGTTTTGGTGTTTAATGGCCTTGTGCTTTCATTAGGAAGCGATAACCACTGAAATTTTATATCCAATTAATAGTTAAGTATATTTGAGGTTTGTCATACTCAACACACTCCTATTGGCTCAGCCAACCACCGATTATGTCTTTTAGTTTCCTTATGTGGACTGAGCATTGGCCTCTCTATCGCTTGGGATTTTTTGGGCCAAGGGGAATTTTCAACAGGGAAAAAGAAAGAGGAATATTGTTGTTACATTAATGGCATGAATAACTAAGGGAAATGGTAGATATAATTCATAGTGGAAGAAGTGTCACAAAATATCTACTTTCTGTACAACTTACATTAACACGGTCGTGGATGGGGATGAATGGAGGAAAATTATTCTTATAGCTGACATGAACTAATATTGAATTGAGGCTTAGTTGAGTAAGCTATTCTACATTCTCTTGTTTGTGATGTTGTACAGATTTGGATGAAATCTCTCAAATAATCAATGACATTGGGTATAATATATTCGCACAATTTAATGTCTTACTCTTAATTTTTGCGCAACTTATTATGGGCAGGCTTTTGCTTATTTGTTTTTATTATTCTCTTCAAGTAGATATTGAGTTTAATGTCTTGTATCAGTTCACGTTGTATCTAATCCATCAATCTGCTTGAATAAATGCTTTTTCCTGATCGTTTCAGATATTCTACGGATGATGCATTCGTCTGAGGACACAAGTATATATGATAAAGTTGTGAGTTCCATGTTTGATGAAGAGACATTAAACACCAAGCATCATGCTGGTACATTGAGGTTGAACAGAGATAATACTTCCTCTATCCAGTACTCAGATTTAGACACAGAACTCCGTGACTATGTTTTTGAGGTCACTAAGGAAATGTTCAGACAACATTGTGCAAAGCATCTGGAGATGGAACCCATGTATCTGTTGGGTGATTGTCCACGGTTCAAAAGGTGTTCCATCTTAATCTGACTCACTTTCTTCTTGAGTGCTAGAGCTGGCTCTTAACTAAGTGTCTTTTTCGGATGAGAAGGAACACTGTCAAACTTTTGACGCATGGAGGAGATCTGCTTGAAGTTAGTCATGAGTTGCGGTTACCTTTCATTCGTTGGGCTAGTTCAAACCAGGTATTGGGCATATAGCTTCACCCGAATCAATGTCACGAGTGCTATTTTTCCTTGGATCGGGATCCTCTCTTGTCCTCGTTTTTTGTAATCTCTCAAGTATTTGTTGGACTTGACAATTAAAACATTCTAGGGCAAAGATTTATTGTCTTAATATTTCCCTTATCAAACCTCAAAAACATGTTTTATGGCTTTATAGATTAGCCTTCTTTTGACTTTCAATTTCCCCTCTGCACACATCCAATTTCTCTAGCTAGTGATCAGGAGATCAAACTGAGAAACAAATGCCTCTGCAGCGAAACTTTACCAAGAGGAAAAAATTCAGACTCTTTTTTGGTTAATTTTCATTCTTCAGCGACTATTGTATGTTAACTCCCACTCGTTGTTGTACTGATTGGCTGATTGCAAAAATTTTTAATTCTTTTTTGTTTTATTTTCTTTAGCAACTGTATCATAAATCAAACTGTTTTGCTTTATGAAATTTGCCATTGATGCAGTTTTCATTGATGTTGTGTTTCACCAATAATTGAAGTCTCCCTGTTGATGTTGTTCTGATCCCTGTTGCTGTTGTTCATGATCCCTGTTGCAGTTGTTCATGAGTTGGTTCTTGTGAAAGCGGATAAGTTTTAGGAAGACCAAGTGTTATTCATTTATAACTTTTAAAGTACGATGGTGCTTGTGGCACTTGTTAACTTAATTTTTAAATGGACGAATCCTGGCCCCAGAAACATAGAATTTCTCTGTGTAAATGGATCCTTAAAAGATTAGGAAGATTGAGATTAGGAGAGAATCTAAGTCCGTTTCCTCATGTTCATGTTCATTTTTTGTTCCTTTTTGGGTATTTGCAGACCAGTAGTTAAAATTTTTTTATGGAATTGCTGATGTATACTTTTACTTTATTGCAGAAATCTTCATTTAAAAGATACGAGATATCATCTGTCTACAGAAGAGCAATTGGTCATTCTCCACCAAATCGCTATCTTCAGGTATGGATTACCTTGAATATTGCTTTCAACATAAGAGTTTCTTGTCTGATTTGAAGTGATTACAAAGAATATATTTGAAGAAATGTACTGCAAATGGTTTTCCTGCTTGCCACATTGATGTGTGTTAATTTCCTTTTCTATGTCTGTTTGCTGTCAATAGGGTGATTTTGACATTATTGGTGGTGCATCAACTTTGACAGAGGCCGAGGTTCTCAAGGTGCAGTTTCAATTGTCTCATCCATGGATTTGTTTCATTGGTTGATATTTTACTTAAATATGATAGTAAAATATTGATTTGTAAGGCTTCCCTCACTCACTCCAAATAAGATTGGTTTCAACTAAGCTTACATGGGTCCAAGTATCTTTAATATTTGATTGATTTAAATTTATCTTTCAAGTATGATTATTTCGAACTGATCTCCTGCCTTGACTCCCAACAAGACTTTTGTTTAAGAGTCTACTCGAATTCCTTTTTGTATTAATGGTAGAAAGCAAATCTTGGTTAATTAAAGGCTGTACTACTTGATGTTCAATCATTTTATGTATTCACAAAAAACAGAACAGACCTCTACAGTTATTTTACTCCATATCAGAATCATCTATAGGCTAAATATGAACTATCATTGTCAGACATTGAAAAATAACAAGCACATGCTAGCATACTCTTCGCGTACGATTTATGATTGAGTAATTTTCAGTTAAACAATGTGTTGGCTGTTAGAATGCTTTATTATGACTTTTTTCCCCACTTATTTGCAGGTGACAATGGACATTGTTACTCGTTTCTTTCATGCAGAGACATGTGATATTCATCTCAATCACGGGGACCTACTGGAGGCAATTTGGTCCTGGACAGGAATCAAGGCTGAGCATAGACAGAAAGTGGCTGAGGTATATGCATATTGTGTTTATAAGATATGCATGATTGAACATACAATGTGCTGACACTTACTTTTTCCGGATGAAGCTTCTTTCTATGATGGGCTCATTGCGTCCTCAATCATCTGAATGGAAGTCAAAGTGGGTGGTTATTAGGCGTCAGCTTTTGCAGGTTTGAGTAAACATATAGAATATCTTTTACATTTAGTAGCCAAAAACTTTTGCATCAACATACTAATAGCAGGAGACAGAATTGTACACTTTGATGATGTTTGGAGTCTATGGAAATTAAAATGGCCAGTTTGATTCGACATTTGACGTGTCCATATTTGTGAGTTCAAGAGTCTGTCAGAGAATAATATTAATATATATAGTCTTGTTAATGACAAATAATGTTAATATGTTGGGAAAAATTATCCGTTACAATAAACGGAGTCCAAATAGATCTGAATATAGAAGGTGATTCATTTAGCTGTTAATATAATTTTGTTTAAATTGATTCTATTGCTCTCTCATATATTTTAATTCCTCCAGGAACTTAATTTAGCAGAAGCTGTTGTAAATAGGCTGCAGACTGTTGGTCTGAGGTTTTGTGGAGATGCAGATCAGGCCCTTCCTAGGCTGAGGGGTGCTTTACCAGCTGGTAATCTTTGACGTCACCTCCTCTTAACTTTCTAATTATCTTTGTTGAGGGGCAGGGATTGTCTTACTTTAGGTGCACAGATACAAAGATGTTTTATGTCCATAAAGTTCTTCATCTAGCTTTAGCTACCACTTTCTTTGGGTGGATCTTGGTTTTTATTGGATAGCTGGTTGACTTTTGTACTTTTTTCTATTATTTTAAGACATTTCCTTTCCTTTGACAACGGGCCAGGCGGGGGGGAAGGTGCACTTCTCTTACTGTTGCGTGAGGAAATTTGTTCTCATCATCCATTTTCTTACACATTGCAGATAAACCTACTCGCAAGGCCCTGGATGAGCTGTCTGATCTCTTTAGCCACTTGAGAATTTGGAGGATTGAAAAACATATTTATATAGATGCGTTAATGCCACCTATTGAGAGTTATCATAGAAATTTATTCTTTCAGGCAAGTTAAATACTTGTATTTGTTCCATTCTGCCTCCCTCTTTCTCCTAAATATTCCGATACTGAAAAATCGGACTTGTTCTTTTTAACCGCCGTGCACCAGAAAGTTTGCAATAGTTATTTTCAGTATTTATCTGAAAGATAGTAACTGCTGCTAAACTGTACATGTATGAAATTAGAGCCACCTTGACAACCTTGGAGTTTGCCTGTCCTAAGCATGGCCTGGCAATAGCCTGATCTTGATTATCTTCTGCCTATACCACATTATTTTTCATATCTCTAGATTGTGCCCTCTACATGTGTTTGTCTGTGTTAGTTTTATCAAGTATTTGGCCATTTTTGGCGATTTTCCTTTTATCTTCTTACCCCTTTGTTGGCACTCTTTGGTCTAAACATATTAAGTGTTAAAAAGTGAAATATATATCAGTAAATATGTTGCATCGGTACCTTTAAACATTTCAGTCAAGCTGTAATTGAACATTGATTATTATCAATTATAAATCAGATGTTCTCCGTATGTCATTTCCATCTCTGTATGCCATTTCCGTAGATCTTTTAAGCACATAAAGAAATAATTCACTGTTGGGTGTATTTCCTCAACCAGATGCAATTTTCGCTGTCCAGGTTTTTTTAGTGAAGGAGAAATATCCTGCAACACTTGTTGAAGGTACATTGCTTGCTGTTGGCGGTCGCTATGACTATTTACTACATCGAATGTGGGATCACGAGTATGTAGGTTATGCACCTGTGAGTTCTTTTTCCTTCTAATTTTTACATTGGCATTAATAATAAATGAATAAGCAACCTTCACTTAAACATAAACAATAGACAAGGCAATATTAACATGCGTTTGGTATGCTGCCAGTGCAAGACAAAGTATACTGAGTTCCTTTTATTTTTCACTGACTCAGAGTCCTGTCTGGTCATTATTCTTATTCTGTTTTTCATTTTTGGATTGAAATCAACTGGATAATTGAATGTCAATTCATGTTGTTCGTGGCTTTCTTTTAAAATTACTCTGAAGTTTACTTAGGTAATGTTCCATGTTTTTCTGAATGTTTGTGGATTCTTTTGTAGCTTATCTGATTATGTGATATTATTATCGTGCATTTCAAGGTCCTTTGATTATTCTACTGTTTTTCTGTGAACATAGTTTTTGACTTTATGGAAATGCCAGATTCTAATGGAAACAGAGTATCAGAACATAAAATTTAGTTAATCCCATGCCACATTGAGATAAATAATTTAAATGCGAAATATACAAATTTTATGTCGCTTTCAACTTTTCCTTCATTTATTTATTCATCCTTCTTCCAGAGAACAAATCCTCCAGGTGGCGTCGGGGCCAGCCTTGCACTAGAGACAATAATTCAACATTATCCAGTTGATTTTAAACCTGTCAGGTGCATTTTTCTTTAACTTTCTGTCATTTCTATTCCTTTCTTGCCTTTTCAAGCTTCTAGTATTCTCATTTAAGATCTGGGCTATCATCTTTCTGCATATTGCTACAGAAATGAAGCTGGCACCAGTGTTCTTGTTTGTTCAAGAGGAGGAGGTGGCTTATTGGTTGAGCGCATGGAGTTAGTTGCTGAACTATGGGAAGAAAATATTAAGGTCAGTTATTAAGAAGTCTGGTGAAGTAAGCCATGCTAGCTTACTCAAAAAGTGTATTTAAGTTTCTTTTTCATACTTCTAAATTGGGTAGGGGCCTTGGGGCAGTTTTATGGATTTTTATCTGTTTGCTAATCTTGTAGATCTAAACCTTTTAGAGCTCATCTCTATACTTTCTGATGTTTCAGTGCACTCCTTTTTTTTGGGGGGGACATCTTGCTGAATACTAGGTTTAATAAATCTTTTACTCACCATTGTCAGGCTCAGTTTGTCCCTGTACCTGATCCTAGCCTTACAGAGCAGTACGAATATGCAAGCGAGCAAGACATAAAATGTCTTGTCATAATTACAGACACGGGTGCTCAGAAAGGTTTGGTTAAGGTAATTCTGATTTAACAATCTGTTTCTGAAGTTGTTATTGCGGTTCTTTAGAAATTTACCCCGAGGACCGTAAGAAGATAACAATCTTTTATGAGCAATTTTATAACATAAGACATACTCATTTGACCTTCATCACAATAAATGCCCAAGTTGGCTTAGAAACTCAGTGCAGGCTTTTATATTCTTCGCAGGTCTCCTCTCTGGATAAAAGCTAAGAGGAGATCAATGAAAATATATGACATATATAGTTGTTATTTCATGTTTTCATGACAATAATATACACTAGTTTTATATTTGAACTCGAAAATGTAGACATCCTGGAATTATGTATTTAATACCTCCTGATTGCCATTTTAATGTTCATCATAATGTAGCAATTGAATTTTATTTTCAGGTTCGTCATCTAGATGTTAAGAAGGAGAAGGAAGTTGAGAGGGAAAATCTTGTCAGGTTTCTATTGGATGCAATAGCAACACAATTCAGAAACCCATCCCTTTGGAGTTAGGCCTTCATATCAAAGATTAGTTTTCAGTAAGCCACATCTCCGATTGCTACTCTGCAACACATTAGGAAGAATAATGTAGCTTGAGTTGCCTTAGCAAATACCCAGTAAAAAGATTAAAGTTCTGGGACAAGATTGCCTATAATTTTTCCCTCGTGGCAGAGTTTGTTTAAGCATTTTGAAATGCAGACAAAGCTCCAGCCATGAAGTTTTTCAGCTTTAGTTTTAGATTTTTTGTAGACATTACTACCAGATTTAGTGGAGTAAGAATTTACTACATAAATTGATCTAGGATACATAGTGTTTGCATATGTTGTATATTTGTATATAAAGTTCTCTTTTTGGTTGTTCTGTTTGTAACTGTGTATAAAGAACAACTATTTTATGGATATGTCATCACTTGATCAGCTTGAGTTAAAATTTTCTATGTTTCTCTTTCCTTATTTGTTAATTATCCTCCTTGAAATAATTAAATATGGAATTATATTTTGCATGATCTGATCTGAATGTGTGCGCTAACACAAAATAAGATGGGCTGTCATATCACTAATGGCAGTAGTTGCACAAATGCTCGAGAGAATTACATTTTTTTTTTGGGGGGGGGTTTAATTTACCAACCACCAATATCATGTTGAATCAAGAATCCAAAGTGCATTTTAAGATCATCCTAGAAATTGTGCTGCAAGTACAAGTTCTCCTGAGGAGAAGCAGGTCCAATTTCTTCCTCCAAACTCCTCAATCCATCCCCGATGCTTCCGGCATTGCCCATATTTCTTGCTTCCAAGTTTTTCCCATCAACATCTGCGTCTGAGACTGAGGACTTTCTCCTCTGGGAAGAAGTAACACTGGGGAACGTTATCCATGATGGAGCCCTAAATTCAAACCTCTGGTCCTCGGCTTCTGGTACATCAGTTTCCGAGGTTGAGCGGTTTGATGATCTTTGTGAGGATTTCTTGTGCATTCTGTTACTTCCCAGAACAACCTCAGTTGGCAAAATTGGTTGCTCGCTGCAAGGACTGCCCATCAGTTGTGCAAGAGCACGTTCAAGTGCTGTTGTCACTTTATCCATTGATGGCCTCTCCTTACCTCTCATTCTGACACATTTGCAAGCAACATTTGCAATCCTTTTCAAGGCGTCAAGATCAGAAGGAAGCTTCAAGACCGGATCTAAAATTGCAGTTATGTCTCCTGATTTGATCAAAGGAACTGCCCATTCAACTATATTGCCTTCTTCAAATTGCATGTCAATGGCTTTTCGACCACTAAGGATCTCCAAGAGTAGCACACCAAAGCTGTAGACATCAGATTTTGTTGTGAGGTAGTGAAGTCTGTAGTACTCGGGATCAAGATAGCCAAGGGTACCAGCTGGTAGCTCGGCTAATGGAGAACTACTGTCTGCAGGTCCCAACAGAGAGAGACCAAAATCAGCCACTCGAGCATTGTGTTCCTCATCAATAAGAATGTTTGATGACTTTATGTCTCGATGAATGACAGGCGGACAAGCATAACCATGCAGGTACTCAATACCACGAGCTGCTTGAACTGCAATCGTTACTCTTCTAACCCAATCCAGTTGCTCCTTTAATGCTTTGTTCTTTCCATGAAGATGTTGATGCAAGGAGCCATGAGCCATGAACTCATAAACCAAAAGCCTTTCTCTACCTTCTTCACAATAGCCAAGCAGGTTGAGCAAATGAGCATGGTTTAGTCTTGATAAGAGATCTAACTCCGTATGGAACTCTTTTGAATTCTTTTGCCTGTCTGAAGTTGCTATGGCTTTTTTAACTGCAACAACCGTCCCATCTTTCAGTACCCCTTTATAAACACAGGAGAAACTTCCCTTCCCCACTTCTTCTTTGAATCCCCCAGTGGCTCTCTCAAGTTCCTCGTAAGTAAACATCTGAGCTCTCCTTATCTTAAGGTCATCGAAATCAGGACGGATTTTGCCATTATCCTTCTGATATGGAGAACCAGCAACATTGGTTTTCTGGGACTTTGACGCTTTTCCAGAGCATTGACAGTTCCTTAACCTGTATCGTACGTATAAAATAGAAACTAAAGACACAACAGTTATCAAGAAAACTGCAAAGGCAATCTCAGCAATAATGACTGGCAATTGCATTGACCAAAATTTTTCATTCTTCTTGGTGGTGAGACCATCAGAGAACTGTGAAGAACAATTTTTGTAGCATTCAGCTGAGAAACAACTTGAACAATTATATTCACATGCTCGATCTGATTTCAATGTGCATTCAGCTGTTTGGTACATTTCAGCAGGACAGCCATTGCTACAGGCAATGCAGACATGGGCATTTGGGGACTTGCAAGGTGCATTTTCTTGACTAGCTTCATAATAACCAGGAGCACAAGGAGTCATTTTGCAAAGCCCAGGAGAGACAGCTAAGGGGAGGGAAGTAGGAAACCCAGTTCCCCAGCAAACTGGAAGCATTGATTTCTCAGCTAGAACACCGCAAGTGAAGTAATTCCCAGCAGCAATCTCATAGACCTTAATGCCAGTTGGAACCGGGGTGCTTGGTTTGATGATAAAACCCCAACAAATCACCCCGCGATCATAGCTCTTAATTCCACATGCATGAAACTTTCCTCCTACAATAGAAAGCATTGGATCACTCGGAGGCAAATCAACATTCCCTTGACGTGAATAAGCCACAGAAATTTCTTCTTCAAGGTCCAAGCTCCGCCCCCAACAACGGGTTCTAGAATCCAGTCCCTCTAAAATTCCACAAACATGATAACCACCGGCTGCAACCTTTTGAAACTTCATTTCTTTGGGAATTAAGCTAATGACCCGACTACTAGACTCATCACCCCAACAGAAAACAGTCCTGTTCTGCGAAAACAATCCACAATTGAACTCAGAACCAGCTGAAATAGATTCAATCTGCCCATCAAATACATAATTCTTAGTCATGTTATATCCCCAACAATCAACATATGAATAGTTTCTCCGCTTTCCAGTTAAAGGCTTTCTCAAACCACACAAATGGTAATCTCCTGCGCTTATTTCCTCGTACTCGGCTCCTTTGATTATAGGCTGAGGAACTCCCATTTCAATATAACCACTGCTTCCCCAACAGTAAGGTTGGTTAGAATCCAGTAATAGTCCACAAACAAAGCCATCACCAGCAGTTAGACCAATAAATGGGAAATGAGCCGGAGTTCCATAGATTATGGCAGAATTTGATCCATAACAAGTGACAAGATGAGACCTATCTGACTTTAAACCACAGAACACAGGGCCATTTTCACCATAAGAAATAGCAATTGAAGACATTGAGCCTAGACCATTTACTAAGCGCAATAAATTAGATAACATCAAAAAATGCACAACAAATCCAGTCTTCAAAAATTTCAAAACCCAGATGAGAAAATCTCCTTCTACAAAACTGAAATTTCCCATTACACCAACCTGTCTAATTATCCAAAGAATACAAAGCCCACTCCAGCCACACTATTTTCTTTTACTGCACCAAAGTTGCATACTTTCTGTTCAAACCAAGAAGAAAAATTTACCATCTAAAAGCGATAACAGCAATGTAACTCCAGTGACATGCTCTCTTTTGCACCAAATAATATAAACAATTGCTTTCGTATGTATAAAAAGGCAGTGCATGATAAAATGTGACCATTAGGGGGACCAAAAAAGGAAAAGGCTTACTCATACAGCCAAGCGTACCAAACCTAGATCGGAAAGCTCTCCAGAGTCTCACAAGCAAAAAGTTTTCGCTGCGTTTTTCCGGAACCCATTTGAGAAAAACTATGCTTCTTTCACTTTCACCACAAGAGAACATATAGATATCAACAACTTCGGATCAAGAAAGTACTGCAACCTCTACCATCAAAGTTTAGTGTCATCTCTCTTGGTTTGCATGCAGTTGCAGGAAAGCACTTCTAGTGGAAGTACTTATGGAGAAATCTTTGATTCTTGGAGGCGGTGGTAGTAGTTGAAGCTTGGAGTGTAATGTCAATGTCGATGCAAGCAAAAGCATGGGGCGAAAGAAAAAGAGAGGAAGAGATGGGGAGAAAGAGAGAGAGAGCAATAAATGTACATAGAAGTGGAGCTTCTCAAAATGGGCAGTGTGCGGTTGAAGACATTAAATGAGAAGTAAATGCAATTTGATGTTTTCATGCCTGCAAGGAAGTTTTACAGCAAACCTTGGCCAACCTACAATAATATTTTTCTTTTCTTTTTTTTGGGGAAAAAATTACTATTTTCTTCGCTAGCTTAGCTAGTAGCTGCATGAAATTTAAAGGGCGTACGTATGTGCATGTGTCCTTTTGTTTGCTTTCTTTGTGTATTTATTTTCTCCTCTTACGTGCATTTAAACTTTTTGTCATCCTAACGTCTTCATATTTTCAAGCATGAATTTAAAAAGAGAAAAAAAAACAATCAAAATGGTTGTCTTGTGCTTGCAACTTTTATTTCCAATAATTTGATTTTAAATTTCTTTTAGAGTGACTACTTGATATAATGCTAAAGGAGTAGTAAAATCACACTCATATCACTCTTTTTAAGTGCTGATAATAGCCGTATTTTTTTCTTAATCTCAATAGCACAAACAGCTTTACACACATTAAATTCATTAAAATGGATTCTCCGTAGTCTCCAAATGAGAGACGATAGAAGATGAGTAATAGATAACAAATTTTTTATTAGCAAGGGTCATCATTGATTTGTGCCCGTGCACATCTCATTAATTAAAATAACCCCGATTAAAAAAGAAATAACTTATCTAAACAAGATCTATTTATCAAAAAAAAAAAAAAAAAGATCAGAATAGTGAAAATATTGGCTTTAATAAAAAAGGCGTTGACTCCAATCTATTTATAAACGCTTTAAACTGAAGCAATGCCTCCTACAATTAACCCTATCAAAGTAGGAATAAAATCCATTAAAAAAAAAGATGAAATTCTCATTAAAAAAAAAAAACTCTAATATAAAGTAGAGATAAAACACTCAAAAGAAAATAAATAATTACAAATAAATATGGAGACAATTATTTGACGGTTAGATTGATGGTTAATTTTCTCCCTCACCAACAAAAAAGCGGAAGAACAATGTTCTGATAGCCAACTGTTATGACATAATTCAAAGTTAGATGGTTGTGTAATTAGTTATACTAAACAAAATGTTTGAAATTTCTAAGCCTGATGTTCCTTAATTCGACCATCTTAATATCAAAAGAAAATGACTCCATTAACAATAAATTACTAACTAATTGAGAGCCATACGCCGTGCACTAGTTACCATCACATTAACAAACACAACTTCAGCACAAAAGTAGTTAGACCTTACCATCACTTTGACAAAGAGAAAGCACAAAATGTTCGAGAGATACCTTTACAACAATCTCTTCATTAACAAATAATTTGTTGACACGGCTAATTTGATAACTTTATACCTTACATATTTAAAAATATGTGAATGTTTTTTTTTTTTTTGCAAATCACAATTGTTGATACGTTTCTTCTTCTTTTTCTAACATCATACAAACAATTAATTCCCACACAGTGAGCCTTCTGATTGAAAAAGTTTCCAATTCAATTAAAGAAAAATTTCTTCTTCTTTTGAATTAAAACTTGCTCCAATTAAATCCTTTTGAAATTTATATATAAAATAATAATATATAAAAAAATTATTTTTACTCAATTTTTGTAAAATAAAAACTTGAATATTGCCTTCTTTGTCTAAAATAAGTACGAGCAGCATCAGTAAAAAACTTTTTTGATTTTTCTCTTCAATTGTTAATTTGTATATTTTTGTGGCAAATAGAGGCGAGAAAAAATAAACTTTCACCTTAAAGATTTCTTAAATAAAAATAAGTTTATATTATTTTAATCAAATTTTTTGCTGTACCAAAATAATAATCAACTATAATACTTTCCTCTCTTCAAGAATGAAAAAATAAAAAATAATATAATATTAAATTGAAACCGTAAAAGGCTCTTCAAATGAAATTATTCTCTTTTCTCTTTAATATTGAAATAAGAAAGAAGATCAATTTTATTTAAAAAAAATCTCATTCGAAAAGTTTTTAAATTTTTGTTTTTATCTCATATAACTCTTCAAATAATAAATAAAATTTTATTTAAATTTTTTTTTAGTGATGTTCTAATATTGGATTAAAATAGAAACAAAGATACGTATCTATTTAAAAATGGGAGGGACCACCCCATTTGTTGTGTAATGCATACCGGAGGTGTCCATAAATTTGAAACTGACATTTCACATTAATTAATACATATCTTTGTTTGTTTTAACCTATTTCTTAATGTTGTTTACGTATATTTGGGTGTGATCTATGACTTATTGGGACTTTATGTTTTGTGTTGATCTCATCTTTCTATTAATTAATTAAGTTATACTCAAAACTGGTGTGAAAACTTCGTATTTTTTTCAATTAAAATAACAGAACCAAACAAACTGTCACTTTTGCCTTAAAGGAAATTGAAGAGAGAAATATTTTTTTTAAAAAAGGATAAATCACATGGGTTATGCATCGTTTTTGTCCAATTACATTCTCTTTGGTCCTCACTACGACTTCCTTAAGTTAAGCAATTAATCCTGAATGTTGTCTGCCCGCATACTATTTTTGTTAGGGATTGCTTTCTTCGACATGTTTTATTTTAACGCTTCTAGTATCTACAAAATCATTTGTGTGTGCGCGCGTAATATTTAATATTGGTAAATCTAATTAGATTGAGGTTTGAAACTCCAAGGCTGCTCAAAACTTTTCAAGACGTCTTGATCCATAGTGTGATTTTTGGCTTGGTACAAAATGAGATCAGCACTGCATGGAACCTGAATTCAAAATTTAAAGAAATCAATTTCAGAAGGTAGTTAATTTATATATTTGATTTTTTTTAAAACTTCTAGGATCTTAATCGAGTGTTTTTCAAACAATTTTATATAATTGTCCATTCAAGTTCGAATTAAAAAAAAAATAATAATGGGTTAATTGAACAAAAAAATATCACTCTAATCACTCAGAAGACACGAAATTTCGCCAAAACTTGAATGGTGCTTTAATAAAACTTTATGTTTTTATTTTTCTTGAAACAACGTAAATATACACATGGAGAAACGCATAATTTGTTAAAAACAAAGGGGAGAAAACTTGAGTTTAATTCTGCCGACAACGAATCGGAAAGACCAACTTTGACCTTGAGCCCCACAAAGAATTAAGACTTTGTATGACTTCAAGTGAAAAATTAATATGAAAAATGTATAGGTCATAAATTATGATGCACCAATAAAAATTCTTTCCTCAAGAGGGACATGATGTGATTATTAATTTTAATTATTGCGACTGTTGGAGCCTCAGTCTCATTTGGACATGTTACCGGACCACACACGGCTTTGGTCACTACGACTTTGACCTTGAGCCTCAGTCTCATTTGGCGTTTAATTATTTGCTAATCTGAATATAAATACTACATAAATTAATTTATGTTCAGGAAAACAATTCAAAGCATAAATGGTAGTCATCGTCAATATGCTTTAGTGATGTTATCAGACATACACTGAATAAAGAATTATAGAAAATAAAACCTAGATGAATATATAAATATGTAGTTTTGTTTCAAAATGATCCAAAACAAGACTAAGCAACTACAGGGAACAACTATTTTTTCTATATTATTTTCTTAATTCATAATAAATTGGCTTTGTCACTGCGGAGGGAGAGAGGATAAATGCTGTAAGGAAATAAAGCATCTTGAAGAAAAACCTGGTAATTTTATCATCTCTGTCACTGTACCTACTCTTCAAAGATTGTATAAACCTGCAGCATATCGACACCATTAAAGAAGATAGCGAATTAGAATGCCTCTAGGACAGTTAAAATAAAGTTGCAGTGACAAAAAACAAGACATCATAATGATCCCAGCTGATTAATAAAACTTAAAGGCTTATACTGTATCTAGTTCCTGAAAGATACACTTGAAATAGAATCGGTATCAAATGTGGATCCCAGAAACTGTTATGGTTTTGAATTTATGTGATTTTAAGCATGATCTCTTAATTAGCCGACCACAAGTAGTTGAAATCAAGTCGTTTTCCATATTCTGCTGAGTCTAATACCCCTGCTTATTTCAAATGTTATACAGAAACAATGAAAACAAACATTAATTTCATTAAAGAGGCATGCATAAAAACTTCAAACTTACCATACATATCCCAGCTTTTAAATAATTGAGCCATTATGTCACCCAAGGCGGCACACATGGAGGTCATCAACTCACTGGAGAATGAAAGAATAATTGTTGATAAAGATGTAGACACTATACGAAGCAAGCAAATATAAATTGTGTAGGCCAATTAGAGCATATAATTCAGAAATTACAGGAAACTAAAATATAAGCATGCATCCCACAAACAGATCTCCGTAAAGAGAAACTGGAAAAAAACAAACAAACAACCAATCTAATAATAGAGATATAGTTCTTAAAGAAGAATAATATCATTAAAACCAAAACCATAATACAATCAGAGTTAAAATGAAAACTTCACAGATCAGAATGCATAGGTCCTCAGAGGAAAAGTTATAGTGTATAAACAACGTTTCAAGGCAATCAAAATCGTCTCCTTCATCTCAACTGCTGCAGCGGCAAGTCTTATTTCTCGACCACCAAGTCGACCAGTTTGCTATTATCATAATTTGTGCTGGTTAGATGAGGAAAAGTGGGTCCCTCCCACCCTCTCTTTTGTTTAAATAATCTAAAAATTTCCTGAACTTGCTCATTCAACTTGATACCTTGGCCCCTGCCTATCTATGTGAGAAAGGAAAACTCATTGCAAGTCTTCAATTGGGTGACTCTAGAGGAATCAAAGCCCTGGACCAAACAGATATGGGAGCCAATCACAGGCCAGACCATTTGACAAACTTTCAGGGGTACAAAAACAGTGGGCATAAACAAAGTAACACCTAACTCCAGGACTAGATTGCAGTACCAGAAGGGAGAGCCAGGGTAACAGCATTAGGGTTTAAATCTTTAGTCATGTTTTCATAAAAATACCACAGAGAGAGAGAGAGGAAAAAGGTAACAGTTGAAGTGCTGAACGGGAGCATTATGTAAATGTGAAGCTCAGAAGACCACATAAATATTCCAAGTCATTGTCTTTGATCCAAAAGAATACAGAAATCGGACATACAAAAGCATCAATTCCAAAACTATCTGCAGAGAGGAAAGACACTACTCTAATGCAGTTTCCTCCCACTCAAATCAATATTTACTGTTTACCCTCCTAGTGAGTGGTAAACGGTATATACTGATTTCTTTTTTTTTTTTGGGGGGGGGGGGGGGGTGGGGTTGGTGGTGTTGGGAGGTGTGGAAGCTGGCAATCTCCTCATACAGAAATCTGAATTACAAAAGCATCAACTCCAAAACTAGTTGCTGAGTGGAAAGACAACTCTAATGCAACTTCAGGCTAACTCGGTTTGTCCTTGTATAGAAGCATGAAACTTCACTGCCAATCTAAGTTTTTGCTTCATAGTTTTCAAAGGATTTTTCATCAATTATAGTCTCAATATAACCAAAGATTGGTTATCTTGCTCTAATCAGGAACAAAAAGCTATCTAAGGGAGCAATTAACAAATTTACTAGTTATAAAAGCTAACATTTAATAAGGTAACACTCGATCTGCCGCTTCTCAAACTATCTAACACATCCTTATAGTGACACCTTAAACATTATGCAAACCAATCAAGACAATGTCATGTAAGCAATAGAACGATTAAAGGGAAGTCCAAGAAAGAACCTTAGAGACTAGCCGCATGGACCTTCTACGAAGTACCTTCGTAGCCATATTCTTAATGCTTCTTAAAATTTTTGCATCTGGTCTACCGTGGTCAGCTTGATCATTGATCTCTGTACGAGCCCTCTTTTTGAGGAGTTCTTTGTCAGACTCCATATTATCAAGACTTGACCAAGTTTTCTCAAATGAATCGTCAAACTGTGAGGATCTGAAAGACACAAATACAAGTACATAAAGATGAAGTTATATGTACATATGCTCAGATCATTTCAGGGAAATAAAAAAGATAGAGCATAGAATTTCATTGAGAAGAAAAATTACTCTGAGCCCTCCCCTCCATCAATAAGTTTGCTCCTTTCCTGCAAAAAACATAATATAAAAGCAATTCAGTGGTCACATGGATTATACCAAGTATAAATACCAACACATATCTAAGATATCTTAGAAGCAAAATTAATGACAGATAGACCAAACTAATAAATTTTTTTAATTGAATTATCTTTTTCTCGCCAAAATAATTGGTTGACCTGCTAAATGTTTTGCTCCTTGTTTGTTAGGAGGGGCAGTGGGTTGGAGGTTATCAAACAGGAGCATGAAAAGGAAATATATCCAAAATAGAGAACAATGAGACAATGAAACTTCCACGCATAACATCATAAATCACCTCTAAGAAGCATGTCGTGTACAAGTTTCACAAAGTAAAGATGTCATGTATGAAGCAAATCTCTTAATAAAACGAGAGAGACCAATTTCATATGATGAAGTTACAATTTGCAACAATCATAAAGACATTGAAAAGAAAATATAGAAGGCATTACACCATTACAACTAGTGAGTTATTGGAAGCTGTCAATCTGCAACCACTTTATAAATTACATTAGAACAAGAAAGATATTGTTGTCTGACAAAACAGGGCCATCAGCCAACATACACTGTTGGATCATGGTTTATGTGGTCACATGGGATCTTACAGCTTTTGAGTATGAGTCCTTTCAAAGAAAGGGAAGAAAGGCAATAGTATATCCATTGTCCTGTCAGTAATAACTCTTAGCAAATAAATGAAGTAATTAAGTCCAGAGCTGAAAAGTTAATGGAGCATTAAGATTAAATTGATATTATAAGAAGAAAAGTACATAAAGCTGGTTCCGAACCCAGCTTTTATCCTTATTTACATGATTATTATTCATGCAAAAATCACAACCCTGAAAAAGTAAAACCACTGTTTTCAGCTGATACATCTATCTCAAAAGTTGTATTCCCCAAAAACTCCACCATGTGAGGAGCAATATTGCAAATTCTGCAATTAAAACAGTGCAACCGTGACAGTAAAATCAGACAAATATTTTTAGATTTTATCTTTAATGTTCAGCCTTATTGCTTGAAATCTAAAATGTGGAATTGGACACCATGTAACATTAGGATATCATGATTCCAAAAATTTTATAAAACCTGTGCTCAAATACGTAAGAAACCTTATAATAGGCACGCAAACAATTTGAAAACCTCTAGTTGTCAAGTCTACTTTATAGTAAATATAATGGATTAAACTTATTTATAGCAGAAGCATTCCAGCAGGGAAGTAGAGAAATAGGGCTATACCAATTCTTCAGCAGGTGTTGGCAAAATAGTCCCACAAATGTCAAGATCAGGCTCACTTGAATTGGCAAATCCACTTTGTTCTGTTTCGGTATTGCCAGGCAATACTGAATCGAGGAATTCGCCATTTTTATGAGGAATGGATAATCCATTCTGTTGTATCTCAGTTTCTGACAGTGGCACCTCCCCTGAACTGCTTGCTGTGCATCCAGCAATTGCCAACTGAGAATTCACAAGATTGCAACTGTTCTCCTGGTTTGAGTACACACAATTTTCATTACCGGGCTTCTGATACTCAAATGAGGCAAGACTTATTGGACAATCTGATGTATCTACAGTAGAATTACCAGCTACCTCCTTCCTAGGAGAAATAACATCTGATTCAATAGTTGTTACACATCCATTATCATCAGTAAAGGAATGAATACCATCACGTCCATCAGAATTTGGTTCAGATGACACGACTCCTTGATCTTCCTGCACAGGCTCTGACAAAACCACAGCCAAGCCACTTGGTTTCATTGCAATAGAAGTTAAAGAACCATCTCCCCCCTCTGGACGATTGAGCACCACATCTTTATTTTCCTTTGTTAATATAATTGGAGAAGACTCGGATTGCACATTGCCATCCTTACTTTGACGAGCATCTATATTCCGCAGAAAGGAACTTTTATTCTGGTTATTACTCTCTCCAAGGCGCCCAAGCTCCTGATGAAAACTAGGAGCCTTGTTATGGCTTCTGTTTTCACAAATGTTAACCTCAGTTTTCAACTTATTAATCCAGTCTGATGGACTAGAACTTAAATCAACACAAAGTTTAATCCCTTCTTCTGAACAGACATAAAACTCCAATGAAGACGAAGACAGAGAATTTTCTCTAGGGCATTGACAATGATTTACGACTGTCTGCTGAATGCCACACATATTCTCCACCCAGCAATCCCGCACAATTCCTGAACAATTCTCACACAACTTTGTTGTAGGAAACTCCTTGCTATTGAAATTGCTCCTATCACATTGAAAAGGAAATGGAGAGTTTGACAAATCCTGGAACAACATCGAGCAACCCACACCTTCCTGTAATAGCACGTACATAAAATTTTAATGAAAACTACTGAAGAACCAATACAACAAGATAGAAAATTCTTCTTTTTCATATGAAAATAGCCCATGTAATAAGGGTCAACATCATTTTCTCTATTTCTTACAGAAAAGATAAGTTGGCTTTTATGTAATTCTTAGCAGCTTTTCTATAGTTAGTGCAAAACAGTTGCAGTCAAGTTGGAAAACAGTTCCAGTCAAGTAATGCTTCTCCATGTGTGAGTTGGGAAAAGGAACAGTTATTCTTGTTTCCGAAGGAAGGGACAAAAAAAATGGATTTCTCTTATAGAACCAAAAGGATAACCCACAAGTGAATTAAACACAGCAAAATACGTGAAGCATTTTAGCAGTCTAACTGGTAGGTTAAAAGGAGAAAAAAGAAGCATCATGCAGAGCCTATGGAACTCTATATTCTAGTCAATGAACTTTTGGGTAATAAACTTTGAAGGGAAAAAATATGTAGGAAGACAATTAAACCTTATCATAAGCTTTATCCTCGACATAACGATCCAATTCATTACTTCTAACTGTATGAGAAAATCGTCCTATCTTTCCTTCTTCTCTAGACTTGGAGTGGAATCCATTGTTATCTGCAAAAGCACCAAGCAATAGCTTACTTATTTTATTTTCTACATCAATCCTACAACAAATCAATAATAACACCATAACAGTGATGTTTGAATAATTTTACAAAATTTGAAGCACAGACTCACTAGGCTATTGGCAAATAGTCCCCACCTGTTCCAGCATCAGTCGAAGAACAAAATGGTGCTCCATGCAGCGCTCCTATGATCATAAATGGATCTCTGGTAGACTTTGAACTCATATTCTGAAAATTTGTCAGATATCAGAACGGTGAGATTATTGGCATCAATGAAGGTTTTCCCAACTCTTGAAGAGGGATTGAAAAAAAAAAAAGTTCAGAAAGACATTGACCTAAAACGCAAGCCTAGAAAATGAAATCAGATACAAAATTAACATAACAAGCAATACAGTTTGGACAAACAAGCAAAGCGTGCTGACTAAGATGTACGTATGACATCCAGCTTAGTTTCCATTCAGATGTAGCAACTTTATGTTTAAAATATCAGGGATTACTGTCACTTTGTAGCTTCTGGTAATATAATGAAATGCAAAAATAAAGGTCAGGCAGAAATAGTGAATCCTGTCACAAAAGATGTTAGTAGATGTGGCCACTGTCTAAAAATATCAATGCAAATGGCATACTTTGAACATAACACAATTAATTTTGTCATACAATCTCATAGCTCCGTAAAAGTCCCAAAACCAGAGGAAGATAAGATTTGCAGATATAGCATAAATATGAACAAGGTACATTAGTGCATATCAAATCTATACGAAATTATTAATAGAAAAATTCTGGTACAGCACTGTAATACACCAAGCAACTCAATTGGTTACAATTAATTAAAGCCCAATGAAAACTCATTCCTTCTCAACGAATTAAACCTATCAAACTTGAGCCTGAGCACCTACCTAGCAACTCAAGCTCACTGGACACCATGCTAGGGCATCTTTGAAAAAGGAAAAAGAAGAGTAAAGAAAAGGGTGAAAAGAAGAAGAAGAAGAAGAAAGATTAGAAGCCATGTAAAGCAGTTAAAACAGGGACACATAAAACGCGAGCTTTTGGTGCAGAGTAGCCCAAAATTGCACCACCTTAAACAAATCAAAAGGACGAGAAAGAAAATCATCAGTTGACTCCCATTGGCTCGATCATACTCCCATTAAAATATCAAGCAATAACAATAATTATGACTAATGAATGTGATAACACTGCATATACTTCAAATACATGTTTCCATGATGGAAATCTAAAGAAATAATCTCATACTTGAAGCACGCCACATAAGGAATGGGAAACAATTAAATATAGTCAAGAAACTTGGCTGGAACTGGATCATCCACAGGGAAAAAAATCTTAGAGAGTTCTAATACAATGAAGTTTGTCCATGGAACAATGTCTATGTAGCTACAGTTGCTGCCATAAGTGTCAAACTTGAGTGAAACTTGAGAAATTGAAATGAAACAGGTAACTTGTGAAACATAACGTGAAACTTGAGAAATGTCTACAGTTGTTTTCTGTATTGTAGCTATACCCAATACACATGGGTCAAGAAAATTGAACTAGAATGAAATTTTCTTGATGTTCCAACCAAACTCATTCAAGCTTATGAATAAAAGAACTCCAGTGTCAAAATCGTGTCTAGGGATTCCTGTTAGACAAGTAATAAGATGTCATGACTATGAAGTTGCAATGCCATCCAGCTTAATGAGCATTAACGTGGGTCGACTTTTTCATGTTCCACCATCCATTGTAAGTCAACTGAAGGCACCCTGAGGATTATAAGATAAGTATGCAAAAATCTTGCCAATTAGCGCCGAAACTTTCCAACGCCATCTCTTCCATAACTGATTTTCCTTTTAAGCACAACCTCAATTCATGTTGAGAAAACATCCTAAAGAAAATCATCCCTAATTGTTAAGTGCCAGTCTCCTTCATATAGGATAAAATTATTAAAATTCTCAAAGATTTGTAAGGCTCCAATTGACTCCGAAACAAACACCACCCTCTCATAGCCAACTCATGCATATAAATGCTATGCAACCTAATCAAATGGGGTAAATCTGCTCCAATAAACAATTAACAACTTCCAAGTAGAGTAAGGCCATTGAGAAAGATCCATATAACACTTTGCTTGCATCAGCTAACCTAGGATATCGGTCTAGATCCACCAATTATAGCAGGGGGTATTAACCATCTAATATCTGTATTACTCCTATGCAGTTGCACTAGCTAGTCTCTGTACATGTAGTAAATTCGCATCTTGAAAAGAAACACTTAGATCACATAAAAAATATATATATATTCGAGAGAGTAATATGTACAAATAAGAGCAAATAAAAGAAATACATAAATGCTATCGTATATTGCAGATACCACAATCATGAAAAATCAGCCAAAACACTACATAAAGGTACTTAAGTGACAGATATAAGAAGTAGTACAAACTAATGAACTCGACAGATGACAACGGCAGGGAAATCGATGGGCATGGAAAACTACCTCAAAGTAAGAGGTGAGCAATTTCGCCATTTCTGAGCTCGATTTCCTTGCAGGCAAACCATACTTCTTGCACAAACCTTGCAGCTCCTTCCTTGAAAGCTTTCGATAGAATTGCTCATCTCCTTTATTCCTCATCTGTGCCTAGGTCCTAACAATCAACATATCTTACATTCAGCTGTTATCTTCCGGAAGACAACATTTCAAAAAACAACAAGGAAAAATTAAAAAAAAAAAGAAGAGAGGAGATTTTGGATAAATACTTCACATCAAATAACAGAGTCAATTACCTACACAACATAAATATAACAACAAACGTGTAATAGCAAAGAGCGAGATATTTTTTTCTGTTTGATAGCTGAGAAACCAAAGGAAAGGAGAATAAAAATTTTTCTTTCAAGAGAAGCACTTCTACGAATCTCAGAGCTTGATTCGAATTTCACTTTTTGACATTTTGCATCAACTATACGGAAGATATTTTCTAGAAGAGCGAGAGTGCAATGAAGTAGGAGCGAAGTATGTATTTCTTACCAAATCGAGAGATTTCCGGGAAAGTTAACGAGAGAGTGAAGGAAAATGCAGGGAAAGTCGGCTACAGACTTCAAAATCTGCTTGGACTTTTGTTTTCTTTCGCCCGATAGTCATGGAGATATACTTGGAACTATTGAAGCGGGTGTGGAATGGTAGTTTTGTAATTAATGAAACAGCTGGTGGCATTCTTTTCCGTGAATATAAACGCCTAAACCAAACGGGCCATCGGCCGTCGGCACAAAACTAATTAATCAGCCGCGTGTAAACGCAGGACAAAATATCAAATTAATCCATGGTAAACT
The DNA here is from genome assembly GCA_030449905.1 of Luvunga scandens. NCBI lineage: Eukaryota > Viridiplantae > Streptophyta > Magnoliopsida > Sapindales > Rutaceae > Luvunga > Luvunga scandens. The sequence goes on along the minus strand of JASUUG010001064.1, from coordinate 600,200 downwards.
AATTTCTAGTCAATTGCAAATTAGAAAGATTACTGGGAGCAGCTCTTTTGACGGTGAATGCATCATGTGGCCATAATCATTTGAGATCAAATATCTCCGAAAGTTACAAATTAAAAAAAAAAGAAAAAAACTTTCCCACAGTAATTCAGGATATTTTCGCAACCATATATCGCAATTGAACTAAACTCACTTCCAACACTCATAAGTTATCTTTCGGAAAAAAATACCAAAAGTTTGCGAAGAAGAAGAAGACGGTAATTTAGGAATTTAGAAATAACCAAAGCCAGGAGTATGGATATTCTTGTTCCGGGTTTGGAAGTTGGTTAAAGGAAGGGAGTCTATATATGGAGAAATTTTAAAGGGTCTAGCTGTATTGAAATCAGTAGAGTACGTCTTCATAACTAAATAATGAAAGTTCATTATAACGTATTTTTTTATTATTTATCACTTTGCGCGTGTGACTGTGTGACTATGATTTGTACTTTATCATAGAATAGTTCCAAGATAGCCATTACCAATTTTAAAATAAGTTATAAGAGTCATACAATAAGCAAATGATGTTATAATATATATATTTATTTTGAAAACCATCACACAAATGGTGGTTATATTAAATTCAATTACATATGTCATATATGCATTAATTGGTTAGATTACCTCGGGTGTATTCTAAATTTATGCCACATGCCATGTGATGTGGTATCAGGTGTGTGTGATGAGTTATGTGACTCGCAAAATTCTATTTTCTAATTTGGGATTAAACAGATTGCCCTATTGTCCGGATTTATGATTATAGAACTAATGCTACTAATATATAAGACAAACTTATTACTATAAATCTTCATTAAAACTATGTAGATTGGTTAGGAGTTAAAACCATCCTAAACAGTCCAAGAAGAGGTGAATTGGGATTTTTAATAAAAACAATTTCATGAATAAGAAAGATTTTCAACAAAAAATTTCGTTGTCATTTCTTTACTCATTGGTTAATTTGGCAAATGACAAATTAAAATCCAAAATTTGATCGTGTACTTGTTCTTTTGCAAACTTAATTTTCAGATTACGCACCATTCCATTGCATATTTTGAATTTTAGTCGTATGAAAAAGCATATTCTCAAGGTAGGAAGGCCACATTCAATCAAATTGCTCTTGCGTGTGTTGTATTATCATGATTTGGTTAACAACTGTAAGTAAAAAATTAAAATGATATATGTATAAAATATAAATAAAATTCAATTTTTTGGCAATATAAATGAAAAATTAAAGCTCAATAAATAAACTATAATGCTAGTAAACATAATCACAAAGGAGCTCGAAGGAGATAGGTAAGGAAATCAGGAGAGGTAAGGATTTAATACTATACTTACTTTGAGTAAACAAGTGTCAGAAGTAAGTATAGCATTACTGAAGTATCATTTATACGAAATGGTGAGATGATAAGAGTTGGATATTTGCGTGGGGCCTTGGCATTTGGCAGTGCTGTGCATATCATCAATAGCAGTTTCGCATTTACACATATCCAAATCCATCTATTAATTTATCAAGATGAAAACTCAAACCCATTGGATATCATTATCAACTTATCCAAACCAGTCTATTTAACCTATTATTTTTGATATTATATCTTTAGTTTAAAATAAAAATAACAATTTGTAAAATAGAGTTCTTTAAGAATATAATATCAACAAAAGAAGATATTAATATTCTTCGTGTTTAACATCATTAATTAAATTTTTTGTGAAAAAGTAAATTATATAAAGATAACCGCTTTATATGAGAAGATGTAAATGTACAGTGATGGCGACAAATTTAACAATAAATACTTGGGGAAAAAAATGGAGAGTTTTGATTTTGATGATGCCGATGTTGTGAAATGAGAGCGAATTTGCACAAATAAGGTAAAACTAATGCAGAAAAAAGAAGGGCCAATCAGAAATGCTGACACACAGAAAAGAGAAGAGCAAAGAGAGAGGGAGAGAGGAGATGAAAACCCTAACCCTAACTCATTCAAACCCCTTGTCATTTTGTTGATATTCCTCTTGAACCCACTTCTCCATTAGCTTTATTTCTTCGATTGCTTAAGCTCCAATTTCACTCCAAATAAAGAACACAGCCAGAAGCTCCACTTAGTTGTAGTTGACTAGTTGTAATTTTGATAAAACATATGCCGAAGTATTAGAACTGTGAAAGAAATGCTTTAATTCAAATTTGCCACTATCGTATGGATATCTGAGAAATGTTCCAGCTGCTTACCGGCGGTGTCTACTTTTATTTATTTATTTTGGGGGGGAAGGGGGGGGGGGGGGGGCTTAAAATGTATAGTCACTAGCGCAAGTACTCCTTTTCCGGCGGCCTGAACAAGCCTTAGCACCTACCAGTTCTCGTTGCTATTATTGTTCTACAATTATGGCCTTATCTTTTGTTATTGTAATTTTTCAACATTTTATTCAATTTTGTTATGATTCTTCATGTTGGGCGATTAGTGAGATCAATGACTTGGCCGCTATTCATCTCTCTTTGTTATTATTGATAGTGACTTTGCACACTGAAGGAAAGAACTAAGGTAAGGCTAACAAATCCTTCTCATTAAGATATGAGCACAATACATTTAAAAATTACTAAATTATAGCAAATGCATTGCTATTATTTGCAAATGTATGTGCGAGAATGAGGATGACTACAAAATGGAGATGCATGCGCTTATTTTCAATTCCTTTATTAGTATCTGACTTATAATAGTTTTCAATTTGCTGTTATTAACTTGTTGAATATGTGAGTTTACTCTTATGTCCATATCGCTTAGCCTGTTTTTTAAAATGTCTCAGAAATTTTGAATTTATATGTTTTTGAAATTTTTGTTTGATTTTACTAATAACTCATTTATGATCATGTTTTTTACATTGCAACAAAAAAATTAGAAATTAATTTATGCTTGTAGACTGATTGTTCTGCCATTTATGCTGAGCTGGTTATAAATTGCATCTTCTCTGTCAGCTTTCCATATCCTTAATTAGATTGAAATCTTTATCACCTTCATGTAATGATCATCATAATTAGACTTTGTCTACGCTCACGGCACTAAAAGGAAAACACTTAAATTTCCGCAATTTCTTTGCCGGAGAAATAATTGTAAAATTTGTCAGTGATGAGGTAAGGAGCTCATCTCTAACTTAATTTGTCTTGTTTGAATTTAGTTTCCAATGTTACAAAGCAATGAGTTTTGTTCTAATTTTTGGTCCTTTTCTTTTTAAGGGTTTATAGTTTTAGTGGGGAGATAATCTGCCCGAAAAAAATAGAAAGGTTTTGGTGACTCCTGAAGTACGCGTATGTTTTACATGTTTTATAAATTAAGACACTTTATATTTTGTTTCTCTTTGCAGCCATCTTCTTTGCTGATGATCAACTTGCAACGCAAGCTTATACAAATAGGTTTTGGTCACCAATTAACATTTTTGAGTTAATTTTTCATTGAGTAATTAATTATAGACCATAGTAAAATCCATCAAAATAGACGTTGTAGTCGAAAACGGTTGAAGAAATGAATTCGAGCTGCTAATAAGGTTACCACTCCCAAAAATAGCTGATTGCAATCGGAGATCTCATCATTCTAAACCCTTCTGTAAATGAAACTATTTCGAATTGATTAGGGTCCTTTAATTTAGCCGACATTAATGTGAACGTAATATTTATAGTTGCACCAATAAGTGAGAGCCAGCTGTGTTCTTCCATTTTTTATTTGCACGATTATTAATTATTATGAAGAACTAGTAGTGGAGGCCTATACATTCACTGTTATGGGATGTGATCTTCGCAGTAATAAATAAAAAGAGGGCAAACTAGGACTGATTCTTATCTTTAGAAACTAGTGATGATATTGAATAACATCCAAATTTGTGATGTCAATAAAGTATACTAAGTTACATGCATCAACACAAAAATAGTACCCAACAAATTTAAGTATTATTTTATTGTTAAAATATTTTGAGTTATTAAGTGTAATTTTTGTTTGTGTGATATATGTTATCATTATGTAACTTAGCCTTGGCCATCAATAAAATCTTCCAAATAATAACAATTAAAAAGAGAGAAAGCTGGAATGAATCAGGCGTCATATCTTTAGAAACTCGGGACGACAGCATTCAAAATTTATAATATTTGTAGAGTTTAAATAAAATAAAATTAAACGAAATGCAAATTCACATGCCGGTGATTTTATTTTTTATTTTTTGAGAAATTTTATTTATATTTTATGGACTCGACTATGCTGAACCAGGGGCACCCAATCCCTTAATTTGTGCTTTATATAGATCAGACAGATTAGAAGCACACACTCAATGGTTGAGGAGGTTACATCTTGACGAATTAATTTAGATTTTCACAAAACTTCTGCCAAAAAATATAAATATTCAATACTACTTTCATATAGAACATGTCTTTGCATACAAACGTTTCAATTTTGATTATTTCCCCTTACATTCTATGATTTCAGTCAATTAATTTATCCTCTTAGTTTCATGTATTTTCCATAATTACCTCAGCTCAAGCATATTTGATCCACAGGTAAACATATAATTTTCACATCTCTTTCATGATCCATAGGCAAAAATTCATTTTTGTATTTATGTGATTATCATATGGATTCACAAAAAATATAAGTACAAGTTATATTATAATTAAATAAATTAAATTTACAGTTGATATATGAAGTTGGGTGCTCTATTTATGTTTAGATTGTAGTGAATTCGTTGAATGATTTGTCTTAATCATGTACGAATTTACTTGTGTAGTTTGACTGTATTGAACTAAATCACATATGATATATTATTTAACTTTGAAATAATTGTCAGACTTATCAAGTCTCATTGGCATTGATTTTGTTACAATCTTAATCTTCAGGTAATCATAGTTTATGATTATGATTGTTATTACATTTGAGTTAACAATAGGAGCAACATACATTTGTAGTCAAGATTACCTGATATTTTGGTGGGAGCAATTATGGGTAGTGAAATTATATATTAACAATATAGAATATGTACAACACATTTCTTTACGAGTTTTTGTTACTTGATTATAGAATTCTCTAGCCAGAGTATGTCAACATAATTAGTATGTTGAAAATGATCATTAAAAAAAATTAGTAAGTTTCAAGGGACAAAATGTAATTTAATTGATTAAACAGTTAAGATATTAATTTAATTAACAATGCATTACAAAGAATTGTTCAGTAAAGAAATCATTGTGACATGAGTTGAATTATCATTCGAGAACACTATTGTAGATAATATACAATTATGAAGGCCAGTTCCAACCTTTTAGTGGAGTAGATTTAGAATTAAATAATTGAGCTAGTTTATTACAGCTTAATTATTGTAACCACTATTATATGTACCTAAATGATCCCCAAGTTAGCTCACTTAATTAACTGCACCACTGCTAGGCCGATGAGTAAGACAACTAGCTATTTGGATCAAGAGACTAAATTTATTATTTAGTAGGAGGCTCCTTTTAATAAGCTTGTGTATGAGGGGCCTTATGTTATTTTACAAGGTAGGCTCCTATAACTTATACATATCTTATCATTTAATTTAAGTCAAATATTTTTTATTTAACCGAATTAAAAAAGAGATAAATAGAGAAACTTAGGTTTTCACTAAAAGATATAAAAAAGACTTGTTTTTTTTCAAAAAAGAACACAGGAGCCACAATATACAGAATAGGAAAAAAGAAAAATTCTCTTAAATTTTGTGAGAAAAAATTTTCTACTGCTAATTGCTTAAAGGTACCCACACGTCAAGTGTAAATTAAATTGAAGTCATAATCTAGAAGATTATTGGTAATGGATTATGATCTCATAAGATTGATAGTGACAAATTGTAACTTAAGAACATAAATTACTACAACAGAAAAGCAAAGATATGATTTCTAAGTTATGGTAATTCTACATGTTGTATGAGAAATATGATCTAAATATTTCAGCTGCAAAACAGTTCATAACCAACATATAGGACAAAACATGTAAAGGCATACCATCAGTTCCAAGCAAATGTGCAAAAAATTTGGCCATATTACGTATTATATTGCTTTCAAGCTGCAGATGAATCAAAGAATATTGCTAACATGAAGCTTTTCTCAAAAGTTTGTCAATAAATTTTGTAATTTAAGGAGTGCGGATCAATGGTTTACGATTCTCCAGGAGCAACTTTAGAGCTATAACGTAATGGGCCAGTTGTTGGTTCACTAAAATGTGCTATAAATTTAACAATGGTTGCCTATTGCAGCTTGTTTTTATAATAAGCTCTTTTCTTAAGTTGAAAAACTAATCTCTTAAACAAAAGTTGACCCACTACAAGAAATTTCGTACGGACAACAGACACCAAAGTGGCAAACACATTTGCGAAACTTGGCGGATGCCAATTGGGATTTCATGCACAAACGACAGAATAGTCTTCTTCCTCGAATCAGATTGTGTTAAAAAAGTTCAGGAACTATATCTTTGATGATAAAAGTGTTCAATATGTGCATGTATCTGTCAAACAATTCTATGTGGACCCTCGACATAAAGTTATTGAGTAAGTGGGAAATATAAGTAAGTGTGAGGCACACAACTTTTGACTTTGACATCAAAGTAAAAAATTGAATAAAAATATATATTATTTTAAAGTCCACTATTGTTGATTTATTGGGCATTGCCTGGCTTATAAATAGATGTTTCATTTGCCCTCTTCATTCAACCATTTTCTCCAATTCAAGTGAGAGTACAAGAGCTGTAAGTTGAGAGTGTTGAGAGCTTTAAGCTCTAGTTCTAGTGTTTTTGAGAGTTTAGATGTATTAGAGTTTTGGGTTGTGAAACAAAACAGTATAATACTTGTAACTCCTTTTCGTTAGTAAAATATTTCTTTCTATCTTCGCCCATATTTCCTTCTATCTTTGTCCTTGAATGTAGACTAAAAGTTGAACCACGTAAATTCTAGTGTCCCTGTATGATCATTATTTCTCAATTTCATTATAACTACATGTCTTGTTCACCTACCATTCTCTTAACAAGAAGCACTGACCTTGTTAACAAGCCCATTGATATGCAGCACTAATCATGGCATTACCTTCTTGTTGTGTACTTTTACTAGCCATTACCGATTCAAAAACCCTAATCTACTTAACTCTCGCCACAATAAATATTATTAATTCGAATATAAATAATTTAAGGCCAAAAAAGATATAACTCTACGGCTAAAACGTAGTGTACTTTGTTAAGCAAGAGCAAGGCAACATAAAAACTCTTCCTCGTATTTGTTTGTTTGCAGTGCTTTTGGTTATGTATGTATTTATATGAACCCTAATCTTCTGATAAAAAGGAAAACTAGTCCAGATAAAACTTGGATTTTGTTTCTTGAGCCCGAATTAGTGATCCGTCAATAACGGAACCCGATCCATTAGGTCTCAACTTTCATGATAAATAATAAAGCTCATTTTTATATCATAAAAATTTCTTGTGCTGTATCTTTAAAACAATAAAGCTCATTGTTACCTCCCCCCAAAAAAACTTTTGTTCCGTTATTTTTTATTTTATTTTTTTGACAGTTTTTTCAGAGTTATAAGTAACACTGAGCGAAAAAGCCGAGGCCTAGAAAAAACCGAACCGAATTGGTGGATCCGTTCAGGTTCGGATCGATTTTTTTCTTATAAATATTCGAATAATCGAATTATAAGAAAAAACCGAAATACTGGTTTGGATTTCAGTTCACTCAGCTAAACCGAATAACCAAACCGAAGAACTAAGATATTTTTATAATTTTACCAAAACATGAAATGTGTTATATATTAATTGGCTATGCAAAATGATTACAATAAACCTGCTCACACACAATTATTATTTTTATTTTGTGTTGTAACTATTGTTATTTTTATTTTTCTTTACAACTTTATGTTTATTTAGATAGAGCATTAAAGTCTAGATTTGTATTCTTAAATCTTAATATTTCATATTTTGTTAGTACTAGTTTATAAGACAGTAGTGATAAATGTGTTTTGAATACTTTGTGTTTATTGTTAGTATTTGTAAAGAAACTATAATGAAATGATTGCTGAGAAAAATTATTTCATTAATGAGGCCTAACGGGCTAAAAATTTAAAATTCAAAATAGGCCCAATAGGCCCAGAACTGAAAAAACCAAATCGAATTGAATGGCACAGAATGGATCGGTTTATGTTCAGTTTTTTATTGTATTCGGTTCTTATTTAGTTCTTTTTATAAAATAACCGATTTTAATCGGTTATGCTCAATCTCGATCCGAACCAAACCGAATCGATCCGTGCCCACCCCTAGTTATAAGCATAACTTTTACTCATACGTGGATCTCTTTTATGGGTTTGAAAGGTTTGGTAGAGCAACTAAACGATAATATATCGAACATATTTTATCCTTCCAAATTAAGGGTAGGAAAAAAATCTAATAGAAATTTTAACTTTATCTTTAATTGAAGGAGTATTTGTGTCCCTCTTTAAATTTTAGGCTGGAGTTATAGCCCAAGTTATATTGAAGTGGAGATATTTGAACCCCTTATTATATCTCAACAATCCCCATTTTTTAGTTAACCCTATTATAAATTTTAAACTAATGTTTATCTTTCAACATATCCAACCGAATCCCAAATTTACCCTTATTATAATTTTTATATTTTTTCCAAGCACCCACCATATAAAACTTATAAAATCTATTTTTTTAAAAAAAATCTCATAAATGGTATAATTTCTTTCTTTCTTTTTAAAGGTTTTATCTATTGTTGTCATAACCATTAAAAAAAATTGATATTTATTCACCATCCTCTATTTAGTACTGTGAATTAATTTCTTCCATAATTACGAAAGTATAATATACAATATTGGAGAAGAATAATTTAAAAAGTTAAAATAAATTAGAGTTTAAGAAATTAGATTAGTTAAATTCAATATTAATCTAAATTATTATGTGGGTGCACTTAAAAGTTATCGATTCTTTTAAGTCTTTTTATATAAGGACAAAATTATTATATTAGCATAGAAATTATTAGTGTGAGCTAGTGAAATATAATGAATGGGTTAAATATCACAACTCATTTCTATATCCACTTGCTTAATCGGATATCTGAGCTTTGCTAACAGGAGTATATTTAGAAGGTTACTGGACTTTAATTAGAAAAGCCTCGCATGGCCGAAGAGATCACATAAATGAGCTTGACAGGCATTACACTTAAACACGATCTTTCACAATGTTCGTCAATTGATCCGACGAGGTTCCCAAAGGAGAAATTCTTTATTTTCCATCCAGTTTCTTAGTAAAAATATTTTTATTTATGGTCATTAATTATTGGGTTATTCAATTATTTATTATTGTTACTCAGACATTTCTAAATGTTATACTAAGTTTTAGAATATTCTTGTTTTTTTTTTCTTTTTTCCTCTACTTCCTACTCTCTCTCTCTCTAACCAAAAGTTTACCTGAGCACTACAGTATCTTCTGCAAATACAATAAGATTTCAACCAGAGCCTTGCCTTTTGTTTTTATCTTCAGACGATGAAGGACTTTTCATCTTCACTCTCTTTGTCTTAAGCAAAATACATAATTTTTGTAAGTAGTTATTGGATAGAAATTTGTAAATAATTAAATTTTAACATAAATTGAGATAAGAGATCTCAAAACCCTCTTTTCCAATTATATTTTATTTAATACCAAAACAATCATTTCTCTCTTTTTTTTAAGATAAACCCTTTTTTCAAACCTTCTCTCTCTCTACAAAACTCAAAAATGAAAACTTCCAAAATAAAAAAAATAATCAATATGAAAAAAAGAAAGAAAAAGAAAAAAATATTAATGTTTTAAGTTTAGGCAAATCAATTATATGGATGAGACTAAAAAAAATCAGTGATAGAGAGAGAGAAGCAAATGTGATTCAATTGGATTTGGGTCGTAAGGAAAGTAAAACTTAGTTTGTATTGCTCTAGAGCATATCATAGTTTATGATATATATATATATTAATTAGAAGGATTAAATATCATGCAAGTAAACATAAGAAAAAAAACAAAGCCAGCGCAAGAAGAGAAAATCAAGGCCCTTTATTTCATGGAACTTCTCCCAATTTCCACATCAAAATGTAAATGAATAAGAATGTTACAGAAGTGAAAGAATTTTTACAAATCATTCAAAAACTCAAATAAAGAAGGCTGTCGCTCGAGCGCGCGATGCTCGCGCGAGCCTCCCGCGAGAGGCTGGGCGACAGCGCGCCTGTCGCCCGCGCGCGCGATGCTTGCGCGAGCCTCCCGCGAGAGGCTGGGCGACAGCGAGGCTGTCGCCCGCGCGCGCGATGCTTGCGCGAGGCTCACGTGCGAGGCTGGGCGACAGCCCTGCCTGTCGCCCATCCTCGCGTGCAAGCCTTGCGCTGGCGGGTATGGCCAATTGGGTGGGTCCGGCTGTGTTTTTGTGCGACGGACCATCCGTCACACAAAATTTTGGGCGACGGGTGTCCGTCGCACAAAATTACAGCAACTATGTAAAAAAAATTTCGACCGTCGCCCAAATTATTGTGCGACGGGAGCTTACCGCTCTCTAAAATTTTGTGCGACGGGTTGCCAGTCGCACAAAATTACAGCACCCATGTTCAATAGGTCTTTGGCCGTCCCACACAATAACATGCGATGGGACTCATGAGCTCTCTATGTGCAGCATAGTGACGGATGGTCGTCGTACAAAATTTCGGAGAGCGCGGTGCTCCCGTCACTAATAAATTAGTTCGACGGCCAAAAACGTAGAAACATAGGTGCTGTAATTTTGTGCGACGGGCATCCGTCGCCCAAAATTTTGTGCGACGGACAGCCCGTCGCACAAAATTACAGCACCCATGTCCAATAGGTTTTTGGCCCTCGCATTGCTAGTTTTACCAAAACATTGAGACTGTGTGATCATGTTTCCTTTGCGTAATTTGCATAAATAAATTTTGTTATGTTTTTTTTTTATTAATAAGTATGAATTCTAATAATTGATCGAAATTTCAATTTGTTATAGATAAATGGCGAAAAAGAGTTTTGCGAAGCGTAATCCGCCAGGCCCGGGAAGGATGCAGGCGTAATGAAGTTGAGATTTGATAATCATTTTCCGGGCCGTATTACTGAGACATCAAAATTTAAAAGAGTCATCGAAGCGATCCGTCGTAAGTTAACGAAAAAACAGTTGTCATTATTCAAGAATGATGTTTTCGGACAGTTTTTGAGTTTAGAGAGTTATGCATTCAGTGGTGTTATAATCCACAATTTATTGCTTAGACAAGTGGCACATAAGAAAACCGATGAGAATCAATTGTGGTTTCAAATAGGAGAGCAATTAACACGCTTATCGATTGGGGAGTGGTGTTTAGTTACGGGGCTGTCAGGTGGTCAAAACATCATACCACCTGTTCCACCAGTGCATCATAGGTTACTCCGTCAGTATTTTGATGGTAGATTTAAACACTTGAATCTAAAAGAATTGGATATTGCTTTTGCCAATTTGAACTTTGATATAATGGACGACGTTGATGCCTTGAAAATTGCATTATATTACTTTGCCGATAGGGTGCTGAATGGTAGAAAGGATAACAGTCAGGCTGATTTCCAATTGTTGAATCATGTTGATAATGTCGAGCACTTTAGAAGTCTTCCATGGGGTCGAATATCATGGGAAATGGTATACAACAGCATTGATAATGCATTGAACCAAAAGGCTGAGAAATTTCAGGCCGAGCACGTGAAAGATCCTTCTCATAAGATTGAGAAATACAATATCTACGGCTTTAGTCATGGAGTACAGGTGAGTAGGAAAAGAAATTTAAGTTCGTTTGTGTACTTATATATATACGAACTAATTTTATTTAACTGTGTCACATTGATTATTGCAGGCTTGGCTTTATGAAGTTATCGAGAGGGTGCCATCCGAGTGGACCGTGCAGACAAGGAAGAAAATTCCCCGCATATTAAAATGGAAGGCATTTTCATCGTCGAAAATAAGTTATGGGGTCGTGCATGCATATCTCAGTGACAACACTCGTATTGTAAGTATTACATGAATAAAAAAAGATTTAATTATATTATTAATGACTATATAAATATTCGAACATTAAATTATGTCTACTGTACGCAAGGGGAATGTTATACAAACCATCAAGCCAAGTACAAAGGAGATGGCAAAAGGGTATTGGAAGGCCGTGGAGGATAGAGTGCCACACGTCCCAAGATGGGTTCTTAACGTAAGTTTCCTTGAGTAAAAATTTACAAATAACATTGAAACTCAATACGATACCTTGTAAACAGTGGTTTATTGTTATCTATTCTGTGCAGTATGAACCTACAATCAATGCGACAGCTATTCCAAGCCTAGTACAAGAGCCTGAGGAGTACACAGGTGGAACACATGAGCAGCTAGATCCACTCCTTGACGGAACTGACGATCATGAGCAGCAAGACCCAGTACAAGAGACTGATGCCGCTGAAAATGACGATCGCTCACATGAACAGAGTCACCGACATGATGGGGAGGTAACACCCTCATCAAAGCTTATTTTCATTTCTTGTATGCAAATTGATATATGCCGTTAACAAAGTGTCGTTGCATTTGTGTTTGTTGATAACAGTCAAGCACAAAGTTCTGTGACGAGTATTTCATTACGCGGATGAACAGTATTGATCGTAACCTCTTAGAGCTTAAGTCCGCATTCGATGCAGAGCGCAAAGAACAAAGGGAGTTTAGAAAACTCGTCATGGGACTTTTTCGTTCAAACAGCGAGAGTACCTCCAATTGGTCGCACGACGAATCCCCGATTGGACGGTCGTATACAGTGAGCAACTTTATCGTGTTGTATCTTGTGATTTTTTATACTATACTTTTGTGCGACATGAGTTCAATATGTTTTTATTGACCATTTGACAGGCCCCAGATTACGTTGGAGTTCATACTAATGTTAGTCATCCTGCTCACAGTCCGTTGTCATTGTACAGCTTTTGCGGTGACCTCAGTGGTGATAGAATTCAAATTTTGACGAAGGCACCTCCGGGCATAAGTCAGTTCGGACGTCCTTATCGGCCGTCGTATATGGTTCATAGTCCGTACATGATTCCTCCTTTCAAGAGAGGAAGGAATGTGAATCCGCAGTCCAGAATCGAAATTATTGACCATGACATTGGCGAAAAAACAAGTGTGGATATAAATCCACTAAGAGGACTTGAGGATCCAACACATTTCCATGAGTTCGATCAGTGGTTTGCCGGTGAAATCACAGTGGATCGCACAATCCAACAGTCACACGAATTTTTTCAAATACTGTTGGGTCATTCGTCACTTGGGTGGCTGGGGGATGAGGTAAGTGATGTTGGTGTTTACTTTTTCAACTTCTTTGTACTATCTTCTATTATTAACAATTGTCCTTTTTTTTTCCCTACAGCATATCCATGAGTACTTCCGGTTAATTAGTGCAAAGCAAAGACAATACCCAAATGCCTTATCTCAACGTGTCACGCACACAGATTCCTTTTTTTGGGTAATGAGTTCAAAAAGCTTACAATAATTGATTACAATGTTATATCTCTTAATGCTTTCAATCCTTAATTTGAACTTTCATTCCACGTAATATATATGTACTAGGTGTTCTTGAAGCAATTATGGAACGACGGTGATTGTGATTTGACTTCATTACAATATAGCTACAACTTCAATAGCTATATTGATGGGCGGTCGGACATCATGTCGAAACGGTTCACCGACGTTGATATGGTAAGAATTAATATATAATATTAAAGTTATATAATTTTGTTAGTAAATATGTAAGTTTTTTTTTATGTTGATGTGTTTACTCAGGTATTTGTTCCTGTCAATTTGGCTAGCGACCATTGGATAGTAGCCCGAGTGGACTTGCGAAAAAAGAATGTCTGGATTTATGATTCGTTGGCAGAGTCTCGGGATGATAAAACGTATGCGCACAACTTCAAGCCATTTGAAGTTGTTTTTCCTCGCTGGTTGGAATATGTTGGATTCTACGACATCCGACACGAGTTACGAAGTACCAAACAATGGAAGGTGAAAGTAGTAAAAAATGTGCCACAACAAGAGCCTGGAACTGGGGATTGCGGAGTGTTTTTATTGATGTTTACAATGTATTTAATGTTCGGGCTCAAACTTAATTTTAGTAGTAGCCATGGACAATACTTTAGGAAAAAGATTGCTGTTGACATATTTAATGGTGATATTACACTTTAGACCATTGTTTTCATTTGAATATTTACGCACATGTTATTTTTCTTCTATACACATAATTCATATAATATAATTGAGACTAGATGTCTCACCATATATAATGTTGCAATAAATAAATAATAAATGTTGAAAACACAAAAGTATTTATCATGATACAATTAGTTTTGATTCGACGCAATGGGATTCTTACATTTCTTGCGATTATGCCCCATTTCATTGCATCGCCCACATCTAACAGTTCTCCTATTTCCATCCTCACCAGCGGAGGGTATTCTGCGCTCAGGACGACGACCAGATGGTGGTGCTTCAATTGGCGGGTTAACTCTAATTCCTTCGATTTCCTCCGGAATCTCCCAATCTGTCATGTCGCCAACTGGCTCAACTGGTTGTGCGTAAGCCATCACTAAGGAATCCTTGGTGTAAAAAGCAGAACAAAGACTTATGTAATCCACTCGCACGGTTAGGCAAGCAGCAATTGCATGTGCACAGACAAGCTTATCAAGTTGGAATACTCTACAGGAGCAAGTCTTCTCGCGTATGTCAACAATCCCCTCCTTAATACCACCACCCAGAACATGAAATCGAAACTGGGACACAGGACGAACAGTCAGTCTTTCGGCCACAGTTCTCCTGTCAGACACAATTTCGTCTGCCCATGTTGTTAGACGGGTACTCATCGATTCGGCTACATTTGTTCTATCATAAAACCATTGCTGCAGTGTTTTTCTGTAGTGATCGATAAGATGAGTAATCGGAAATTTTCGCGGTTCCCTCATGAAAGAGTTAACACTCTCCGCAATGTTGGTGGTAAGAATACTATACCTCCGACCATCAAACTCAGACCTTGCCCAATTACATGTGCCGACATTATTCTCTAAATAGTCTGCCGCACGCGTGAGCTGCCACAACCCTTCAAGTTGGTTTTTAAATTCTTCATGTCCATATGTTTTTGCTGCGTTTATGAAAGCAGGCTCAAATTGATCCCATATAAGTTTGGACATCTTGAATTTTGCCTTTATATTACCTTTCACATGATAAAAGCAAACTCCATGGCCGTGAGTGCGAAATCACAAAAAACTCTTTTGATAGCGAAAGTGCATCGATCAGATATAAACACTAAATCTGGTTTATCGCCAATCACTCTATGTAATTTCATCATAAACCATTCCCAAGCATCATTATTTTCGGCATCCATGATTCCAATAGCCAACGGATACAATTGATTGTTTCCATCTAGGCATGTTGCCACAAACATACTTCCGCGATATTGCCCCTTCAGATGAGTGCCATCTACAGTGATCACGGGCCTGATGCACTGCATGAAACCCTTGATGGAAGATCCAAGAGAAACAAAGTAGTATAGAAAATTGTCATTTCCATCTCGTTCGAGGTGAGTAATGGTACCTTCATTTGCTTTAGTCAAAACGTATGAGTATTTAGGAAGTAAATTGTATGACTCTGAAGGATTCCCTCGTACTATTTGAAGACCAACTTCCTTTGCCCTATACGCCTGCTGATATGATAATTGGACACCGTATTCCTGTTGTATATCAACTCTGATGTCATTCGAGTGTATATCCGTTTTCCCGGACAAACTTATCTCTGCGATGATATGACCAACAACTCACTCTCCTCACTTGACGAACACCATCCGCCATCACCTCATTACAACAAGTGTGTACATTGTCAACTCGTTTCACTAACCACGGAACATTTTGCTCATTCGAAGCTCTTGTTGCCCGGAGACGCCATTTACATGATTCCGAAGAACACTGGGCCTCGAAGCGTTTCGTTGTGGAACGTGTGATCCTAAAATCAAACTTACCCTTCAAGGCAACTTTGCGCAGTTCTAGGATTAACTCATTTTTCTCAACAAACAACATTCCCACACCAATATCATCATGATTATAATTTCTAACCATATCTGGAGCAACCAAGTTCGAAGACATAACTGGAGCAAGAGTTGCGAGGTGGTCAACTGTTGTCCTTCTTCTTGAACGAGCCATTGAAGGAATGGGTGGGCTGTCTCTGTTATTAGTGGGAATATCGTTCTGATCCTCATCTTCATCATTAGTAGGAATACTGGAAGGACCGACACCCCCATCATGATCTGAATAATTAAAATGATTATATGTGGTATTATTATATAGTTCCCCACAATCATTATTTGCTTCTGTGTTGCCGATGTCATTAATAGGATCATCATTGTTGCGGAAATCATTGTTGTTGAATGGAGAGTAACGTTGCTCTGACGGCATTGTTAGTGGTAACTCCTCCTCTTCAACATCTCCTTCTGTTATGCCATTGTCATTAATGGTGTTATTGTAGTCGTGGAGTGGAGAGTAACGTTGCTGGATGGACACTGTCTGTGGTAAAACCTCTTCTTCAATATCCGGACCAGAGACGTTTCCTCTAGAAGAAGTTTCAGTGTGTACAAGTGGCTCACCATCTTCGTTCTGAACTCGAGGAGATGTGGTAACAAATATAGGGATGCATCCGTAATTGACCACATCAGAAGCCATATGTAACACAACCTTGATCATTTCGTCATTAAATATCTCCATAGGTAGTGAACATGTACGATACATTGTATTACTAGACCTCAAAGTTGTCTTCATCGTGATATTCCATTCATTACGATCTATTTGCAAAACATCATGAACTCTTGCCACAAATTGATCAAATGAACAATCTTTCTGAACTAGAAAAGCTGTATTATTGCCATTCACATACTTCATATGCCCATCTGCCAACGTTTCCCACCAACCGTTGTAACACAATTGAAGCACAACTAAATCCATTAAACCTAAAAAATATTAAAAAAAATCAAATGTGGTTACACATTGCAAAACATGTAAAAGTGAATATACCATACATTTTATATGGATGTCGCACAAACAATTATAACATATGTTTGTCACACTTAAATCGAGGTAAATTTTCTATTTAACTATGGACGAGATCGGCGAATAAGTTATGAGTTTTATTCGTCTCGTCACAAGCTTTAAAACGGTATATTATACAAACAAAATGAACACATGTAGCCAAAATTATCATGTCAAAAAATGTACCCATCGTGATATGTTTGTATTTTTGTGCGACAAATTAATTAATTATGGGCGACAGGTTGAGCGACAGTCGCTTGTTACCCAAAAATATGAACCTGTCGCACATGCTGTATTTTTGTGCGACAGGCTCAATTTTGGGCGACAGGCTGGGCGATAGGCTCCTGTCGCTAAAAAATATGAGCCTGTCGCACATGCTGTATTTTTTAGCGACAGACTCAATTTTGTGCGACAGGCTGAGCGACAGGCGCCTGTCGCACAAAAATACAGCAACTTCGACTGCTTATATTTATGTGCGACAGGCACCTGTCGCCCAACCTGTCGCCCATAATCTGGGTTTCGATTCTCAGTCGAGTTTCAACTGTTTTCAACTTTTTTTTTGATTTCTCAACTCAAATAACTCTACTTTTAACAAATTACATTACTTTATACAAAAAAATAACAACATTTACAACAAAATCTACATCAATTTGCAACCTAAAAACTAGCCTTAAAACATTAAAAATTTATTTTGTGTAAGCACATAAACTAACCTTGAATATCCTTTCCAATGAATGATTTTATGCTTCTCTTTTGTTGGGAGTGTTGAGATCTATTAAGTGTTGAGATTTTTTTGGGTGTTAATTGTGTTGAAATATAACTTGCCGTTTTGAGTTGTGCGGATGGCACGGTTTGAAAATTTGATGAAATAACGAGGGTAATTTCGTCAAACACCTATGTTTTTGGCTAATTATGATAAAAAAAAGTTTGAGTGGTTAACTTTGAAAAATACATAAGTTTTTTGGCTATTTTTGTCAATTTCCCTTATTCTTTAGATACAGCAAATGACCTAACGTGGGTATAGATTTCAAGTTCGTTAATTATATAAGGATTTAATCAGTGGCAGAGGAGGTTCTAAGTATTGCATTTAAAAAAAAATAGACTAAGGAGAGAAAAAAAATAAGTGGGGTTAATTTTATTTGGTGTAAATGGTTGTTTAGTCCTTATATCTTAAGTTAAATGGCCTTAATCCCTATAATTTTAAAAAAAATGACTCAAGGCACTTTTGCTATTAATTATTTTACACTCATATGTCTATTTTTTTTTTCCTTTTATAATGTCATCCTTGCAATAATATTCTTGGGGATATTCATGAAAAGAAAAAAAATATTAATTTATCAAATATACCTTAAAAGTAACATAAAAATTGGTGTGATTTTTTTATTATTTTTCTTTTAGGATTAATTTTTTAAATTAATTTGTTTATAAATAATTAATTAGTAAGATTGTTGTAAGGATATTAAACATTACTTAAAGTTGATTGGTATTAATTTATTTATAAATAATAATTAGCAAGATTATTGCAATGGCATGCAAAATACTATTTCTTTTATGTTGATATTTATTTGTTAATTTGCTAGTAAATAATTAACTATTTCAATAGGTAAATTAATTAATATCAATAAGAGTGTAATGTATTTAAGAGTAGAAGTATTTTGAAGTATTTTTTAAAATATAGGGACTAAATAGATACTTAAACCAAAATGACTAAATGAATATTTAATTACCATATAGAATGGGCTTTTAAGAGGATTTTGGAAGAGTGCTAATAGTCTCACTCTTGATTGAATATTGCGCTTGCAAAGTTGCATATTGAGTTGGCCAAATGCTAAATTGATATTAATTTTTAAAAGTATAATGAATTAAAAAGAAAAATATATTAAATAAAAACAAAAAAACTCAAAGCTCCAAATTTTCTGACATCTTAAAAATAAAACAAAATAAGATGTCAAAAACTTGTTGCAATAAAGACAATTTGATTCTCAAGTTATAATTAGATTTTTTTTGGTAAATTTTTCAATAGAATTTGGATAAAAGGGAAAATGAAAGTGTATTGGTTGCCTTAGTCAATTTAAACGGACAAGCAAAGCTTCTTTTTTTCATTTTTTTTTATTTTGAATTGTTAAAATTTACTGTTTTATATGTGTGGGTGTGTGTATATACACCTAGACAGTTTATTGAGAGGGGGCTATTTTTAATAACAATGTCAGAATTTAACAATAAGATAATAAAATTAATTTAATAACAAATTATTATTATTATTATTATTATTATTATTATTATTATTATTATTATTATTATTATTATTATTATTTATTGGGTCCATCTCATTTGGGACCTAAAAGCTCAATGTCCAAAAGGGCTTGCTTGATATGCAATTAACATTAAGCTTTGAAATTAGATGAAAATTGCAATGAAATTTGCCTATATAAAGAACATAGGCTACGTTTAGCTGCTCGGACAAAGGCAGGATAAGACTAAATTTTAGGACTAAAAATATTAGTCATGTCCAAAGGCATATTTGGCTGTATAGATTAAAAAATAAGCTCAAGTTTTTATCTAATAATCTTGAGATTATTAATCCCTTTTTTTAGGTGGGTTTATGTTGGATAAGAAATTTAGTGAAACTAAAATCCTCTCCTCTTTCATCAAGCTGAAAGCCAAACCCCATTATATAGTGTAAGTATTGTTTATGTAGGTAGTTACATATTGAGATGTGGAATATTATTGAATAAATTGTTTTTTTAATTGATTTCATTTATAGAAAGCAAATTTTGTTCAAAAATTATTGTCAAAATTTAAGAATAGTTTATTTCACTTAATTTTCATACTAATTATTTTTTTTTTTATTATTCAGTCTTGTAAAATGCCAAACATAGGACAACCTATTAAAATACTATCCAACATTGCACCAAATAAAAGACAACACTATATTTAATCCAATGTAATCCAATATAATATAATCCAATCCAATCCTATCCTAAAAGTTAATCCAATCAAATCTTGTCATCCAAACGTAGCCATAAAGTGAAGGTAGCATTAGGTTTTTCAATCGCAAAAGGACGAGAGAGAAAGAGAAAAAGGTTGTGAGAATTTTTAGGAATTTCAATCTTTGATTCGACGTTCGGAAGGCTAATTAATCTTCGATTTCTCCCAAATTTTGAGGGTAAGTTCCTCGCATCACCCTTTACAATCCTAATAGTCTTGATTTTTATTTTATCATCTCCTTGGCTATTATTTGAGATACTCACTTGTTAGAGAGACAGATATTAGGTTGTTACTGTAAGTTAAGAATATTGAGATTCTTGATGTGGTTAGCCTATAATATTATCTAGATAAGAATTTGTGCTGTAATCTCATTAATATAGTGAAAGATTTTATCAGACTACGGTCCGATGGTTTTTCCCGTTTTGGGTTTTTCACGTAAAAATCTGTGTTTCTTGTGGTTGGTTTATTGCTTTGAATTTTATTGGTTTATTTTTCTACCTATTTACTTGTAGTATACATCCTATTTTAATCACATAAAGAGATAAAGAGTTTGTTTCTGCTTAATTTGTAATTGCTTGTGCGAATTACTTTCCCAACAGAGTGGTATCAGAGCCAGATTATGTTTTTCTGTTACTTGTGTGGTTAAGATGGAAGTGTCTTCGGCATGAATGATTAAATTAAAATCATGGAATTATGGTCTTTGGAAGTTTAAAATGGAGGATCTATTGTCTATGAAAAACTTACATGAGCCTATTGAAGGCGAAGAAGCTATATCTGCTGATTTAGATGATAAAAAATGAGCTTAATTAAAGCAAAAAGTGGTGGGTAATATTAGGTCATTGATTGATCAAAGTGTGTACCACCATACCGCAAAGGAATCTAAGGCTAATATTCTTTAAAGAAAATTAGAGACAATTTATGAGCAACCTATAACACAAAATAAAGCCAATTTAATGAGAAGACTTGTTAACTTGAAATATAAGAAGAAACATAGTATAACTGAACACACTAGTGAGTTCTAAGGCTTGGTTGATCAGTTGATTATTATGAAAGTTATTTTAGATTATGAGTTATAAGCATTGTTGTTGCTTAGTTTTTTGCCTGATAGTTGGAAAACATTAGTGGTGTCGGTGAATAATTCAACACCGAACGAAAAATTAACCTTGAATATGGTTGCAGATAGGCTGTTAAATGAAGAATCTAGAAAAAAAAGAGTGTTGAAGCAGTTTCCTCTGAGTCATATGCACTTGTTTAAAAAAAAACAAAAAAGGCGGGGAAGAAGCCAAAGCATAAATTCCTGCCAGCAGAACAATGATAACGTAAGATGAAGATCTAAGTCCCAGAGGAGAAACATGAAGTGCTTTCATTGTCAGAAAATGGGTCACGTTAAAAGAAAGTATAGATTGTGGAAAAAAGAACAAGCGAAAGAAAAGGGTGATGCTCAGAAAAATGACAAAGAGAACATTACAGCCATAATTGATGGTGATATGGGTATTATTTATAATGAGAGCTTTGTAAATCTCATTTACTATACCAGTGATTGAGTGATTGATTCGAGTGCTTCGTTTCATGTTATTGTGCCTCGTGATTACTTCACATCCTATGTTAATGGTGATTATGACCATGTTCGGAAGAAAAATAAGGGGGCATCCAAGATTGTGGGCATAAGAGATATTTGTTTGGAAATCAGCATTGGGTGTAAGTTATTGTTTAAAGACGTCAGATATGTACTAAAAATTTGCCTTAATTTGATCTCCAAAGGTAAGCTTGATGATGATGATTATACTAACCAATTTGATGAAGGGAAATGGAAGCTCACCAAAGGCCCCCTAGTGTTAGCCAAAGAGAGAAAAGTAAACACTCTCTATATGATAGAAGCCAAGATGAAGAAAGAAGATGTGAATGTAGCTGTAAAAGATTCTGACATTGAGATATGACATAAAAGGCTTGGTCACATTGGTGAGAAAGGTTGGAAACTCTTGCTAGAAAAGGATTTCTATCCAGCTTCACATGTATGTCCCTCAAGATTTGTGTTTATTATTTAGCTGGTAAGGCACATAAAGTAGCTTTTAAAAGCTTTTCTCCATCTAGAAAGTTGTAAATACTTGATTTGATTCACACTGATGTTTGTATGATGCAAAGTAGATAAATAGGAGGTGCATTTTATTTTATGACTTTTATTAATGATTGTTCTAGAAAAGTACGGGCTTTTGCTTTGAAATCTAAAGACTAGGTGCTTGATACATTTAAGTTCTACCATGTTTATGTTGAGAGAGAGGCATGAAGAAAATTAAAGTGTGTTAAGGTCGATAATGATGGTGAGAACAAATGGCTGTTTGAGCAATATTGCAGATCCTATGGAATCAAACTTGAGAAGACTATACTAAAATCTCCACAGAAGAATGATATTGCAGAAAAGATGAACAGAACAATTGAAAAGAGGGTTAGGTGTATGCTTTTTGATGTCAAGCTTCTTAAATCTTTCTAGGTAGAGGCTACGTGCACTGCAATTGACTTGATTAACCTTTTTCCTTCAACTCCAGTAGATGGCGATGTACCTGAGAGAGTTTGAACTGTAAAAGATGTTTCTTATAAACACTTAAAAGTGTTTGGTTGTAAAGCATATGTTCATATTCCTAAAAATGAAATATCGAAGCTTAATGATAAAGCAAAGGAATGCATTTTCTTAAGCTATGGACATGAAGAATTTGAGTACAAATTATGAGATCCAATGGCAAGAAAACTAATCACAAGTAGAGATATTGTGTTTCTTGAAGATCATTTAATTGGTGATGTAGAGAAAAGTGATGAATCTCAATCATCTTCAGAGATTCCTATTATTCCAACTTTAGTTTCTCCATTTGTAGTTCATGATCATCATGGGATAACTGAAGAGGAAAATAATGGTGGTCCAATATAACCAGTTGAGCAAGCACCTTCAGAACTACCAGCACTATTAGTTGAGCAAGAATTGAGAAGATCTACTAGAGAGTGGCGACCTTCCACTAGATATCATCTACATGAATATATGATGCTTACAGATGGAGGGGAGCCAGAATGTTTTAAAGAAGTAATGTCTTACCAATATAAAAATGAGTGGGTTAAATCCATATAAGAGAAGATAAAATCTTTGAATGAGAATCACACATATGACTTAGTGAAGCTGCCTAAGGGAAAAAGAACATTGAAGAATAAATGAGTTTACAGGTTAAAGATAGAAAATAACTCATAACAACGATATAAGGTTAGATTGGTTGTGCAAAGTTTTGGTCAAAAGAAAGGTGCTGATTTTAAAGATATATTTTCTTCAGCGGTGGAGATGTCTTCTATTCAAATTGTTCTGGGATTAACAACTAGTTTGAATTTGGAGATTGAATAGGTCGATATGAAGACAACATTTCTGCACGATGACTTAGAGGAGAAAATATACATATAGCAGCTTAAAGGATTCAGTGTCAAAGGCAAAGAGAAACTTGTGTGCAAGTTGAAGAAAAGTTTGCATGGGTTGAAACAAGCACCAAGACTGTAGTACAAGAAGTTTGATTCTTTCATGGAGAATCATGGTTTCAGCAAGATTATGTGTGATCATTGTGTTTTCGTAAAAAAGTTTGGTTTTATTATTCTTCTACTTTATGTGTATAACATGTTAATTGTGGACCAGAATGCCGGTAAGATTGACAATCTGAAGAGAGAGCTTAGCAAGTCTTTTGTAATAAAGGACTTGGGACCGGCGAAACAGATTCTTGGCATGAAGATTTCCTATGATAGAAAAGCTGGGAAGTTATGGTTATCTTAAGAAGCATATGTTGAAAAGGTTCTTGAAAGATTTAACATGAGCTAGCTTAGTTCTGAGCATTGTCCTACAAGTGAGAAAGAGAAGAAAGAGATGAAATGAGTTTCTTATGCTTCAGCAGTTGGTAGTTTGATGTACGCCATAGTTTGTACAAGATGAGATATTGCTTATACAGTTGGGGTAGTAAGCCAGTTTCTCTCCAATCTGAGCAAAGAACATTGGACAGTAGTGAAGTGGATTCTCAAATATCTCAGAGGCACTTCCAAGGCGTGTTTATGTTTTGGTAGTGACAAACTTTTGTTACAAGTATAGACAGATGCATATATGACAAGAGATGTTGATTCTAGAAAATCCTTATCAGGATATTTGCTCACTTTTGTAGAGGGAGCAATCTCGTGGCAGTTTAGACTTCAACAGTGTGTTGCGCTGCCACAGAAATAGAGTATATTGCAATTACTAAAAGTTGCAAAAAAACCTTATGGATAAAGAATTTCCTACAAGAGTTGGGTGTGAAGCAAGACAACTTTATTGTGTTTTGTGATAGTCAGAGTGTCATTCACTTGGCAAAGAATTCGACATACCATTCAAAATCCAAGCATATTGATGTAAGATATCATTAGATATGAAACGTGTTTGAGAAGAAATAATTGTAAATTGAGAAGATTCATACAACGAAAAATATATCATATATGATGACAAAGTCATTACCTAAGTAGAAGTTGACAAGTTGTATATAGAGAGCGGACTTAGCGGTGCCCCTCATATGATTTAAAGGGGGAGATTTGTTGATTCCATCTCATTTGGGGCCCAAAAGCCCAATGTCCAAAAGGACTTCCTTGAAGTGCAATTAACATTAAGCTTTGGACTTGGATAAAAATTGTAATGAAATTTTTATATATAAAGAATATAAAGTGGAGGCGGTAGTGGGTTTTTTAATCCCAAAAGGAAGAGAGAGAAGAAAAGAAAGGCAGTGGGAATTTTTAGGAATTTCAATGTTTAATTCAACAATCGGAAGGTAAATTTAACTCCGATTTCTCCTAAATTTTGAAGGCAAGTTTCTGGCATCATCCTGTACAATCCTACTGGTCTTGATTTTTATTTTATTATATCATTGGCTATTATTTGAGATACCAATTTATTAAAGAGATAGATATTAGGCTGTTATTGTAAGCAAAAAAGATATTAGGCTATTATTGTAAGAAAAAAATATTGAGATTCTTTATATCGTTAGCCTTTAGCATTATCTAGATAAAAATTTTTGTTATAATCTCATTAATATAGTAGAAGATTTTATCGGATTACAATCCGGTGGTTTTTCCTGCTTTGGATTTTTCACGTAAAAATCTTTGTTTTTTGTAGTTGGTTTATTACTTTGAATTTTGTTGGTTTATTTTCCTACCTATTTACTTATGGTACACATTCTATTTTAATTACACAAAAAGGAAAAGACTTTGTTTTCGCTTAATTTGCAGTTGCCTATGTGAGTCTCTTTCCCAACATTATGATAGCCTCACCTTTAGGTTTTCAACAATTTTAATAGAAATAAAAATACAAGACTTGAAATTAATTTAGTATATTATCATACTCGTGATTCAAAAATTATTAATTAAATTATTGCTTTATATAACCTAACAAAAATAATCCTATGTAATGGTAATTATGAATAGAAAATTAAGAATTAAGAAGACCTGTTGGATTTTATTTGGAAGAGGATTTGTATTGGGAACTTAATGAAAGATGATTTTTATTTGTTAGTCTAACTTAATAGGAAGATGATTTGTTTTTGTTAGTCTTCAGCCCCAGAGACTTACAAACATGAAACATCGTTGGAACTTGTAGGCTTTTGGGATTCTAGATGTGGGATATTGAATTGGAAAAGAAGTTAATAAGTCAAATTATTTTTAGATTAAAATAGAAAAATTAATTTGATTCAATTCCAAGTGGCAATTTTTTAATTATTTAAAGAAATTAGGTTTTTGACTTTAATAGGGTAGAGTTTTTATGTGGACCTTTATCAAATAAATTACTAAGGGCTTTGATGAATATACTTAATATTAAAATTAATTACATATATTAAATAAGTAATTTAATTTAGAAGAAAATTTTAGTTGGGGGAGGAGGGGACTCTATCCCCTCATGGTCACTCTTTGGGTCTGCCAATGTGTATGTATATATAATCATTCTTAGGTTCAAATGCTCTTATTTTTAATGCAGACATGTTGTTAAGCCATGTAATTTAATGCAGTTAATTTTTAATACACTATAAAGTCGTGCGGTTTAATAATATTAAAAATTAACTCTATTAAATCACATGACTTAATAACATGTCCATATAAAAAAAAAAAAAGAGCATTCATATACATACATACACATATATATGTATGTATATGAATGTATGTATGTATGTATGTATGTATATGGATGTCCTTATTTTTTTGTAAACAGACATGTTATTAAGTCACGTGATTTAATAGAGTTAATTTTTAATATTATTAAATATTATATATATAAGTGTCTACCTAGCATAATTTGAAAACATGCACCAATTGTGGGCAACCTTTGTAATATGGCTAAGTTTGTCTAGCCCATCCGGTAGTGATTCCTTTAGTCTATTTTTATCTTACACTTTTCAAATTAATTAACTTTTTTATCACTATATATAGTGTTTCCTTTAGTCTCTACTCACCCATGATTAAAGAAAGAGCAGAAAAGAAAAGAAAGAAATATAGGAAATGGCAAGAAAAGACCCTATCATGAGCTTCGAAAACTCTATCCACATATACATGTACATTGAGAGGTCATAACGTCAAATGTTGTAGGACCAGTTTAGCAAAGTCTTTTGTTTTTTAAAAATTTTTCTACTTTTGTTGAATTTGTCTACAATATAGATAGAGGTATATCTTTAATAGTTTTTCATAAAATTTCAATAAAATTATAAAAAATCCACACATAATGATAGAGCTAAAAATTGTTTGTACAAATTAATATATCATGAAGATATATATTGGTTTGAAAAAAATTAATAAAAGTAATTATATATCTCATGTGATGCTTTGATCCAATTAATAATCTTACGACACGTCAATTTTATTTACAAAGTTGGTGATTATCACCATTAAGAGTTTATTAAGTGATTTTCAAATAATTTTATTTGACTAACCATCCAAATTCAAATCTTAGATTGATTTAAATATCGTCCTCACTTTTCTTTTTATTTTTATTATTATTATTATTTTAGCATGAATCACCAACTAGAAGTAACGGTATAAGAAATTGGAAGGACAGAACAAGAGACCTATCTTAGTCTACTTTTCTGTTTAGCTTTTTGACCAGACTGTCGTTCAATATAGACCTGTGCTCATTACTCAGTATTGGTGGCGTGGCAATGCTCCATATTATCCGACGTTGGCACTTAGGCAGGGATGGCTTGTGACTACCAAGTAATACCTATTTCTCTTGGCATGCTTAGAAGAATTGTTGTGAAGCGCTGAATAAATAAATAATGCCCCAAGCTAGCGTTCTTTGTGAGTGCATTTGTGTTTGTACAACATTACTGTTATATATATACTAGCTTTTTCAAACTATATTGTTGCAATATACTAATCAACGGAAATATAATTAAATGATACCTTTAAAATTTTGTTGTAATTCAGTGATACGTACCTTATGGAACTTCTTGTATCTTATTGATAAATAGTAAGCATAAAATAGCTAGATAACCATTATTACCTATAGCACATTTTTATGAGGAGCGAGTTTTTTTTGGATTGGAGATGATCAATCATTCACAATGGATGGATTTTCAAAGAGTCCAATAATTGCATTGATATAGGCTGCTTTCCTGAAATTTCCACAAGACTTTTAATAAAGAGATGCCAGCTTTCAGGTGAAATATGTGTTTGTCATCGTCTAATATATTTATATGTTTTAAATTTTATCAATTTTTTTGAGATGACGAGCCTTAAAATTGTTCGATTTTTGGAACTTCGCCAAGTATTACCAAAGAGACAAGTTTATATAAAATTATTCATTGCATCAATTTTCTTTTTCCTTCACTGCCTGGACCCAATCCTATAATGACAATATGATAATTTTTTTTTAAATCCCAGATGGCCGACAAAGCTCAAGTATAATGACGATTTTCCTCTACCGACCACTTGTTTTAAAATTTTTATTAGCAATTTGTTTGAGCAAGTAGGTGCACTGGATGACCTAATTTGGTTTCACCTACTCTCTCACAGATTTTAAAAAGAACCTGAGACAGCTTTTGAAACGGAATATTTCCTAGTGAAAAATAAATATTCCGATTTCAATCATATAGAGAAACAATATAAAAATGCATCCGGACCCTGTTTCTTTTAAATGGCTTACATTCACTCCACTCTATTATTTACATTTGATGTAAGTTATAACCAGCCAATTTCATCCATTAGATTTCAGTCAACGCATGGGCAATAATTTATACAAAATGAGTAACAAGTGGATCATAAGTTGAATTGTACTACTTTTATGGGTTGTAGCAAGACCCAAAATTAAAATAATAAAATTTCACATTGACTCTTAAAACATATCGGCATCGGAGTACTATTTAAACTAGGCGGCTGTTAGGTTACATTTAATATAAATTATATTAACCGACAAGTAATTTCTTATGACTTTTTTATCGTTTGGCTAAAAATAATTCAGTCATACCAAAAAACTACTTATTGGTTGATGAAAGTTAACTATGAATTAGAAAGAAAAAGAGACAGGAAATATACGCAAGATTAATTGCTTGAGCTTTTCACAACTTTAGATGAACTTGTTCCTAGCTTGGAGATTTTCTCTGCTTCATCTTCCGTAGTCCCTTATCTTTCCCTATATATTTTCTCAACTTCATTTCCGTTCCTTTTCTTTGTTCTGCATAATTTGGCTACTTCATTCTGCTCATCAAGTCCTTTTGTTTCCTTAAATAAGAAGGGGAAAAAAAAAGCCATGTCTATCATTGGAGAGGCGATTCTAACAGTGACTGTTGAGATGCTGGTTGAAAAACTGGCTGCGGAGGTGATTCAGCTATTTGCACGCCACGAACAAATCGAAGCAGGTCTTAAGAAATGGGAGGAGCTATTCGTGACGATAAAGATGGTTCTGGATGATGCCGAGGAGAAGCAGATAACAAACCCCTTGGTGAAGATGTGGTTAGGGAAACTCCAAAACTTGGCTCACGATGCAGAAGACATGCTGGATGAGTTTGCACCAAATTCAGTTGTTGCTGCTTGAACAAGCTGATCGTCAACCCACCGGTACTACAAGTAAGTTCCGAATGCTCATTCCTGCCTGCTGCACCAAATTCAGTCCACGATCTGTCAAGTTCGATTCCATGATTGCGAACCAAATAGAGGAGATTACGGCCAGATTTGGAGAAATTGCAGCAGAGAAAGATCAACTGCGTTTGAAAGAAATTTCGGGAGGGATCAGGTACAGCAGAGTCCAGGAAAGGCCACTGTCAACCTCTTTGGTGGATGGTGACGAAGTTTACGGCAGAGAAAAAGATAAGGAGGCAATCGTTGGATTGTTGCTGAGGGATGATTTAAGTAGTGGCTGTGGATTCTCCGTTATTCCTATAAAAGGAATGGGTGGTCTGGGGAAGACTACTCTTGCTCAACTTGCTTTCAATGATGACAGAGTGGAAAAATATTTTACTTTCAAAGCCTGGGCCTATGTTTCGGAAGATTTTGATGCTGTTGGGGTAACAAAAGTGATACTACAAGCAGCTGTTGGAAGTGTTGATGTCAGTGATTTAAACTTGCTGCAAGTGCAACTGGAGAATCAACTGAAAAACAAGAAATTTTTACTTGTTTTGGATGATATGTGGAGTGAGAATTATGATGTCTGGACAAACTTATGCAAGCCATTTAAAGCTGGCTTACCAGGTAGCAAAATTATCGTTACAACTCGGAATGAAGGTGTTTCATCAATGGTGACCACTCCTGGTGCAGAGTACTCATTAGGAAACTTGTCGTGTGATGATTGTTTGCGTATATTTACTCAACACGCCTTGGAAAGAACAGATTTTATTGCTCATCAATACTTGAGGAAAATAGGTGAGAAGATAGTGGACAGGTGCAACGGTTCGCCTCTAGCAGCAAAGACTCTCGGGGGTCTTTTACGAGACAAATATGACCCTAAAGATTGGGAAGATGTGCTAAATAGCAAAATATGGGATTTTCCCGAAGATAAAAGTGGTATTTTGCATGCTCTAAGGGTTAGCTATTACCATCTTCCTTCATATGTCAAACGATGCTTTGCATATTGTTCGTTGCTTCCCAAGGGCTACATATTTGATGAGAGGCAAATGGTTTTACTATGGATGGCGGAGGGTTTGTTACAACATGAAACAGATGGGAAGCAAATGGAAGAATTAGGCCGCAAGTCTTTTCAACTGCTCCATTCAAGGTCATTTTTCCAACCGTCCAGGATAGATGCGTCAAAGTTTCTGATGCATGACCTTATTCGTGATCTTGCTTGTGGGGCTTCTGGAGAAATACGCTCTAGCATGGAGAGTACGTGGGATGACTTAAATTCATCAAGAATTGCTTATATGCAGCAGAGTATGAATCAGAAACATTTTCATTATGAATAGAAAACTTGAATTCGAAGATACAATGATCGGCTTATTTATACACAAAAATCATAGCTGGCCTAGAGGGTAAGAATGGAAATGTCAGAAGAAACAAAATTACAGCAATCATTAGCCAATCATTGTGAAGCTTCTAGAAACGCCATCCTTCCATGTTCACGTGCTTGCATTCTTCAGCATAACTGTTTTGCCAGCTCAGTAAATCCATCTGGTTTCTCACATCAGTGTGCTGCACACATGGACTGCTCAGGTGGCATGCCAACATGGCTTCAATGTTAGCTGTTGATTCTTCACAGCTGTCATCTTCAACACCCCCTCTCAAACACAAGGTCTTGTCAATGACTTTGAGTTTGTCTTTGAAGTGACTGAATCTATAGTAAGGCAATGGCTTGGTTAAAATGTCTGCAAGTTGATCTCTGCCTGCAACAAAATCTATCTCCAATTCTCCCATTGTAACTTTGTCTCTGATGAAATGAAGATCAATTTCAAAATGTTTGGTTTTAGAGTGATAAACAGGATTTGTAGCTATTGCAGCTGCACTGGTACTGTCACTTAGAATTACTGGAATTCTTTCAACTTCAACTTTTAATTCACTTAGCAATGAATTAATCCAGGTGATTTCAGTAGTGCATAAAGCCATAGCTCGATATTCGGATTCAGCAGTAGACCTTGCAACCATGCCCTGTTTTCTTGAACTCCAGGCAATTAAGTTGTCTCCCAAAAAGACACAATAACCACTAATTGACCTCCTATCATCTGGATCACTTGCCCAATCAGCATCAGTATAAGCCACAAGGTCAAAACACTTTGATTTCTTGAATTTTAAACACATATTCATAATGTTCTTCAAGTATCTCAATACTCTCTTGCATGCAGTCCAATGCACTTGCCTGGGATCTGACATGAACTGGCTGAGTTTGTTAACTGAGTAGGCAAGCTCAGGTCTTGTGAGAACAGCATATTGTAGGCTCCCTATAATACTTCTGTAAATTGTAGGGTTATGGAACTTTTCTCCTTCATCTCTTCTTAGCTTCTCAGTAGTGCTGAAAGGAACTTCAATTCCCTTACAATCACTCATCTGAGTCTTTGTAAGCAAATCCTGCACATACTTGGCTTGAAACAGCATAATGGTGTCTTGGTTTCTAATAACTTGAATTCCAAGAAAGAAGCTTAGATCACCAAGATCTTTTAAAGCAAAAGTTCTGTTCAGATTCACAATCAGCTCCTCTATTCCCTTATTACTGCTGCCAGTTATGATTATATCATCAACATAGACCAGCAGTATAATTATCTCAGACTTTTCTCTCCTGAAAAATAGTGAGGTGTCACACTTAGAGTTTTGAAATCCCCAAAAGTTCAAAGCACCTTTCAGCTTTTCAAACCAAGCCCGAGGGGCTTGCCTCAGCCCATACAGAGCCTTTTCCAGTTTGCATATGTGATTTGGTTTAGTTTTGCTCACAAAACCTTCAGGCTGAGGCATATACACAGTGTCTGTCAAGTCACCATTCAAAAAGGCATTGTTTATGTCTACTTGTCTCAACTTCCAATCATAATTCACTGCCAAAGTTAGAATAACTCTGATAGTTGCAACTTTGACCACAGGGCTGAAAGTTTCCTTAAAGTCTAGACCTGGTATTTGCAGAAAACCCTTTGCAACCAATCTGGCTTTATACTTGTTGATGGTGCCATCTGGATTTTCCTTCACTCTATATATCCACTTATTCTCAATCAACTTGTGATTTTGATCATTTGGCACTAGAGTCCATGTTTTATTTTCCATCAAAGCATTGTATTCATCCTCCATTGCTCTTTTCCAGTTGGGCTCTTTCAAGGCTTCAATGGTGTTTTGAGGCAGGGGGATTTGGTTCTGTGTGGAGATTTGATACAGTTTTGGTTTGAATATTCCTACTTTAGACCTTGTGATCATGGGATGTAAGGATAAAGTCTTTTGAGTGGTAGGATTTTCAGTGTTATGCTCTGTTGTTTGAGGTGAAGAAGGGTAATTTTCTGAGGCAGTAGGTTGATTTTGAAGAGGTGAGTGAGGTGATGATGGGGGATCAATGGACATTGTGTCAATGTTCAAGTTCTGTTCTGGTTCATTTTGGTCAAGGCATTGGGAATGATTGATGTTTTCATGTGTGTCTTCAGAGTGACTGTGAGCTGCTGTTGAATGTATGAATTTCTAAGGTCTATCAAAGGAAAATGACACAATCTGAAATCGTTCAAAAAGATTAGAGAAATTATTCTGACTTATTGACTCTTGTCCACTGAACTTTGGATCATTTGAGAAAGGAAAAGAGTTTTCATTTATCTTGACACTAGCTGAAATGTAAATTCTACCTGAGTGATGCATGCAGACATATCCTTTATGTTTTACACTGACTCCTAATAGAACACATTTAGAGGTATGAAAGTCAAATTTATGCCTATTGGATGGTCTGAGAAATGGAAAACATTCACTTCCAAATACTTTGATCAGTGAATAGTCAGGTTTAGAAGAGTAAAGTAGCTCAAAGGGAGTTCTATTTTCAAGGGTAGGTGAGGTTAATCTATTAATGACAAAGGTGGCATAACTAAAAGCTTCCTGCCAAAATTTCAATGGCATTCTAGCTTGAGCCAGCAGTGTGAGTCCTGTTTCAACTAAATGCATGTGCTTTCTTTCCACTTTCCCATTCTGTTCATGTAGATAGGGACAAGACTGTCTCAGCACTATTCCTTCTTTTTCAAGAAAAGGTTTGAAGGTTTTGAACTCACCTCCCATATCAGTTTGCAGTGCTTTAATTTTCAAGTTCAGTTGATTTTCTATCTGTTTTTTGAAGGTGATAAAAGTATCAAGAGCTTGGGATTTGGTTGTCAGTGGAAATAGCCAAGTGTATCTAGTTTTGTCATCCACAAAGGATATATAGTATCTGTGTCCATTGGTTGAGGGTATTGGTGCCGGTCCCCATAGGTCTGTGTGTATCAATTCTAAAGCTTTATTGGTTTTTGTCTCAGTGCTTTTGAAATTTTGTTTTGATTGTTTTCCATATTGGCATGCACTGCAGAATGAGGGAACACAATTTGTATTAGCTTTAAACTGGTTACAAGACAGCAGAGTGTTTTTCAGAGCAAATACATTTGGGTGACCTAACCTTCGATGCCAAAGATCAATCTCTTTTATAACTCCTAAACTACTGCTGCTTGACTCAGAATTGACTGACTCATTACAACTATAATTAAAAGACAACATAGACACTGGACTACTAAGGTTTATTGACTCAGGTTTTGCAGAAACTAATGCAGCATATGAGGTGTTGTTGTTTCTTAGGTGAGCAGGTAAGCACAGCAGCTCATACAGTCCATCTTTAGCCACTCCTTTCACCAGAACTTTCCCTTGTCTCTTGTCCTTAATGAAACATACAGATTTTTCAAACACAACATCAATATCATTATCACGTAATAATTTTGAAATGCTGATAAGATTTTTTGTAATTTTGGGCACACACAAAATATCTTTCAGGGTAATGTGTTTATTAGGATTGCAAGTAGGTAAAGCAGAATATCCAATATGAGAGATTGAGAGTTTCTCACCATTGCCAACTGTCAACTTATCATTACCTCGATACTCAGAACTAATGTTCATGTTTCCAAGAGCATTTGTTACATGATTGGTGGCACCACTGTCAAGGTACCAAGCTCCATTGTTCTGGTTATCAGTTGCAGCAACATAAGCTCCTCTTCCTTCTCTTCTTTTGTTGGGCTGTGGCACATAATTTTTCTTGAATCTGTGCCAGCATTCAGCAGCTGTGTGACCCAGTTTCCAGCAAATTTGACATGGTCCTTTGGAATTTGGACTATCATCATCTACTGCAATTTTTCCTTGAGAATTTTGATTTCCTTGATTGTTTCCAGATCCACCACCAGGATTTTTAAAAACAACACCTGATTGCTGTTGATTTACAGCTCTGTCATTGTTACCCCAGTTTCTTCTCCCATTCCTCATTTGTGTATAATTAGCCTCAATAGCCCCTGAGCTCAAGTTTTGTTCTGTTCTATTTTCTTGGCTAAGTAACATTCCATAGACTTCTGAGAGTGAAGGACTTTCTGGCATAGAATTAATATTTGTGACTACTGAGTCATATTCAGATCCTAACCCAGCTAGCACACACATAATAAAGTCATCATCATTCATGTTATTTCCTGCTGCTCTAAGTGAGTTTAATAGAGATTTCATCTTAGAGTAGTATTCATGAATGGAGAGTGAGCCTTTTTTAGTGGTTTGGATTTGGGTTCTAAGATGTAATACTCTAGCTCTAGTTCTTGCACCAAATTGGTTGGAAAGAGTTGTCCAAACTTCAAAGGAAGTGGAACAATCTACCACAGTGCCCAAGACACCTTCACTGAGTGATGAGAGTAGCCAACTTAGTAGAATATGATCTTGTTTCTTCCAAATTTGGTATTCGGGGTTAGGTGTGGTTATAGTGGTTCTGTTTGGTTCTGGAGTTATGAACACTTTTGGAGGACAGATGTGGCTACCGTCAATGAATCCTTCAAGCTCATTAGCTCTAATGCTTGAGATTACTTGTGACCTCCAGAGTATAAAGTTGTTTTGTGTTAGCTTGATAGGAGTTGTGAAGACATAGGTATTGCTTGTGATGTGCTGGGTAGGTGATTGATTCATGGTGGCTCTGTTTCTGATATTGGAACCCAGATTTTGTTCAATATTCTGGAACGAATTTTGATTTTCATTTTGATCTTGATTCAAGTTGTCAACTTGATCACTTGGATTCATTTGTGCATTGCTGCTGCTTGCCATAGCTCAAAATTGGCTCTGATACCAACTTAAATTCATCAAGAATTGCTTATATGCAGCAGAGTATGAATCAGAAACATTTTCATTATGAATAGAAAACTTGAATTCGAAGATACAATGATCGGCTTATTTATACACAAGAATCATAGCTGGCCTAGAGGGTAAGAATGGAAATGTCAGAAGAAACAAAATTACAGCAATCATTAGCCAATCATTGTGAAGCTTCTAGAAACGCCATCCTTCCATGTTCACGTGCTTGCATTCTTCAGCATAACTGTTTTGCCAGCTCAGTAAATCCATCTGGTTTCTCACATCAGTGTGCTGCACACATGGACTGCTCAGGTGGCATGCCAACATGGCTTCAATGTTAGCTGTTGATTCTTCACAGCTGTCATCTTCAAC
The DNA here is from genome assembly GCA_030449905.1 of Luvunga scandens. Taxonomy (NCBI): domain Eukaryota; kingdom Viridiplantae; phylum Streptophyta; class Magnoliopsida; order Sapindales; family Rutaceae; genus Luvunga; species Luvunga scandens. The sequence continues at coordinate 564,465 of JASUUG010001064.1, read as the reverse complement.
AGGATGGAAACAATGAACTTAGATTTTCCAGAAATCTTCGTCATTTATCTTATCTCAGTAGCAGATTTGACGGAATTAAAAGGTTTGAGGGGCTTCATGAAGTTGAACATTTGCGAACTTCTTAGCACTGCCACTGAGCACAAGAAAGGCGCTGTACGTGACTAATAACCTTGTTTTTCATGTCATACCAAGACTGCGGCGGCTGAGGGTCGTATCTTTGTGTGGCTATTGGATCTTTCAGCTTCCGAATAACATTGGAGAGTTGAAGCATTTACGGTATCTTGACTTTTCCTACTCTGCAATTGAAGTTTTGCCTCAATCGGTCAGTACTCTTTATAATTTACAGACACTCATTGTAGAGCAATGTTACCGTCTAAAAAAGTTGTTTGCGGACATCGGGAACCTTGTCAACTTGCGTCATCTCAAAAATTCTCGTTCAAATTTATTGGAAGAGATGCCCTTGAGAATTGGTAAATTGACGAGTCTCCGAACACTGGCCAAATTTGTTGTGGGTAAAGGCAATTGCTCTGGTTTAAGAGAGTTGAGATCCTTGACGACTCTACAAGAGAAACTGACTATCTCAAGCTTGGAGAATGTGAATGACGCTGAAGATGCGAAGGAAGCTAAATTAAATAGCAAGGAGAAACTTGAAGTGCTGTCGCTGAAATGGGTGACAGTACTACTAGTAGCGATTCAAAGGAGGTAGCAGAAATCCAAACTCGTGTTCTTGAGATGCTAAAACCTCATTATGGACTGAAAGAGCTGAAAGTTCAGGGTTATGGTGGTACGAAATTTCCAGCTTGGTTAGGACAGTCCTCATTTGAAAATTTAGTCGAACTATGGCTTATAAATTGTAACCAGTGTACCTCTTTGCCATCAGTTGGGCACTTGCCCTCGCTTAAGAATCTTGTTATCAAAGGCACTACCAAAGTAAAGAGTGTTGGTCTGGAGTTCTGTGGAAAGTATTGCTCAGAGCCTTTTCCATCACTAGAGACACTTTGTTTCGAGGATATGCAAGATTGGGAGGAATGGATTTCTCATGCAGGTACTCCTGGTGGTGACCAAGAAGCTGCTCAAGGGTTTCCTCGGTTGCGAGAGCTTTCTATTATAAGTTGTTCTAATCTGAAAGGTAGATTGCCCCAACGTTTTTCTTCACTTGAAAGGATTGTCATTAGGAGTTTTGAGCAATTGTTGGTGTCATATACGGCGCTCCCCCCACTCTGCGAACTAGAAATTGATAGATTTATTGAGGTGGCTTGGATAAGTCATCCTGTTGAAGCAGATGTTTCTGATTCTTCAAATTTAGGGCTGGAGGAGTCAAGTGCAGAAGTTCTGCCCTGGGAAATTAGTATCCCTGACAAAAAATCACTACCAGAAGGCCTGCACAAACTTAACCATATTACAAGAATTTCGATGGTTGGTTCTTATTTGGTTTCTTTTGCTGAAGGAGGGTTGCCCACAAATCTGATCTGGCTCAGCCTTCACGATTGCCCATATCTAACGGCCCTGCCCAACGGCATGTACAATCTCTCTTCTCTTCAACATTTAGAAATACGAGATTGTCCGCGCATAGCATCCATTCCAGAGGAAGTTGGTTTCCCCCCGAATGTCACAGAACTAGAGATTGAAGGCCCAAACATCTGTAAATTATTCTTCGATTGGGGGTTCCACAACCTCACCTCTGTTCTAGATCTCTTCATTCAAGGCGGATTGGAAGACGAGGTGTCCTTCCAAAAGCTTCCTAATTCTCTAGTCAAACTGGACATCAGAGAATTTCCTAGACTGGAATCCCTGTCCTTTGTTCACAACCTCACTTCATTGGAAAGACTTCACCTCTGCAGCTGTCCAATTCTCAGTTCCTTTCCGAAGAATGGCCTGCCTCGCTCACTTGTTTATCTAGATATCTATTTATGTCCTTATTTAGAGGAAAGGTGCGAAAGGGGTGGAGTATATTGGCAACTGGTAGCCGACATACCTTATGTCAGGCTAAATCACAGTCTTGTCTTTGATCCCCGTAAATTTTCTTGAACTGTGTTTTTTTTCCATAATCACGAGGTATGTCAGTTTCAGAACCACATATGAATTCCTTTACGTTCTTGTTTAAATCTTTATCTAATCTTGTCAATTTGCTCTTTTTTTTTTAATAATGGTCTAAACAATTTTGTCATGTGCTCCCCCCCACCCCCTCTATTGCAGTTGATCGTACGCACATATCATCTTCTGGTTCTTTGTGATTATAATGTCGGATCAACCTCAAAATCGAGCAGAGAGTTTAACAACCAAATGAAGAAAAATTCATCAAAAAATTGAAGGCTCTGATATTTGCTCTTTGCTTATGTGTGCACTCAGTTTAAGTGTGAAATTAGACTTGTAATATTTCCCAACATTTGTGGTTTATGTGTGAAACTAGACTTGTAATATTTCCCAACGTTTGTAGTCAAGTGCTCTGTCTGAGATAATGCTTCAGATTTAATCAATCCAAGAATAAAAAAAAAATACTAGGATTGATTAATTTGTATAATATCCATGATAATTCTCAATCTTAAATTACCAAATAAGTGTATATTACGACCTCTCAATTTTCTTTTTTTAATTTTTGAGTGGTTATAATTGAATAAGAAAAAAATGTAGAATTATCTAGCAAAATTTTATTGTATATTTCAAAGTTTCTCTCATAATAAATTAGTTTAGGCTCTCACAAAACTTAATTATTGTCCACGCAGTCAAATAATTTTACGAGTCTTGGATGACCCATTGACTAGCATGGAAAGATATATTGAATAGCTATTTATTAGATTAAGTTGATCATGAGTGGATCTCTTTAATGGGATTAAAAACTTGATACAGCAACTAAACAATTAATAATCGAACGTAGTTTGTCCTTCTAATTAAGAATAGAAATTAAAAAAAAAATCTAACAAAGAATTGAAACTTCTACTTTTAATTTGAAGTCTTAGACTGAGACAGAGAGGAGAGGTTTGTTAATTATAAGAAAGTTTTTACATTTTTACTTTTTTTTTTAGTTTTCTGATGAATGAGGAATTAAGATCTTCTCCATCCTTTTTTTTTTTTTGGCTTATAACAAAATCACTAATACAGTTTATCAATTTAACAACAGTTGCACGGCAGATAAGGTAAGACCAGACAACGGGGCCTTCCTATAACATAACATAAAACAGGAAACAGAGGTCATTTGAGCGGAGAAACCTCCATAGCGCTGCTGTCATGTTCGCTCAAGCTTCCTTTGCTTCTGAATTTCCTCCCACAGACCATTTATTCGGTTCGATGCAACTAATTGTTCTTACTTCTACAAAGCCCGGAAGCACTCTAGTTCTGTTCCGGCTGACTCCATCTGCTTGACAATTGACTGAATTCGAGCCCAAGGTTTTCAACACGTTTCTCATAACCGTGTGTGCAAACTTTGACTGTTTTTTTTTTCAAGTTGTAAAGCCTTCTCTTCATCCTCATCCATTTTCTTTTTCACAATCTTAAATTCCTTCTTTAAGGCTGCAAAATTTTCCATGTTTCCATCAGCAACGCTTGAGAGACCATTATAAGCATTACGGGCAGGGAAGTACATGGGATCGTTCAGACAAGTATCGTGTGCTTCTTCCTCGGCCTTCTCCCTACCCAGCCTACCAGACATGTCTTCTTCAATCTTCTCCTCTGGCTCTTCATTTTCTTCTGGATGTGGTTGCATAACAATCTAGTATTCATTCGTGGGCAGTGGAAGACTGGTTATTGAACACCCATATTTTGTGTTATTAGTATTATTTTATTTTATATGTATTTTATAGAACATAGCATTTTAGGTTAAGAATGACTGTTTTAAATTTTAAAATCACTAAATTATTTTTTTTCAATTTATTAAATACCTTTTTAAATAAGGAAATAAATCTCTAATGGGTAAGAATATTAAAAGGCTTGGCTTATAAAAACCTCTCTTACATTATTTTTATTTTTCAAAAACCCTAGAGGCTAATAAAGAAGAGAATCAGCAGCAAACACAATAGTAAACTCACATTTTTTTAATAAGAGGAGGGGAAGATTTTGATTGTATTTCTATTTTCTATTTAAGTAGTTCTTGAGTTTTGATTTTGTCTTGAAGGTAGGAAAGAATTTATAAACCTTTGAACTTCTAATTTTATTTGTGATTCTATGAGACTGATTGAATGATTTTACATATGTCATATTAATAAAATTGTGAAAAGCATGATCATGTATTGATTTATGTGTTATTGAGTGGAAGTAATGTTATTATGTTATCCTAAAAATTATGAACAGTATAGATCGAACATCATACGACTGCTGTTTTCATTGAGTTTCATGCATAAAACTTTATAGATTATTAAAATAAACATCTTTATCTTTCTATTCATATGTTTATTATTCGAAAACTCATTGTATATTAATTGTTTTAATTTTTCAAATTTGGAATACTGGTGCTGGAAATTTTCGATTTTCAGCAGCAATTTTTACTTCTATAATTTATTTCATAATCCAAATGACTTCTGAAAATTATGGGATTTTTTATTACAATGCATATATATGTCTAGTTTTTTTTTTTTAATTTCATAATTTTTTTCTTTATATAAAATTAATTGAAAATCATAGAGTTGGGCTGCCGCAATCCTGGAAACTGTTTTTCAGAATTGCAAGGGCTGATATTAAAGCAAGTTTGGGTTACTTTTTCATCACTAAATGCCTTACAAAGTTTTAATTCTGATTCTTTGTTGTCTCCTCTAATCATCAAAGTTGGAATCACTATCTTTGAACATGTATAATTAAAGTTATGAATTTTCGAATCAGTAGTTCTCTATTTATATTGTCATTGGACAGTTTTGATGTTTTTGTAAAAAATCAATTTTCGGAGATGATTATGAACTCCAATTAATGTTGTTAAATTTGATGTTGAATGCCAACCTATTCACAGTAGCTTTTTGTGATATTTATGATTTTCTAACATATTTATAACTTGTTAGAAATCAGCTTCAATGTCTAGTATAGTTTAGTGAATTTAATGTGCTTAAGTAAGAGTGCATGGTTTAAGGATTTTTGGGCTTTCTTATCTTGGTCAGAATTGAATAAGATATTGATAAGAATGTTGTCTTGATATTTATAGGTTAAGAGTGAGCTCGTGTAATTGGGGTTATTGTTGATTACTTTGGCTTGAGATAAGTGAATTTATACATAATGTTTATTATAAGTATATATGTAAATATTTATGAATAGAATAATGTTATTCAAATGGATTGGCAAGTTATGGTTTTGAAGTCATTTTAAAACATATTCTTAAATTTGTTTTAAAAATAACTTTAAAATATTTGTTTTTCTATAAAATATTTTCTTTAAAAATATATATAAAGCTTTGTCAATTCAATATCTTATAAGCGTTTTATCAAAATATTACTGAATGGTTGATATTGAAAAACTAAAAACTATTTTTAAGGTTTTGGCTTATTATCTGTAGTTACCGTTACTGATATTATTGAATAGTTAACTGTATTATGCGCACTTATTGATAATTATTGCAAGGTAAAAAATCCTGATTAAACTATTGGCCAGATCACTGGGATTACAAGTGACATATTGAACTATTAACCAGGTCACCAAGAATACAGGTAACATTATGTGGCATGAGCAAATTGAACGAAAGAAAAGTTTTGTTGATGAAAGATTTCTTAAACAATTATTTATTAAAAATGATTATTACGTTGTGACTTAAGTGAATATGAGTTTTACCGCATAGATATAGTTATAAAATGATCACGGTTTCCTAACTTATGGTACATCATAATAATAATTAAATATTTTTTCGTTATTAGTAACTTTTTGCATGAGTTTGTTTACCGAATTGACTGCTTACTCCTCGTCACCCAGTTCGTAGTTCTCAATATCCTTGGCGCAGGCAGCTGCCTCAGGGAGTTTCTCGTACCTCTCAAGACACTGTGAGGGAGTACGACCGAAAATTGTGCCAATTGTTCTCCACTGGGTGGGCATAAGCTTGGCAAGCTGAAGCAATTTCTCATCCTTGTCTCTCGTCCATTTAGTTTTCTTGATGGAGGGATCGAGCCACACGTACCAGCGAGCTTTACACTGCTTGGCGGCTTTACGATCGGGGAGAAAGGAGATACGGGCCCACTGATTCTTGCCGTATTTCATAACGACGGCTTTCAGGATCTCATCTTCCGTGTTCTTCCACGCGCCTTCTTTGATCATTATCCTCATCTTGCCCGCATTGTCCTTGATGTTGTAATGCTGGCTTCAAATTGCTGTAACTTGTTGACCCTTATTTTCGGTCAACTAAAAATTAAAATAAACAAGACGATATAAAGAGTAAAACATATAGTATTTACGTAGTTCAATATTTAACCTACATCAAAAGAGTAAATTTCATTATTCAACAAAGATTACAATGAAATTCAATTTATGTTGATCAGTATTTAATAAAATGAGTTGGATCGGTTTTGAAGTTTCTCACAACATTTTGATACTCGTGGCTCCCTTTACCAAATAATGAACTGACCAACTAAAATTCAATAAACAACCCAATAACACTGATTGGAATCAGTCTTATATAAATAAGACTGACCAAATTAAACTCAAGTGGTCAGATCAAACAAATTTTGTGAAGTACCGCAAAATAATCCATTTAATGTGAAGAATTGGTGTTTAACAATTAAATCCAATAGAATGGAATTAAGTCTTATTCACTCAAATAATGATTTATTAATTGAAGCATAATGATTAGAAAACCAAATTAACTCTAAAATGAAGTTTTAACACTTGTAAATTTGTTTAAGGTAACGGATAAGCATTTTTCTACACAACCCTTAGACCACCCAATTTAATTAATTTATTTGTGACTATTATATTTTTAAGCACAATATTCAAAGAAATAATCAAGACAGCTAGATTGCCCCTTTCCCTCTACATATAATTTCTTTTCTTTTCTTTCCAGATAAACCTCTAAAGAGTTAACTTTATTGATCCCCCTACATATCATTGCAATAAGATCATGACAATAAATTCATATTATTTTATAAAATTACAAATTAACCATAAGTTTGAACAACTAATTAATTCAATCATTTTTATAACGTTTTTTTTTAGTTCTTTTAATGTTCTTTGACTATTTAAGATTACTTTAAGATAATTCTAATTTAACTATTTTACCCTTATAATGTAAAAAATAAATAAATAAATTGCCCCAAAAAACATGTATTGTTGTAACTAATATTTTTGACATTTAGTTTTAGGTTTTATAATCTAACATGTTTTAAATAAAATTTAAAAATTTGCAATGCCCTACATGTTCTAAATACATTTTGTTAGTTTAGTTGAATATTAACGATCATACTAAAAAAAATAGTACTCATACATCATTTAGATAGATAAATTTTGTATAAAAAAATTATTGAAGTTAAAGTAAATTTCAACTCTTTTACCTTTCAAAAGTAAAATAGTCATATTAAATTTATGTGCAAGGAACCTTAGTGGTCAAATATAATAAAAATGGTTAAAAAATTAAAAAAAAAAGATGAATTTAATTAATTAATTCTTCAAATTTTATTTTTATTTAAATTTAAAAAATAAAATTTTTTTTGTAATAATTTTCTAAAATAGTGTGGGCTTACAAAACCTGTTGTGGGTGGAAATATCACCACCCACTCTTGTAATATCTTGATACTGAGCGAAATTTAAAAAACAGTAAAATCCGGGCATTCTACATTGAATTGAGCTGTGAAACCGAACTCAAATACTTTATATTAATTTTTAAATTTTTTAAATTAAAAAAGAAAGATTTAGTAAGTAAAACATGAAAGCCAAAGTTTGAAACTTTTTCACATCTTAAATTAATAAATAAATAATAAAAAAAAAACATGTTGCCATCAATTGCCCGCAACGCCATTTTCTTTTCCCCCAAATGGACAAAAACAAAAACACTTTATGATCAATTTAGAGTTTGTTGGGCCAATTTTTTAATGGAATGTTCAGATAAAATGGAACAAACAACAACAAAAACACTTTGTTTGGGCCAAGTTTTTAATCTAATTTTGAGATAAAAAGGAAAATTTGAGGATTAATGCTCTTGAGCTCAAGGTGAGCGTGTACTATAACGATTAAATTCGGCCTAATCAACTATGGAATTTACACATTTCTAAGTGGAATTCCGGATTATTCAAATAGAATAGATTTTTAAACCAATGATGCTCCTATGTTTGCCGTATCAGAGAATATTTGATGGAATGAAAATTTTGAAGAATAAATAGGGTAAACGAATGCGTGAATTGTGTGTGTGTGTGTCAGTGTCTGTATATATATATTAAAAATTTAATGAAATACTGATTTTATTTTTAATTTGAATAGAGTAGTTTGGGTTTAGATAATAATTGTAAGGATATTTATGTAATCTTATTAAAGAATAAAATTAATTCTCAAAATCAGATTTTAAAAAGTACTCTTTCTCTGTTTTTAAAAATCTCATGTAAGAGAAACTAATTTTGTCAAAAGTGATTTTATTTTTTTACTAAGATTATAATTAATTTTTAAATTCTCAAAATTACTTCTAAATCTTCAAAAAATAATTCCAACGGGCCCTTAGATTATTTATCTTTTTTACTTTCCAGTTTTCACATTAACTTAATTTGTATTCACATTAACTTTCTGACTATAGTGTTTCGGTTTCTTTTGAATCTACACATCCATGATTAAACAGAGAAAAGGAAAAAACAATGATAAGTAAAGACCCTATCAGAACTTCGAAGACTCTGTTTATATCTATACTGAAAATTGAGAGCTCATAAAGTCAAATGTTTTAGTACCAGTTTAGTAAGTCTTTTATGTTATTTTAATTTTTCTACTTTAGTTGAATTTATCTAAATTATTTGAATTTGTCTACTTTAGTTGATCTTGTTGGGATAATAAAACTTTTGGCGAAAACTATCACCTATAACCCAAGAATATTCATGTCATATCACCAAGAATCAATAATAAATAATGCGGAAGCGTACCTGAATCCATAACGCTTAATTCATCTCTATGGTTGTATAGTTGGCTTTCTAGATTTACACGTTCTCATAGAGAGTCCTTTAGTTCTCTCTGTGCTCTCTCTCTGAAGATGAGATATCAGAAAAAATAAAAAAATTACGTGTGACCTGAGGACCATGACCACTTATATAGATAACTGTTTTCTGCTGTCACTAGGTATTCCTAATTCTGCCGATCATAGAATTAGAATACTATTGGGTCTCTAAACATTAAAAGCTCACATCTTATTAGATACATTAAAGCCCATAATACCGAAAACCTTATTAGATCACTTTTAATTGGGCTTAACCTTATATAACAGTCCGCAATACATAATTATTCACATATAAGTCCAACGCTTGATTAAGGACCTAACAATGCTGGATTAAAAATTCAATAATCTCCCACTTGGGCTATATGTGTAACCTCATAATTATATTTTACAAAAATAACCGTATGAGCTCAACTTTACTATCATTACCGAAATGTATCTATAACTAATTTGGTCCATCAATTATACTAACATAGGATCAAAGCGGTCTTCGTTACATCTATCGTAACTCGACCCTCAATGGTCACTATGCCAATACAACTTAATAACATAAATCATGATGTGTAGCATGAAAATTTCATGCAATGTGATCTTAACATGCATATTTCTAACTAGTCTACCTTAAACCTTATTGAGATCAAACCTTACAAAAAATAGAGTGTGAACAAACCAAAACTTTATTTCTACAGAAAATAATTTTAAATATCCAAAAAAAAACTGAAATAACTAAAAATGTCTATATTATAAGAGCATCTAAAATCATAAACTCCGACTAAAATTGAATATCCTTAAATAACATGACACCTATACAAGCAGTGTGCTCATGAAACATCTTGGGTGGCAGTCCCTTAATAAGCGGATCCGCAATCATGGAGTTTGTGCCAATGTACTCTATAAACAATTGTCCACTCTGAACCCTTTCTTTAGCAATTAGGAACTTGATGTCTATATACTTCGACTTTGTCGAGCTCCTGTTGTTATTAGAATACAGCACTGCTGACTTGTTGTTACAAAATAACCTGAGTGGTCTATCAATACCATCTACTATACGCAACCCCGTAACAAAATTTCATAGCCATATCCAATGATTGGATGCCTCATAATATGCTATGAACTCTGTTGCCATCGTGGAAGAGACTATAAGAGACTGTTTAGCACTCTTCCAAGAAACAACACCTCTAGCTAGCAAATAGATGTAACCCGAAGTGGATTTCATACTATCTTAGCATCCAGCAAAATTGGAGTCAATATACTCAACGATCTCAATCTTATCCGACCTCCAATATGTGATCATGTAGTCTTTTGTTCTCTGCAAGTATCATAAGACCCGTTTGGCTGTTTTCCAATTGTCTACTTCTGGATTACTTAAATATCTGCCCAACATCCCAGTAACGTATACTATATCCAGTCGCTTACAAACCTGAGCATACATCAGACTTCCTACTGCTGACACATAACAAATCTTCTGTATTTCCTTCTTTTCAAAGTCATTCTTAGAGTATTGATTGAGACTAAACTTGTTTTCTTTAACCACAGGGGTATCATCTTGAGAACTTTTTCAATATAGCTATTTTGTGATAATCCCATAATACCTTGAGAGCGATCTCGGTGTATCTGTATGCCTAATATAAAAGAGGCATCACCGAGATCTTTCATCTCAAAATTCTTAATTAGAAATCTCTTGGTGTCGTGCAATAAGCCTATATCGCTACTGGCAAGCAAAATGTCATCGACATATAAAATCAGAAAAATATACTTACTCCCACAGAACTTATGGTATATACAATCATCGACTAAATTTATCTCGAAATCAAATAAGATGATCACTTGATGAAACTTGAAATACCATTGTCGAGATGCTTGCTTGAGCTCATAGATGGATTTCTTAAGTTTGCAAACCATATTCTTTGGGTCTCCGGACACAAAGTTTTCTAGCTGCACCATATAGATCGTCTCATCAATGCTGCCATTGAGAAATGTTATCATTACATCCATCTGATGTAACTCAAGATCAAAATGTGTCACTAATGCCATTATAATCCTGAAAGAGTTTTTAAAAGAAATCGGAGAGAAAGTCTCTTTATAATCGATACATTTTTTCTGCGTAAAGCCTTTTACGACAAGACGCGCCTTGTACCTCTCCACATTACCTTTCAAATATTTTTTGTCTTAAATATCTATGTGCAACCAATAGGTTTCGCATCTTGTGACAATAAGACAAGATCTCACATGTCATTGTCTTTCATGGACTTCATTTCCTCATTCATGGCATCAATCCACTTTTGAGAGTTAGAACTTTCCATAGTTTGACGGAAATTGATTGGATCATCTTCCATCAAGCCGATGTCTGCCTCATGTTCTTGGAGAAATACAATGTAGTCACCTAACAATACACTTGTCCTTTCTCTAGTAGATCTCCTTAATGGCATAGGTTCTTAAGATTATAGAATTTGTTCTTCTTAAACAACTTCTTTTATAAGGGGTTCTCCAATATTGTTTTGATTTGTTGTGTCTTGAAAAAAGTTAGGAATGAGACCCTAATCAATGCCAATAACACCTATGAGAATATCAACATATTCCTCTTCAAAGATAAAGTCCCTAACTTTATCTCCCCCCACAAACTCGACATCCTCAAAAAACCGAGCATTTCCTGACTTGAAAATCGACTTCATCGTGGGATCATAAAATTTGTACCCCTTAAATCATTCTGAGTATCCAATAAAATAACAACTTACCATTCTTGAGTCTAGTTTCTTCTCATTAGGCCTATAAGGTCTTACCTCAATTGGACATCCCTAAACATGTAAGTGCTTTATACTAGGCTTTTTACTCGTCCAAAGCTCATAAGAGGTTTTAACTATCGTTTTAGTTAGAATCCTATTAAGGATATAAGCTGCAGTCTTAAGTGCTTATCCCCAGAATGATTCTAGTAAGGTAGAATGAGAAATCATACTTCTTGCCATGTCTTTAAGCGTCCTATTTCATCTTTACGCAACACCATTCATAATAGGTGAATCCGGTATAGTGTACTGTAAGACGATACCGCATTTCTCTAGGAATTTAGCAAATAGCCCTGGACGTTGTTCACCTGAACCATCATATCGACCATAGTATTCACCACCACAATCAGATCTAATGCTTTTGATTCTTTTGCCAAGATACTTCTCAACTTCAGCCTTAAAGTTTTTAAACATATCCAATGATTGAGTCTTTTCATAGAGAAGATATATATAGCTATATCTGAAAAAATCATCTATGAACATCATAAAATATTATTGACCATTCCAAGCAGGTGTAGGGAACAGCCGACAAATGTCTGTATGTATGAGTTTTAAGACATTCAAACTCCTATTGGCTTCAAATCTCCTTTTATTGGGTTGTTTCCCCTTAATACAGTTAACACAGATGTCAAAATCTGTGAAATCTAAGGGGTTGAGAATTGTGTCTGACACAAGTCTCTTTATTCCCCGTTTGGAGATATAACCCAATCTCTTATGCCATAATGCAGCCGAATTCTCATTGGTTAACTTTTTCTTTAAACCTCGTGTACTTAATTACAGGGATTCATTAAATGAAGCAATTGTATCAAGCATATGAAAATTATCATTACCTAACAAAGAACTGGAACCAACTAATTTTGAATCATGAAACGAACTAAATTTTCCATTTCCGAATGAACAAGAATAACCATATTTGTCCAAAGCGGAAATGGTAATCAAATTCTGCCTAAAAGACAGAACAATGAATGTTTCATCAAGATCCAAATAAAATCCTGTCTTTAATAATAATCTATATTTTCCAATTGCTTCAACTTCAATTGTTTTGACATCACCCATATAGATGTATCTTTCACCATCATTGGGTTTTCGGTAGTTGAGACAATCCTTCATAGACACACCGATGTGAGTGGTTGCACCAAAATCTATCCATCATGTGTGCCTAGGTACCGAAGTTAAATTAACCTCAGAATAAACCTTGTAATGCATTTCAACTCCGCAAAAGAAACAACTAATGTCGACTAGATCATTTGATTTCTTCTGTTGTTTCTTTTGAGGTAGTGACTTTGCAGCTCCCTTATCCTTATTTCTTTTGTTGCCTTTGTCCTTACCCTTATATTTTATTGAAATTAGGTTTGTCAAGAGCGTACCAATTTCAGCCTTTTCATTTTTGACAAACCTCTGCTCAATTTCTGCAAAGAACTCCTTAAATGTAGTTGTATTTTTAGGCATTAAGCCCCTGAATGCTTCTGAAATGGCCTTCTTCATGATCATGATACACATGTGTTTTGATCTCTCCCACCTTTCCATTTCCCTTTTATCATTAAGGGTACTCTCATTCGTAAGAGGTGGAGGAGAATCAACCCTTAACACACGGTCAGGATCTATGACTGCGAGAACTATTGAGAGATTCTCGTGCCATGATTCGATGTTAGAGCCATTTAGAATAGGAATTGAATTGATGTTGATAGTAATATTAGCAGCAAACATAACTAAATAAAGAACAACAAACAAGCAGAACAAGCTCATATTAGTCTTAAAACAAAAATAAATTCAAATAAAGGTAAACCCCATCTCAAAATATCGGGCACTCCATTAATATTCTATCTTTGGACAAAATATTAAGTTGTAAGTGATATCTTGGTGTAGTAATCAAATGCTGTAATAAGAACATGTTGAACAATGAATCTTTCTTTGGGTCGATTTATTGTTCACATGTAAAACCGAATAATCATCACATGTTTATTATCACAAGCGCACATGTAATTATATTAAATATAGATCTTCCTTTGGGCCGATCGATATTCACAGAAATTACATATACAAAACTGTTTGTATTCTAAAATAAATTAATTTCTACAAGAGAGGTCACTTTGGTGATATATTGCTTCAATTAATTCATCTCAAAATAAATATAAACATACCAATATTTGAATTTAAAATTACACAAAAAAATACTTAAAAAAAATTCAGGTCAAAGTTCGGTCAACGATCAAAGTCAACTGTTAATGTTGACCATTGACCGGCCAGCCGTTGACCGATTCAAAGCTAGACCGATTCGGGTCACTTGAACTAGATGCTGAACCAGCCCATCAAATAAACCTATATTTAACCTTTTAATGTGCTATATTTAATTCATTAAGCCCAACTTGTTAGGCCCAAACTCAAAATCATTAAGCCCAAGTAAATGTAGGACTTTAATGAACAACTTCTTAACTTAGTCCGCCAAAAGCAAATTTGAGAAACCCTTAGGGATTGTTATGGTATTTTACATAAAAAAAAACCTACAATCCCTTTTCTTTTTCTTCTTCTTTTCACGTGTGGGGCGGCCATGGCAGCCACTTTCACCTAAGCTGCCAGGGCCTGGAGGCTTCAAGTTGCTTGATGATGTGGCTTGATGGTAGGGGTGGCAAAAAAGCCCGCCCGGCCCGGACCATTGCTTTGGCCGAAAAAGGAAACTGGCCACCATCCTCTTTTTATTAAAAAATATTATAAAATTATTTTATTTTAAATATTTATATTTATTTGACTCATTTATTATATAAATATAAATTTTTAAACAATTAAAGTTTATAATTTCATGTCAAATTTCATTTAAATTTAAAACTTTAAAATTACAAATAAAATTATAAAAAAATAAAAATATATATTATAATATTAAAAATACAAAATCAGCAAAAACTTTCTCTTAAAATACCACAACCTTGAGGCCCGCCCGGATTTTGCCAACCCTACTTGATGGCACGTGCCATTCTTTGGTGAACTGGTCCTCTTTTTTTTTTTTTTTATTTCCTTTCCCCCTCTCTCTTTTGTTTCTTTCTTTCAAAGAACTTTCTCTAAAACCTTGAGGCCGCTGCTTAAACCTAATCCTTTTTTTAAACCTTCCTTTTTTTCCTTGAATTATGAATTTTCTAAATTTTATTTTCTTTATTTTCGAATCTGAATCCAAGAAAAAAATAAATAAATTTGTTCTCAAATTTAATGATATTGGATTTAAGAACACTAAAAAATATTTATTCTTTAATATGTTCTCAAATTCAATAATTTTAATAATTCCGTATTATTAAAATCAAGAACACCAAAGATCCAATCATAAATAAAAAATAAATTTGATTCTCAATGATTCAACATGAATTGGCTCTGATACCACTTGTTGGGAAAATAAAACTTTTTGCGAAAACTATCACCTATAACCCAAAAATATTTATGTCATATTGCCAAGAATCAATAATAAATAATGCGGAAGCGTACATGAATCTATAACGCTTAATTCCTCTCTATGATTGTGTGACTAGCACTTCTAGATCTACACGTTCTCCTAGAAAGTTCTTTAATTCTCTCTGCGCTCTCTCTCTCTGAAAGAAGAATATCAGAAAGAATGAAAAAATTACGTGTGACCTAAGGACCATAACCACTTATATAGACAATCAAGTTTCATTTGTCACAAGTAGTCCTAATTCTGCTTATCATAGAATTATAATATTATTGGGTCTCTAAATATTAAAGGCTCATATCCTATTAGATATATTAAAGCCCATAATACCGAAAACCTTAATAGATTACTTTTAATTCTGCTTAACCTTATATGACAGTCCGCAATACGTAATTATTCACATATAAGTCCAACGTTAGATTAAGAACCCAACAATGCTGGATTAAAAATCCAACATATGTGACTTTACAAAAACTTTCAATAAAATCCATTTAATAAAAATAATTGTATTAATCATGTGATATTTATTCAATTAATACTTTTATGCCATATTAGTTTATATAAAAAATTGATAGTTGTTTATCTTTATTTCACATTAAATTAAAAAAAAAAGCAAAACAAAACTTATCTAAAGCTGATTACTTAGAGTTTAAAAAAAAAACAAAAAACGTAAAGACAAGCGAAAAAATGACTAAAGTAAAAATAGCACTACACGAGGACGTTGCAAGGAAGAAGAATTGACCTTATTTTAGTCAGCTTTTCTCATTAGCTTTTTGGACCATATTGTCATGCTTTTCATTATATACTTGTAATAGTGCACATTAATTTCTTCGGAGGTTCGAAGACTTTTACATAAATAGATATCTACATACACATCGAGAACCCACAAGATAATACCAGTCATCTGATTGAAGCAATTGAGGTTGGAACTTGGAAGGAACAAGAGTATTAATAAACAGGATCTGCAACTCTAATTCAACTTTATCAGCAACCAAGTATTTTTCAAGTAAGCATTTTCATTTAATTTTGTATCCTTTGATCATATCTTTAATTACTTTATTGCTATTATCATTATTGTCGAGTTATAAACACACACACTTTGGTTTCCTAAATTGAAACAAAAAAGAGTGAATTTGATGTGGTAACTGGTATGTTATTATCTGTTTGCTTTGCAGGCTGTGAATTCAAGTTTTAAACTGGTAACTGCCACTGCCCGTGGAGGTGCGTTTCTTACTCTCTATAAATTAATAAAAAAATTCTAAAAAGAAAAGTAAGTAAACAGAGAATGTTTAAATAAATCCATTTTCAGCTTATATTTTATTTTCTTTTATTCCTTTATTTATTTTATTTGTTAGTGTGCCAAAATTAATAGCATTAGCATGGTCAGAAAAATTGAGAATGACATCGAAATCAGATTTTGCTCTGCTTTTCATTCCCTGAACAAATTATAAATTAGAGTTTTGAGCAGTGGATTATAAGATTTTTGTCTACGGGCGTGCGAATTTATCGGTTGGATCAGTTGTTAAATTTAGATTTCACAAAACTTTGTTCAGAAATATAACAATAATTCATATATTCAATTTCATTTAGATCGGGTCTTTGCGTACAATTGTTTCAAAATTATCCAATTAGTCGTATGTATCTTTGACAAATCACGAATTAAAATCTTAAAGTGCGGATTAATTACTGTTTTGTTATCCTGTATTAGATAATTAAATTGGTAAGCTTAATTGTTTAATTAAAGTTAAGTTTAAGAGGCTGAGCATGCAATGAATCCTTACCTTATTTGAGAATGGTTAATTATGTAGGGAGATCCAAATGTAGGAAGCTCATCATCATCAGCTATTAAGAAAAGAAGAAGGCCTTCAGAGATTTGGGATGAGATGAGAAAGTACAGAGACACATATGGAAACGACAAGGCTGAATGTAAACATTGTAAGAAGACGTTTGACGGTTCAGGCAAGAAAGGAACCTCAGAGAAAAGAACCTGATGGTCGTGCTAGGGATGATCAAGATCAATCACTGTGGCCATCAATCAAAACAAAAGAGTTAGCCAGTCTTATTAAAGAGAAATCTGTTTATGGTCTGATCAAACACGTCTCCAGCAGGGACGGGTGCTAAGCTCGAGAAAGGATGAAATACTGCAACGCTATCAAGAAGAGAAGGAAAAACTTTGCCAATTTCTTAACGACCTCTCTTGCCGTTTCAGTTTATGACTTGTTTGCCACTACTCTCTTTTTTTCTGTCGAGGATGTTTCTTGGTAGTATGCTATATTGATGATTGCTGGGAACGGCAGAGCAAGATGATTCGTTTCTGGCAACCTCATTCTGTTGATGTCGAGGGTTTGATAGGAGATGTGAAACAATCATGTTTGGATTGGAAGATCGATAGGAATATATGCTCTCTACGTCTTCCCATTCAAATTCATCCAGCAGACGATGGGGATAACCAAATTGGAAAGATGGAAAGTTGGTTTAGTCAACAACGTCCACTTCCTTTTCCCGGCTGCCCACATGATGCTATTCCTTAACTGCATTATATTGACGGTCTATTGTATTCCGAAGATTACTTCAGGGATAGGATACAGTCCTCAAAGGAGTGTGCTCATTATGTGCACAACAAGTCAACATCAGATAAACTAATTCAGTTAGGTAGTGGCGTAAAAAAAGCGATTTCCAAGCTCAAATATGGTCCTTCTGCCAGGGGTTTTTTTGATTACTTTGGGACTGCAGCGGGCTTGAATGAAGTATTTTTAGTGCTGGAGCAATTAGATTCCGATTTTAGGTCAATCAATTTAACTAAACAAAAATGGGATGAGGTAACTGCCACGTTCGAGCATTTGAAATTCTTGAATGACGTTGCTGTCGGATTGTCGTGGGGAAAATGTGATATTCCAATGCCTGTAGGTCTTCCTTACGTGCATAAGATATTAACGGATCGATGCAACCACCCCATTGAAGACTGTCTTTTTTGCAAAAAAGAAGCGATGGAAGAAGCTATTGATCTACTTTTTAGCAAATATTATTTGGTTAGAAGAGTTTAACATAAGAGCATGGTGGCGCGGCAATGCTCCATTTTATCCGACCCTTGCAAGAATGGCTCGTGATTACTTAGCATTAAAAATACCTTTTGCTCGTAACACTGCTGAGGGTGCCTTGCTTGCCCTGAGGGATGACACAGAATTTTTTTTATTTTTTTTATTTACCCGAGATAATGACGCCTTTGGTACGCTTAAAAGTATTTTTGAGTATGAAAATTATCGTTATTTGTGACGGCATTTGCATTCGTACAACATTATTCCAATTTATATTATATATAGGGTAAATATTCTTTGCACCTGATAGTTTGCAAAATATCTCATTACATCTTTGATTTTCAAGTTTTTTTAATCAATTTGACAGATTTATCCCTGATAAATTTGGAAAATTGAAATAAAGGAAATAAATCATTTTGAGTTATTTAAATTATGAATTATTAACAAAAAGAAAATCATTTTGAAGGCAGACATGTTTCCCAAATACATGAAACTTTTAATTTAAATGGCTGACAATAAGCTGACTTGGTCTCTTCCCTGCGAACATTTTAGATTATGAAGTTATCAAATTCATCAATCATCAGTTGTAATTAATGCATCTAGTAATCATATTTTCCTTAGCAGTGTTAGTTTTGCACAACTGGCATATTTAATACCTTTTTTATTAGTTTTTTTAGAATTAATAGAATTCAATTCTATTAGGAAATAGGGTCGCATATGAGCTTAGGCAAACTAGTTAGTTATCTAATGCCCTATATAATCGAAAAGCTTCAATTTTTAGTATTTCCCAAAAAACACTCAAATTAATAAAATTTTGTAACTTACAGTTGAAAGACTATTTTTAGGCCTCTCTAATTAATAATTATCCTACAGTAAAGATATTTTTATACAAATTCTATATTTTATTCATTATTAGTTTTTCTAAGAAAATAATTAAATTCTTTATCTCTTCATTTAAAAAGAAAATTATTACATTTATAATTGGCTCAATTTCAAAGATATATACATAGTTTTTAAGGAAATAAAACAGATTTTTTTTTTACTATTTTTCTTTTTTCTAAATTTCTTAGGATTGTTTATTATGTTTGAAATTCAAGATATAAGTTAAAGAGTGATTGAATTTTATGATTTTTTTATATTTCTTTAAGTGTTGAAGTTGTTGAAGGTAAAGAGGCCTTACATAAAAAAATTTCATTTATTTACTGATTAACACAATATTGATTCTTACCTAAGTTAGGGTTTTGGGATCAAACTATAAAACTATGTTACCAGGGCCTCTCCAAATTTTCGAACCAATATATATGTATAAACTTGATTTAATCCAGCTAGTAGATTATTATGTTTTTTTATAATTATTGAAATGATTAATTAAAATTAACCATTAATGTACGTACTCTTTTTCTTATTATTTTCTCTGCTTGGAATTTCACACAAAAAGGCAAAAAATTGGAGAAGTTTTATGTGATTAATTTGTTATTCCATTCCATATGATGGCAAGCATTTGTTATCATAAAACTGAGGGCAAACAAAGTTTTTTTGTGATTAATTTGCTGTTCCATCTCTACTATTAATGCTTTACGTCAAAAATTAATTAGTAGCTTTATACATTATATTTGAGCTAGCTAGGCTTAATGATGATTCGTGTTAAACATTAATCTAGTGGTGTGTGGCTGAAGACATTTTGATTGCTGGAGCTCAATGGAGCCATATAGATTTCAAGTGTAAACTCAATTACTTTACTCGTGTCCCAATTCAGGTGTTAGGTTCAAACCTCAAGTAGATTTCTTCTTTGGGACAGTTAAATACGATATCTATAACAAGCACACAAGCTATATGATGTATTGCTGCAATGAATTCATTATTGGCGGGAGGCTTGAATTGAAGGGTCTAAAAGCATCACCAAATCAAACGGCTGAGATCCAAAAAACAAGATAGATGGCTAAGTCTGTACAGTAAATAGAGATAACGGTAAAATAACGGTTCTTATCTACTGTATGTATTCACCCTTTAATTTAGGCCATTGCTCTACAGCTGCAAACCTGGTACAATAACTTTGTATAAACATGAAATGGTCATCGGAACAAAATCAAGCTGGTTACATCACTTTCACTGCATTGCTCTCTTTTATTTTCTTGGCACAATAGCCATATAATTCAGTAGTTTAACTGGGACTCTTACGGTTTTAGCGGAGGTCATGATGGAAGATTAGTAAACAGAATTCTTTTAAGGATAATTGTTCAGTATGATGAAATCCCTTTATATTGTTATTATTACATAAATGAACTGTTTAATATATGCATGTCTTTTATGTGATTTTCTTTTCATTAATTTATCTTTGGGAAGATATTATTTATCCACCGTAAGTTTACACTATTATCAAAAAATATTGTAAAAATTTAAATTTTTTTAATTTGCCACCCAAAGTTTGTAATTTATATCAATCGTCCAGCAAAATGTTAACACCGTTTGAATATTTAATAGAATCTAAGTACAATGACCATTTTATTGTTGAATTCAAAGGCATTTTTTTTACTTTGCACCATAAATAATAAAATAGAAAATTTTAATGGTGTTAACGTTAAAATCTAAAAGGTAAAATGGTCATTTTACTTACCCTTTTTATAAAAATACTATAAAAATTTGAATATGTTTGATTTTTCACCCTAAGTTAGTAATTTATAATTTGTATCCGTTGGTCAAAACATTAATGCCATTAGAACATTTAACATATCCAAGTAAAATGACCATTTTACCCTCAATTTCAAGGGCCTTTTTTACTTTACATGATAAAAAAAAAAATCAAAACCCAACAACCTCTTTCTTTCAAATCCTTCATCACTAATATCCTTCATCACAAAATCAATCAACTATCTACCAAAGACAAGGAATTGAGGATCTTGTGGTAGTTAGGCATGGTGATTTTTTGGGTCAGGCTTGGACTTAGGCACAAGTTAAGGGCCCGAGCTCGATAAAAAGCCTAAATTTTCACCTTGGCCCGACCTTAATCGGGTCAAAGCCCAAGCCCAACCAATTTTTTTTATTTTTCTAATATTTAAATAATTTAAATTTACCTCCCCTAATTTATTAAAATTTATATAAAAATTACTCTAATCAATATCTCAACCATAAAATCATATAAATAACTAAACATAAACAAAGAAAAAGCCATGTCTAATTTAAATAAAAACACAAAATTCAAATAAAAATACACATATATTTTATTTATTAAGTGGTCGAGTCGTGTCAGGTCAAGTTGGCTTAGTCCCGAACCCTTATCTGATTTTGATCGGCCTTTTATTTTTAAGCCCAAGTTTGAATTTTAACCCTTAAATTTAGGTCAAAGCCCAAAAAATTCAAACCAGGTTAATCATGCCAAAATTCAGGTCGGACTTTTTTGCTATCCCTAGTGGTTGTAGAAGCCATCCACAAGGCAGGTGGAAGTCACAACAACAGTGACGATCAACA
The DNA here is from genome assembly GCA_030449905.1 of Luvunga scandens. NCBI lineage: Eukaryota > Viridiplantae > Streptophyta > Magnoliopsida > Sapindales > Rutaceae > Luvunga > Luvunga scandens. The sequence goes on along the minus strand of JASUUG010001064.1, from coordinate 542,673 downwards.
ATAATGGAGGCTATGACAATGCAAATTGGCTCTGGTTAGGTATTAAAGAAATTGAATTCAAGGATTGGATTGTTTGGGTATTTATGAATTAAGGTTTAGAGTAATTTGTGAACTAAGTTTGATTATGTAAATTTGTGAAGATAAATTGAGAAGACAAATTAATTTTTTTTTAATTAAGGAAGAAATTAGAGCTTTAAGTGTATTTAGTTGAATATTGGTTATAAAAATAATTATTTACTTTTATATTTTTAAATATTATTTTATTATTATCTAGTATGTTAAATGTCTAAATTACCCTTATGACGTCATCAATTATAAAAAACAGTTAACATTTTAGTAGACGATTAATACAAATTACAAAGTTAGAGTAAAAAACTGAACAAATTCAAACTTTTGTCATATTTTTTATAATAGAGTAAGCTTAAGGTGCATCGCTAATAATTACTCTTTTATTTTTTATTTAGCATGTTAAATATCTAAATTACCCTTATGATGTCTTCAATTATAAACTCCAATTAATATTTTGGTAGACAATTGATACAAATTACAAATTTAGAGTGAAAAATTAAACAAATTTAAACTTTTGTAGTATTTTTAATAACATAGTAAACTTAAGATGGATGATTGATAATTAACCTTTATTTTTTATACTCAATCTTAACAAATTTTGCACTATCTTAAAAAATACCATCTATTAAATTAGAAACACTGACAAGCATATGAGGTCCCTGAGGTTTTTATGCTCTCTTAAAAGGTTTTTTTCCAAAATACTATTTTGCCCATTTATATCAAAGAGAAACCGTAAACCTTAAGTATTATTGTTTATTACTACTGCAAATCTTCCACCACAAAACACACATGAGACTCAAGATTAACATATCTAATTATCATATCATTAATTACCTTTATTTTTAATACTCGGTCTTAGCACATTTTGTAATATCTTAAAGATTTTATCAACTAAATTAGAACACTCAAAAGAATATACGGTCCCTGAGTTTTTTTTTTTTTTTTTATGTTTTCTTAAAAAAAGATGTATTTTTAGAATTATTCTTTTTCCCATTTATACCAAATAGAACCCATAACTCGTAATTATTGTTGTTTATTATTACTACAAATTTTCCACCAGAAGAACACACATGGACGAGTAATGCAATCATGTCATGGACTTCACCGAGAAAGAGAATATAAAAGTCACAGGAACATGATAATTTCCCGACAAGTTTTGTGTTGATTACAGGGTTAAAGATTCTAAGAACTCTAAAAATAAAATAAATTAAAAAAAAAAAAAATTGGAGAGGAGTGTTGTGTTGTAACCTTAACTCGTTCCATGGTAATGGCCTGGTTCGCGATCCTTCTATGAACAGCCCATTTGTCGCCCGTCAGCCCAGCGAGTCCCTGGCCGAATAGCTGCTTAGACAACGGAGGAAACCCTATCTTTTCAAATGCTCCACCCGTATGCATGAAGGCCTCTTTAATTATATCCGGGTCGGATATAGCAAGCCTAGGAATTGACCCGAACCAGTAGAGAAAAGTTTTCCCGTACACACGCGACCAACGATGGTAAAATGGAGCTGTACGGTGAAGGATGTCGTGGTCGACGGGAAATATTGGCTTTGACTGCGCTTCTATGTACATTCGGCTGATCTCGGTCGACTTTCCTGTGATCAACCGGTAGCCAGGGCCACCTATGCCTTGTTTCTGGAAGTGGCGTTGGATTCGATGCGGGATCCATATAGATGAATGAATAGCTTTTAGAAGAGATATAATAAGAATGAAAATCACAGTTACAACAAGAAGATGCATAGTGAAATCTTAAAGCAACAGAGTGAGGGAGGCGGCAAATTATAATGGTGGTCTTCTACGATGATCATTTCAGAAAGCGTTGACAAATTAACTATTTTCTTAAGTTAAACGCTTAAAGCTTTGATGCCCTTGCTTGAATTAATAATTAAAATAATTAATTAATTAATTGATTGATTAATTGATTAACAATATATTTTAAAGAGTGTCATCGCTAATGTCATGCGACGTGTCGTGATTAGCAGAATGATTTAAAACTTAAAAAGGGTGCTGGGATTCCTGGGAAACCATTGGTTGAGTTGAACTGAAAAATAATTGAAATTAGCTAAATGGTTCTTATTAAATAATGCACCACTTGCTAATAAGAGACGTCCGTTGATGGGGCTCCGTTTAAGCCGACGAAGTTGATCAGGATAATGCATTCAACTTGGACCACGTAGCACAGTATCTTCGCTATTCTAAGTTTAAACATATGAATCCCAACTGAATAATCAAATCACAATTGATATTCATAAGTTGACTTCCAAAATCCATGCACGTAAAGTTGAGGGAGTAACACTGTAACAGTACCCATATTTGTTTATTAGAGAGAATTGGGGAGCCATCAGTTAAGCAGTGTCCGTATGCGTCTGTCTCCGTCTGAAGCTGAGGGAACGATAATAAAGATGAAGAAAGTTCCTTGCAGTAGTAGCAGGTATGTAGGTTCTGGTCACCACATTTTTCTCTGCATGGGGAGTAATATATAGTTGAATATTTGCTCTATAGACTGATCTCCCAACAGTTTTCCGATAAGTCCCTCAGGGGCAGCTCTTCTATGGGATGCACTAATTTTCGCAGAATAAGCTATTTGGCTCCTGGGGTTTGTAAACTTGTCCATTCTCTCAATAACAAAATTTTTATTACTCTTTATAAGTGCCTCAAACTCCCCAAAAGATGGATAGTATATATGAGGGTTGAAGGAGTAAACGTCTTTTCTTCACTAATTAATTCCTGCAATGTAGTAAGAAAGAATATTAATTTGATTGTGATCATCTCAAAAAGGTTAATTTCCAATTGAATTTTCTTTGTGTGGGCCTCCACACCAATCAATAGAGTAATTTTAAAATACATCACATGCAACACATCATGCATACAGGTTTTGATATATAAATAGAAATTTAGATCCAATGGCGATGTGAATTATACTATCTTTGAGAATTTATGTAAAGTACACAGTTAAGATAATTACCACTATTGGTTCGTCAATCACATAATCTTGTATAAAATATCAGCAAAGGATCATATTATATACAAACCTAATTAGTAGATGATGATAAATTAATACAGCAAAAAGTTAGAAACACTTGTAGTAATAAATTAAATAAGTGCAGTTATTTGTGATCAAACCATTTTGGCCATGGGACAGAGGCAAGTTCCACAAAAAATCAGTATCTAGCAGAGTAGAGATTAGAATGAGCATCAGCCCTCCAGGCACAAGATCTTTGGCTCTAGCATTCCATAATGATTCTATATCATTTCTGAACGGTGCTGAATATACTTTAACAACTTCTTTTACAAATCCTGTGCACTGAATATATATTGCCTTTATTCCATGCTGGAGATTTATTATCCACAATTTCATTAGGAACCTTGGAGAGCCAGTATATTGAATTGGGTGCGGGTACCATTTGCAGACATTCCTTAGGAAACAAGTGACCGAGAAAGTAATCTGGTGCGCCGGCCACAAAGTATTTCCGGGAGGAAGGGAGATTCTTAAAGAGAGTATTGAAGTCATTTTGAAAGTGATCGCCAAGGAAGACTTGGAATTCAAGATCAGCATTGGTATTATTGTCCTTTTGCTCTACGGCTTCTATGATGTTTTGCATGCATATGAAGGTGTTAGGTCCAATGGAACATCCCAAATCCGCTAGTTGAAACGTGATACAATTGTCAAATCCTGAGCTTTTTAGGTCAAGCCTTTCAGCATTGGACACAACAACCATTTCCTTTGCAATAGCCACTACTCCCCTCTGCATATATACAAAAGCTTGAGTGTCGAGTTTCGGGATTTAAATCATATGATAAGTATGTGATTTGTTATTAATTATTGAATAAAAATGTATATGTATTTAAATATTAACTCTATTGCACCGCCACAAATAAATACGAGTGACACCAAATCTTTGAAAACTCAACGCAAAATCATATTAGTATTGGGTTAATACTTTACAATAATTATGATTAAACTAATGGACTTAATTAAAAAAAAAATTAATGAAACAAGAGATACCTGGTAGCTTGAATTTTTAGCACCATCTCCACCAACGATGGGATATTAACCGGGCAAAGTATTAATTTCCTGCTAAGCCATTATCTCTCTTAGTCCCTCTGGTCTGGTCTAGAGTAAGATGTCGTTATTTGTTGCATTTCAAGTTCCATTGCGGTAACAATATTTATATACATATAGCAGTCGGAGAAAAAGTTTAAGAAATATTAAAGATAAAATCAAATTTTATGTAGCAGATCATCTTTCATAAACCTCAATTACCTTGTTTGGGATTAAGGTTGATTAGCTGTACCTTAAAAGTTACAATATTAAGATATTTGTTAAACATTGACTATTTTAGTTTAGAAGTTAAGTTAATTTGATTTTATACTTGTATGATGAAAATTTACTATATGTTTATTAATTTTGTCAAAATCATTATTTAAAATTGTATTTATTGCATACCATTAATTTTTATTTCAGAGTTATAACTTTTTTTCCACAGTACCTCAATATCAAATAGGACCTTAGTTTTTCTAGAATAATCTTTGGAATTTGTTGGAATAGTTTGTTGTAATAAAACAAAGTTAATTAGTTAAAATTTAGAGATAACATAAAAAAAATTGTCTACGTATATTGAATATGTTGTTAAGAAATATATGTTGGATTTTTTAATCCAACATTATTAGATCCTTAATCCAACGTTGAGCTTATATGTGAATAATTATGTGTTGCGGACTGTCATATACGGTTATGCCCAATTAAAAATGATCTATTAAAGTTTTCAATATTATGAGCTTTAATGTATCAATAGGATGTGGGCTTTTAATGTGTAGAGATCCAATAATATTATAATTTTATGATAGACAGAATTAAGAATACCTAGAAAACAATTGTCTATATAAGTGGTCATGGTCTCTAGGTCACACGTAATTTTCCATTCTTTCTGATATCTCATCTTTAGAGAGAGAACTCTGGGAGAACATGTAGATCTGAAAGGTCAACCACACAACTTTAGAGAGAAATTAAGCGTTATGTATTCAAGTACGCTTTCGCATAATTTATTATTGATTCTTGGTAATATGACATGAATATTCTTAAGTTATAAGTGATGGTTTTCACCAAAAGTTTCTTCATCCCAACAAGTGATATCAGAGCTAATTCATTTTGAATCATTGAGAATCAATTTACTTTTTATTTATGATAGAATTTTGGTGTTCTTGAATTTAATAATACCATAATTATTATAATTATTGAATATGAGAACATATTAAGAATTAATTTTCTTTTTTTGGTGTTCTTAAATCCAACATCATTAAATTTGAGAACAAATTTATTTTTTTTCTTGAATTAAATTCGGAAATACAGAAAATAATATTTAGAAAATTTATAATTCACGAAAAAAAAAAGGTTCGGTTTATTAAAGTTAAAGCTGCGGCATCCTAGCAATCTCGCGGTCGGGAAGGCAAAGCGACAAGCAAGCGGCTGGTGGATTAAAGCAAAGCTGACCTTAGGCCACCGCATCAAGAAACATGAAGAAACAAAAAGAAAAAGGAAATAAAGAAATTAAAAAAATAGAGAAAGATATTAGAAACGGACGGTTTCCGGCCAAGATGGCTGCTCCGGCAAGCCAGCCGACACCGCGGCGGCTTGTTAGAGGGGCAGCCATGGCTGCTGCATAAGGAAGAAGAAAAGCGGCGCCATGGCTGCCCGAGGGAGGAAAAACGAAAAAGGGATTAGGGTTACATAGTTTTTATCATAAAAATCCTTATAGTTTTTTAAATTTTCTTTTCAGTATATTAATAAAAAACTTTTCATTTAAGTTTTGAATTTGGTTGGCCTTAATGAAATTTAATTTTGAACCTAATATATTGGACTTGATGAATTAAAATTAAGTATTAATTTACAGTAACCCATTACAAATGAGGTTTAGCCCATTAAAAAAAAAGTTGGTTTAATTTATAAGTTGGTTCAATATTTGGTTCGAGTTGACCCGAATTGGTCCAGTCCTGAACCAATCAACGGTCAATGTTAACTGTTGACTTTGATCATTGACTGATCAAACTTTGACTTTGACTTACTTTTTTTTTATTTTGGGTAATTTTAGGTGTAATTTTAAATTCAAATATTGGTTGTTTTATATATATTTTGAGATGAATTAATTGAAGTAACATGTCACTAAAGTGACCTCTCTTATGAAAATTAATTTATTTTATAATATAAACGGTTGTGTACATGTACTTTTTATAAATATCGATCGGCCTAAAGGAAGATTCATTATTTGACATGTTCTTATTATCAGTATTTGATTACTACACCAAAATATCACTTACAAGTTAATATTTTGTCCAAAGATGAAATATTAATGGAGTGTCTAGTATCTTGAGATAGGATTTATCTTTATTTGAAATTTTATTTTTTTTAAAACTAATATGAGCTTGTATTGTTTGGTTGTTGTTCTCTATTCAGTTATATCTGCTGCTAATATTACTGCTAACATCAATTCGATTCATATCCTAAATGATTCTAACTTCAAATCATGGCTCAAGAATCTCTTAATAGTCTTCGCTGTCATGGATCTTGATCTTGCGTTAAGCGTTGATTCTCCCCCAACTCTTACGAATGAGAATACCCATGATGATAAAAGGGAAATGAAAAAGTGGAAAAGATCAAATCGCATGTATACCATGATCATGAAGAAGGCCATTCCAGAAGGATTATGGGGTTTAAACATTTTTTTTTTTGGTTAATTTATGTAGCTGAGACATTTGTTGCATTTAATTTAAGTTGATCGGCATTTAGTAAAATGAGCTGGAACTGCTTTGAAGTTTCTCGAACATTTTAATTCCTTTAGCTCCTTTTACCAAATAATCAACTGACCTACTAAAATTCAATAAACAACCAAATCAAACTCGAGTGGTCAGATTATTATCAAACAAATTTTGTTAAAGCCCTGCGAAATATTCCATTTAATGTGAAGTATTGGTGTTTAACAATTAAATCCAATATAATTGAATTAAGTCTTAATCACCCAAATAATGATTTATTTATTGAAGCACAGTGAACAGAAGACCAAAATAACACTAAAATGAAGTTTTGACACTTGTAAATGTTTATAAGGTGACGGTCAAGAATTTTTCTCACAACCCTTAATTAGACCACGCCATTTAATTAGTTTAGTTGTGACTATTATCTTTTTAAGCACAATATTCGAAGAAATAATCAAGACAGCCAGATTGCTGCTTCAATGTACAAATCATTAGAATAAGATAATTACAATAAATTCATATTATTTGACAAAATTACAAATTAACAATAAGTGTGAACAACTAATTAATTCAATTATTCTTATAATGTTTTTTCCCCTTTTCTGTCTCAATCCTTTTAATAATCTTTGGACATTTAAGATTATTTTAAGATAAGTTGAATTTAAATAATTTACCCTCATAATATAGAAGGGCTAAATTACTCTCTAAGAAATACGTATTACTATAACTAATAGTTTGGGTATTTAGTTTTATATTTAATAATACAATATGTTTTAAATAAAATTTAAAAATTTTCAATTCCTCACGTGTTATAAATATATTTTTGTAGCTTAATTGAAGTTGTATAAATTATTTTAGTAGTATTTCGATTAGTCTAATCTCTTGTACAATATATAGATATATAGAGATGTGAGTTTACAAAAATTTTCAATCAAGTCAATTCATAATTAATTCTTAAATAATGACAGAACCATAAATTATTTGTACAAATTAATATAATATGAAATTTTTGAATAAAAAATCCAATTAATAAAAATAATTATATTAATCACGTGGTATTTATTCAATTAATATTTTTATAGTTAAAAGAGTTTAATGTTGTTTGGTTGCTCAAAAAACTAAGAAAAGTTCTTGAGAAAGTTTATAATTACAGAGAAAAAGAGAATATAGAATTCTGAAGATTATTCTCATTCATACAACCTTCTTAAGCTCAGTTACAATAGTATATATACATACATCTGGAACAATCTAAAAGCAATAAAAACGTGAGCTTTGATTATAGCTGGCTTAATCAAAGATTTAGAGGAAATAACAACTTTTCTAACTTGTATAACAACCCATCCATGTCGCTGCTGAGTCATCAATGCGTTGGCATTAAATTCACGTCAGCAACTGAACTTAACATTTATGACACATATTATTTTATAAAAAAAATTGACGGTTATTTACCCTTTATTTTAGATTTAAAAAAAAACAAAGGAGCCTTATCTTAACTACCGATTACTTACAATTTTGGAAAAAGCGGGGATGTAAGTATGTTAAAAATAATCAAATAAAATAAAATAAAGTGAATAGTAGCCGACATGAGGAAATTGCGAGGAAAGAGCAAGTGACCTCATTTTAGTCAGGCTTCGACATTAGCTTTTTGAACCAGATTGGCAACGTAAGGGCTGCCTCGTTATAGACTTATAATAGTGCTCATTAATTTATTCTGAGCTTCGAAGACTTTTATATAAATAGATACCTTCTATATCTGTATCTGTATCTACATGCACATTGAGAGCTCACAACAGGGAACGAGTTCTCTGAATAAAGAGATAGAGGTTGGAACTTGGAAGGACAAAGAGAATTAATAAAGGAGGATCTGCAGCTCTTATTCAATTCTATCAGCAACCAAGAATCTTTCAAGTAAGCGTTTTGGATTAATTTTGTATCATTTTGTCATATCGTTAATTGTTTTATTATTATTATTATTAGCATTATTAGCGTTATTATTGAGTTATATACCCACACTTCGGTTTATTTAATTGTATTAAAAAAGAGTGAATTTGTTGTGGTAACTGGTATGTTATCTATTTGTTTTGCAGGCAGGCTGTGAATTAAAGTTTTAAACTGGTAACTGCTACTGGCCATGGAGGTGCGTTTGTCTTGCTCTCTATAGATTAATAAAAAAAAAATTAATTCTAAAAATAAAAGTAAGTAAACAGAGAATGTTTTATTATATCTAATCTCAGCTTATATTTTGTTTTATTTTATTCCTTTATTTATTTGTTTAGCACGGTGAGAAAAATTGAGAATTAAATCTAAATCAGATTTTTGCTCTGTTTTGCATTCCCCGAACAAATTATAAATTTGCGTTTGAACAGTGGATTGTAAGATTTCTGTTTACGGGCTTGCGAATTTATCGGTTGGATCAGTTGTTAAATTTAGATTTTTCCACCAAACTTTGCTCAGAAATATAATAATAATAATAAAAATAATAATTCATATATTTAATTTCATTTAGATCACGTCTTTGCATACAATTATTTCAAAATGATCCGATTAGTTGTTTCTGTCTTTGACAAATCACTAATTAAAATCTTAAGTGCGGATTAATTGACGTTTTGTTTTTTGTCCTCTGTGCGAGCCTGTATTAGATAATTAAATTTCTGTGCTTACTTTATTAATTAAGTTTAGTAAGCTGACATGCAATCAATCCTTATCTTAATGTAGGGAGATCCAAATGTAGGAAGCTCATCATCATCAGCTATTAAGAAAAGAAGAAGGGAATCAGAGGTTTGGGTCGAGATGAGAAAGTACAGAGACAGAGATGGAAATGACAAGGCTGAATGTAACCATTGTAAGAAGTTGTTTGACGGTTCAAGCAAGAAAGGAACCACGCATCTCAAGAATCATTTAGAGAGATGCCGAGCTAACCCCAAGAGAAAAGGACGCGATGGTCGTCATGGGGATGATCAAGATCAATCACAATCCCCATCAATCAAAACAAAAGAGTTAGCCAGTCTTATTATTAAAGAAAACTCTATTATTGGTCTGATCAAGCACTTGTCCAATATGGAAGGATATAAGGAATCGGTTACACAGGTATTAAACTCGAGAAAGGATGAAATACTCCAACTCTACCAAGAAGAGAAGGAAAAACTCTGCCAGTTTCTTAATAACCTCTCTTGTCGTTTCAGTTTAGAACTTGTTTATAGCTGGTTAGGTAAGGATCGTGGCTGTTTCTTGGTAGCATACTACATTGATGATTGCTGGGAACGGCAGAGCAAGATTATTAGTTTTTGGAAAAGTTCTCCTGATGATTTCCAGAATTCGATGGAAGCTGTGCAACAATCATGTTTGGATTGGAAGATCGATAGCAAGATATGCTCTCTACTTCTTCCTATTCAAATTCGTCCAGCAGACGATGGGGATAACCAAATTGGAAAGATGGAAAGTTGGTTTAGTCGACGACGTTCACTTCCTTTCGCCGGCTTCATACATGATGCTCATCAGTTGGACAAATGTTTAAAAAATTACTCATGGGAATGGCTACTACGGCCCATACGGCAGTACGTTGATTGTGTGTATAACCTGTCGAATAGTGCCGTAGGAAGTGCGATTTCCAAGCTCGAACTTGCTTCTCTTTCCTGGCTTTCATCTGATTACGTAGATATATGCTTGAAAGAAGTATGTTTTGCACTGGAGCAATTAGATTCCAATTTTAGGTCAATTGATTTAACTGAACAAATATGGGATGAGGTAACTGCCACGTTCGAGCATTTGAAATTCTTGAAGGATGTTACTGATAGCTTCTTGCGGGAGACATGTGATATTCCAATAATTGTAGATCTTCCTTACGTGCATAAGACATTAACGGATCGATGCAACCACCGCATTGAAGATTGCTTTTTTTGCCAAAAAGCGATGAAGGAAGCTGTTGATCTATGTTTTAGCAAACATTATTTGGTTAGAGTCATTGCAGTAATTCTTGACCCACGGTTCAAAATGGATGGTTTGCAACTTCATTACAAAGAGATTTATGGCAGTGACGCTGATAGATACCTTGAGAAAGTGAACAAAGATTTTAGAGACGTTTATAATGAATATGCAGCAGCCTACTCCAGCAATTCAAAGTCATACGAAATGCTAGACGCCATGGGGAGGCCTTCATCACCAAAATCAGAACTTGATCGCTATTTCAATTTGGTTAAAGTTCCTAGAGATAAACAGTTTGACATACTAGCTTGGTGGCGTGGCAATGCTCCATCTTTTCCGACCCTCGCAAGAATGGCTCGTGATTACTTAGCAATAGGACAACCTTTTGCTACCAAGTGTTTTACACTAGCCAATTACATGTACTATATTTTCGTCTTGATCCATTACCCGAGATAATAGCGCCTTTGCTATGCTTAAAAGGATTTTTGCGTAGCGCTGAAAATTAGCGGTTATTTGTGACCGCGTTTGCATTTTTGTACAACATTATTCCTATTTATATTATATTTAGGGTAAATGTTCTTTACGTCATATAGTTTGTAAAATATCTCATTACATCTTTGCTTTTCAATTTTTTTTGGCTCAATTTGACCGATTTTATCCCTGATAAATTTGGATAATTCAAATAAACGATAGAAATCATTCTGAATTATTTACATTATTAACCCAAAAAAAAATCAATTTGAAGACAGACATGTTTCCTATATACATGAAACTTGTCATTTAAATGGCTAACAACAAGCTGGCTTTGTCTTTTCCTGCAAACATTTCAGTTTCTTAAGTCATCAAATTCATCAATTGTCAATTGTAATTAGTGTATCTAATAATCAGATTCTTCTTAATAGTGTTAGTTTTGCACAGCTGACATACTGAATACTTTTATTTCTTTTTGTTAGTTTTATTTATAATTAATAAAATTTAATCCAAATAGAAAGTAGGGAGTCTTTAAGCATAGGCAAACTAGACAGCCACCTTATCTCTGATATCAATGAAAGGCTTCATTTTTTAATATTTCCATAATAATACTCAAATTAATAATTTTTTTAGTTACATACCATTCAAAAGACTATTTTTAGCTCTTTTTAATTAATAATTATCCTACAATAAAGATACTTTTATACAAATTCTATATTTAATAATCTTAATGTGCAAATTATATATTTAATAACCTTAATGTTAAAGAGCTATAATTGTAATATTGTTTAACCTTTAGTTCATTAATTATTATTTTTTAAGAAATAATTAAATTCTTTATCTCTCCATTTAAAAAGAAAATTTAATTACTTAAAATTAAAAATTCCTTGCGCTCTTCTCTACAAAGTGAATTATTACAACTATAATTAGCTCACTTTATGTGTGTGTGTGGAGTGAAATAATGGTTTTAAAGAAAAAAAAAATTTTAACTATTTTTCTTTTTTCAAAATTTCTTAGGATCTTGTTGAATGGTTGAAATTCAAGATATAGGTTAAAGATTGATCTAGTTTGAAACTTTTTTATATTTCTTTAAATGTGGAAGTTGTTGAATGTAGAAAGGTCTCTTTGAAAAAAAAATTATTTACTAATTAATATAAATATATATTTATTCTTACCTAAACTAAGGTTTCGGGATCAAACTATATGTGAAGCATGTTACCAGAGCCGCTCCAAATTTTCCAACCAATTCCTTGTAAAAATAAGATATATATAAACTTGATTTTATCTAGCTAGTAGATTGTTATTTTTTAATAATTATTGGATGACTAATTAATATTATCCATTAATCTACGTAATCTTTTTCTTATTAGTTTCTCTTCTAGGAATTTCACATAAGAAGGCAAGAAAGTGGGAAGTTTTCTGTGATTAATTTTCTATTCCATCCTTAATAGGAATGCTTTAATTCGAAAATTAATTAGTAGCTTTAAACATTTGAGCTAGCTTGGCTTAATGATGATTCGTGTTAATCATTAATCTAGTGGAGTGTAGCCAGGGATATTTTGATTACTAAAACCCAATGGAGCCAACCAGATTTCAAGTGTAAACTCAATTACTTTATTCTTGTCCTAATTCAGATGATAGGTTCAAACCTCAAGTTGATTTCTTTTTTGAGACTCTACAGCTTTAATGGAGGTCATGATGGAGGATCATTAAACAGAATTTTTTTAAAAGGACAATTGTTCAGTATAATAAAATCACATTATATTGTTATTATTGCATTAAATTAAAAGTTTAATAATGTATGTATCTTTATGTGATTCTCTTTTAATTAATTTATTTTTGAAAGATTATTAGTTATCCACCTAGATTTACACTATTATAAAAAATAGTATAAAAGTTTAAATTTGTTTGATTTTCTATGTTAAGTTTGCAATTTAATCAAAACGTTAACACGTTAAAATATTTAACAGAATCTAAGTAAAATGATTGTTACATTCTTGAAACCGGATGAATTGGTTAGGGATAACTAATGGGCAACCGGACCAAATAGTTTCACCTTTCAACATCGTTTGCAAATGCCAAAATCACTGAGAATTGAAGAGGGAATGATCAGATTTAGGGATTGTGGAGGAGAAAAAGAGATGGTCCAAATTGAAACATAATAATCAAATCCTGATTGATTTGCCTACAACTCATTGCCGTCGGTGCTTCTTAATTTTTCATTTGCACCATTTTTCAATCAACACACAAAACCCTAAGCTGAAAGTGCAAATCCTGGCGTTGTGGTCATATTCTCACTGTATAGAAGTCATGAGATGTTTGAGAAACTTTGGGATCACTTTCAGTCTGTTAATTCGTCATCAATTGATGCTCGTTTCTCTTTTTCATTTTTATTCTATATTTATTTGTTTATCTGTAATTGTAATTCCCATCCTCATGTTCATTTTCTGTTCATTTATAAGCTGCACTATTTTTTCACTTGGCTATTTATGATTTGTGAAGTGATGCTTGTTTGAGGAAATAAGAGATGGGATTTGATTTACATTGTTTTTGCAGTTCACAAGCAGAGGGATGTTTTATTCCTTTGCATGTATATGGTAATGTTGGGGACTCTGATGACGATAATGAGCATGCGGTGTTTGATTTTGAGGTTTGCATTTGTGTTGTTTACTGCTAATGGTTCTAGCTTTTGTGACGGTTTAAGTTGAAAAATGAGAATTTTTTATTGCGGCCAATTCAAAACTTCTGTATGTTTGATGAATGCATGTTTGGGAGCATCCTTGAATCCTAAAGAACATTAAAATTTTTTGTATTATATACATATATATATATATATATATATATATATATATCTTTTTGGTATTGATCAGCTCTTAAACGAAGTTGTAGGAAAATCACAAGTAATCCTTGATAAGAATTCAGCAGCAAAATAAATACCGCTTTTCTTTTCTGTTTTCTCACCCTACTTTCTCTGATAATGAAGTTGATTACTTTTTTCTTTTCCTAAATCAATAATTATTGATAGGCTTGTTTACTGAACAAGTTTTGTCCGCATGAAGTTAACATATTTTTAAGATCACAAACTTTCTTGTGTATTTTTGTCTAAAGAAATTTTATGGGTTAAGATTTTTTTTATCTACAGTATGGATATAGATTCTAACATTTCTTTGTTCGAACTATATGCTGCATACAGGATGATGAAGATGATGATGTCAATGATGCTCAAGATACCGGAATGGCTGCGAAGAGTAAGAAATATGGAATTTGAAATGTGTCATATTTAGTAGTACTTCCTCGAATGCTATCATCTTTAATTTATACTGCATTTGGTTAATTGTTGGTTTGCGTTGGTTACATGCTCGTATGAAAAATTCTGATTAATAATATATTAAATCATGAAAACATAGGTCCAGTTGTTTTGCAGGTTCCAATACTACATTATATCTAAACAATAGATATTTTCATTGCTGCCTGTGATCATTTTTTTTTATGTCAGCTTTTAAGAATAGGCTGGGACACTCTTGTAAAATTTTCAATCGTTCAGTAACTTGCCTGGATCAGTTAAAATTGATGTTTCGTAGTAAAATAACATATTTCACTAAAATCTCCTAGATACCATTATCAGCATCTAGTTTTAATTAATCCCAAAAATGTTTTGCCTTGTTCACATTGAATGGATTTGTTTTGCTTCATCAATATGTATATTGGAATTAACTTTTTAATTTTATTATTGGAGGCTCTTACAATTGATTGGACCGCACAAGAGGTTAGAAGATGTGTTTTACTGAATAATTGTTGCGTGTGTATGTTATTGTCCACAGTTAAAAGGCAACAAAAATTTTTATGGTTAAAGTATGGTGGCATTGAGGATGAGATGCATGATGATGAGGAAGATGATAAGGAAGAAAAAAAAAGGATTTATGGGGTGGGATAAAGAACCAGTATTATTATGGTGACAATCGTGATTTTAGAGTAAGGATTTAATGCCAACTGTAGAGTGCTTGCCCTCTTTCTATCTTTCTTTCTTCTATTTATGCATCCAATTAGAATCTTGTTTATAAATTTATGCTAGTGTTCCAATTATATAACATTACTGATCTCATAGTTTCACAGTCTCATACACTTTAAAATTGTGTTTGACATTATTTAAATTCTTTTCATGTGACTATGTAGCTGCAATCTAGTGATGATGATTCCCCTGCTTTAGAGGAAGAATTGGTGGCAAAGAAGCTGGAAAAAGAGCACACTCTTTAGCAATGGGGAACTTTGGCCTACAGGAGGCTGGAGATAGTAAAGATAATGAAGATGAGAGTAACAAGGGATTAACCTTGGCGGTGGGTTTTGCACATTGTTGGTTTGACATTGTTGCCAATTTCCTTGATAACAACAAGGATTCAGTGCTCAGAGTGGTTGACTGTCATGCTGTCAATTTTTTACAGGAAATTTCGGTTGAAGGGAAAAGTACAAGAAAGCCTTGGGCAAGTAAAGAAGCTGTAGATGATACGGATACAAGTTATGAGGAGGTCAAGAAAGACTTGAATGCTTTGTCAAAAGAAGAGCAAATGGATGTGGTATACAGGTATAATTGAGATGCCCCATCTCTTTTTATGTACAGGATATCAACTGAATAACATTAAACTTTTCAAGAGTCGGACCTTGGCTTTACGATACAGTCAGCCACACATTCATCATGAAGAATGTCTGCAGTTTTGCTATGTATTTTTTTTCCTGCAATTGATTTTCCGCGAACACCAGCCGCCATCCCTATTTATAGAATCGATTTGACTTAGCATCACAGGAAAGGAAGCAGTTAGAAATTCCATCGCCTTGGCACGAAATTATCTTGCCTCGTAAGCTAATTTAACTTTCCCTTTGTTCCCACTTTCGTCAACTCCTCTGACATATGATTATTGGACAGAAAAGAGGGAGCTTGGCCGCTTGCTTGGACAAATAGGTTCAGCTAAGTTCAGTGGAATTTCGTTAGGGATTGCCTAGTTAATTTAGTTTTTTTTTTTTTTTTGTTTTTCCAAAGAATAAGTGGTTGCTAATTGCGTTAATATGTTCCTATGCATTAGCCAATTACTAAAAGAGTTGGAGGCCGAAGTGAAGGCTATTGCTTTCTCAATTGTAATCCTTTTTTAAAAAAAAAAAAATTGCAATCCTATCATATTTTAAATAAAATCAATAATATACCCACGAAGAATATTGTATGACACACAAATAATATTTACTACTATACATGTATTTTCAATAGAGTTTATTTATTTGGGCTTCAATCAATACGACAATCATCCTGCTATTCAATCATGGTGCAAGAGAGGAAGACAAAATCCTAGCCATTAAATCATAATTAATTCAATGGTCGAAGTTAATGCTGATGGCAGATTATGATTGTACAGCAAAAAAAAAAAAAATCTTCCCCAAATTAATAACAAAAATAATGGTTTATGTACAAGAATTGGCACAAAATATATAAGAGACAGACAAGAGTTTGGTTTGAATTCAAAATTCCTTTTCTCTTGTAGTGAATATTTGCTATTCATGTATAACAATGTTATTTCCATTCTATTTTCCTATTTTATATTATCTGCCAATTTCTCTCCAATGTATCTAATCTCTCCCTTATGTTTTCACGAGCATGAAATATTTGCTATTCATGTATAACAATGTTATGTGTATACTAGTTGATTATAACAATAACTAGAAAAAAATAAATAATAACTCTTATAACAGTATGTGAATTATATACGAACTAAACTTTTACACCATGCAACTAGTCAAACTTGCGTATCTGAAAAGAAGAACATGAAGTGCATAGGAAACAAAGAAAAATAATAAACTACAAAATAAGTTTTATTGAAAGAAATTTTTTGTTCAACACTGAAAATATTAGACCGTTCAAAGTAAAATTTACATATATTATGACTAATACAAGACTAGTTGTCAAATGTGAACGGCAAATTGTTATTAAATAACATTAAATTACTCAGGTACACATCAATATATAAAGCCATTTCTTGGAAGTTAGGATTAGTCTTAATATATGAATTAATTTTGCCATTAAATATTTATCTCATATTTGGCAAGCTTAGTTGGATTGGATTAATGGGGAGGAGTAAATTTGAATCTAATCCTACAAACATGGGATTAATAACTTTATTTCATACCTGGGTTTAGATGGGACAAGATTTAAAGAAGAAATTTTTCCACTCATGAGACTTTTATTTATATCATTTTTTTATTTACACCTAATATTCATTAATTAAATTTTCATTTATGATTTACTTAAAATTTGTTTTTATTTATCCTCTATGATCTAATTAAATTGGTGACTTTACTTCTACCAACTCTTGATATAAAAAATTTTCATTACTTTTATATTTAATAATTTATCAATAAATTTAACCATGTAATAATTTATTGCATTATTGGATTGTAATAAATTTAATAATCAGTAATATAATATTAAAAATAATCATGAAAAGTGGAATTTCCATTAATTAAATGATTTTATATAATATTTTTAAATATGTTTGCTAAAAGTTAATTAAATGTTTAGATTATTTTATGTATTTTTATCTGATTATTATATTATGGCTACACAATAACCACTATACTTAATTTTCTCTTTAATTACTTTTTAAATTTATTTTAATTATGATTATAAATTTTCATAAATAATTGATATTTATATTTAAATATAAACTTAAATGATATTTAATATAATTTTTATATGTGAATATAGTTTAATCCGATGTTGTACCAAACATAAAATTAAATAATATAATCCAACTTAATTCAATTGAACTTAATTCGGTTCATTCCTAATAATGAGTCCAATATAATCTTGAGTGCCAAACATAACATAAGTATTTTCAACGTCTCCATATCTCATTATTTGATTCACAAAATTCCATCTGCTTCAAATGTTTTCAAGCCTCCTGTCGATGTGTTCCGCATAGCCTCAACAAAGCTCGTTATTGAACAAATTCCACCATGCAAAGCAGAATTGTAATTATTTCCTATTTCATTTATGGGTTTTATGAGAAATTGAGTATTATTATTAAGTTTTTATTCAAATCACCACACTCACATATATGACTAGCTGGAAGCAAGCATCCGTAAATTATAGTTACTTCTTCAATATGTCAACAGTAAGCTGCAAAATGTTAGTAAATAACATTAAACAAATCACTTACACAGAAATTTCATAAGTGGCTTTTTTTAAGAGACCTACACTTCAGGTTAGAATGAATTTTCCTAATGTACTATACGAATCAAAACCAAAAAATTAAACAATATAATGTGAATTAAATTTTTATCCCGAATATAAGATGTCCAGCCTTAAGCATACTGTTGCATGGTTCATGAATTGCCTATACGATTTCCACACAACGCAACTCTTCTTCTCTTCATATACCAGCCATCCATAAAGCAACATAGATGCAGAACCCAAAATTGATTTTCCAAACATATAGAGGTTATAATGCTAGCTCAAGATTGAAGCAGAGTTTACTTTAAACTTCGGGAAACGTTTTCAAGACATACATTGAAAAATGAACAAAGATATAAAAACATCATGTCCACCAAACCAGTGAATCTCCATAACTTGAGCCAATATACACAACCGCATTGTCCAGATTGATACGGTAGATGCAATAGAAGTTTCGCACAAAAGTTCAATTTTGAGTCCAATATCCCTGACAACAAATAGATGGAACAATTTACAAGAGATCTCATGAAAACAAATTGTCTACGGTCAGAGCTAAGCTTTTTTTTTTGTGTAACAGACACAATTAACTCAAAGTATAATATTTCCCTACAGGATTTACAACATTTGACAGTTATTACGAGACCGAATCACTCACTTTTCTTTCTCATGGGTTATGACCAGGAGGTGAAGAAGCCCAACATGATCACCGAGTAAATGCCTAGAACCATCAGCGTCAACTATCCCATTGGCTTTCGTGGTAGACTAGTGTGCCAAAGAAAATAAGTCAAAAGCCATACAGAACCAGTTGCCACTAGCAATTCTTCAGAAAAATACTGTTGCAATGGCTAAATAAAATTGGCAGGAAGTTTAGGAATAACTTACAGATCTGATTGGGATTACTTTAAAAGCATTGGCAGTACAATAGACAATTGTATCTTCTCCAATTATAAGGACGCCACAGAGAGGTAGGGGCACTGGTACGAGCAAATCGGCCCCATTATCCAAAGTATTCTGAGACCAAGGCTTTTCAACAAAATCTTTATCCTTCAGGGCAACTTCATATGTTTTAACGTGCGGAGCATCTTTTTTATCCAACAACAATGAGAGGGAAATATAAGATCTGAACAATATTTTGTAAGACCTACCTGCTTTGATATGCAATCACAATTCATGAAAGATATCTTTTCATATACGACACAGATTTACGATCATCAAACATTATAGAAGCTTGCAAAATATAGTATCTGTTAGGAAAGCAATTATTCTATGTTACTCTCTAAAAGGTGTGAAACAATCCAAAGCACCCATAATGTTTCAAAAATATATTCAATAAGGTAAAGAATCATGTTAGCAATGTCGAACACAAGTATATGAAATAGGAAGTGTGTTTTCGATGGAAATGAAATCTTTTCACATACACAGGTGACTCTCCATTGTAGCTATATCCAAACTCTTATAATTTCCCTCCTCAACTCACCCAACTTGTAATATGGATCTCCTTTGAACTTTAGAGTGACTAGATAAAAATGCACAAAAATGGGCAATGTGAATGACGTGTAAAAAAGTTATGTACACAAAATAGAAAAGTAAAACCCACATTCCCAAAATAAAGGTTAGGATCTAGAATGTATTACCTTGGGTCATTTTTCAACTAAACTGCACCGATACTAGGAAACAGACAAAAAACAAGAAATACACATTCAATTGAAAACGAGAACATTAATATAGAAATCAACAGCAATGCATGTTTTAGAGGCTATACTCAATCCACCACTTAATTCACCCACATTATCCAACATTAGCAAATTTGTGAAGGGCTTAATCAGAAATATCCTGCTTCATATGATAGGTTTTCCAGTTGCAATTCAATATGCTTGAACCCAATCAAACAAGAGAACCAAAATCAAGGCTAACAAGCACTTTCAAGCTAGAATGCAGCTTAGGCAGATACCTAACCATCCTTGATCTCTATGGGGTTTGTAAACTTGTCCAATCTCTCAATAACAAATTTTTTTACTCTTCATAAGTGCCTCAAACTCCCCAAAAGATGGATAGTATATATGAAGATTGAAGGAATAAACGTCTTTTTCTTCACTAATTAATTCCTGCATTGTAGTAAGAAAGAACATTAATTTGATTGTGATAGTCTCAAAATTGTTAATTTCCAATTGAATTTTCTTTGTGTGGCCATCCACACCAATCAATAGAATAATTTTAAAATACATCATATGTAACACATCATGCATACAAGTTTTGATATATTAATACGATTTTAGATCTAATGGTGATGTGAATTTTACTGATCTTTTAAAATTTGTATAAAGTACACGATTAAGATAATTACCACTATTGGTTCGTCAATCACACAATCTTGTATAAAATATCAACATAGGATCATATTATATACAAACCTTATTAGTAGATGGTGATAAATTAATACAGCAAAAGTTAGAAAAATTGCAGTACTAAATTAAATACGTAAGTGCAATTATTGTGTTCTTACCATTTTGGCCATGTGACAGAGGCAAGTTCCACAAAAATCAGCATGTATACACTCAAAAATCAGTATCTAGCAGAGTAGAGATTAGAATGAGCATCAGCCCCCTAGTCACAAGTTCTTTGGCTCTAGCATTCCATAATGATTCTATATCATTTCTGAACGGCGCTGAATATGCTTCAACAACTTCGCTTACAAATCCTATGCACTGAATATATATTGCCTTTATTCCATGCTGGAGATTTATTATCCACAATTTCATCAGGAACCTTGGAGAGCCGGTGTATTGAATTGGATGCGGGTACCATATGCAAACATTCCTTGGGAAACAAGTGACCGAGAAAGTATTTCCGGGAGGAAGGGAGATTCTTAAAGAGAGTATTGAAGTCATTTTGAAAGTGATCGTCAGGGAAGACTTGGAATTCAAGATCAGCATTGGTATTATTGTCTTTTTGCTCTGTGGCTTCTGTGATGTTTTGCATGCATATGAAGGTGTTAGGTCCAATGGAACATCCCAAATCCGCTAGTTGAAACGTGATACAATTGTCAAATCCTGAGCTTTTTAGGTCAAGCCTTTGAGCAATGGACACAACAACCATTTCCTTTGCAATAGCCACTACTCCCCTCTGCATATATACAAAAGCTTGAGTGTCGAGTTTCGGGATTTAAATCATATGATAAGCATGTGATTTGTTATTAATTATTGAATAAAAATGTACATGTATTTAAATCTTAACTCTATTGCACCGCCACAAATATATACGAGTGACACGAAATCTTTGAAAACTCAACGCAAAATCATATTAGTATTGGGTTAATACTTTACAATAATTATGATTAAACGAATGGACTTAATTAAAAAAACAATTAATGAAACAAGAGGTACCTGGTAGCTAGAATTTTTCGCACCGTCTCCACCAACCATGGGATATTCACCGGGCAAAGTATTAATTTCCTGCTAAGCCATTATCTCTCTTAGTCCCTCTGGTCTGGTCAAGAGTAAGATGTCTTTATTCGTTGCATTTCAAGTTCCATTGCGGTAACAATATTTATATACATATAGTAGCCGGAGAAAAAGTTTAAGAAAAATTAAAAGATAAAATCAAATTTTATGTAGAAGATCATCTTTCATAAACTTAAATTATCCTATTTGGGATTGAGGTTGATTAGTTGTACCTTAAAAGTTACAACATTAAGATATTTGTTAAACATTAGCTACTGTAGTTTAGAAATTAAATTAATTTAATTTTATACTTGTATAATGAAAAGCTATTATATATTTACTAATTGTATCAAAATTATTATTTAAAATTATATTTATTATATACCATTAAGTTCTATTTCAGAATTATAACTTTTTTTCACAGCACCACAATATCAAATAAAGCCTTAGTTTATTTAGAATAATCTTTGGAACTTGTTAGAATAGTTTGTTGTAATAAAACAAAGTTAATTAGTTAAAATTTGGAGATACCATAAAAAATTGTCTACATATGTAGAATATGTTGTTAAGAAATATAAACCTATGTAAATTTGTTTAATTAGTAATGCTATCGATATAAATTATTTGTGCAATTGTATATATGATTTACGTCTGTCTCGTGTTATTTGTGTTGGTTGACTTTTATGTTTCCATTTAATCAATACGCTCGTGTCACGTTATTTTATAAATAATGGTTTCAAAAGAAAAAAAAAATGTATCTTTAGTGTATATATAAAAAGGATTCTATGTTCCAAATTCAAGAACTAGGAAACATTAACAAAGAATACAAAATCAAATAGAGCGGGGAAATTCTTTTTTTCTTTTTAATTTTTTGTCAAGTTTTTAGAGCAATTCAAGAGGGTTGAAGGAGGTAGTTAGGGATTTTGAATTCAAGTTTGTTCAGACCAAACTTTTAAAAAATTATGTAGCGGAAACATGATAAAGAAATAGAAATATAATGTTTCGGAATTCCTTCTTAGGAGTTTAAATTTTTATTGATCAAAAGATGTTTTAATAATGAACAACAAAACCTCATTATTTATGATAGAACAAATTTGTTAACACTCTTATTTTTAGTTAGAACACTCATGACCACACATTAAATTAATAAATTTGAGCATATGGTCATGGATTTGAACAAAATAAGTTTAATTCTGAGCTTTTTGCTTGAGAGTAGATAGTAGTTGGATATTTTATAACATTAATAGCTTGAATTGAACATTACTTATTTGTTGGTTATTATTATTATTTTATTCTTTAAAAGAAGAAATCGGCGGGCGAGTGGGGGCCCGGTGTGGGGATGTCGGTGTCTCTCTTTAAATTTTGGGCTGGACTCTGTAGCCCAAAGTTTGCTCGACTCGCTCATTAAGAGGCTTTTTCAAATAAATGTGCTACAGCTCAATTAGAGCCTTTTTCGTTCCTAGGTGCAGCCCGCAGGGGGGTTAGAACCCGCACATACACATTACATGTGTTTATGTGATTATAAACTATTAGATTGTTAAAATTATATTTTTCAATGTATTGAAATTTTATTTTTTTTATATTTTAATGGCACTTTTGTTTTAACAAAATAAAAATGTTTTTATTAAAAAATGATTACATATATAACAAAGTCACTTAAAGTGAAAGGATCATGCGCATGTATTTGTGAAAAATATATCTTTTAACAAAATCTTTCGTTATAACTCAAAAAAGTTTTATAAAAAAAATTTGCTACTTATTTCTCATATAATTTCCTAATTTATGAATACTTCTATTTTTAGTTATTTTATTGAGTCATTTCATTATTCAATACTATTTTCAAACATTTCGAAATATTTTACAAAGTTTTAAAATATTTTTATTACTTTCCACTCTTTCTCTCTGTAAGAAAACACTTACCTAAGCATTAACGTGTCTGTTTTAAGTACCACAAAAACTCAACCAATACTTCAATGCGAAGAGATTCATCAAAGAGAGAAGCCTTTTGTTGTAATCTCAAGCTGAGAAAAAGAGATTCACCATCTCTTTACTGAACTAGTGGGCAGTGGCTATTGGTCATTGCAGCGACTGATAGTGTGACCAGTGTGGGAAAAAATTCATTTAATGTTTAGTTAATATTTCATTGAAGTCTACAACAAATTATACTCAAGCCCCCGATATATTTACACTTAAGTTCTCACATCCAAAACTTCTGAATACAAATTAAAAGAGTTGGACTTTGCAAACTATAATATAGCCCAAGAATATTAAAATCAATTTAATTTTTAAAAGTCCACGAACTCATTAATAATTGTAAACATATATTGAAGTATGATAAATTTTTCCAATATGTATATTTATTATTATTTTAATTTTTGTATATTGTTGAATAAACCTCAGCCAATCAATATGTTGTCTTCGTCCCTAGGTTATTGGAGGCTAGCTATGAGAGGGATCCAATGTAAGATATTAACATGTTTTCTAATTGAAAATTAAGGGAGAGAATTAATTTGTGATACAACAACCATACATAACCGGAAACATTTACTCTTCAAACCCGTCTGATGGTACGGCCGCCTTATTTTGAAACTTTGATCTTAATCGTACACATCAACATCGACGGAAGCAAACATATTTGTGAAGAAAAGAAATGTTAGTAGAGCAAGCTATTGGAAACACATAACCTTTTGAAAAGCTCGATGATTTCTTCATTGAAATCAGGGGTGGTTTTATAATGGGAAATTTAGGGAATGGAAGATTGATTAAAGAGAGACTTAAATCAATCTCTTGTTCACCATTTTCAATTTTAGGTGGGACCCACAATTCGATTCCAATTCTCGCTACTATTTTTGCAAATAAATGTTGTCAATAATTTCAATTGCCTAATCTGTAAAGCAAACACTGCCTTAGTGGCTTCGTCCATTGTCGATTAATTAAGTAAAAACATGTTGTTTGTAAATGCAGTTCCCTATTTCATATACGCTTGATGAGCATATGTATGTGTTGTTATTTATAGACAAATCTTGTGGGGTGGGATTCTTCTAAGCTCCGAGTTTCGAAAAACTTGTGCCTCTAGTGGATGTATATTTATTTTAAATTTTAATTAACTTATTAATTAATGTATGGAATAAGATAATTTCATATATCAATTTTGACTATTTAGGACAAAGCGTTTCAGATTCTAATTTTGTTTGATTTCTTGAGATGTATGCAACCTCTTAAAAGAAAAATGATGATCCAATGGACTTTTGTCTAAAGGAAAGAATATTTTAAGCTCTTAACCTTTATATTTTTGGATTTGATCACCATGTTTGAATTGATGTCATTTGTGCTCCTTGACTTAAGGACTGCTCCTTATTTTCCTTATTAATTTACTACTTTTCATGCATATATATGAATATTATTATGATTTGTTGAAGTATATACTTACAAGGCGGAACTCAGAGGAAAACTCTAAGGAGACCGAACTTAAGCATTCAATTTTCAAATTCTTGAAAATAATAAAGTACTACCACATCAAATCGTCAAAAAAAAAAATACTAAGACTATTATTTTCAGTACCGTATAAAAAAAGAAAAATTGCATTTATAATTTATGAAAGGAAAATAATTACGTAGTAAAGGAGTCTTCACCCATATAAAATTTATAGGCCTTAAAGCAAATTGGTTATCATACATTAGTGCGCATCTTAGTGGGAACTCTTAAATTACTTTTTTATCCAATACTTAAAGTTCATACATTAATTGTGCAGGGGCCAATATAGACTTTTTACACTAATTTTTATATTTTATTTAGTAAACTTAAAATGTTTTCAAACTCTATAGGTGTCATGGTCCCCTCTAGTCTTATGTATTCTCCACCCCTGTATACGTAGAAAAGTGAATAAAATAAATTTAGTGTTCTTGGAGGACCCAAAACTTCTCTTGTCCAATTTAGATTCTTCCTGCACAAAAAGTCTCACTCAAAATAAGAAAAAATTGGATGCAACTAAGCCGCGTCACTCTATATCTTCGGATTTTTTTCTCATATCCGAATGTAGAAAACTTTTGTGCCAGCTGTGTGTGTAAAAGTGTCTTTTGTATTTTATAATTTAGCATTATGTAAAATTAATGGTCCAACGGATGTAAAAAGAGTTATGCGAAGCCAACATCTCTTTTTACATTGAGCGAAGCTGAAACTGAACTTGAATACCCGAATTCTTACTTTCTATTAATTTTTAAATTAAAGAAAAGATTTAATAAGTAAAACATGAAAACCCAAAGTTTGAAATTTCTCACTACTTAAATTAATAAAAAAAATATTAAAAAAAAAGGTTGCCTTCTGCCCACATCGCCATTTTTTTGTTTAAATAAACAAAAACAAAAACATTTTTTGATCAAGTTAGAGTCCTTTAACCAAATTTTAATGGAATTTTGAGATAGAACGGAATAAACAACAACGAAAACAATTGATGGTCAAGTTAGAGTATGTTTGCGCCAAATTTTTAATAGAATTTTGAGATAGAAACGAAAATTTGAGGAGTAATAGTTTTGAACTCAAATTGAGAATGTACTACAACTATTAAATTCGGCCTAATTAATTAAATGGATCTTACAAATTTCTAAGTGGAATTTCAGATTATTCGAATAGAATAGATTTTTAATCCAACGATGCTCCTACGTTTGCTGGAAGAGAAAATTTTTGACAGAATGCAGAATATGAAAAAAATTATATAAAAAATCCAATTAATAAAATGATTGCATAAATCATGTGATATTTATTCAATTAATATTTTTATGTCTTTATAGAAAAAATTGATAGTTGTTTATCCTTTATTTTGCATTAATAAGAAAAAAACATTATCTAAAGTACTGATTTCGTAGAATTAAAAAAAAAAAAAAAAACAAAGAAAAGTAGGCCCAAAAAAAAATCACTAAGTCAAAGTTGCTACAGGAAGAAATTGGAAGGAAAGAACAAGTGACCCCACGTTGTCATTCATTATATACTTATAACAGATATCTGTTAATTTCTTCGGAGCTTCGAAGACTTTTATATAAACAGATATTTGTTAATTTCTTCGGAGATCCGAAGACTTCTTTATGTGTGTGTGTGCGGATATAAACAGACACACATATTGAGAGCTCACAGCATAGAACCAGTTCTCTGATTGAAGAGATAGAGGTTGAAAAGTGGAAGGAGAAAGAGTATTAATAAAGCAGGATCTGCAACTCTGATTCAATTTTATCAGCAATTAAGTATTTTCAAGTAAGCATTTTGTATTAATTTTTGTAGCATTTTATCATTTCTTTAATTTTTTTTATTATTAATATCATTATTATTGAGTTGTAAACATACACTTTGGTTTACTTAATTGAAACAGAAAAGAGTTAATTTGATATGGTAACTGGTATATTATCTGTTTGTTTTGCAGGCTTTGAATTCAAGAAATTGGCAACTGCTGCTACTGGCCATGGAGGTCCGTTTGTCTTACTCTCTATAGATTAATAAAAAAAATTAATTCTAAAAATAAAAGTAAGGAAACAGAGAATGTTTAATTGAATCTAATTTCAGCTTATATTCTGTTTTCCCTTATTCCTTTATTTATTTATTTGTTGGTGGGCAAAAATTAATTGCTCAGCATGGTGAGAAAAATTGAGAATGAAATCTAAATCAGATTTTTGCCCTGTTTTTCACTCCACGAACAAATTATAAATTTGAGTTTGAACAGTGGATTGTAAGATTTTTGTTTACGGGCTTGCGAATTTATCGGTTGGATCAGTTGTTAAATTTAGATTTTTCCACAAAACTTTGCTCAGACATATCATAATAATTCATAAATTCAATTTCATTTAGATCACGTCTTTGCGTACAATTGTTCATAAATTATCCAATTAGTTGTATCATTGTATGTATCTTTGACAAATCACTAATTAAAATCTTAAGTGCGGATTAATTGACGTTTTGTTTTTTTTCCTCTGTGCGAGCCTGTATTAGATAATTAAATTTCTGTGCTTACTTTATTAATTAAGTTTAGTAAGCTGACATGCAATCAATCCTTATCTTAATGTAGGGAGATCCAAATGTAGGAAGCTCATCATCATCAGCTATTAAGAAAAGAAGAAGGGAATCAGAGGTTTGGGTTGAGATGAGAAAGTACAGAGACAGAGATGGAAATGACAAGGCTGAATGTAACCATTGTAAGAAGTTGTTTGACGGTTCAAGCAAGAAAGGAACCACGCATCTCAAGAATCATTTAGAGAGATGCCGAGCTAACCCCAAGAGAAAAGGACGCGATGGTCGTCATGGGGATGATCAAGATCAATCACAATCCCCATCAATCAAAACAAAAGAGTTAGCCAGTCTTATTATTAAAGAAAACTCTATTATTGGTCTGATCAAGCACTTGTCCAATATGGAAGGATATAAGGAATCGGATCCACAGGTATTAAACTCGAGAAAGGATGAAATACTCCAACTCTACCAAGAAGAGAAGGAAAAACTCTGCCAGTTTCTTAATGACCTCTCTTGTCGTTTCAGTTTACAACTTGTTTATAGCTGGTTAGGTAAGGATCGTGGCTGTTTCTTGGTAGCATACTACATTGATGATTGCTGGGAACGGCAGTGCAAGATTATTAGTTTTTGGAAAGGTTCTCCTGATGATTTCCAGAATTCGATGGAAGGTGTGCAACAATCATGTTTGGATTGGAAGATCGATAGCAAGATATGCTCTCTACTTCTTCCTATTCAAATTGGAAAGATGGAAAGTTGGTTTAGTCGACGACGTTCACTTCCTTTCACCGGCTTCATATATGATGCTCATCAGTTATGGTGTTATATTTTCGGTAATTTTGAAAATTACGCAAGGGAATGGATACTACGGCCCATACGGCAGTACGTTGATTATGTGTATAACAAGTCAACATCATATAAACCAATTCAGTCGAATAGTGCCGTAGAAAAAGCGATTTCCAATCTCGAACTTGCTTCTTTTGACTGGATTTCATCGGATTACGTAGAGAAACGCTTGAAAGAAGTATTTTTTGTACTGGAGCAATTAGATTCCAATTTTTGCTCAGTTGATTTAACAAAACAAAAACGGGATGAGGTAACAGTCACATTCGAGCATTTGAAATTCTTGGAGCGTCTTACTTTGGACTTCTTGTTGGAAGCTTGTGATATTCCAATAATTTTAGATCTTCCTTACGTGCATAAGATGTTAACGGATCGATGCAACCACCGCATCGAAGATTGCTTTTTTTGCCAAAAAGCGATGAAGGAAGCTATTGATCTATGTTTTAGCAAACATTATTTGGTTAGAGTCATTGCAGTAATTCTTGACCCACGGTTCAAAATGGATGGTTTGCAACTTCATTACAAAGAGATTTATGGCGGTGACGCTGATACATACCTTGAGAAAGTGAACAAAGATTTTAGAGACGTTTATGACGAATACGCGGCAACCGACTCCAGCAATTCAGAGTCATACGAAATGCTAGACGCCAAGGGAAGGCCTTCATCACCAAAATCAGAACTTGATCTGTATATGAAGGAGCTTAAAGTACCAGCAGTAGAACAGTTTAACATACTAGCTTGGTGGCGTGGCAATGCTACATTTTA
This sequence comes from Luvunga scandens, assembly GCA_030449905.1. Lineage (NCBI taxonomy): Eukaryota > Viridiplantae > Streptophyta > Magnoliopsida > Sapindales > Rutaceae > Luvunga > Luvunga scandens. The sequence goes on along the minus strand of JASUUG010001064.1, from coordinate 513,216 downwards.
TCCGACCCTCGCAAGAATGGCTCGTGATTACTTAGCAATAGCAATAGGAGAACCTTTTGCTCCTAACGTGGATGCCATGCTTCCCCTGAAAAACTATAATTATTATAATTTTGATATTGATGAATTAACCGAGATCACAACGGCTTTGATACACTTAAAAGGACTTTTGAGGAGCGCTGAAAATTAGCGGTTATTTGTGACTGCGTTTGCATTTGTACAACATTATTCCTATTTATATTATGTATAGGGTAAGTGTTCTTTACATCACATAGTTTGTAAAATATCTCATTACATCTTTGCTTTTCAAATTTTTTTGGCTCAATTTGACTGATTTTATCCTCGATAAATTTGGATAATTCAAATAAACGATATAAATCGTTTTGAATTATTTAAATTATGAATGATTAAAAGAAAAATCATTTTGAAGGCAGATATGTTTCCTATACACATGAAGCCTGTAATTTAAATGGCTAACAATAAGCTGACTTTGCCTTTTCTCTGCGAACATTTTAGTTTCTGAAGTACTCAAATTCATCAATTATCAATTGTAATTAACGTATCTAATAATCAGATTCTTCTTAATAGTGTTAATTTTGCACTACCGACATATTGAATAATTTTTTTCTGGTTAGTTTCATTTATAATTAATAGAATTTAATCCAATTAAAAAGTAGAGGCATATTTAAGTATAGGCAAACTAGATAGCGACCTTACATCTCATATGATTAAAAGGCTTAATTTTTTAGTATTTCCATAATAATGCTCAAACTAATAATTCTTTTTTAAGTTACATATAGTTCGAAAGACAATTTTTAGGTCTTTCTAATTAATAATTGTCCTACAATAAGGATATTTTTATACAAATTCTATAGTTAATAACTTTAATGTTAAAGAGTTATAATTGTAATATTGTCTAACCTTTAGTTCATTAATTATTATTTTTAAGAAATAATTGAATTCTTTATCTCTCCATTTAAAAAGAAAATTTAATTTTTTTAAATTAAAAAATTCCTTTCGCTCTTCACTACAAAGCGAATAATTACAATTATAATTGGCTCACTTTATATATATATAGTGAAATAATGGTTTTGAAGAAAATAAAAAAAAGGTATCTTTTTAACTATTTTTCTTTTTTCAAAATTTCTTAGGATATTGTGGAATGGTTGAAATTCAAGACATAGGTTAAAGATTGGTCGTTTGAAATTTTTTTATATTTCTTTAAATGTTGAAGTTGTTGAATGCAGAGAGGTTTCAGAAACAAAAATGTTTATTTACTAATTAATACAATATTGATTCTTACCTAAACTAAGGTTTCAAAATCAAACTATATATGAAACATGTTACCAGAGCCTCTCCAAATTTTCAAACCAATTCCTCGTAAAAATAAGATATATATAAACTTGATTTTATCTAGCTAGTAGATTATTATTTTTTTTATAATTATTGAAATGATTAATTAATATTATCCATTAATATACGTAATCTTTTTCTTATTATTTTCTCTTCTAGGAATTTCACACAAAAAGGCAAGAAAGTGGGGAAGTTTTCTGTGATTAATTTGCGGTTGCATCTCTAATATTAATGCTTTAATTCGAAGATTAATTAGTAGCTTTATACATTATATTTGAGCTAGCTAGGCTTAATGATGATTCATGTTAAACATTAATCTAGTGGTGTGTGGCTGAAGACATTTTGATCGCTAGAGCTTAATGGAGCCACTAGATTTCAGGTGTAAACTCAATTGTCTTACTCGTGTCCTAATTCAGGTGATAGGTTCAAACCTCAAGTAGATTTCTTCTTTGGGACTATACGGTTTTAATGGAGGTCATAATGGAGGATCATTAAACAGAATTTTTTTAAAAGGACAATTGTTCAGTATAATGAAATCACATTGTATTGTTATTATTACATTAAATTAACAGTTTAATCATGTGCGTATCTTTATGTGATTCTCTTTTAATTAATTTATTTTTGAAAGATTATTAGTTATCCACCTAGATTTATATTATTATAAAAAAATAATATAAAAGTTTAAATTTGTTTGATTTTCTACTCTAAGTTTGCAATTTATATCAACCGTCAATCAAAACCTTAACACGTTATTTAACAAAATATAAGTAAAATGATTGTTACATCCTTGAATTAAAGGGTATTTTTAGTGTATATATATAATAGATTCTATGTTCCAAATACAAGAACTTGGAAACAGAAACAAAGAATACCAAATCAATAGAGCGGAAAAATGTTTTTTTTTTTTTTTAATTTTTTTGTCAATTCAAGTTTCAATTCAAGTTTGTTCAGACCAATTTTTAGAAAATTGTGTAGCGGAAACATGATAAAGAAAAAGAAATATAATCGTACATTAAAGATACGAAGGCATGATTGGAGGCTAGATATTAGAGGGATCCAATGTGAGATATTAATATGTTTTCTAATTGAAAATTAAGGGAGAGAATTAATTTGTGATACAACAACCATACATAACCGGAAACATTTACTCTTCAAACCCGTATGATGGTACGGCCGCCTTATTTTGAAACTTTGATCTTAATCGTACACATCAACATCGACGGAAGCAAACATATTTGTGAAGAAAAGAAATGTTAGTAGAGCAAGCTATTGGAAACACATAACCTTTTGATAAGCTCGATGATTTCTTCATTCAAATCAGGGGTGGCTTCAAAATGGAAAATCTAGAGAATGGGAGATTGATTCTCAAGGGGGGTTCGGGAATTAATTTCCCATTCTCTATTCCCAATTTTCAATTTTAGGTGGGATCCACAATTTCGACTTCAATTCTCACTTCTATCTTACGAAATAAACGCTATCAATAATTCTAATTCCCTGATCCGTGAAGCAAATACTGTCTTAGTAGCTTCGTCCACTGTCAATTAATTAAGTGAAAACATGTTATTTGTAAATGTAGTTCCCCATTTCATTTACACGTGATCAGCATATGTATGTGTTGTTATTTATAGACAAATCTTGTGGGGTGGGATTTTTCTAGGTTCAGAGTTTAGAAAAACTTGTGCCCCTAGTGGATGTATATTTATTTTAAATTTTAATTAACTTATTAATTATAGTATGGAATAAGATGATGTTATATATTAATTTTGACTATTTAGGACAAAGTGTTTCATATTCTAATTCCGTTTGATTTCTTGAGATGTATGCACCCTATTAAAAGAAAAATGATGATCCGATGGATTTTGTCTAAAGGAAAGAATATTTTAAGCTCTTAACCTTTATATTTTCCGATTTGATCATCATGTTTGCATTGATGTCATTTGTGCTCCTAGACTTAAGTATTGCTCCTTATTAATTTACTACTTTTCATGCATATAGATGAATATTATTATGATTTGTTCAAGTATATACTTACAAGGGCAGAACTCAGAGGAAAAGTCTAAGGAGACCGAACTTAAATTTTTAATTTTCAAACTCTTATAAATAATAAAGTACTACCACATCAAAACAAACTCTACAGGTGTCATGGTCCCCTCTAGTCTTATACATTCTCCGCCCCTGCATACGTAGAAAAGTGAATAAAATAAATTTATTGTTCTTAGAGGACCCAAACTTCTCTTGTCCGATTTAGATTCTTCCTGCACAAAAAGTCTCACTCAAAACAAGAAAAATTTTGATCCACGTCACTCTATATCTTCGGATTTTTTTCTCATGTCCGAATGTAAAAAACTTTGGTGCCAGCTGTGCGTGTATGTGTCTTTTGTATTTTGTAATTTAGCATTACGTAAAATTTATGGTCGAGCGGATGTGGAAAATCCGCAGGACTTTTTTGTCCGTCCCCATTGAGTTTGGTAATGACACCAAAACTTTGTTTCATTGAATTCATATTTTATTCTGTTTATATGGCATGGTAACAAAAAGTATGCTTCACCACATTTTAAATAACTTTTTGCAAAAAAAAAAAAAAAAAAGTTATATGAGGCCAACATCACTAAAATTTATTTAAATGGTCAGATTCCTATAATTTTAAGAATGTACACAAAATTACATTCCTAAACATTTTTTCTTTTTGGTAAATTTATGGAGCTGAGACATTTGTTGCATTTAATTTATGTTGATCGGCATTTAGTGAAATGAGTTGGATCTGCTTTTAAGTTTCTCGAACATTTTAATTCTTTTCGGTACTTTTACCTAATAATCAACTGACCAACTAAAATCCAATAAACAACCCAGTAACTCTGGTTAAAATCAGTAGTATACAAATAAGGTTTACCAAATCAAACTCAAGTGGTCAGATTATTATCAAACAAATTTCGTTAAAGCCCTGCGAAATAATCCATTTAATGTGAAGTATTGGTGTTTAACAATTAAATCCAATATAATTGAATTAAGTCTTAATCACCGAAATAATGATTTATTTATTGACGCACAGTGAACAGAAGACCATAATAACACTAAAATGAAGTTTTGACACTTGTAAATGTTTATAAGGTGACGGTCAAGAATTTTTCTCACAACCCTTAATTAGACCACGCCATTTAATTAGTTTGGTTGTGACTATTATCTTTTTAAGCACAATATTCGAAGAAATAATCAAGACAGCCAGATTGCTACTTCAATGTACAAATCATTAGAATAAGATAATTACAATAAATTCATATTATTTGATAAAATTACAAATTAACAATAAGTGTGAACAACTAATTAATTCAATTATTCTTATAATGTTTTTTCCCCTTTTCCGTCTCAATCCTTTTAATAATCTTTGGCCATTTAAGATTATTTTAAGATAAGTTTAATTTAAATATTTTACCCTCATAATATAGAAGGGCTAAATTACTCTCTAAGAAATACGTATTACTATAACTAATAGTTTGCGTATTTAGTTTTATATTTTATAATACAATATGTTTTAAATAAAATTTAAAAATTTTCAATTCCTCACGTGTTATAAATACATTGTCGTAGCTTAGTTGAAGTTGTCTAAATTATTTTAGTAGTATTTCGATTAGTCTAATCTCTTGTACAATATATAGATATATAGAGATGTCATTTCATAATTAATTCTTAAATAATGACATAGCCACAAATTATTTGTACAAATTAATATTATATAAAAAATTTGAATAAAAAATCCAATTAATAAAAATAATTATATTAATCATCTGGTATTAATTCAATTAATACTTTTATGACACATATTATTTTATTAAAAAAATTGACGGTTATTTATCCTTTATTTTAGATTTTTTTTTTAAAAAAAAAATGGAGCCATATCCAAACTACCGATTACTTAGAATTTTGGAAAAAAAGGGGGGTAAATATGTTAAAAATAATAAAATAAAACAAAATAAAGTGAATAGTAGCCGACATGAGGAAATTGCGAGGAAAGCGCAAGTGACCTGATTTTAGTCAACCTTTGACATTAGCTTTTTGAACCATATTGCCATTCGTTATAGACTTATAATAATAGATAATAAATTTCTTTGGAGCTTCGAAGACTTTTATATAAATAGATACCTTCTAGCCGGGAACCGGTTCTCTGAATGAAGAGATAGAGGCTGGAACTTGGAAGGAGAAAGAGAATTGATAAAGGAGGATCTGCAGCTCTTATTCAATTCTATCAGCAACCAAGAATTTTTCAAGTAAGCTTTTTGGATTAATTTTTTATCATTTTGTCATATCGTTAATTGTTTTATTATTATTATTATTATTATTAGCATTATTAGCGTTATTATTGAGTTATATACCCACACTTCGGTTTATTTAATTGTATTAAAAAAGAGTGAATTTGTTGTGGTAACTGGTATGTTATCTATTTGTTTTGCAGGCTATGAATTAAAGTTTTAAACTGGTAACTGCTACTGGCCATGGAGGTGCGTTTGTCTTGCTCTCTATAGATTAATAAAAAAAAAAATTAATTCTAAAAATAAAAGTAAGTAAACAGAGAATGTTTAATTATATCTAATCTCAGCTTATATTTTATTTTACTTTATTCCTTTATTTATTTGTTTAGCACGGTGAGAAAAATTGAGAATTAAATCTAAATCAGATTTTTGCTCTGTTTTGCATTCCCCGAACAAATTATAAATTTGAGTTTGAACAGTGGATTGTAAGATTTCTGTTTACGGGCTTGCGAATTTATCGGTTGGATCAGTTGTTAAATTTAGATTTTTCCACCAAACTTTGCTCAGAAATATAATAATAATAATAATAATAATAATAATAATAATAATAATAATAATAATAATAATAATAATAATAATAATAATTCATATATTTAATTTCATTTAGATCACGTCTTTGCATACAATTGTTTCAAAATTATCCGATTAGTTGTTTGTGTCTTTGACAAATCACTAATAAAAATCTTAAGTGCGGATTAATTGACGTTTTGTTTTTTTTCCTCTGTACGAGCCTATATTAGATAATTAAATTGGTAAGGTTAATTGATTAATTAAGTTTAAGAAGCTGACATGCAACCAATCCTTATCTTAATGTAGGGAGATCCAATCGTAGGAAGCTCATCATCATCAGCTATTAAGAAAAGAAGAAGGTATTCAGAGGTTTGGGATGAGATGAGAAAGTACAGAGACGCAGATGGAAAAGTCAAGGCTGAATGTAAACATTGTAAGAAGACGTTTGACGGTTCAAGCAAGAAAGGAACCACACATCTCAAGAATCATTTAGACAGATGCCCAGCTAACCCCAAGAGAAAAGAACCTGATGGTCGTGATAGGGACGATCAAGATCAATCACTATCCCCATCAATCAAAACAAAAGAGTTAGCCAGTCTTATTGTTAAAGAAAACTCTATTATTGGTCTGATCAAGCACTTGTCCAATATGGAAGGATATAAGGAATCGGATCCACAGGTATTAAACTCGAGAAAGGATGAAATACTCCAACTCTACCAAGAAGAGAAGGAAAAACTTTGCCAATCTCTTAATAACCTCTCTTGTCGTTTCAGTTTAGAACTTGTTTATAACTGGATAGGTAAGGATCGTGGCTGTTTCATGGTAGCATACTACATTGATGATTGCTGGGAACGGCAGAGCAAGATTATTAGTTTTTGGAAAAGTTCTCCTTATGATTTCCAGAATTCGATGGAAGCTGTGCAACAATCATGTTTGGATTGGAAGATCGATAGCAAGATATGCTCTCTACTTCTTCCTCTTCAAATTCGTCAAGCAGACGATGGGGATAACCAAATTGGAAAGATGGAAAGTTGGTTTAGTCGACGACGTTCACTTCCTTTTGCCGGCATCATACATGATGCTCATCAGTTAAGGGGTTATTTTTTCGGTAATTTTAAAAATTACGCAAGGGATGGGATACTACGGCCCATAAGGCAGTACGTTGATTGTGCGTATAACAAGTCAACATCATATGAACCAATTCAGTCAAATAGTGCCGTAGAAAAAGCGATTTCCGAGCTCCAACGTGCTTCTCTTTCCTGGCTTTCATCTGATTGCGTAGAAAAATGCTTGAAAGAAGTATTTTTTGTACTGGAGCAATTAGATTCCAATTTTTGGCCAATTGATTTAACAAAACAAAAATGGGATGAGGTAACTGTCACATTCGAGCATTTGAAATGCTTGGACCATCTTACTTTGGACTTCTTCTGGGAGACATGTGATATTCCAATAATTGTAGATCTTCCTTACGTGCATAAGATGTTAACGGATCGATGCAACCACCGCATTGAAGATTGCCTTTTTTGCCGAAAGGCGATGAAGGAAGCTATTGATCTATTTAGCAAGTATTATTCGTTTAGAGTCATTGCAGTAATTCTTGACCCACGGTTCAAAATGGATGGTTTGCAACTTCATTACAAAGAGATTTATGGCACTGATGCTGATAGATACCTTGAGAAAGTGAACAAAGATTTTAGAGACGTTTATGACGAATACGCGGCAACCGACTCCAGCAATTCGCAGTCATACGAAATGCTAGACGCCAAGGGAAGGCCTTCACCACCAAAATCAGAACTTGATCTGTATATGAAGGAGCTTAAAGTACCAGCAGTAGAACGGTTTAACATACTAGCTTGGTGGCGTGGCAATGCTCCATCTTTTCCGACCCTCGCAAGAATGGCTCGTGATTACTTAGCAATAGAAGAATCTTTTGCTTCTAACAGGGGTACCTTGCTTGCCCTGCAGAACTATGATTATTATGATTTTGATCTTGATGAATTAGCCGAGATAATAACGCCTTTGCTATCCTTAAAAGGATTTTTGAGTAGCGCTGAAAATTAGCGGTTATTTGTGACTGCGTTTGCATTTGTACAACATTATTCCTATTTATATTATGTATGGGGTAAATGTTCTTTACATCATATAGTTTGTAAAATATCTCATTACATCTTTGCTTTTCAATTTTTTTGGCTCAATTTGACTGATTTTATCCTTGATAAATTTGGATAATTCAAATAAACGATATAAATCATTTTGAATTATTTAAATTATGAATGATTAAAAAAAAAAAATCATTTTGAAGGCAGATAAGTTTCCTGTATATATGAAACTTGTAATTTAAATGGCTAACGATAAGCTGACTTTGCCTTTTCTCTACGAATATTTCAGTTTCTGAAGTCATCAAATTCATCAATTATCAATTGTAATTAACGTTTCTAATAATCAGATTCTTCTTAATAGTGTTAGTTTTGCACAACTGACATGTTGAATACTTTTTTTTTTGTTAGTTTTATTTATTATTAATAGAATTTAATCCAATTAGAAAGTAAAGGCGTCTAGGCAAACTAGACAGCAACTTTATATCTCATATCATTGAAAGGCTTCATCTTTTTGTATTTCCATAATAACGCTCAAATTAATATATTTTTTTAAGTTACATATAGTTCAAAAGACTATTCAACAGCAACAGATGCAAATCAACACACTCAAATCACATTCTCTTTTAATAATCCAATCAAATTAGAACGTTCTAATTACTTGCTATGGCGTTCACAAGTTCTGGCTTCAATTAGAGGCAATCGATTGGAAGGATTCATCAGTGGAACAAAACCAGCACCTGAAGAATATATTGTTGTCACTGATGATAATGGATCTAATCGGCAAATTGATAATCCTGAATATCAAAACTGGAGATCACAAGATCAGACTTTACTTGGTTGGCTGCTATCATCTATCAGTGAAGGTACACTCAGTCTTGTCATTAATTGTGCAAGTTCATTTGATATTTGGAAGACTCTAGAAAGAAAATTTGGAGTGCAATCTGAAGCTAGGGTTCTTCAACTTAGATATGAGTTGAATACTCTTAGAAAAGAAGCACTGAGTATTGAAGATTACTGCATTAAGATGAAATCAATTGCTGACAAATTGGCAAGTGCTGGAAGTCCAATAACAGAGAAAGATCTTATGTTAACAATTCTAAATGGATTAGGATCTGGTTTTCGTGATATTGCTACATTTATCACTGGTTCGAAAATGGAGTTTGATGATGCATATGCATTGTTACTCACACATGAAACCAGAATTGAGCAAGAACAAGATGATAAAAGTGTGCTCAATGCACTATGCATACTATCCAAAGGCATTTTATGCTCATCCTAGAGGTAGTTTCAGAAGAGGAAGATACACTGGTAATAATTCTGTAAACTTTGGTGGTAGAACTCATTTTGGTAGAGGTAACATCAATTATCCAGTGAGAATGCATAGTAGCAATTTTAGAGGTGGATATGGTAGGGGTCAGTCATTTGGTCAAACAAATAACTTCAATTCTTTCCAAACACCTAGAACTTCATCTCAGTTTACCAGAAATGGATTCAATGGTGTGCATGGATCATCACTGGTTCCTGGCAATGCAGAAGAAATGACATGTCAGATTTGTTTTAAAACTGGTCACACTGCTGATATATGCTGGCACAGATTTGTTGAAGATTATGTACCTTTACCAAGGAATTTTGGAAGAGGCAAAGGATCAAGATCTGCTTATCTTGCTAATTTTGATGGCTCTGCTTCTTATCAAGGTTATGAAGATTATGAGAGTTTCAGTAGTATACCACCAAGCTTCTATCAAGCTTCTGGAACTAATAATTACCCTGGAAATGATGCCTATACACCTGGAGCTGCATTTGTAGCCAATTATGAAGGAGCTATTGATGATGGCTGGTATTTAGACAGTGGAGCAACTCATCACTTGACAAACAACATGGAGAATATGCATATCAGAGAAGAATACAAAGGTACTGATCAGCTCATTATTGGAAATGGTAAAGGTTTGACCATCTCTCATGTTGGACATACATTTCTGACATTTAAAGCTTCAAACCACACATCCACACACACTACCATAGCTCTTAAAGACATGTTGCTAGTTCCTTCAATCACTAAGAACCTGTTGAGCATTTCAAAACTTACATCTGATAACTCTCTTTCTGTTGAATTTTGTGGAAAAATCTGTCTTGTGAAGGATATGAAGGGACAAGTTCTTCTGCAGGGCCTTGCTGAGAAAGGTCTTTATAAGCTGCTGTTGAAATCTGTTTCACTCACATCATCACCTGTTTCTTGCATCTCTTCTCTCTAGTTGAATAAACCAGTTTCTATGCTTTCATATTCAAACATGTTTTCTAGCTTTCAAGACTGTAAGTCATTTGCTAAGGCTTGTTATCAGTCTAATTCAAATAATGGTAACCAAAATTCTGATGAGATAACTTTGTTACACAGAAAATTTGGTCATCCAAATCCAATGATATTGATGCATTTACTCAAAACTTGTAATCAGTTTAAAGTCTCTCAGAAATCCATTTTATCATCCATGCATTCATTGTGTGAAGCTTGTCAATTAGGAAAAGTCCATAAACAACATTTTCCAACAACTGAAACAAAAACCACAAAAGTGTTAGAACTGATACACACTGATCTTTGGGGTCCTTCACCAACTGTTTCCAAAAATGGATTCAGATACTATATCAGTTTTGTGGATGATTATAGTAGATACACTTGGATTTTCCCATTAAAGCTCAAGTCAGAAGCATTTGATGTATTCAAATTGTTTAAACTTCAAGTGGAAAATCAATACAATACCACTATTAAGATGTTACAATCTAACTGGGGGGGAGAATATAGAGTGTTTACTGATTTTTTGAGTCAAAATGGAATCATTTTCAGACACTCATGTCCATATACTCATCATCAAAATGGTTTGGTGGAAAGAAAGCACAGACATATAGTTGAACTAAGATTAACCCTTTTAGCTCAAGCTGACCTTCCCTTTAAATTCTGGTGGGATGCTATTCACACAGCAGTTTTCCATATAAATAGGCTTCCAACACCTATACTGAAACTTGCATCCCTTTATGAAAAGATGTTTGGGCACAAACCAGATTATTCTTTCTTAAAGTGTTTTGGTTGTCTGTGCTATCCATACTTGAGAGACTTTAACAAACACAAATTTAAGTTTCATACAAGTAAATGCATCTTTATTGGTTACAGTTCAACCTACAAAGGTTACAAATGTCTAACAAGTTCTGGTCAAGTTCATATTCTTAGACATGTTGTTTTTTATGAGAATGTATTTCCATATTCAACCAACAATGTATTTGCCTCATCTGAAACCATTACAATGTCTGAAACATCTGTGTCAAACTTCACTTCACAACAAGTATTTCATCTATCCACATTACCTTTACCTAATGGCAGCTTTGAAGACACATTCTCAGAAAGATCAGCAGAAAATCATCAAATACCTTCTATGTCTGAACATGCAGATACTTCACATCAACAGGAACAATCTAACCATTCTTTATCAAACTCATCATCATCTCATTTGCATATACAAATTCCTGAACTAAATCCAACACAACCTGAACCACCACCAAAAATTCCAAATATCATAGAACAAAATCAGAATAGAAACCTCAATCAACAGCCCTGTCACAGAATGATTACCAGATCAAAATCTGGTATCTTTAAACCCAAGCTATACACTGCCACTTTGACCAGTACAGAACCTAATACAGTTCAAGAAGCTCTTAATGATCAGAATTGGTATCAAGCCATGAGAGATGAGTATGAAGCCTTAATTAGAAATGAGACCTGGTCACTAGTACCATCTTCAGCTGAATACAAAATTGTTGGCAATAAATGGGTTTTTAGAGTCAAACAAAACCCAGATGGAAGCATAGCTAAGTTCAAAGCCAGACTCGTTGCAAAGGGATTCCAACAAACTGAAGGTATTGACTACTCTGAGACTTTTAGTCCTGTTATAAAACCATGCACTGTGAGAGTGGTATTAAGTTTGGCTGTTATAAGGCAAGTTGATGTGAACAATGCTTTTCTAAATGGAGAGCTTAGTGAAGATGTCTACATGTGTCAACCTGAAGGATTTTTTAATCAGCAGAAGCCAGCTTATGTTTGTAAATTAAAGAAGGCTTTATATGGGTTGAAACAAGCTCCTAGAGCTTGGTATGATAAGCTGAAGGATAGCCTAGTTAGAAACTGGAAATTTCAGAATTCTAAAGCTGATACATCTCTTTTCTTCAAAGAAATACAAGGATCAATGATACTGATTTTAATCTATGTTGATGATATTTTAATCACTGGTCCTAATACTGAGGAGTTGGAGATATTCATTTATGAATTCAGCAAGGTGTTTGCATTGAAAGATTTGGGAACATTGTCATACTTCCTTGGCATAGAAGTATCTTATACCAAGGATAGCATTTATCTGTCCCAAAAGAAGTACATTAAAGACTTGCTGAATAAAGCTAATATGTTGGGATGTAAAGGTTGTGATACTTCAATGGTTACTGGAATCAAACTTTAGAAAGAAGCTAAAGGTCATCTAGGTCAATACATTGAAGATGTGACAAGTTACAGAAGCATTGTTGGAGGACTGCAGTATTTGGTTTTGACCAGACCAGAAATTTCATTTGCAGTACTTAAACTAAGCCAATATGTCTCAGCTCCAACACTTCAACATGGTCTAGCATGCAAAAGGGTTCTTAGATATCTAAAAGAAACTGAAGATTTTGGTCTTAGATTCTCAGCTGGAGGTGAAATGAAGATGACAGGGTTTACTGATGCAGATTGGGCTTGTGATGTTGATGATAGGAAATCAATAAGTGCATATTGTATCTATCTAGGAAACAACTTGATATCTTGGTCATCAAAGAAGCAGTCAGTAGTTACAAGATCAAGTGCAGAAAGTGAATACAGAGCTCTTGCCTCTGCAAGTGCAGAAATCACATGGATACAATCATTATTCAGTGAGCTCAAGATCAAATGCACATCAATACCTACAATTTGGTGTGATAATTTGAGTGCAACTGAATTAGCAAAGAACCCTGTGTATCATTCAAGAACCAAACACATTGAACTGGATATGCATTTTATAAGAGACAAAGTATTGGCAAAGGAGCTTGAAATCAATTTCATTCCAAGCAATGAACAGGTAGCAGACATCTTAACAAAGCCTCTTACATTTATTCATTTCAACTACTTTAGAGCCAAACTCAATGTGCTTTAATGCCCTTTGAGTTTGAGGGGGGCTGTTAAGGAAGCAGAGGAGTTGCACACGAAGCATATGTGAGCTAGAAGTCCAATCAGCATTTGTTAGCTAAGCAGATATGCCAGCTCAGCAAATTAGTTATGCATGCTTTTGTTTCTGTTACATTCTGTATATTGCTGCAATTCTGTTTTCATGTAAGGTGTTAGTATAAATACTGCTGTAATCATCATTTTGGAAGTTAATGAATAAAGTTGAAAGAATCCAGAATCCAGAATATTCCATTTAATTTTCTTAGCACATTTTTTTAGTAACCAAACAAAGCTATAAGCTCAATACAAGTTTTACAACATACTCCAACTCTACCAAGAAGAGAAGGAAAAACTCTGCCAGTTTCTTAATAACCTCTCGTGTCGTTTCAGTTTACAACTTGTTTATAGCTGGTTAGGTATGGATCGTGGCTGTTTCTTGGTAGCATACTACATTGATGATTGCTGGGAACGGCAGAGCAAGATTATTAGTTTTTGGAAAAGTTCTCCTGATGATTTCCAGAATTCGATGGAAGGTGTGCAACAATCATGTTTGGATTGGAAGATCGATAGCAAGATATGCTCTCTACTTCTTCCTATTCAAAGTCGTCCACCAGACGATGGGGATAACCAAATTGGAAAGATGGAAAGTTGGTTTAGTCGACGACGTTCACTTCCTTTCGCCGGCTTCATATATGATGCTCATCAGTTAAGGGATTATATTTTCGGTAATTTTGAAAATTACGCAAGGGATGGGATACTAGGGCCCATAAGGCAGTACGTTGATTGTGTGTATAACAAGTCAACATCATATAAACCAATTCAGTCGAATAGTGCCGTAGTCGAAGCGATTTCCGAGCTCGAACTTGCTTCTCTGTACTGGTTTTCATCTGATTACGTAGAAAAATGCTTGAAAGAAGTATTTTTTGTACTGGAGCAATTAGATTCCAATTTTTGCTCAGTTGATTTAACAAAACAAAAACGGGATGAGGTAACAGTCACATTTGAGCATTTGAAATGCTTGGAGCGTCTTACTTTGGACTTCTTGTTGGAAGCATGATATTCCAATAATTGTAGATCTTCCTTACGTGCATAAGATGTTGACGGATCGATGCAACCACCGCATTGAAGATTGCTTTTTTTGCCAAAAAGCGATGAAGGAAGCTGTTGATCTATGTTTTAGCAAACATTATTTGGTTAGAGTAATTGCAGTAATACTTGACCCACGGTTCAAAATGGATGGTTTGCAACTTCATTACAAAGAGACTTATGGCAGTGAAGATGATGAAGATGATGATGTCAATGATGCTCAAGATACCGGAATGGCTGCGAAGAGTAAGAAATATGGAATTTGAAATGTGTCATATTTAGTAGTACTTCCTCGAATGCTATCATAAATTTGGAGCTTCTTTAATTTATACTGCATTTGGTTAATTGTTGGTTTGCGTTGGTTACATGCTCGTATGAAAAATTCTGATTAATAATATATTAAATCATGAAAACATAGGTCCAGTTGTTTTGCAGGTTCCAATACTACATTATATTTAAACAATAGATATTTTCATTGCTGCCTGTGATCATTTTTTTTTATGCCAGCTTTTAAGAATAGGCTGGGACACTCTTGTAAAATTTTCAATCGTTCAGTAACTTGCCTGGATCAGTTAAAATTGATGTTTCGTAGTAAAATAACATATTTCACTAAAATCTCCTAGATAACATTATCAGCATCTAGTTTTAATTAATCCCAAAAATGCTTTGCCTTGTTCACATTGAATGGATTTGTTTTGTTTCATCAATATGTATATTGGAATTAACTTTTTCATTTTATTATTGGAGGCTCTTACAATTGATTGGACCGCACAAGAGGTTAGAAGATGTGTTTTACTGAATAATTGTTGCGTGTGTATGTTATTGTCCACAGTTAAAAGGCAACAAAAATTTTTATGGGTAAAGTATGGTGGCATTGAGGATGAGATGCATGATGATGAGGAAGATGATAAGGAAGAAAAAAAAAGGATTTATGGGGTGGGATAAAGAACCAGTATTATTATGGTGACAATCGTGATTTTAGAGTAAGGATTTAATGCCAACTGTAGAGTGCTTGCCCTCTTTCTATCTTTCTTTCTTCTATTTATGCATCCAATTAGAATCTTGTTTACAAATTTATGCTAGTGTTCCAATTATATAACATTACTGATCTCATAGTTTCACAGTCTCATACACTTTAAAATTGTGTTTGAGATTATTTAAATTCTTTTCATGTGACTATGTAGCTGCAATCTAGTGATGATGATTCCCCTGCTTTAGAGGAAGAATTGGTGGCAAAGAAGCTGGAAAAAGAGCACACTCTTTAGCAATGGAGAACTTTGGCCTACAGGAGGCTGGAGATAGTAAAGATAATGAAGATGAGAGTGACAAGGGATTAACCTTGGCGGTGGGTGTTGCACATTGTTGGTTTGACATTGTTGCCAATTTCCTTGATAACAACCAGGATTCAGTGCTCAAAGTGGTTGACTGTCATGCTGTCAATTTTTTACAGGAAATCTCGGTTAAAGGGAAAAGTACAAGAAAGCCTTGGGCAAGTAAAGAAGCTGTAGATGATACGGATACAAGTTATGAGGAGGTCAAGAAAGACTTGAATGCTTTGTCAAAAGAAGAGCAAATGGATGCGGTAGACAGGTATAATTGAGATGCCCCATCTCTTTTTATGTACAGGATATCAACTGAATAACATTAAACTTTTCAAGAGTCGGACCTTGGCTTTACGATACAGTCGGCCACACATTCATCATGAAGAATATCTGCAGTTTTGCTATGTATTTTTTTTCCTGCAATTGATTTTCCGCGAACACCAGCCGCCATCCCTATTTATAGAATCGATTTGACTTAGCATCACAGGAAAGGAAGCAGTTAGAAATTATCTTGCCTCGTAAGCTAATTAAACTTTCCCTTTGTTCCCACTTTCGTCAACTCCTCTGACATATGATTATTGGACAGAAAAGAGGGAGCTTGGCCGCTTGCTTGGACAAATAGGTTCAGCTAAGTTCAGTGGAATTTCGTTAGGGATTGCCTAGTTAATTTAGTTTTTTTTTTTTTTGTTTTTCCAAAGAATAAGTGGTTGCCAATTGCGTTAATATGTTCCGATGCATTAGCCAAATACTAAAAGAGTTGGAGGCCGAAGTGAAGGCTATTGCTTTCTCAATTGCAATCCTTTTTTTTTTTTAAATTGCAATCCTATCATATTTTAAATAAAATCAATAATATACCCACGAAGAATATTGTATGACACACAAATAATATTTACTACTATCCATGTATTTTCAATAGAGTTTATTTATTTGGGCTTCAATCAATACGACAATCATCCTGCTATTCAATCATGGTGTAAGAGAGGAAGACAAAATCCTAGTCATTAAATCATAATTAATTCAATGGTCGAAGTTAATGCTGATGGCAGATTATGATTGTACAGAAAAAAATAAAATAAAATCTTCCCCAAATTAATAACAAAAATAATGGTTTATGTTCAAGAATTGGCACAAAATATATAAGAGACAGACAAGAGTTTGGTTTGAACTCAAATTTCCTTTTCTCTTGTAGTGAAATATTTGCTATTCATGTATAACAATGTTATTTCCATTCTATTTTCCTATTTTATATTATCTGCCAATTTCTCTCCAATGTATCTAATCTCTCCCTTATGTTTTCACGAGCATGAAATATTTGCTATTCATGTATAACAATGTTATGTGTATACTTGTTGATTATAACAATAACTATAAAAAAATAAATAATAACTCTTATAACAGTATGTGAATTATATACGAACTAAACTTTTACGCCATGCAACTAGTCAAACTTACGTATCTGAAAAGAAGAACATGAAGTGCATAGGAAACAAAGAAAAATAATAAACTACAAAATAAGTTTTATTGAAAGAAATTTTTTGTTCAAATAATGTTATTTTGCATAGGAAACTACAAAATAACCTACAGGATTTACAACATTTGACAGTTATTACGAGACCGAATCACTCACTTTTCTTTCTCATGGATTATGACCAGGAGGTGAAGAAGCCCAACATGGTCACCGAGTAAATGCCTAGAACCATCAGCGTCAACTATCCCATTGGCTTTCGTGGTAGACTAGTGTGCCAAAGCAAATAAGTCAAAAGCCATACAGGACCAATTGCCAGCAATTCTTTAGAAAAATACTGTTGCAATGCCTAAATAAAATTGGCAAGAAGTTTAGGAATAACTTATAGATCTGATTGGGATTACTTTAAAAGCATTGGCAGTACAATAGACAATTGTATCTTCTCCAATTATAAGGACGCCACAGAGAGGTAGGGGCACTGGTACGAGCAAATCGGCCCCATTATCTAGAGTATTCTGAGACCAAGGCTTTTCAACAAAATCTTTATCTTTCAGGGCAACTTCATATGTTTTAACGTGCGGAGCATCTTTTTTATCCAACAACAATGAGAGGGAAATATAAGATCTAAACAACATTTTGTAAGACCTACCTGCTTTGATATGCCATCACAATTCATTAAAGATATCTTTTCATATACGACACAGATTTACGACACGATCATCAAACATTATAGAAGCTTGCAAAATATAGTATCTGTCAGGAAAGCAATTATTCTATGTTACTCTCTAAAAGGTGTGAAACAATCCAAAGCACCCATAATGTTTCAAAAATATATTCAATAAGGTAAAGAATCATGTTAGCAATGTCGAACACAAGTATATGAAATAGGAAGTGTGTTTTCTATGGAAATGAAATCTTTTCACATACACAGGTGACTCTCCATTGTAGCTATATCCAAACTCTTATATTTTCCCTCAACTCACCCAACTTGTAATATGGATCTCCTTTGAACTTTAGAGTGACTAGATAAAAAAATGCACAAAAATGGGCAATGTGAATGACGTATAAAAAAGTTATGTACACGAAATAGAAAAGTAAAACCCACATTCCCAAAATAAAAAAAAAAAAAAGATGAAGAATTTATGAACCTGGTAGAGCACGACGATTGTTGGTTTTGCAGAACTATAAAGAAACTTAATATCCAGAACTTGAAGATCCTCCAACCTTTGGGGAGAAAAACAAAGGAAAAAAACTAAAGGTTAGGATCTAGAATGTATTACCTTGGGTCATTTTTCAACTAAACTGCACCGATACTAGGAAACAGACAAAACAAGAAATACACATTCAATTGAAGACGAGAACATTAATATAGAAATCAACAGCAATGCATGTTTTAGAGGCTATACTCAATCCACCACTTAATTCACCCACATTATCCAACATTAGCAAATTTGTGAAGGGCTTAACCAGAAATATCCTGCTTCAAATGATAGGTTTGCCAGTTGCAAGTCAATATGCTTGAACCCAATCAAACAAGAGAACCAAAATCAAGGCTAACAAGCACTGTCAAGCTAGAATGCAGCTTAGGCAGATACCTAACTATCCTTGATCTCTATGGGTTTGTAAACTTGTCCATTCTCTCAATAACAAAAATTTTATTACTCTTCATAAGTGCCTCAAACTCCCCAAAAGATGGATAGTATATATGAAGATTGAAGGAATAAACGTCTTTTTCTTCACTAATTAATTCCTGCATTGTAGTAAGAAAGAACATTAATTTGATGGTGATAGTCTCAAAAAGGTTAATTTCCAATTGAATTTTCTTTGTGTGGCCATCCACACCAATCAATAGAATAATTTTAAAATACATCATATGTAACACATCATGCATACAAGTTGTGATGTGAATTATACTGATCTTTTAAAATTTGTGTAAAGTACACAGTTAAGATAATTACCACTATTGGTTCGTCGATCACACAATCTTGTATAAAATATCAACATAGGATCATATTATATACAAACCTTATTAGTAGATGGTGATAAATTAATACAGCAAAAAGTTAAATTTTCAAATAAACGGGCTACAGTTCAATTAGAGCCTTTTTCTTTCCTAGGTGCAGCCCGTAGGGGGGGCTAGAACCCGCACATACACATTACATGTGTTTATGTGATTCTAAAGTATTAGATTGTTAAAATTATATTTTTCAATGTATTAAAAAAAAATTTATATTTTAATAGCACTCTTATTTTAACAAAATGAAAATATTTTCATTGAAAAATGATTACACATATAACAAAGTCACCTAAAGTGAAAGGATCATGCGCATGTGTTTGACAAAAATATATATTTCTTAATAAAATCTTTCATTGTGACTCAAAAAAGTTTTACAATGAAAAATTTACTATTTATTTCTCGTATAATTTCCTAATTTATAAATCTTTCATTGTTTGACAAAAATATATTTTATTTTTAGTTATTTTATTGAGTCATTTCATTATTCAATACTATTTTCAAACATTTCGAAATATTTTACAAAGTTTTAAAATATTTTTATTACTTTCCACTCTTTCTCTCTCTAAGAAAACACTTACCTAAGCATTAAAGTGTCTGTTTTAAGTACCACAAAAACTCAACCGGTACTACAATGCGAAGAGATTCATCAAAGAGAGAAGCCTTTTGTTGTAATCTAAAGCTGAGAAAAAGAGATTCACAATCTCTATACTGAACTAGTGGGCAGTGGCTATTGGTCATTGCAGCGACTGATAGTGTGACCAGTGTGGGAAAAAATTCATTTAATGTTTAGTTAATATTTCATTGAAGTCTACAACAAATTATACTCAAGCCCCCGATATATTTACACTTAAGTTCTCACATCCAAAACTTCTAGATACAAATTAAAAGAGTTGGACTTTGCAAACTATAATATAGCCCAAGAATATTAAAATCAACTTAATTTTTAAAAGTCCACGAACTCATTAATAATTGTAAACATATATTGAAGTATGATAAATTTTTCAAATATATATATTTATTATTATTATTTTAAATTTTTTATATTATTGTTGAATAAACCTCAGTCAATCAATATGTTGTCTTCATCCCTAGGTTATTGGAGGCTAGCTATGAGAGGGATCCAATGTAAGATATTAACATGTTTTCTAATTGAAAATTAAGGGAGAGAATTAATTTGTGATACAACAACCATACATAACCGGAAACATTTACTCATCAAACCCAAATGATAATACGGCCGCCTTATTTTGAAACTTTGATCTTAATCGTACACATCAACATCGACAGAAGCACACATATTTGTGAAGAAAGGAAATGTTAGTAGAGCCAGCTGTTGGAAACACATAACCTTTTGATAAGCTTGACGATTTCTTCACTGAAATAAGGGGTGGCTTTAAAATGGGAAATTTAGGGAATGGAATATTGATTCCCAAGGGGGACTCAAGAATCAATTTCTTGTTCACTATTCCCAAATTTAGGTGGGACCCACAATTTCAATTCCAAATCTCGTCTCTGTTTTGCGAAGTAAACGCTGTCAATGATTTCGATTCCCTAATCCGTAAAGCAAGCACTGCCTTAATGGCTTCATCCATTGTCTATTAATTCAGTAAAAACATGTTGTTTGTAAATGCAGTTCCCTATTTCATATACGCTTGATGAGCATATGTATGTGTTGTTATTTATAGACAAATCTTGTGGGGTGGGATTTTTCTAAGCTCCGAGTTTCGAAAAACTTGTGCCTCTAGTGGATGTATATTTATTTTAAATTTTAATTAACTTATTAATTAATGTATGGAATAAGATAATTTCATATATCAATTCTGACTATTTAGGACAAAGCGTTTCAGATTCTAATTTCGTTTGATTTCTTGAGATGTATGCAACCTATTAAAAGAAAAATGATGATCCAATGGACTTTTGTCTAAAGGAAAGAATATTTTAAGCTCTTAACCTTTATATTTTCGGATTTGATCACCATGTTTGAAGTGATGTCATTTGTGCTCCTGGACTTAAGGATTGCTCCTTATTTTCCTTATTAATGTACTACTTTTTCATGTATATATATGAATATTATTATGATTTGTTGAAGTATATACTTACAAGGGCAGAACTCAGAGGAAAACTCTAAGGAGACCGACCTTAAACTTTCAATTTTCAAATTCTTGAAAATAATAAAGTACCACCACATCAAATCGTCAAAAGAAAAAAAATACTAAGACTATTATTTTCAGTACCGTATGAAAAAAGAAAAATTGCATTTATAATTTATGAAAGGAAAATAATTACGTAGTAAAAGAGTCTTCACCCATATAAAATTTATAAGCCTTAAAGGAAATAGGCTATCATACATTAGTGCGCGTCTTAGTAGGAACTCTTAAATTACTTTATTATCCAATACTTAAACTTCATACATTAATTGTGCAGGGCCAATATAGACTTTTTAGTGTTCTTGGAGGACCCAAAACTTCTCTTGTCCAATTTAGATTCTTCCTGCACAAAAAGTCTCACTCGAAATAAGAAAAAATTGGATGCAACTAAGCCGCCTCACTCTATATCTTCGGATTTTTTTCTCATGTCCGAATGTAGAAAACTTTTGTGCCAGCTGTGTGTGTAAAAGTGTCTTTTGTATTTTATAATTTAGCATTATGTAAAATTAATGGTCCAACGGATGTTGAAAATCCGAAGAACTTTTCGTCCCGTCTCCATTGAGTTTGGTAATGACACCATGAAACGAACTTTGTTTCACTGAATTCGTATTTTATTCTGTTTATCTGGCATGGTAATGAAAAGTACGCTTCACTAAATTTTTTTAAAAAAAAGTTATGCGAAGCCAACATCTCTTTTTACATTGAGCTAAGCTGAAACTGAACTTGAATACCCGAATTCTTACTTTCTATTAATTTTTAAATTAAAGAAAAGATCTAATAAGTAAAACATGAAAACCCAAAGTTCGAAATTTCTCACCACTTAAATTAATAAAAAAAATATTAAAAAAAAAGGTTGCCATCTGCCCACAGCGCCATTTTTTTTTTTTAAATTAACAAAAAAAAAACATTTTTTGATCAAGTTAGAGTCCTTTGGACCATATTTTAATGGAATTTTGAGATAGAACGGAATAAACAACAACGAAAACAATTGATGGTCAAGTTAGAGTATGTTTGCGCCAAATTTTTAATAGAATTTTGAGATAGAAACGAAAATTTGAGGAGTAATAGTTTTGAACTCAAATTGAGAATGTACTACAACTATTAAATTCGGCCTAATTAATTAAATGGATCTTACAAATTTCTAAGTGGAATTTCAGATTATTCGAATAGAATAGATTTTTAATCCAACGATGCTCCTACGTTTGCTGGAAGAGAAAATTTTTGACAGAATGCAGAATATGAAAAAAATTATATAAAAAATCCAATTAATAAAATGATTGCATAAATCATGTGATATTTATTCAATTAATATTTTTATGTCTTTATAGAAAAAAATTGATAGTTGTTTATCCTTTATTTTGCATTAATAAGAAAAAAAACATTATCTAAAGTACTGATTTCGTAGAATTAAAAAAAAAAAAAAAAAGGGAAACAAAGAAAAGTAGGCCCAAAAAAAAAAATCACTAAGTCAAAGTTGCTACAGGAAGAAATTGGAAGGAAAGAACAAGTGACCCCACGTTGTCATTCATTATATACTTATAACAGATATCTGTTAATTTCTTCGGAGCTTCGAAGACTTTTATATAAACAGATATTTGTTAATTTCTTCGGAGATCCGAAGACTTCTTTATGTGTGTGTGTGCGGATATAAACAGACACACATATTGAGAGCTCACAGCATAGAACCAGTTCTCTGATTGAAGAGATAGAGGTTGAAAAGTGGAAGGAGAAAGAGTATTAATAAAGCAGGATCTGCAACTCTGATTCAATTTTATCAGCAATTAAGTATTTTCAAGTAAGCATTTTGTATTAATTTTTGTAGCATTTTATCATTTCTTTAATTTTTTTTATTATTAATATCATTATTATTGAGTTGTAAACATACACTTTGGTTTACTTAATTGAAACAGAAAAGAGTTAATTTGATATGGTAACTGGTATATTATCTGTTTGTTTTGCAGGCTTTGAATTCAAGAAATTGGTAACTGCTGCTACTGGCCATGGAGGTCCGTTTGTCTTACTCTCTATAGATTAATTAAAAAAAATTAATTCTAAAAATAAAAGTAAGGAAACAGAGAATGTTTAATTGAATCTAATTTCAGCTTATATTCTGTTTTCCCTTATTACTTTATTTATTTATTTGTTGGTGTGCAAAAATTAATTGCTCAGCATGGTGAGAAAAATTGAGAATGAAATCTAAATCAGATTTTTGCTCTGTTTTTCACTCCCCGAACAAATTATAAATTTGAGTTTGAACAGTGGATTGTAAGATTTTTGCTTACGGGCTTGCGAATTTATCGTTTGGATCAGTTGTTAAATTTAGATTTTTCCACAAAACTTTGCTCAGACATATCATAATAATTCATAAATTCAATTTCATTTAGATCACGTCTTTGCGTACAATTGTTCATAAATTATCCAATTAGTTGTATCATTGTATGTATCTTTGACAAATCACTAATTAAAATCTTAAGTGCGGATTAATTGACGTTTTGTTTTTTTTCCTCTGTGCGAGCCTGTATTAGATAATTAAATTTCTGTGCTTACTTTATTAATTAAGTTTAGTAAGCTGACATGCAATCAATCCTTATCTTAATGTAGGGAGATCCAAATGTAGGAAGCTCATCATCATCAGCTATTAAGAAAAGAAGAAGGGAATCAGAGGTTTGGGTCGAGATGAGAAAGTACAGAGACAGAGATGGAAATGACAAGGCTGAATGTAACCATTGTAAGAAGTTGTTTGACGGTTCAAGCAAGAAAGGAACCACGCATCTCAAGAATCATTTAGAGAGATGCCGAGCTAACCCTAAGAGAAAAGGACGCGATGGTCGTCATGGGGATGATCAAGATCAATCACAATCCCCATCAATGAAAACAAAAGAGTTAGCCGGTCTTATTATTAAAGAAAACTCTATTATTGGTCTGATCAAGCACTTGTCCAATATGGAAGGATATAAGGAATCGGATCCCCGGGTGTTAAAATCGAGAAAGGATGAAATACTCCAACTCTACCAAGAAGAGAAGGAAAAACTGTGCCAGTTTCTGAATAACCTCTTTTGTCGTTTCAGTTTAGAACTTGTTTATAGCTGTTTACGTAAGGATCGTGGCTGTTTCTTGGTAGCATACTACATTGATGATTGCTGGGAACGGCAGAGCAAAGATTATTAGTGTTTGGAAAAGTTCTCCTGATGATTTCCAGAATTCGATGGAAGCCGTGCAACGATCATGTTTGGATTGGAAGATCGATAGCAAGATATGCTCTCTACTTCTTACTATTCAAATTCGTCCAGCAGACGATGGGGATAACCAAATTGGAAAGATGGAAAGTTGGTTTAGTCGACGACGTTCACTTCCTTTCGCCGGCTTCATATATGATGCTCATCAGTTAAGGGTTTATATTTTCGGTCATTTGGAAAAGTACGCAATGGAATGGCTACTACGGCCCATACGGCAGTACGTTGATTGTGTGTATAACAAGTCAACATCATATAATCCAATTCAGTGGAATAGTGCCGTAGACAAAGCGATTTCCAAGCTCGAACTTGCTTCTCTTTACTGGTTTTCATCTGATTACGTAGAAAAATGCTTGAAAGAAGTATTTTTTGTACTGGAGCAATTAGATTCCAATTTTTGGCCAATTGATTTAACAAAACAAAAATGGGATGAGGTAACTGTCACGTTCGAGCATTTGAAATTCTTGAAGAATGTTACTCCTAGCTTCTTGTGGGAGACATGTGATATTCCAATAATTTTAGATCTTCCTTACGTGCATAAGATGTTAACGGATCGATGCAACCACCGCATTGAAGATTGTTTTTTTTGCCAAAATGCGATGAAGGAAGCTATTGATCTATATTTTAGCAATTATTATTTGGTTAGAGTCATTGCAGTAATTCTTGACCCACGGTTCAAAATGGATGGTTTGCAACTTCATTACAAAGAGATTTATGGCAGTGATGCTGATAGATACCTTGAGAAAGTGAACAAAGATTTTAGAGACGTTTATGACGAATACGCGGCAACCGACTCCAGCAATTCGGAGTCATACGAAATGCTAGACGCCAAGGGAAGGCCTTCATCACCAAAATCAGAACTTGATCGCTATTTCAATTTGCTTAAAGTTCCGAGAGATAAACAGTTTGACATACTAGCTTGGTGGCGTGGCAATGCTCCATCTTTTCCGACCCTCGCAAGAATGGCTCGTGATTACTTAGCAATAGGACAACCTTTTGCTTCTAACAGGGGTAACTCGCTAGCCCTGCAAAACTATGATTATTATGATTTTTATCTTGATGAATTAGCCGAGATAATAACGCCTTTGCTATCCTTAAAAGGATTTTTGAGTAGCGCTGAAAATTAGCGGTTATTTGTGACTGCGTTTGCATTTGTACAACATTATTCCTATTTATATTATGTATGGGGTAAATGTTCTTTACATCACATAGTTTGTAAAATATCTCATTACATCTTTGCTTTTCAATTTTTTTGGCTCAATTTGACTGATTTTATCCTTGATAAATTTGGATAATTCAAATAAACGATATAAATCATTTTGAATTATTTAAATTATGAATGATTAAAAAAAAATTCATTTTGAAGGCAGATACGTTTCCCATACACATGAAACTTGTAATTTAAATGGCTAACGATAAGCTGACTTTGCCTTTTCTCTACGAATATTTTAGTTTCTGAAGTCATCAAATTCATCAATTATCAATTGCAATTAACGTTTCTAATAATCAGATTCTTCTTAATAGTGTTAGTTTTGCACAACTGACATGTTGAATACTTTTTTTTTTGTTAGTTTTATTTATAATTAATAGAATTTAATCCAATTAGAAAGTCAAGGCATCTAGTATAGGCAAACTAGACAGCAACTTTATATCTCATATCATTGAAAGGCTTCATTTTTTTGTATTTCCATAATAATGCTCAAATTAATATATTTTTTTAAGTTACATACTGTTCAAAAGACTATTTTTAGGTCTTTCTAATTAATAATTATCCTACAATAAAGATATTTTTTTGGAAATTTTATATTTAATAACTTTAATGTTAAAGAGTTATAATTGTAATATTGTCTAACCTTTAGTTCATTAATTATTGTTTTTAAGAAATAATTAAATTCTTTATCTCTCCATTTAAAAAGAAAATTTAATTATTTAAAATTTAAAAAATTCCTTGCGCTCTTCTCTATAAAATGAATTATTACAATTATAATTGGCTCACTTTATATATATAGTGAAATAATGGTTTTAAGAAAAAAAAAACATCTTTTTAACTTTTTTTTTTCAAAATTTCTTAGGATCTTGTCGAATGGTTGAAATTCAAGATATAGGTTAAAGATCGATCTAATTTGAATTTTTTTTATATTTCCTTAAATATTGAAGATGTTGAATGTAGAGAGGTTTAATAAAAAAAAATTATTGATTCTTACCTAAACTAAGGTTTCAGGATCAAACTATATATGAAACATGTTACTGGAGCCTCTCCAAATTTTCCAACCAATTCCTTGTAAAAATAAGATATATATAAACTTGATTTTATCTAGCTTGTAGATTATTATTTTTTTTATCATTATTGAAATGATTAATTAATATTATCCATTAATATACGTAATCTTTCTCTTATTATTTTCTCTCCTAGGAATTTCACACAAAAAGGCAAGAAAGTGGGGAAGTTTTCTGTGATTAATTTGTTGTTCCATCCCTAATATGAATGCTTTAATTCGAAAATTAATTAGCAGCTTTAAATATTTGAGGTAGCTAGGCTCGATGATGATTTGTGTTAATCATTAATCTAGTGGAGTATAGCCGGAGATATTTTAATTACTGAAATTCAATGGAACCTTCCAGATTTCAAGTGTAAACTCAATTGTTTTATTTGTGTCCTAATTCAGGTGATAGGTTCAAATCTCAAGTAGATTTCTTTTTTGGGACTCTTACGGTTTTAATGGAGGTTATGATGGAGGATCATTAAATAGAATTTTTTTTAAAAGAACAATTGTTCAGTATAATGAAATCACATTATATTGTTATTATTACATTTAATTAACATTTTAATAATATACGTATCTTTATGTGATTCTCTTTTAATTAATTTATTTTTGAAAGGTTATTCATTATCCACCTAGATTTACATTATTATCAAAAATAGTATAAAAGTTTAAATTTGTTTGATTTTCTACGCTAAGTTTGCAATTTGTATAAACCGTCAATCAAAAAGTTAACACGTTAAAATATTTAACAGAATCTAAGTAAAATGATTGTTACATCCTTGAATTAAAGGGTATTTTTGACTTTATACTATAAATGACTTTGTACCATAAATAATAAAGTAAAAAATTATCAGTCATTTATCCTAAGCTTGCAATATTAACAAAATACTATAAAAGTTTCAATTTATTTATAATTTGTATCAACCATTCACCAAAACGTTAACAGCGTTAGAATATTTAATAAGTTGAGTAAAATAACAACCATTTCACCCTTGAATTTAAGGGTTTTTTTTTAAACTTTACATCATAAATAATAAAATTAAATTAAAAGAATCAAAACCCAGCAAACTTTTTGTTCAAATCCTGCATCACTGATATCCTCCATCATAAAAATCATTGATCAAGTGTTCATGAGTTAGGATCTAGGATAATTTGTAGACTAAATTTGATTATGTAAATTTATGAAGATAAATTGAGAAGACACATTAAATTAATTTTTTTTCTAAAAGAAGAAACTAGAATTTTAAGTCTATTTAATTGAATATTGGTATACTGGGCTAATGGCTACTGATTATTGCAGGAGCGGATTCATGGTGTGACCGGGGGACTCAAGTGATGAAGAAAAAAATTCATTTATTGATTAGTTAATTTTTCATAAAGGTCCCCGATAAACTACCATACTCAGGCCCCCTGTATATTTACACTTTGCTCACATCCAAAATTTTTAAATACAAATTGTAAGAGTTGGGCTTTGCAAACTTGAATATAGCCCATAAATATTAACATTAATTTAACTTTTAAAGGGTCCACAAACTCATTAATATTTGCAAAGATGCATTGAAGTATGATAAATCTTTCGAATTTATATATTTATTATTGTTTGAAATTGTTTTCACATTACTGTTGAAAAAACCCTAAACCTAAACCAATGAATATGCTGTCTGCACACCTGGTTTATTTGATAAAATATATAGATTTTTATATTTTATCATATCAAAAAAAAAAAATTGGGAGTAGAAAAAAAGGAAAAAAGGAAAAGCGAATGAAAGCAAATCATCTGTGTATTGCTTAACCAATGTGCTTGCCTTATCATCTTTAGGTTTGCAGCGTGGGCGAGGGCATGATTGAAGGCAAGCTATTAGAGAGATCCAATGCAAGATATGAATTTATTTTCTAATTGAAAATTAAGAGGGAGAATTGATTAAAGCTATCTCAAAAACACACAAAGACAGATATGTTTCCTAAATACATGGAAACTTGTAATTTAAATGGCTAACAGAAAGCATATCTTGTCTCTTCCCTGTGGAACATTTTAGTCAAATTCATAAATTATCAATAATAATTATATTTCTAGTAATTAGATTCTTCTTGATGAACTAAGAACTTAATCAAAAAAAAAAAATCTACACACAAGTTGGAGAACTGACAGATTCTAATACTTCATCTTTTTTTTTCTTTTCTTAATTTTATTGATAATCAACATAATCTAATCCCACGAGGAAGGGAAGGCTTAGTTAACATAACAGTTAGGCATAAACTTTAATTACTAATTGATATAATATTGATTCTTACCTAAACTTTCGGGTGAAACGATGAAATACAAAAGCCTCTCAAAATTTCAAACCAATTCCTTGTAGGAACAAGTTAGACTTGATTTTATTTGCTAATGTTAATGAAAAAGAGGATAATTTTTCTGTGATTTGTTTTTGGATGTGATGGCAAGCATGTATTATTTATAAAATTGAGGGTGTTGACCTTGCAACAACAATCTATGTGAAGGCAGCAGAGCTATTAGTGACTTGTGTGGACTTTGTATGCTTTCATCTCTAATATTTATGCTTTAATCGGAAAAGTAATTTAGTAGCTTTATACATTTGAGCTAGCTGGTTAGGCTTAACATTGACTTGTGTTAAACATTAATGTCGGTTAAGTTATGCATGATTAAGTGCATTCAAACACATATAATGTCTCTTCTTCTTTTCCTTCTCCTTCCCCTCCCCCTTTAATAGTAAAAACACATCTTTAAAATGACGGGAAAAGAAAAGAAAACTAAAACACACACACACACACACATAATCCGAATTAGCTTAAATACAAACAAAATTCAATATCTTAAAAATGAATTTGGATAAGTGCTGATCTTTTTTTGTACTAATATTTTTATAATCGTGAGTTATACGTGCATCTTTACAATTTATGATTTAGATTTAATTATCTATATATTCTTATCTAGTAATTAACACTCAACAATTTAACAAAAATATTAGATCTGCATTGATTCTTAATTCCCTATCCCTTAATCAAACTATACTTGGAAAATACTGTTTTTTTTTTCCTTTGATAACGTATCTCTCAAAGTGAAGTCCCATAATCAAGGGCTTTAACCCAATTTCTAATTTCTTTTCCTTTGTAATCATATTGAACTTTAGTCTAATTTTGGCCACCTTTGAGTTTACAGTTGGCCTCATCACTCTAGTGGAGTGTAGCTGGAGACAATTTGATTACTGAAATTAGTCCAATGAAGCCGACTGTACTCAACTGCTTTGCTTCTGTTCTGTCCCAACTCAGGTGTTTGGTGCAAACCTCAACTAGATTTCTTCTCTGGCACTCCACTGTTTTAGTGGAGGTCATGATAGATGATCATTTGCATTGTTCACATTCCAATATTGTAACAAAAACAAATTAAAAAAAAAAAGGAATATTTTGTTTAAAAGGACAAATGGTTAGTATAATAATCAATATTATTGCAGGATAATTAATCAATATGATCAAAATATTTTTTTTTTCTTTTTAAAGGATAACTATTTACTGCCCCTTGTCCTTCCTATGTTTTTAGTTCACGGTGTTAATGAGGGTAAATAAAAGATCTATTTCCAAATTTAAAAATTGAAATGTTGACGTCTTAATCGAGAATTCAATATAATAACCATTGACTAGATATTAACATTAAATTGAATCATTTTTTTAATACAAAAATACCTTAATTACAAATGGTGTGTTTAGCGTGTGGTATTGCCTAGCATTAGTGTGTGGGCCCAGCATTAGTTGAACAAATCTCATGTTTGGAAAGCACTGAGCAGCATTAATCTTTGCTCTTGGTGAGTGTCCGACTCACAAACTTGATGCAACAGTTGCAACGTTATTTTTTGAATAATAATAATAATAATAATAAGAAAATAAGTATAACTTTTTAATTTGATATAACATTATATAATATTAATTTTTATTATATTAAAAATATAACTAAATAATGTATTATTTAATTATATTATCATAATTAATATATAAAATCAATTAATATTAGTAAGTTAATATAGCTAATAATAAATACTTAATAACATATAAAAATAAAAATATAACATAATATTACATTATTTAATTACATTATTGTAATTAGTTTATATAAATTGATTATTATTTAACAATTTAAAATAACTAATAACAAATGTTTAAATATGAATAGATTTGAATAATATTATTTGAAATTAATAATATAAATAATAATATAAAATACTATTACATATATTATAGAATTCTTACTTGGATTTTTTTCTAAATATATAATTTAAATTAATTACAGAAAATTAATATATTATAGTGCAACATCAAATATAATATAATTAAAAACTAATACAATATAATATAACATTAAATATTATATAATATTATTGTAATACAGTATTAATGTAATATAAAATAATACAATACGTTGATATTAAAATAATATAATACAATGTGTGAAATGCAATAATAATTCATATTTGCTTTATCTTTTATTATGATCCTTGCTCTACGAAAAGAAGAACTTCCTCGCCATTGAATCATCGATGGTCATTTTCAAGGCCGTCCAAGACTTGACCGAAGTTCCAACAAGAAATTGACGCAACAAAATACCGACAGCACCATCATTTCATCAAACACGAGCCACGTGTCGCATCTCCACCAATCACGCGGAAGTAGCCGTTAAGAACAATCCAACGGTCATTCTCAGCCGGCCTAGTCTTTTGGCGCGTTCCAATCCCCAACGTTTCTCTTGTTTCAGATCCGTTATCAACGGTCCATTTATTTTAAATGAAAAAGAAGAAAAGTTCAATAAAGTAAAGTTGTAACTGGAATAAAATAAAAATCAGACCAAACGTACACCAAACAACAACAATAATAACAACGCGTCTTTGCCAAAAAAAAAAAAAGTGATAAATTATTATTAGTAACAAATATAATAATAAAAGGTCCTACTAGTACTACAACTGACTTTAAAATAATCCCAAAAAAAAAAAAAAGTGTGCACGTACTTATTAATTGTACATCATCGAATTTTAATTTTATCGATGCATTTTAATTTGTAATATTGACGTGCCATTATGTTCACCGAGTGAGGTTATTTGTAATTCATAGAGTACAAACTTATACATCATTGTTAAAAATTCAACAGTAAATTACTGTATATTACGTAGAAATCTACATACAAATATCAATAGTGTACAAAGACATATTACGGAATAATTATTTTATGAGGTAGATATTAAAATCTCTCAAATTGATATAAAAAAAAAAAATTGAATTTCAGATGTCACGCAGGTGTAATGAAATCTAATTATTACAAAAATTATATATATATATATATATATATATATATATATAATGAAAGTCAAACTAATCACATGTTAACAATCAATACTTGTTGGTTCATATCAGCGATAGTTTGATAACTACACTTGCTGGATTGTTTTGCACGCATATAACTACTGACACTATTACATTGATTGAGAGGTACAGGTGCACATACCGGAAATACCTACCACGATCTCCTATTATTAATAAGGAAATGTTATTAATATTAATTAATCAAATTAACTCAGTCTGGAATACGCGTAAAATTGATAGACCGGGTCCCCACAATTGCCAGCTCCAAAAGGCCATCCACAAACAGAAACAATGATCAATCGAAGCGTTGTTGTTTTTTTATTTTTTTTGTTTTTAAATTTGCTGTGATTGTGGTAATTTACAAATTACAAATCTCAAATCGCATCAAATCTTTCTTGTAACGGTTCCATCGTCTATATTAAGGCATACACTACACACTGTCACCCACAAAATTTTCTGAACCATCAATAACGTCCTCCCCCACATCACCCCTAATTTAAGTGTTCATCGCATATTTTGTTCCCCAAATGCGCCCCATTTTGTTGAGAATTTTCCTTCTTTACACTTTCATCCTTCATTTGGTCCCAAAGAAGCTCCGTCGCTTCCTCCCCCGTTCTTGGCTCCCCGCCCCCGCCCCAGCTCCCCCTCTGGCGCCGTTACTGTCCAACACGAACACGACGCGATTGATAATGGACCAGGCAGAGCTGGACCGGGTGTTCCAAATGTTTGACCACAACGGAGACGGGCGGATATCGAAGAAGGAGCTGAACGACTCGTTGGAGAACCTGGGAATATACATTCCGGACGTGGAGCTGACCCAGATGATCGAGCGGATCGACGTCAACGGAGACGGCTGCGTCGACATCGACGAGTTCGGGGCGCTGTACAAGTCCATCATGGAAGAGAAGGACGAGGAGGAAGACATGAAGGAAGCGTTCAACGTGTTCGATCAGAACGGCGACGGGTTCATCACGTTCGACGAGTTGAAATCCGTGTTGGGGTCCCTCGGGCTCAAGCAAGGCAGGACCGCAGAGGACTGCAAGCGGATGATCATGAAGGTTGACGTGGACGGCGATGGCATGGTTGATTACAAGGAGTTTAAGCAGATGATGAAAGGCGGTGGATTCAGTGCCTTGACTTGATTCAATTTAGAAAGGATTTTGTCTTTTTTTATTCTTCCATCATAATCAATGAAATCAATTTGTTGTTGTAAATATAAAATTTACAAAAACTTACGATCATACGATTTGGGTGGTGATGATGATGATGATTGATGATTCCGAACGCCGTATTGCAAAGGCTTTCGCCACATGTCAAGGGAGACGTCGTGTCGTGTCGTGTCGTGTGACGAGTCGTCGGGTAATATTCACAACTATCTATTAAAATCACGTCATGTATACAACATACATTTTTTTGAGGCAAAATCATTTGTGAAAGTTGAATGTATATGCGACGAAATTTTATTAGACTAGTGCACTAGGAGACATGCAATGGTGGTGATGATATGATGATGGTGTTTTGGGTAAGGACGTGCAGGGGGAAACAATTTACACGTTGGAAGAAAAGCGATTTTCATTTTAATTTTTATATTTTTCATTCATGTAATTTAAGAATTAAGATTATTCGGTTTTATTGTCTTTTGAGTCCTCTGCTTCTGTTTTCCACTTTGCCATTGTTTCCTTCTTTGTGAAGTTACTGGTGATGTAAATTCACTGATTTGATATGGACTGCATACACTAAGGGTTTTGATCAAGACGTTGCTCTCCATAAGTGGCGAGCTCTCGCTAAAGTTCCTTTCCCATTTGCAAGGAGTAGAAGAATTTCCATCAACAGAAAAAGAAAAAAAAAAATCGGCGATTTTGTGAGACGTTTGGGAAGCATAATTTAGTACTAAAACAAGAACTGCAAAAAAAATTGTTTCTCATATCTTTCAATACTAAGAGTCATCGGTCTAATGAAATTTTGTCACAAATAGCTCAAAGCCACAAATTGTGGTAGTATCACTTGGATACTATTAACATGAACACAGTGAATTCGATGACGACATTAAATAGAACTTCAAGAAGAAAGATTCTAAAAGCGATGCAGTTAACAAGGCAAAATGTCTTCAAACTACAAAAACCAACCTTAAAGTTGCAGGCAGTCTTATCGATCAACACCAGCAGCAACATAAATATCTGAGATTTAGGGACTTCAAGTTGACTTAAGTCTGCTGAAGATCAAAGGGCAATCTCTGCTTGTATGGATCAGCGTCGCTGCAGTTCGCTTACAGAATTAATTGCCTTGGTGAGTAAGAAAAACTTAACATCAATTGGTTAGAGAAACCACAAACACTTCCAAAACTTGCATGCCCAACTACCCACTGTGATTGAACAGTTTGATATAAACTAACTCCTTCGTTATAGCTTTTGGAAACGAAATCACCTTTGCCGGTAGCATGTGCTGAACTCTACTTGAGGAGAAACCGTAGAGACAACGCTAACATGCATTTTTTCAACTGTGGGTTTTCTCAAGGTGCATTTGCAGTCAACTCGTGCCAATGGCTGCTGATAAATTCAGCTTTACAGAACACCTGACCTGGTGTCTGATGCTCTAATTTTGTTGTCAGGAAATTAGGATTGAACGACGCATCTGCTACAGAAACTTATACTCCTATCTCCACATTCTGCGAAACTACAAATCATCAAGTTCAATTTCTTTCAAGCTGTTAACAATGTCTTCGACTCTTATAGACATGATCTGAGCATGCTCTTCTAGATCCTTGAGAATCAACCGTAGCTGTTGTTGAATTGCTGCAGATCGCTCTCGTTCACGCTGAAGTTCTTTGTAGAGATCCTGTATTTTCTTGTCCTTTTCTTCCTGCATTTTCATGAAAACAAACATTTTTAAATTCAAATGATAATAAAACTGAGTACATGGAACTTTCATAAACCATTCCTACAATAACGACTTTCAAGATATGCATGAATCTCTTTCTCAGCCATTTGCCATGTGGTATGCAAATTTTGTGATAAGACCTATCTTGGAAGTGCTATGTTAATGGCCAAAGTATGCATTGAAAAGGAAGAGGAACATGCTTTGTAGTAGGGATATCTTACCAACACAAACTGAGTAAGCACAATTCTTTGTTCGGACTGCTTAGGAATGTGGTACCCATATGACCATTAACCACTCTTTCCAGCCAATAAAAAAGGTTTTGGTTAAAAATCAATCAAACTTTGTATGCAATTCATATAAATCTAAAGCTAGGTCATCTCAAAATCCAAAGACAGAATGAGCTCTGCTAGCAATGGTCTAAACTTCTCCAGAGGATCTTCTAATGAGTTTATGATTACCAATTCCCATTATTGAGGTGTTCAATTCAAATTTTGAACTCGGACATCTTAACAGTTCCATTAAGTACTAAAAGATAGCTTTTCAAAAAAGTAAAACATAAAAAATAAAATGGTACTAAAAGATAGAGGTGTGTACCTAGACATTTATAAACACACAATGGGTAAATTGATCCATATTACCATTTTATCAAAAAGTAACCTTAGAATTACCTCACTGAGTATATTGACAATGGGCAGCTCCCCAGGAAATTTACAATGAGTCAGCAATTTGTGGTTGTGCTCTCGTACAAATTTGGTAACAACCCATTTACCTCCATCCCTTGCTGCTAGCCTTATCATTGCTTTGCAGCCTTCTCTGGTAATTGGTCTTGGAGGAAGAACCCTGTCTTTTCTAAGCGCATGCTTTGCAGCACGAAAACCTTCCCTAGAACAAACAAAGTCCCGGCCAATAATAGCCATATTCTTTAGCGAGTGACGGATTCGGTTTGTTCGTATGGTGAAACCCGTACGCTTGCCATATTCATAATAGAAATCCCTAGCATCTTCTAGCGATGGAAAAGTCATTCCCATGTATGGTTCTAAACTTTCTGAGCTTTCAGCTGTGAATCCTTCCATCGAAGGTATCATCACATTCAGTTCATCATTTACAACATTGCACGAATCATATTGCTGCAACAGCCATCTTCTGTGGCATCATGTTCATCAAAGCTTTCCAATGTATCGTTATCTGGGCAGCCTTCACCATCTATAAATTCATGCCCAGCTGAGCAAGCCATTATGATGTTCCTACAGATAAAACGACATCCAAAAATTATTGCCGGTTCCCCTAATCATTGTACATTTTGCAGTCACAGAAGCTAACATTTCCATAATGCATTTGTATAAGTTCTAAATATTGGTAATCCAATAATATCGAAATTTAATAAACACACACTCCCTGATTTATCCCATATTGCAGTTACATTCACATTGATGTAACAATTCCCAAACAAAGACGTGATAATTTTTGCAGTTTTTTGTTTTGAACATAATTCCAAAAATGCACTTGATATTAACTTAACATCATCTTTCCATTTCCTTTACAAAATTCACAACAAACCCAGATCATCGATAGTAGAAAAAAAAAATTCAACCCCCTCACCAAAAGAAATATATTAAAAAAAAATAACTGAAGCAGAAGCTGAAATTAAATGAAACTAAAGAAATGAAGCGAATAAAAGCAGCTGCGGCTTAGCTGACCTGATTTTGAGCTTCTGAAATTTGAACTGTTTTATGTTACAGTCAGGGCTCGTGACTCATGAGTACCGAGTACGGAGAAGGAGCTGACTGAAGAGAGAGTCGCGTCGGATCACAGATCTACGGGTTGAGTTGTTGTGCCAGATCGAAGGGCTCGAATTTAGCCACGTGGCTGAACAGACCAACGACCGCGATGCATGATGACGATGATTTGGGGACGTTCAGTTTACTACTGTTGTGGCTGTGTTTCGTTTCGTACGACTTGAACTACCATTTTAGAAAATTAAAAAAAAAAGGAATAATGGTAAATGATAGCAATATTGTTTAATTTTAAGAAGTTTCACATTTTTATAAATAATTTATATGCGACTCATTTGACAACATGTCTATCACTGTTACGTCTAATAAATTATCAATCAAATAGAGTTAATTATGTCATTAACCACATCAGCTGCCACATTAATTCGAATTCAAATGCCTTAAATATTGAACAAATTTGTAATTTAAAAATAACAATTCAAATGCTTGGGTTCAGATTAAATTAACTTTTATCAATGTCAAATAAAAGAGACAAAGGCGTAACACACAGTACACAGAAATTTTATAGTCACCTCTCATCTTATAAATAAAGATTCATCATTTGTCCAAAAATTAGACAATACATATAACCATTGTGGCAAACTTGCACAGCCACTCCTTGGTGATAGCTGCTTTCTTCTAACTCAGCTGCACGGCCATGTTGTTTTCGGCTCTTGCATGTGGCGATGTCGAAGGTCTTGTACTGTCTCAAGTTCCACAAATAGAAGCTCAACAATACAGAAATGGATATCCCGTTATCAATGTCCAGACAACATTGCACTTCACTGGTGAAAGTTGATCTCATCAACACATGTTTACCTAATTGAAAATTCAGGATCTAAATCTAGTCATAATGAGTTTTTCACACTAATCATATGCGTCTAGCTGGAGTTTTTGAAAATTTCACACTCCATTTGATATTTATCTAACTGGATTGGACAATTTTTATCTAAGTCGCAAACACTAAATCACTTTCAAAGCCAATGTTGCTAGATGAGGCTATTCAAATAGATAAAGCATCCAGCATTTTATGCTAAACAAAGATGGTCCAGGTAAAACTTACTCTACTCAGGGTACAAACTTTCGTGCTCTTCAGTTTCCAGTTGTCTCATATTATTAGTCACTACTTGAACTTTCAAAGACATCCGCTGAGTGTGTTCCTCGATAAATTTCAAGACCATGCATAATTGTTCTTGATAAGCTGCAGATTTCTTTCTTTCGCGATGTAGCTCCGTGGACAGTTCTCGAATTTTAAGATCCTTCACATCCTGCATGCAATCATTAAAATAGAAGCTTTTTGTAAAATGTTACAGGAATGTTGGAAGTAAGAAAATGTGAGCCCCTGTGGCCTTGTTGGTTCATAGCTAAATGTGGGCATAATTCATGGGGTTTGTCATCAAAACATCAATACTTCCAACTATTTTTGGGGAAATGGATGAAATCGTAGACAAAAGGCCCAACTACTCTGGTCATCCAACCAGGTCTCTATGCATCTAAAATGGTGAGGTGGGGAATTTCTTTCATCCAAAATGTATATGAAAAGTTACACAAAGTAGAGCGTACAAACTTAAACCCCAAAGCAACCCAGCAATTGAGTAAGACAAGAACACAACAATAAAGTCTGAAAAGAACAGCTTTCCAATTGGACAATAATACACGATTAAGAAATATTCCTAATATTAGAATGAATGGTGAAAGAGAATAAAATAAAAAAAGGGCTAGTCTCGGATTACCCCCTTCATAAAATGACAATCTTCAAATACCCCCCAAACTATCGTAAACCTCAACTTACCCCATATTTTTGTTAAGACAAAAAGATTATCATCAAGCCGCCCCCATTTTTCCCTTATCTTTTGAACCAAAATGAGGTTTACAATAGTTTGGGGAGTATTTTGAAGATTGTCATTTCATGAGGAGAGTAGTTCGAAAATTACCCATAAAATAAACAAAAAGTAGAACATGTTTTAGGGTGAAACTAGGCATGCTACTCCACCCTCCATTTCCCTAGGGAGCTTGTAAAGGTGCTTGTACACTTGAAATTGCAATAATTGCACTTTTCAAATGGGACATTGTGATTTTCCAACCAAATACAAAAACAAAAAATGCAGCTCAAACACCACAATGATGCAAAGCAGAGAACCAGAATCTCTTATTATCAAACCTCAAATATTCTACTCATAGCAAAAAAGATGTTCATAGACATTGAATAACTCTGGTCACAAAAATTCCTAATTCACATTATAATTTAACTTACCAAAGCCAATCTTGTGATTCACGAAACTCTTTCCTTATACCTCAATTCAAAACATTCACTTGCGTTATGAAACATCAATTATACAGCAGTAACAGCTTTGCACCAGTTTATGGAGGTAAAAAGAAGTCTATTTATTAATGTCAAACTGCTTGGGAAATCTCAGCAGAGAGGAAAATAGGCCACAGAACTTGCATATGAAGAAACTAAACCAAATAGGCTCAAAGCAATTCAAGAAAACAATGGCTTAATTTATGGTTAATTCAAGTCTATAGCCGTTCCTTTGATGCCATTGCCACAGTACAAGTTATTTTTGAGAACACAACATGTAAAAAGTACAAACCCTACAACTCACACCAATAACTCTTCATAAAAACAACCAACCCACTGCAATAGTTGTATATTAATGAACTTTTTCTTGTCAAGCGATATAGCGTGATTTATTGTTCATATTTTCTGTTTCATATTTACTTATTCTGACCAGAAAATACAAGCACAATTTATTATTCTCAAGACTTAGATTCTAAAATGAACTCAGCTCAAAGCAAAAATTTTTTCCTTCACCATTTGGGGTTTGGCGATATCAACACAGCCATCATAATTTTCTTGCCACATAAGCCCATATTCTTCTTGTCCCTACACCTGATGCTAATGGACAGCTCCTGTATCATGTTATTCCTTAGCATAATTTCTGGTTAAATCATCAAATTACTTCTGCCCGTCCCCATCTCCTAAATTGTGTTAACATGAGATTCTATACAAATGACTCTTGATCACTCATGGCCAATCACTGGTATGTTTTTGGGTTCCTTAACCCAAAGTTTTAACAGCTTGTAGTCATACATGATATTTAGCAGACACCTATTTCTCCGAAGCTGCAAACACAAAGATGGAAAGTGGTTGCTGTAATCGAAATGAAAATGTATGTATTTTAAAACTCAAATCCTAACTAAATGAGCTAAGGTAACTTCCAGGTCCTCCTCTTGCTCTTTTTGCTGCTTGCCAA
The DNA here is from genome assembly GCA_030449905.1 of Luvunga scandens. NCBI lineage: Eukaryota > Viridiplantae > Streptophyta > Magnoliopsida > Sapindales > Rutaceae > Luvunga > Luvunga scandens. The sequence goes on along the minus strand of JASUUG010001064.1, from coordinate 472,943 downwards.
TTAAAATTTTCCCAAATATACATTTTAAAAAGGTTTCCATCTATGGTACAGATGCATGTCAGTCATGAATCTATAATTCAACTTTAGTTCTTAAGTTCCATTAAACCACATATGATTCTTAGGTCATGTCAGCTGAACAAGCATATCCTTTTTCTCATATTTCCAATCCTAAAGAAACAATGTAAGATAAAAAGCACTCAAACAGCATCATATCATAAAAACCAATATCCTACCATACCTCAGAGAATGCAATTCTATGAGATCGTCGAGGCAGTATTTTACTTGGATTCAGCTCATGATTGTGTTCTTTTACAAAACCATAGACAACCCACTTCCCTCCATCCTTTGCAGCTATTCTCAGCATGGCATTGCATCCCTCCCTGGTGGCAGGCCGTGATGGGAGAACTCTGCTATCTCTATTTGTGCACTTTCCTGCACGAAAACCCTCTTTAGAGCAAACATACTCCCGACCAATTATTGAATTATCTTTTAGAGACCGACGTGTACGATTATTTCGTATTGTAAACCCCACACGCCTTCCGTACATCTCATAAAATTCCCTTGCATCCTCTGCTGCGTCAAACACCATACCAATATATGGCTCTGTAGGTTCAGAAGTTAACGGAAACATCCCGTTAGATGGTTGGATGAAATTATCACTTCCGGCAAAATGATCTGATAATTCATCATCTCCAGTTTCATGACCATCAAAAGTTTCAGCTAACCATTGTCTATAATTTCTGCCCGAATTAAATTGTTCACCAGAGGTGCTTCCCATCACAAACCTATCACAACATTCAAAAATATCACGACACAAACTTAAACATAATCAAACAAAAAAACTGCAGGCCTACGGTAGATGACGAAAATTCAAATTTGTAATTACGCTTATGATATAATTATTAATCAATCATCACCATTGGCAGTGTTTGTTAGATTAGGTCAAATAATGTACATGACTTTCATTTGGCAGCTCTTTCAATTACTACACATAATTGGATTAACTAACAACGAAGTAACAAATTTTACAAGTTTTATTTTTCTCATCACTTAAGCGAGCTTAATTTATGAAATTCAACACCATAAACATTTCAATGAACAGGAAAAAAAACAAAAAAAGAAAATAACCCAGAAATCAAAATCATACAAAAGAAACAAAACAGATTATTTAAACTAAATTATATGCTCGCACCAGAATGCATTTCAAACTGAAATGTGCTGTCTAAACCAACAGCAGAAAAGGATAAAAATGACAATTCAAAACCCAGAAAAACGCTGGATTTTTTTTCAGATTTTTGAGCAGAGCTTTACCTATTTTATTGTATTTTACCGGAATTGTTTCTCAGTTGTGTGTTTTAAAAACTGTGTCCGCACTTTGCACCGGAGGCACGAGCCAAAGGCCCAAAAATGAAATTGACGTAGGGGCGCTGTGAGTGTTTTGTTTTATACATATATGAAAAAAAGGGCCTTTTGGATTTTTATCGTTTAGGCCCTTGATTTGTAATGATTTATAAAATAACGTCATAATTTATAAGTTTTATCAAATTACGCGCTAGTCGGCTAGTGGCATGGTAAACCTGGTTTGACTATTGATTTTTGACGTAGCGATTGCAAAAACACAAATGCTGAAGGAGTAATTTAATTAATTTTAGAGACCTATTTAATAAAATTGGTTAAATTTATTAATTTTATTATTAATTAACATGTACAAAACATAAATGATAAAATTGCAATTTTCAAAGTTTATAATCCAAATATTTCTATATTTTAAATCTTACACTGGATGACAAACCTCACCCATCAACTGCATGCTGTCAAATTGTGATGGTAAAAATCAAAATCTAAATCAAAATGGTAATTCCCATAATAAAATGTTTTTAAAACTCTTAGATTTAGATTATCAAAGAAAAGAATTTCAATGTACACGTTCAGAAAAATGACTGAAATACTTATGAACCTGATTTTTAACTGATCTATTTTCTATTACATATCCAGTTATTAAACTTTATCAAACCATCTTCAAGTAATGTAAGATAAAATTCAGGTACCTGAAGATAAAATATTTAGCAATTTTGTTTCGCTGGCCTGGAGTTCGATTCCAATAATTGAAAATGAATATTTGAATGCGAATATTTCTTTAGAAAAATAAATTTCATCCATCCACCATCGTGTATTGATATCGAGTCAGTGGAAACCTTTAGAAACATGGATAAGTAGCTGTCCTCAACGATCAGAATGCAAGCATCAATCATTGTCCAAAATGTACGAGGATTGTGAAATCATATGATTTTAGTTAATACAACCGTTAAATTCAATGCACAGCTAATATTTATATTCCCTCCTCAAATATAATAACAGAATGTAGATACTTTGTAAATTGTTACAGCTCAGCTAAAATTAACAAAACACTTTTGTCACACTACTATACACAATACCCTTCTACAAATTGAAAATGGTTAACAATTCTAGGCATAAAATCAGTTACAGGAATGCCACAGCTTACCTAGGGTCCCATTTGTTTTCCAGATTCAACTTTTTGGATATCCTTAACTGCCTCTTCGACTGTTTTCGACAGACACTTAGTGTGTTCCTCGATATACGCCATAACTATTTGCAGCTGTTCTTGGCATGCTTCCAACTTTTGATTTGCACGATGCAACTCCATAGATAGCTCTCGAATTTTTCTATCTTTCTCGTCCTATGACATCAAAATACAAATGATTTAGATATGAAGATCCAAAAGTACAGAGTGTTTTAAAGGTTTTTTGGGTAGGCATTGGAATATTGGTAGAAGCCAACAATATGATAATGCTACACATCAAATCCACATGAAATGCGACTTATTCATTGATTTTCATTATTAACCTGTAATGAACATTTCAAAATTGCAGGTTCAGCACAAGATCTAATTATCAAACATTTGCTTATGTCACACCAGGCGCTGCATGGTTTTAAAAAATGCATGTCAATAAATCAACCGAATCAGAAAATGCATCAGAACAAGTCTTGCATTGGAGTTAAATATCACGGAGGCTATACCATTTTCCTAACATCTATAGAGGAAGTTTCACCAAAACAACCAATTGCTTCACATAGCATAAACTGGCTGAAGGTCCTTCAGGATTTAAAGAACTCAAAATTTAGCATACCATACGTATCAGTACGACGGTACCATACAGTAAGGCAGTCTTTGGTACAACATGTGTAAATTTCAATTTCAGATATTCATCTAAACTAAAGGAGCCAGCTATAATTACCCCAGTAATAAAATGACTAATAAATGAATATTTATTTTCCCTTTACCCAGAGTCTGACAATTCAAATTATGGCATGATTTTGCTCATGTTGAGAAATATCCATTAGTACATTACGTGGTTCACTTTAAGAAGAGTCTTAAGAGGCTATTCACAAGGTTAAAAAAATTTCACCAGTCCTCTGGGTCTTTGGGAATTGAGGATTTTGCAAACACTCAAAAGGTCTAAATACCTTACAATTTCTCTATAATTGAGAAGTAACTAATTATACCTTTAAATTCACAGTCACAACTCCAAACAACGTCATATGTTGTATAAGGTTTTAATCTAGCTGGGCCTAGGACTGCATTCCACCCAGAAGGCGCAGATGAGAAGCTTCCTGATTCTATTTACCTATATGAAGATTCTAGTTTAACCAAAATAAAAGGATTATTTTCCGTCAGGTACACTAAACAAATTACAATTCACCCAGACCCAGTTGAGAAATTAATGACAGAAACATTAATAACTTAGATTGCATCAATCCCCTTCAATTAAGAGAAACTCCTTCAAAGTTTAGTAGATTGATTGGAAGATAAATTTTCTTTAATATCCCAGTCACGCACAAGTTTTAATCTCCACTTATGGTCATAATTGATCCATTGGATCACCATCAACCTTTCAAACACTTTTAAATTAATACAACCTGCCAACGTAGTCATCAAAATTGCAATTCATATGGATAAAATAAACAGTCTATCTAATAAAATACTCAAAACCTAAAATGCAGGATATTTTGCAGTTTCCAAAATGGAATGGTGTTCTCATAGACTCTTAAGTGCTTGTGCAGACTGCCTCTAATTTGGCTAAGGCTGTATGGTAGTTTTCCGGTTTTCCCTGTCTGCAAGAACAATCTACGCTTAAGAGACCCTCAATATATTAAAAGGAGGATCATCGCTTAAAACTTTTGGAAATTTTTGGCTTTTCATTCTTTCTACCTTTTTCATAAAAGGGATGTCCTATGGAATAAAATATAACCATCAATCTCAAACTTAATAGGTTTAGCCAACATGAAGAGTACTTACTGGAGACGGTCCATCCTTTCCAGAACTTAATAGTAGGTGATTATGCTCCTTCTCAAATTTTGTCACAACCCATCTCCCTGGCTTCTCTCTCTTCACCAATATCATTGCCCTGCAACCTTCCCGTATGCTCTCTCGCTTTCGAATCTGAACCCGCCCAGACTTCCGACGGTTAGCATTAAATCCCTCTTTATTACATGCAAGATGCCGAGAAATGATCGATCCATCACGCTCTGATTTACGCGATGAAATAATTCGTGTTGAAAATCCTGCACGTCTGGCATATTCGTCATAGAATATTTTTGCAGCATCTTCCGACTCAAACACCATACCCTCATATGGTTCCCGTCTAGTGTCAATTTCACAAACATCAGATTCGGCTCCTGTTGGACTTTCTGTTATCACAGTTTTCTCTTCTGCAGGGGTTTCTGCTGCAGGGGTTTCCAAATCCACTAAAAAGCAATAATATGAGAAAAACAACATATAACAACTTGAAAAACAGCTTCACACCTAAAAAGTACCTATAGCTGAGTTGAGAATGTAAACATATAGCACGGTCATTTATGCATTAACACAGAAGGTTACAAGACTTTCAATATCACCAAATCACAATCCTATTCTAATAGGATCAATAATATGCCTAAGCTAAATAGCTACTGCTATTAGAATTGTATTTAACTCAGTCCCCTTGTTAGTAAATTACAGCAATTCATGAGAGCTTTTTACATTGATCAAAGCATGGCCTACATAGAAGTAAAAGCACTTAAAATAGTGAATTATTATCATTATTGTTCTAAGCCCTAAAAAATTGATATCATAAAACTAAATCCCAATCCAACAAAAAAAAATCCATAGATCCAAACAAAAACACAACTCCTGGGCTCAATTAAACAGAAAATAAACAAAAAATTCATTTTTTTAAATTTTGTCTTATTTTCCCTAATTCTCCAGGGAACCAAACAGTTTGTCAATTTTTGCGACAGTAAAATTACCAAAACTATACATTCAATACTTGAAAAAAAAAAACAGCAATTGAAAAATAAAGAGACTTACTTGTTGCTTTGTTTTACAAAAATGGAAAAAAGAAATCGTTTGTGAAATTGATGTTCGTGGGCCGCCGTTGATGCTGTTACTCGTGGTGGTTAGTTGAAGCCGTTCGAGAAGAAGCAACGGAAAGGATTTTTTTTTCCCCCCAGCTAGGGCTGTGATGCATTAACAAATGGGTCCCATTTTTCAGCAATTGTTCAAAACCTCAAATCGATACGAGCCGTTGGATTCCTTTGCCATGCTTGCTTGCTTTTTTTTTTTTTTTTTTTTTTTTTTTTAATTTTGGTCGTTTCTTTTGAAACTAAAATTTTATTAGTGTAAATTGTATTAAAAAAATAACTAAATAAAAGTTGCCCGTGATGTGTAATGGTCTCTATACAAAATACAAAATCTATATTGTCGAATTGTGGAATAATAATCATTAAACTCAAAGGAGCTCGACTTTAAAAAAAAAAAAAGAAGAACAGTCATCAAATTCTTACTTAAATTTTGAATCCAAATTTTAACTTTGTTTTTCCAAAGGGTTATTATAAAATAGATATTAGACCAATCAAATGGTGACATTTCACATTATTTATGTATATAAATGTTTTTATAATTTGGTTAGGGTTTTGTGGTTTTAACCCAACCAGCCCACGCAAATAGAGTTGTGGATTTTTTTGCCCGCAGTGGAGACACATGTCAGCTGATTTTACTACTAAATATTTAAAAGAAATGGAACTTTCATAAAATCTACCATCTATAAAGCCATAAGCATAACAAACTAGAGCTTCCGGCGGTAGATGCAATAGATCTTGAAACAAAATAGATAACATCAATTTACTGTTAGATAATTAAATACTTTTGACCTAATTGAAAAAGCGATACTTAAATTTGATTTCCCAATAAAAAAAATCATAAATTTCTGAAAAAGGCAAAATGCAATCAAAGAGTCAGAAATTGAATCTTCGAATAACTTCTGAACATTTCCCTTTCAAAATCCCAAATAAAGCTGGAGTACCAACCATAGCAGCATTGTACAATGAGAGAATCAGGTCTTGAGAAATAGTAAAATGGTTAAAAGACATTTGATTCTGTTAATTGAAACAACCAAAGAATATTTGTACATTGGAATCCAAGTAATAAAAGCACCACAGCCTCAAATCTAAGTTAAATCTCAAGATTCCTTCGAAACATTCTGCAGATCCAACAGTAAGCTCCCATTCCTCGGCAGCAAATAGGATGGAAGAAAAGAAGGGATAATTAACGCCAATCCCAAACATAGCACCACAAAGACTACAACCCACCAAGCTTTGTACGGGATGCCCAACAATAGTTCATCACAAACTGTCAAGAACCAATAAGATTAATTAGTTCTAAGTCTTATGCTGCTGAAAGAATCCCATAATGAACATTACATCTACAAGAAAAGAACTCATGGGGATGATTTGGGAGGTACAGGACTAGTACATTTCACAAATAATTAGGTAGCACAAACTGCCTCTACTGTGGAACCTTGAAACCAATATTTTCAAGTGCGAGACTAACGGAATTTATATGAATTGATGATCTGAAAGATTATATGAACCCAAATTACCAATATTAAAGATGATGAACTCTCTCTCCTCTACGTTCGGCATTGCAACAACTCCCTCAGGCTCCACTGTAACTAAAATATACATTCTACCCTGTGCAGATCACCAAACTTGAATCCGTCTCAACAAATACGAAAACATTATATCCAAAAGTTTAGTGATATTTTCGAACCTGCTGATTAAGAACATCAAGATTCTCAGTCTTGAAAATCAACTTTTCAGTATTTAGTAACCTTCTGTTCCGGTTCACACCCATGTCTAAATTGTCTTTCTTCAGTTGTAACGTAAAGCTAGCAGGTATCTGTAATTCACACCCCATAAAACAAAAAGGCAACCAAATAAGCATTCAGCTTGAGAATGCTGCAGTAAGCAACAATGCAAACCCATAGAAAATTACATACAGAAGCTGGATATGAGATCTTCACTTCGTACCAATTAAAAGATTTCAGCCCTTGGAGCTGGTACAATTGAGAACCCATTCGTAATGGTAAAGTTTCCTTCCATAGCTCCTCCCCTACCTTGAGAACCTTTCCTTGAAACCTACAAAAACAGAAAGAAAGTAATCTCAGCAACCATCCAGTTAAAACGCCAACTACTCAAAAAAGCAAGATTTCACAGTTTTTATATACTGACCTGTCTCCATGGCTCAAAGGTAGGCTGCTGGTGAAAAAAGCCAGTAGATACAGCAGAATCAGCAACTTTTGTGCTTGTAAATGAATCATCATACACCAGAGGAACTCCCGCAACTCAGCTACTTCTGAATCCTGTAAATAACAATAACGAAATTCAGTAACTTGATCCAATTGTCAAATGGGTAGCATGCTAATATGTCAACATTAATGAACTAGCCAACCATCTGCATCTCTGAAATTAATGAAAAAAAACAAACTTTGCTCATATGGATAAGTAAATACCAGCTAAAACTAATGAACTTCATGAAATGAAAGTCACAGGCTCTAGAAAGATGTTTTGTCAAACTAATGTCTAAAACCTGAAGAAAAAAAATCTTAATCAACAATGGGAAACTGCAGATGATTAAAAACCTAAACCCTAATTACTAAAAGAGTTAACTAGTTCAAGTCATTCTACTGGTTTTTAAGATAGAAGTTTGACTCTTTTTGCCACCCATTTCTAATATAGAGCCTAGGGTTTAATGGTAACCGTTGTATATAGAATGAAATGAGAGTCTTTTTTTTTTTTTTTGATCAATGATAAAAAATGAAAATAGCAGAAACTGCAGATGAACAACAAAGATCATGGGGTATAAAAAAAAAAAACAAATATTTCATGAAAATTCAAATTTTTTATCAAAAAAAAAGGGAAATTTTACTTACCTTAACTATTACTAGAGCGAGAGACACTGCGGATTGTGATGATTGAATTGAGAGAGGTGACTTAACTGCTAATCACTGTTTTCAGCATTTAAATGAGGATCACGAAGAAGGTGGTGATGTTTTTACTGTGAGGGCGCTCTCACCGTGTTATCACGGACTCTCAAATAATTTTTTTTTTAATAATAATAGTAACAATTTTACCCTACCGCCCTCCTGCGAAAGAATTATGGCTCTTCTTATCAATAACAAATCACGAAAGAGAAAAATTTTTCAATATTGATTTAAGAGTAAAGTGACTCTTTTAAAAATGATTAGCTAAATCTAGCCGTTTTAAGAATAGATATTCAAATTATTTTTGAGAAATTGATAGGACTTAGGGCTAAATTAGGGTTGATTTTTATTGATTAAATTAAAAGAAAAAATAATCCTAACTTACAATTCGAAAGGTAAGTTAATTTCTCCCAAAACTCTTAATTTTTCCTAATACTAGATCAGAACATGCCCTCCTAAATGACTCATGAGTCTCTTATTTATACCTAAACCCTAATTACTAAATAAATAAAATTATGAAACTGCCCCTGCCCTAAAAATTATTAAATTACCCTTGCCCTTTTATATTTGCACCTAACGTAAGTTTTAATTGGTCTAACATTACTCCCCTCCCAACAAGACACCTTGTCCTCAAGGTGGAAACCAAGAAATTGTTGTTGTATCAATTCATATGGCTCTCACGTCGCCTCATAGTCAGGTAGGTCCTTCCATGTAATTAACATTTCTTTATCATTTAGTTGTCCTGTTGGCCCCTGGCGTACTCCCTCCACTACAGTCGATTTCATCAATACCTCCATGTCCTTAGTCAATGTTGGCGGAAGCGAAGGAGAGGGTATATAGTCTCTAGTAGTTCATCTCAACTGAGACACATGAAACACCGAGTGAATGACCGATGTGGGTCGTAATTTCAATTAGTACGCCACCTCTCTAACTTTTTCTACGATCTCATAGGGACCAAAATATCGAGAGGAGAGCTTCTCATTCTTCCTTCGCGCTAGAGACTTCTGTGGATAAGGCCGTAGCTTCAAATAAACCTGATCCCCTTCCTCAAACTATATGTCTCTCGTATCACCATCTGCTTGTTTATTCATTATTTGTTGCACCTTGGACAAATGCCTCTTCAACTCTTCTAGTATTCAATCCCGTTCTTTCAAATATTGATCTACCTATGACATGGGTGACGACCACACCCATAATATACCAAATGTGGATGATCTCGCCCATATAACACCTTAAAAGGAGTAGTCCGTGTAGCCGTGTGATAAGAAGTATTATACCAATACTCTGCCCATGCTAACCACCTCGCTTATAACTTAGGTGTGTCTGACACGAAACACCGCAAATAGGTCTCTACACTTTGGTTGACTACCTCAGTCTGTCCATCAGTCTGCGGGTGGTAAGTTGTGCTCCTTTTTAAAACTGTACCTTGCATCCTAAACAACTCCTCCAAAAGTGGCTCAGAAAAACCTTATCCTGATCCGTTATTATCGACTCTGGAATTCCATGTAAACGTACCACCTCTCGCATAAATGCTACTGCAACAGTCACAACAGTATAGGGGTGTCGTAGGGGTATGAAATGAGCATATTTACTTAGTCGGTCAACCACCACTAAGATCACCATGTACCCATCCGATCGTTGCAGTCCCTCGATAAAATCCATCGTCACCTCCTCCCAAACCTTATCGGGTACTGATAATGGTTGCAACAATCCTCCCGGCGCCATTGCCATATATTTGTGTCATTGACACACATCACAACTCGCTACCATCTCCTCGACATCCTTCTTCATCCCCTTCTAATACAGTTCTGTGGCTAAATGCCGATAAGTTTTTAGAACACCCGAGTGTCCCCCAATTGCACTCCCATAAAACTCCTGCAACAGTTTCAATATATGGTGTGATGCCCTCGGCAGCACGAGACGTCCCTGATATAACAGTCGCTGTCCATCCATAGAATAACTCGGATATCCCGAGTCCCCACGGAACAATGCGGCCCAAATCGTTGCCAACCCCTAGTCCGCCGTAATCTCTCGTGACCATGCATCCCAATCTATCGTTACAGGCATTAATAGAGCTACTAACTGAGGTTTCTCCTCTCGTCACGATCAGGCATCTACCGCCTTATTGTCTAACCCTGGCCGATACTGAATCTCAAAATTATAGCCTAGTAACTTTGACAACCAGCGTTGATGTTCTTCAGTCACCATTCGTTGCTCCAATAGGAACTTGAGACTCCGCTGATTAATTCGGACAATGAAACGTCGCCCCAGGAGATATGGCCTCCACTTTTGAATAGCCAACTCAATCGCAATGAGTTTGCACTTATAAATTGACTTGAGCCGTGCTTTAGTTGTTAACACTTGGCTGAAGTAGGCAATTGGACGCTGATTTTGCATGAGAACTGCTCCTAACCCATGTTGTGCAAATTTTATTGAACTCGCAAGTGCACGAATTTATTGTAGAATAGCTCAATGGTGACGAGTGTCGATCCAACGAGGAGGTGGATTTTAATTGCTTGTAGAATTAATTTTCTTAGTGGTTGATTGGATTTATAATGACAATTATGTAGGCAATGTATTAATTTGAATTAAAGCTATTGGAATAAATTATTAAAATAAAATACTTGGATTTCCGGATCTGTCTCAACATGTACCATCAGCTTAATATTCATTATTAGTACCAATTAAATCATGAAGGGGGAACTTCCACTCATCATGAACCACACTTTAATAGATATGGTGCTAAGGGCTTTCCGTGCCAAATAGTAATAACCTTGCCTAGGGAGGCGGTTATTTCAGCCGATATCCAGACAAGATTATTATTATCTGTCTACGAAAAGTCAAAACAACCACATAAATTAAAGGGGAAGGAAAAGTAAATTTACCAAATTAAGCCCATGGAGCATGTTGAGACTTCACCTTCAACCCAAGCTTGAAAGGAAATTAGCCACTCATAATTTAACTAGGGGTGAAATGGGAATTTTATTAAAATACGTAGAAAATACAAGATGGAGATGGAATTACAGAAAATGGAGCTCAAAAATGGATTCAGGGGAGTCAAATTAGGGGGGGAGCCCCCTTTTTATAGATACACTGAGTAAATCATGGCCATCGGATTAAATCAATTTGGACGCTCAGGATTGCGCCACGTGGCAAGTTCCTATTGGATAGACCACATCATTAGGGCTGTTATTCTGTGTATATGCATGTACCGTACACACGTTTTTTTCCGTTCACTAACATTCTGCCACGTCACCGGTCAACATTTTTGGTCCAATAAGCTCGTGACACGTCATCAGTCAACGCCACATCATCAGTCAATGCCACATCATTCGTCCAATCAAATGCCGCTACGTCATCGTATAGTGCCACGTCATCGCATGTCCACGTCGGATACAAGATATAGGTGAATAGTGTTGTGAATATAAGATCGTGTACGCATCGTATATATTAACCGCATCTTGTATGTGTGAACGATCATCAGTATATGTGAACAACAGATCCATTTTTCTTTTTATGCTCCTCCTAAGGTTTTCGATTTGTCCCGAGTTCAAAAGTCTTTGTCCGTTTTTTCATCTGATCTTTCATTTATTGTGAAATGGTCATGATATCCCCTAAAATACATAAAATACTTAATTAAAATAAAACATACGTAATTAAATTATAAGGGACTTAAAGACATAATAATAGGGATGTTAGTGAGACTTGAAGTGTAAAATGATGATTTTCTCCACTATAAATACACACTTTCTAGTACTCAACAACCCATACCCTGAAGCATCCATCTCTACGATGAATGGTTGGCTAAAATCTAGTAATGCTAGCACCGGAACACTAGTTATGGCCTGCTTAAGTTTCTTAAAAGCCTGTGTCACTGCTTCTCCCCATTAAAAACTATCCTTCAACTGCTCTGTTCGAGGCCATGCTATGGTGCTATACCCTTTCACAAACTTCCTATAGTAGCCAGTGAGCCCTAAGAAACCCCTCAACTCTTTCAGCGTCTTGGGTAGAGGCCACTCTAGCATTGCCACTATCTTAGCTAACACCACATATTCTAAATACTCCACCCTCACCTGCGCGAATGAGCACTTCTTCGATTGGCATACAACTAATGCTTTTGTAAACTCAAATATCATCAAAGAAAACCAGGACGAACTTCCTCAAATAAGGCTTAAATTCCTTATTCATCAATGACTGAAAAGTGGCTGGCGTATTTATGAGACCAAACGGCATGACTAGAAATTCATAGTGTCCCTCGTGAGTCCGGAATGTAGCCTTATGCACATCCTCGGGTCACATCCGAATCTGGTGATATCTCGACCTCAAATCTATCTTTGTGAACATTATCATCCCATGCACCTCGTCCAACAACTCATCGATCATCGGAATAGGAAACTTATCTAGCACCGTCTCTTTGTTCAGGGCTCGATAGTCAATACAAAATCTTCAACTCCCATATCTTTTCTTCACTAATAAGATCAGGCTTGAAGATGGATCACGCTCCGTTGTATTACCCCAGCCTCCAACATTTCCCTAACTAACCTTTCAATCTCATCCTTTTATAGATGGGGATAACGGTATGGCCAAACACTGATAAGGGCCCCTTCCTTTAACACAATTGCATACTCATGTTCCCGCCGCGGAGGTAAGCCACTGGGCATATGGAAAACCCCTTCAAATCGCTCCAACAGCCTCTGTATTGATTCCAGAATATTTGTTGATGCTTCAGCTGTCTCCTCCCCAGGTTATGTAACTCCACCAAGAATCCTTGCCTCATATCTTGAATCGCCCTTATCATGGTTTTAAGGGACACCAAAGTTTTTGTTTAAACTCGAATAACCCTGTAGCACTACTACCTAACCTCTTACCCGAAACTCCATTGTTAATAGTTTACAATTCACCTTCATCTCTCATAGTGACTGTAGCCACTTCATTCCTAAAATTACATTTGTACTTCCAAAGTCCAACGGAAGGAAATCTTCCAGCACCTGAACGTCTGGTAAAAGCAAGATCAATCCCTTATATATTCCTCTACTCTTTTCTACCTTTTCAGTACCCATAACCACCCCAAAACTACCAGTGTTTGTCAAACAGAGTCCTAACTTGTCCACTACTCGATTAGAAATGAAGTTGTGGGTTACACCACTGTCTATTAGCACAACTACGTCTTGATTCTCTATTCTCCCTTTTATCTTTATCGTGTGATTCGGTGTAAACCCCACTACCGAATTAAGCGAGACCTCAACTACATCCAAATAGGGATGTTCTTCTTACACCACCTCTTTTTCCTTAACTTCTTCTCTACCTTCCTCCTCATCACACACAGTCAGGACTTGTAGCGATTTGTCCTTACATCGATGCCCCGATGAAAATTTCTCATCGCATTGAAAATACAACCCTTTCGCCCTTTTGTCCTAAATCTCTGTCTCTGTGAGGCATTTGAAAGTCACTCCTAATCGTGCGCCACTAACCTGATCCTTTTGGAGATTTTTTTGTATCCCCATCGTTTGCACTTTCTGGCCTCCTAGGGATGCACTTTTGAACTCTCATTGAAACCCCAAGGTCTGCATTTTCTGTCTTACTGAGGGTGTGCTGTTTTGATATGAAAAGTCGACTGAATGACTCTTATTAACCCATTCTACTGTGTTTTTATCCTCAATCATCTGTTCTAACTCCATTGTCTCCCCCAACCCTCTCAGTCTTAGCAAGGGTAGCGCGGCTCGGATTTCTGGCTTTAGTCACTTTATAAAATTCCCTTCCAACACTGCTTCTGAGATTTCCCTTAGACACCTGGATAACAACTCAAACTTTTCCCTATACTCCATTATCGTTCTCTCCTGAGTCAAGGCAAAAAATTGTTCATACAAATTGCCCTCTTAAGTGGCTCGGAACCTCTCCAACAGTTGATCTTTAAATTCATCCCATGACCTTAATGGTTATCGTTGCTCTCGCCATTGAAACCACGCAAGTGCCCTCCAAATATAGCGCTGCCGCCATCAATTTTTCCCTCTCTGAGAGCCCATTGATGGTGAAATAGCGCTCTACCCTGTACACCCATCTATAGGCATCCTCGCCTTAAAAAAATGGGCATTTTCAGTTTCCTTATCCTAGAATCAGGCCCAAATTGAGCTTGTCCTGCCCAATTTTCGTGTCATTCGAAGTCTCTCACCTCTCGAATCGACCCTAGTCTCCACAAATCCTGAAGACCCAGCCTAAAATTCTCCATGCCCAGCTACATTTTGGTCATATCAGCTCCCTTTCTCGCCCGAGATCTCCTCTCCTGACCAACCAGCCCTGAATCCAACCTGTTTAGACCCAAAGCTACCTCACTCTGGCCCAAATTCAACCTGCCCAAGTCGTGCCTCACCCCTAAACGGCCCTGATTCGCCAAGCACAGTTACCCCGCCTCATGTGCTATCGCCCGCATTAGTTTCCATACCACCCGATCCTTCCTCTGCCATACCACCATGGCCCATCAATGTTGTAGGTGGTGAGTTGAGGTGAAGTTCTGTCAATTTCTGCAGCATGGTTTCAAGAGATGAGAATTGTTGTTGAACGGTGTTAAATCGCTCGTCAATAGTGGCCTTGAGCGATCCAACCTCTGCTTCCAGTTTCTCTTCAAGCGCGTCTACCTTCTTCACAGCCATTGTCCCAGGATTCTTGCTCTAATACCACTTTGATAGAACTTAGGGCTAAATTAAGGTTGATTTTTATTGATTAAATTAAAAGAAAGAACAATCCCGACCTACAATTTGAGAGGTAGGTCAATCTCTTTCAAAACTCTTAATTTCTCCTAATACTAGAGCAGAACATGCCCCCCTAAATGACTCATGAGTCTCTTATTTATACCTAAACCCTAAATACTATATAAATAAAATTACAAAACTGCCCTTACTCTTAAAATTACTAGATTACCCCTGCCCCTTTATATTTGCGCCTAACATAAGTTTTAATTGGTCTAACAAAAATATATATATATAAGATGGGAATATATGACATCATTGTACATCATCCTGATGTACATTAATGGTATAATAACACTCTTATTTCCATCAAATTAGACGAAATTCATTAATACAATTTTGAAAGAAATTTAGATGTTTGTTTCGAGAACAACGAGAGTCTAATTATTCGATGAGATTAAATCTTAGGATATCTAATGCTGATTAGAGGATAGCTCCATAACATCAGGACAAGCCAGAGAGAGCACATTGGAGAATGGCCATAGTGCCTGCGTTAATCATCGTTGTACAGCTTTCACGCTTTGGCATTACCCATTTGATGTTTGATGTTCAAGTTCCGCATATTACCCATTAGATGTTTGATGTTCAAGTAACACGTCTTGCATTTTACGTTTCAAATTACTTGATTGCTGTTCTGAAGTTTCATGTCTAGGAATTTTTTGTCTTGTACATTTATACCACTATTATGTAACACAATACTGTTTAATCAAAGCAATTTATCAAATTCCTTTCCTTAACTGCACTCTTGAAATAAACTCTTATAAAGCCAAACACCAACCTCGTGCTGAAACTTGAACATGCATTTTGGATCAGCATGGTGTTGAAACACCATTCTTCTACAACCAAAAACATGCACTTAGGTCAGAAGACGCGATCGGAACGCATCCATAACAGAGTCTACGAAAAGGAAATAGTTAAAGATGGAATTTCGCAAAAACCAATTTAAATGAAAAACAAAGAGAAGAACCACATGTGCTGAAACAACAATTGCAATGGAGATCTTCGCTTAACTGACATTACCAGAATTGATTACAAAGTAATTCATTACACAAGATCCTGCCCAGCTGAAGCAGCAACTGCCTTTGTTACAACACTTCAGAATATGGTCAGGAGGATACTTCTAGTGGTAAAAGAAAATAAATGGGTGCTTATGCAACAATTGCCAAAGCAAATCTTTGAAGCTGCCTACCATATTGTACATTTTATATCAGATCATCTACAGTAACCTGCTAACACCTAAATCTCTACTAGACACAACTTCGTAAAAAAATATACATAGACCTGAGATGTTACAAGGGAAAAAAAAAAGAAAAAAAATTGTACTACCAAGTTTATGTGGTGTTGGAGTAACAACTTCAATAGTTCGAGGCTATCTGTTGCACAAAAGCTCCTTCTCTATAGATTCAAATTCTTTGAGATTGTTGATTACATTCTGAACTTTCTTTGATAGATGGTCACCATGCACTTCCACAACCTTCATGAAAGTTGTTAGCTGTTCTTGATATAGCGCACAAAGCCGTTTCTTATTTCGAAGCTCTACAGTCAATTCCTGAATCTTCTTATCTTTTTCATCCTGTAAAAGTTTAAGCAAAACAAACAATTAAAAACAAATTTGATGAGTAAAAAGCCATGCATCATTCGTTTGGAGAAAAGCACATAGATGCATGTAAAAGAAAACCCTATGCATGATCAATTGATGTCTTGATTCCATCAATGGGAAAGTAAGTGCACTGTATTTGTATGTTCATATTTGCACACAAAACACATGCATGAATGTCTGTAAAGACTAGAAAAGACAAAACTAGTAAAACAAAAGAGCTGGAGAAAACAGATAGTGAAGTCAAAGCTTCTTGAATGCAGAGGAGGTTGTCATTCTATTAAAAGAACAGGAAAAAAATGCTTATACATCAAAAGTTACCTACATAGCAAATAAACAATAGAGTAAATGACACATGGACCCCCAATGTTTGATGAATGTATCAGATGCAGACCTGTGGGCAAAATAAGTGACAGATAAACCCTTTTCTATTACTTCTTCTGTTGACAGTTAACTGCACTAAAGTAAAATCAGGTAATTGGAAACAATCTCTATCTACCTGACACTAAGATGTACCACAATTTTTATTTTGCTCATCATTAACCTTGTGGTTGTCTGTACCAAATTATTTTCTTGGACTCTAAAACAAAAAGAAAACACAACTACACTAGAGTCCCATTCTCTTTAACACAAACACTGCCACTCACCCTTACCTTATGATGAGTTTTCACTTCTTGAGATAAATAAATTGTTGCAAGTTTCGATATTTTCAACTCCAAAAATGATAGAGCTACAAATAATTTTGTACAAACAATTGTGTACAAATTGATGAGGCATGAAGAGATTGGCTAAGAAGTAATAACAGTTATTTTTTTTCAATTATGTGTGCCCCATAATGGTTTTATACAACCAATCTCTTCATGCTCCTCATACGACGTCAGTTTGTACACACTCGTTTGAGTTTGTAGCCCTGTCATTACTGTTTCAACTCTGACAGGTAAATTTCTCGTTTTTGATGCTGGGTATGTGAACATTTGTTGAGTTGTCAAGATTTTCCAAGAAATCACGGTTAATTGGTTTTGTATAAAGTGATTACCAAAGAAATGTCTAAAACCTTACTTAGTCCACACAACATTCACATGACAATGTTGACATGTGTTGCACGTGATATTCATCATGTGCCACAAAATAAAATAAAAATTAAATAATTAAAAAAGTTGTTAATCACAACATTAAATATTTTTTCCCCTAGAGTGAAGAGAACATTGGTGACTGGGAACTGGCATCTGCATTATCCAGTAGATTTCAAACAACTTCTAAATTACAGTATTAGTGAAATCTTAGCAAAGGCCTCAACATAAAAATCTATTAATTAACTGCAACAGCTTACAAACTCCTTACCTATCAAAGAGTGGAAACTCAAAAATTAAATTACATTATTTTTTTTATAAGAAACTCAAAAACTGTTTACATTATCACTTACACATACAATTCAGACTTATGCTAACTGTAGTTTCTTGGATTCTTCTTTTGTCTTTACAGGCTCCATTTTTGGTTATAGAGAAATATCTACATACCTATTGTTCAATCAATACTCTACCAACTTCCAAGTAAATCCATATAACAAAGATAACCATGAAAAGCAGCAATTCTAAAAGAAAATTTTGGTCAATTTGAGTTTAAAAAAGTTCAATTTAATAACATCAAGTAAGGTTTAAAGAGACTTCCTAGTTTTGTTTTGCCTTCTAAGCAAAATAAATTTATAAAACTGATTCTGGACTAGCCATGCATATGTGCATCCCAATTCTTTGGTTTTTGTGCTTCTTATAAAGTACAATGTAACAAACCCTTTTTTTTTAATCATAATGGATTCAATAATTCAAGCCAAATAAAAGAAACATCCAAGAAATAGAAAATAAGGAATTAATACAAATACGACACTGAATAAACACATTACTCCTTAAAGACTGCCAAGACCCCAGCATGGAGAATCAGACAACTCAGAAAGAGTAAGATCAACGTATTTAAACAGCAAATTAGTAACGAAAATAGAAGATTGCAGCAAATTACTGTTAATAACTTTTAATGGCTTCTAAACAACTGATAACCGGCATCTACATGGCTAATGGCAGCACAATAAAACTGTCAACAACTCCTAATTTTGGTACTAGCAAAGTCTTAGCTAAGATCCTCAACATAAAAATAAATCACTCAACTCCAACTACTGGCACAGATACTTATGTACCTACCAAAAAGTGCACAATGTGCTTAAATTATCAATGAAGTAGACAACTCCAGCTCAAAGTAGATGATGTCGCCAGATTTCTATCTTATTTATCTATAGGCTTCATTCTCAGCTAATTGAGAAGCATCTATTTATCAGCTGCTCACTCAATACTCAATGAACTAGTTGGTAAATATCCACAACATAAATAACTGTGAAAAGCAGCAACCTCTAAAGAAAATTTTGGTCAATCTGAACTGAAAACAGTCAATTAGTTCAATAAGACAATGCAGATTCTGAAGAGGCTTCTCATTTTATTGTTTATACAAATACTTTTCACATACCATTAATCTAATTTGGGCTAACATCCTTCTTATAGTAATCAATCTCTGTTTGATCCACCAATTTTCACATTAGCACACTAATTATCCCACAACAGACTCAAATTTTCAATTGCACCGAACCTATGCCTTTCCCTTTCTTTTTTCTTTCTTTTTCTTTTAAAAAAAAATTAAAACATATTAATAAAAAAGGAAATTAAAAAAAGCTGTACCAGCAGTCTACAAAATATTAATAATACAGGAAGAGAACCCAAAACATAAACATTGTTTGACAGCAGCTTTCCAAGTTTGATAAATAATGAAGAAGGAAACCCCCTTAAAATTCCGAAACCCAACAAGACCCAAGAAAATGCACCTATGCCTTTCTAAGACACGTTATTTATTACAACAGGTTTTCATTTATTCATCTACACACAAATTTATCCATTTATTCATTTACATGCATTAAACTTCTTTTTTACTGTTTGTACAAAGTAAACTGTATCTCACAATGAATTCAATAATACAAGCCAAAGATCAAAACTTGAGAAATTTGGAATAATATTGATACAAACACCCACAAATGCATTACTCCTAAAATCACTGAATTTGGAGAACTGAATGATGGAATGAGCCATACATCAAATTACTTAAGAAAATAACAATGTCACAATGAATTACTGTTGGAGTTGTAAACAAAAGGGATTACCATAGTTTGACGAGCTTCACGTGGTGACACCACAAGTGGATGATTGTGTTCCTTTACAAATTTAGTTATCACCCACTTTCCAGATTTATCAAACTTTACATGAATCATCGCTTTACAACCTTCTCTTGTGCTTGGTCTAGGCTTTCGAACTGGCCCAAATTTCCCTCGGATGCTAACACAATAACCCTCCTTATTACATCCAAGTCTACGCGCAAGAATCCTACCATCTCTTTCTGAACGTCGACAAGACATCACACGCATGACAAACCCTACTCTCCGTGCATATTCATCATAGAATATCTTGGCAGCCTCTTCTGAATCAAATTCCATTCCCTCACTGGGCTCTATAATTGAATCTCCTTCAAACATAATCAACTCCCTTCCAGCAGAGCCCTCTACTGCACCAGCTCCCTCATCTGAATCCACTGCCACACAATACCATCAGCTGTAACTTTTATTCAGATTCCAAAACTAATTTTAAATACATAAATTTGTTTGTGTGTGTGTGTCCCAATTAGGAGAGCAGGTTCTCTTCTTCTCTTCTTTTTATTTTTAAGGACGTAAAAACCACTGAAGTCATTTACCAGATGACTGAAACGCATTATCAATCAAAGCTGGGAGCTAAAAATAGGGGGAAGAAAAGTAAAAACAGTTTTAAATGTTGAAAACCTTGACAAAAATCTATTTCAAACATGAAATTGCACCAAAGAAGTGGAAACGGTTTTTCAGCAATTAGACAGCAAGCAGAGATGTACAGATATGACAATTATCAAAGCCAAAAATAAAAATTAAAAAAAAAACTGCCTTCTAAACAATTTTATGAACAATTAGAGTCACAAACAACATCATGCATTAAAAAAAAAAAACAAAACAAAACAACATAAGTGAGAAGCACACCATAATATCCAATAACAGTTAAAATAGATAAAATAGAAACCCAAATAAATAATTACTTCTCAAAATTCATTCAATCGCTCTAATTTTAAAGCAGCAAAGCATTTCATATGCAGATAAAAGTGCACTCTTTTATCTCAGAACAAAGCCAAACAACTCAACAGAAATTAAACCCATTTCAATTCAAGCCCTCTTTACTCTAGTCTCTTAGTTTCCATCTAAAACAATACGCTAAACAAAGCATACTCAGCAAAAGCAATTTCAACAACAAGGGGTTAAATGAAAAAGAAACGAAATCTAATGGGTAAGCGTTAAAGTTGTCCAAAGAACTCTAACTTACTGGATTGAAGGATCAGAATTCAGGAACCTTGTTGTAGATCTTCTTCGTAATTTACAGATATTGGCTCTAAAAATTGAAATTTGGCGTAAATTCAAAAATTTTGAAGGAACTTCGTTAATTAAATTTTGTTTTTATGGGGGTATTTTGGGAGTTTTAAGAATAGTGATAAAGTGGATCAGGGTGTAAGCATGTTTATAGTGGATGTCCACTCATTTGATGCCACTTCTTTTTTCTGGAGATAGCGACACGCCACTATATTTTAAACACGGTTCGGGGTCGGGTTTGGATTTGTTTCGATTTTGGACTTGGATCCGAACAAGCCAATAAACCCAAACCTAGATTAGATGCTTATTAGTATATTTTTATTCTTAAAAAAATAAATTTGAAAAATCAGGATAGAATTTTTTCGGTAAAAAATCTTATTTTATTAGTATTTTCACTCCTTTAAAATTTTTTTTCCCGTAAAAATTCTATTTCTCTCATAAACAGAATAACATGACTAATTTGTAGAATTAAAGATTATTGTCCTTTGGACAACGAACTGCTTCCGAGTGCAAGTTTGAGAACCCATTAAGTGGCACCAGAAACGCAAGGATGTAATGTCGTTTTTGCTTCTTAAATTTTTGAAAACTAAAAAATCAGGTTTCAATTGAGATAAAAATAGTACAAAAAAAAAATCCCTAAAATCTAATTATGTTTCTTTAGTCGATGAAAGAACGCGTTTTGTCAAAGCTGACAGCGGATATCCGAGTTCAAGATACACGTGTCGTCTCAAAATAAAAAACATGAAATACGAATTTTATTTGCATTATATTATTATATTATTATTATTTATTGTTTTTGGTTTTTTGTCGTGAGTCTTCTTAGCCAATGACCCAAAATTTTTCCGAACATAAAGTAACTAACTTTAATAAATTAGATAAATCAAGTCGGATATTCGCTAGCTTTGAGTCATGTGGGCTATCTGCTCTCCTCAAGATTACAGAAGCAGCAACAAATTAAATTAAAATTTTGAAGCACACAAGATCGATAATACGATTAAGCAATTCACTTTCATAATACAACACGAGAACACAAGTTCACACATTAACGAAAGGAGTACAGCCAATTTAAAGTAACACCAGTTATACAACAACAATGAAGAGTCGTCAGTCCCTCCAATAAAAACTTGACACGCGTGCGGTCGCGGGTGCCGCTACACTAATCGGCTCCCCAAGAACTACGTATATATGCACGTAATCATCATCAAACGTGAATGGTATCAATGCCTAGGCCTTACATGGAAACTTATATCACAAGATAGTCGTATCAAGATTGACTGAAACAAACATATTTATTAAGAAAGGAGAAGACCGGAGAAGAGCCCGTTGGCGTCAAAACCTTTTTGACGAGCCTGACAACTTCATCAGTGAAATTGCAGATGAAGATGGTAAGCAACGAGAGGGCGTAGAGAGTCCAGGCTGCGTACTTGAGCTTCGCGGAATTCGCGACATACGGAATGGTGGTGGCCAAAACCAATGTAGTGGCAGCAACGATGAAAGCAGCTTTCTGTAGGGCCTGGGATGCGGCAGCAAACTTGTGGGCAATAAGTTTAGAAACAAAGAGAGAAAGGAAGGTCAGGAAGATGGCAAATGAGAGCACGCAGAATGAAGGAGACAGTTCTTTTTTATTTTCGGCAGACAGGACAGCGATCTGGAGGGCTGATGAAAAGCAGAACGCCATGATCACATTCTGCCATTCAAAGACTTGATTGGCTTCTTCGTCCATATGGTGGGTCTTGGTTTTGGTTTTGGTTTTGGTTTTCGTTTTGGTTTTGGTTTTGGTTCTGGTTCTGGTTCTGGTTCTGGTGGGCTTGATTTAGTGAAAAATTGGGTATTAATTGGTTTTGTAAATGCTGTGACTAAGCTCTGTGATGATGATGCTGTATTTAAATAGCGAGATGGAGTCGGATATTCTTCGGTCTGAGTTTGAACAATTTATGTCAAGTGTGTGTTTATTTTAACTTTAGAATGACTTGTCAATGTTGATTATTGGGAGAAGTGTCCGGATACAAAATAAGTTCGATTTCATGAGAGTAATGAACAATGGGCTGCACCAATTTTAATTTTTAATTGGGGAAAAAATTGTCGTGAAATGAGGTTTGTTACGAGACTCGAAATGAATATGACCTTCCTTCTATCAATAAAATGAAAAAAGAAAAGACCGTCACCTATCAATGTCTTGGAGCCCAATTTTTAAAGCTCCAGTAACCCATCAAAATTGGCACGCCTTTGTTTCCAACTGTCGAACTTTCGGATCGAATATTGAGTTATTCCACAGTGTGGCCTTTTTATTATTTATTTTTTCGAATAAAACGGGTAATATATTTCAGAGATAAAGTAAAAGATAAAGAGCTTTGATAATCCTCCTATCACTATAAGAATTGATCACATGGAAGAGCATACTTAATTAAAATATCAGAGGTAGATTTTATACGTTGTACAAGTCAACATTCGGAAAAAATGATAGCTAATGAAATTAAATAAATTTTGTAAAGTGTGGCCAAACGCCCACCTATCGATCGGATCTATCCGAGACAGAGACAATTGCTTTGCTTTCTTCAATTTTTCTTTTTGTTTTCGTGCTTTTCAATTGCCGGAAAGTTGGTGGGTCCTGCATTAGTCGGATCATTCGATTTCTCTTACCTTACATTATGCATCAAAAGAAAAAAAAAAACAACGTAAATGATAAGTACACCGTCGTATCCAATAACAGTTGAAATAGATAAAATAAAAACCCCAATAAATAATTACTTCTTAAAATTCATTCAATCACTCTAATTCTAAAGCAGCAAAGCATTTCATACGCAGATAAAAGTACACTCTTTTATCTCAGAACAAAGCCAAACAACTCAACAGAAATTAAACCCATTTCAATTCAAGCCCTCTTTACTCTAGTCTCTTAGTTTCCATCTAAAACAATACGCCAAACAAAGCATACTCAGCAAAAGCAATTTCAACAACAAGGGGTTAAATGAAAAAGAAACGAAATCTAATGGGTAAGCGTTAAAGTTGTCCAAAGAACTCTAACTTACTGGATTGAAGGATCAGAATTCAGGAACCTTGTTGTAGATCTTCTTCGTAATTTACAGATGTTGGCTCTAAAAATTGAAATTTGGCGTAAATTCAAAAATTTTTTAAGGAACTTCGCTAATTAAATTTTGTTTTTATGTGTGTATTTTGGGAATTTTAAGAATAGTGATAAAGTGGATCAGGGTGTAAGCATGTTTATTGTGGATGTCCACTCATTTGATGCCACTTTTATTTTCTCGAGATAGCGACACACCATTGCATTTTAAACACGGTGCGGGGATCGAGTTTGGGTTTTTTCTGGATTTTGGTCTTGGATCCGAGCAAGCCAATAAGCCCAAACGAAGATTAGATGCTTATTACTGTACTTTTGTTCTTGAAAAAACAAATTTGAAAAATTAAATAGAACTTTTGGGAAAATTCCTATTTTATTAGTATTTCCGTTCCTTTAAAATTATTTTTCCCTAAAATCTCTATTATAGATACCATAACATGACTAATTTGTGGAGTTAAGATTATTGTCCTTTGGACAACCAACTGCTTCCGGGTGCAAGTTTGAGAGCCCATTAAGTGGCACCAGAAACGCAAGGATGTAATGTCGTTTTTGCTTCTTAAATTTTTGAAAAATAAAAAACCAGGCTTCAATTGAGATAAAAATAGTAAAAAAAAAAAAAATCCCAAAAATCTAATTATGTTTCTTTAGTCAATGCGTTTTGTCAAAGCTGATAGCGGATATCCGAGTTCAAGATACACGTGTCGTTTCAAAATCAAAAACATGAAATACGAATTTTATTTGCGTTATATTATTATTATTATTTATCATTTTTGCATTTTTCTCTTGAGTCTTCTTAGCCAATGACCGAAAATTTTTCCCAACATAAAGCAACTAACTTTACTATATATTATAGGGAAATCAAATCGGATATTTGCTAGCCATGGAGTCGTGTGGGCCATCTGCTAGCTTTGAGATAAGGTAAGCAGCAACAAATTAAATTAAAATTTTAAACCACACAAGATTGATATTATTATTAAGAAGCAATTCAGTTTCATAATACAACACAATAACACAAAATTCACATATTAATGCAAGAAGTACAGCGCAATTAAAGCAACACAAGTTATACAACAACAACGAAGGGTGGCCTCCCTAGTTCAATGGAAGCTTGACACGCACGCACTGATTAGCTCCCCAGCAGCAACAAACATATAATGTACTCTTCAAACACAAATGGTATCACTGCCTCGGCCATACATGGAAAATTGAACTCGTATGAATAGATAGTCGTATCAAGATTGACTGAAACAAACATATTTATTAAGAAAGGAGAAGACCGGAGAAGAGCCCGTTGGAGTCAAAACCGTTTTGACGAGCTTGACAATTTCATCAATGAAATTGCAGATGAAGATGGTAAGCAACGAGAGGGCGTAGAGAGTCCAGGCTGCGTACTTGAGCTTCGCGGAATTCGCGACATATGGAATGGTGGTGGCCAAAACCAGTGTAGTGGCAGCAACGATGAAAGCAGCTTTCTCTAGGGCCTGGGATGCGGCAGCAAACTTGTGGGCAATAAGTTTAGAAACAAAGAGAGAAAGGAAGGTCAGGAAGATGGCAAATGAGAGCGCACAGAATGAAGGGGACAGTTCTTTCTTAGTTTCAGCAGACAGGATAGCGATCTGGAGGGCTGATGAAAAGCAGAAGGCCATGATCACATTCTGCCATTCGAAGACTTGATTGGCTTCTTCGTCCATATGGTGGGTCTTGGTTTTGGTGGGCTTGATTTAGTGAAAAATTGGGTATTAATTGGCTTTGTGAATGCTGTGACTAGGCCGTGTGATGATGTTGCATTGCTGCTATATTTATAGACCAAAATCGGATCTCCTTCGGTCTGAGTTTGAACAATCTGTGTCCCTACCTACGTCGTGTGTGTGTGTGTGTGTTATTTTCAACTTTAGAATGATTCGTCAATGTTGATTAATGGGAGAAATGTTCGGATCCTAATAAGTTCGATTTCAGGAGAGTAGTGAAATGATGTTTCTTCCTACTCACCTTCTATCGAAAAAAAAAACAAGAAGAAAAACAAAGAAATGAATGGTTACCTGTCAACATCTTGGAAGCCCAATTTTTCGAACTCCTCCAGTTACCCATCAAAATTGGCACGCCTTTGTTCCCAACTATCGAACTTTCGGATCGAATGCTGAGTTATTCCACAATGTTGCCTTTTTATCAAAGATAAAAAGTAAAAGGTAAAAGGTTTTGATTATTTTTTTATTCATATAAATATTCAGAACATCAAAGAGCAAATTTTACTAAATATCAACTGTTCAATTACAAACTCTTAGAATATGTAAGAACTCTAAAATTATGATTTAAAAACATGCAACACCTGAATTTCTGAAATTATTTAAGAAAATCCATTGCCCGTATAGCTTCTATTAGACATAGGTTGAACCACTTGTAGTGAATAATGACTCTATCATTAATGGAGATAAACGAATCTTGTTGGTGAGTCGCAAGCCTCAGGCCTCGGCCTCAGTAATAGCAATATCATAAGAAAAATCCATTGATCAACGCTCGCAGCCATAACCTCCCCTCTCTAATACAGTTCCATACCAAACGCATGAAAAGTTATCTTACTATTACCAAGCCGTCAAAATCACGTCACTATAAATATATATAGTCTAGATTTTATATGTTGCATAAGTCAACACTCACAAAAAAAAAATAGCTAATGAAATTAAATAAAATTTGTAAATTACAGCCAAAAAAAGCCCAACTATCGATCGGATTTATCCGAGACCGAGACGGAGACAATTGCTCTCTTCAATTTTCTTTTTCTTTTCATGCTTTTCCATTGGCAGAGGGTTGGTGGGTCCTACATGAGACGGATCATTCGATTTCTCTTAGACTCTGGCATGACATGCTCCAAGGAAGAAATCGAATGATCCGATTCGTGGCGTTCGATCGGACGAATCATTTTCAAATTAAATATGTAACGGCGCACTGGTTGTTTTGCGTGTGCATTGGTTCAAATTGACTAATTTTCGTCAAATTTAAATGGATCCAACTATAGATTGAATTTGGTAGCTGCCGATTCAATTCGATCCAATCTTGTATTCTTATTTTCAAAAGATAGCCTGATTAGAGCAAATGATCAGAGGATCAAGATTAAAAGATACATTTAATTAATTTAATGTCTATTTAATATGATTTATCTAATGACCATAAGTATTTATCTAATTTCATAAGTTCTTTTTAAATTTTTTATTGTTGTTTGATTGTTTTTTTTTTAGTAATACTTTTGAAGATTAAATTAGTTGTTTTGTCTCTATTAATAAAAAAACTCAAATTTTATAATTTTGGAGGTAGAGATTGAAATTTTTTTTTAAAATATTAAAACATCTAAAATATCTTTTTTTATTTTATAATTTTATTTTATTTTTTTATAACATAATTTTAAATAATTTACCTATTAAAATAATTTTATAATTTTTAATAAAATTTTTCATTGACAATTAAATATTTAATTTTTTTAATAAAATTCTATTTATAAAAATTTTATTTAAAAAAGTTGTATTTAAAAAATTATATCCCAAAGAATCTTTGGAGTGGAAACAACGATAGTGTACGGTTAAAAAATATATATGTATATAATACTTGCAATAATTGTAAAGCATAGTCACTCTGTCAGTTTGTCGTCTGTACACCTCCCGTGCTCAGTCCAATTTGTACACAAACTAACTTTTTGCCTTTATGTTAGCTTGTCCCGGAATGTTTAGAAGACCGGAAGTTCATTAATTGCGTTGTGTTTTATCAAATACAATCAACCTGGAAGTGATTAAGTGAACATGAAGGATCAAACTCTCTTGAAGATGATGAACGGTAACATCAGAGAGCAAGTTATATACGTGTGTCATTTGGGATCTAAGAATTGTTTTATTAAAAAGCATTGAAATGTTTTTGTTGGGCAAGGGTGGATAGTTCGATATCGGGTTGGTTGTGATGGCTTGACTCAGTCTAGCATGACTGGGGAAAGTGGTTACGTTGAAGTTGATTAGAAGAGTCCTATCTTGCTTTCGGGTACTAAAGTGACCCGATGGCTGTGGCTTCATGCTTGTCACTTCTGTTGGAATGGGCACTGCTTGGGGTGAGATGATGAGCGCTATTAGCCATGAGCTGAATGAGGCGACGCCACTGCAAGCTCGGCTGAACAAGCTGAATTCTTGCATCGGGAAGATTGGATTAACAGTGGCTGTGCTTGTGCTTGCGGTTATGTTGATTCGGTACTTCACAGGAAACACAAGAGATGAGATGGGAAATAGAGAATTTCTTGGGAGGAAGACGAAGGTCGATGATGTGGTCAACATTATTGCTGCTGCTGTCACCATTGTTGTTGTGGCAATTCCTGAAGGCTTGCCTCTTGCTGTTACTCTTACGCTGGCTTTTTCGATGAAAAGAATGATGAATGATCATGATATGATAAGAAAGCTCTCTGCTTGTGAGACCTCCGCAACAACCATTTGCACTGACAAAACAGGCACTCTCATTTGAAATCAATTGAAGGTTACAGAATTTTGGATTGGAAAAGAAGCAATGAAGGGCGATGCTAGTTCCTCAGATTAGCACATAATCTGTACGAGTTGCTGCAAGAAGCAGTTGGTTCAAACACCATTGGTAATGTTTACAAATCGAATTCTGAATCGACTCCCGAGATTGCCGGTATCCCAACTGAGAAGCAATTCTTTCTTGGGCTGTGCTTGATTTGGGGATGAATATTGATGAACCGAAACAATACTGTAAAGTAATCAACGTGGAGGCCTTCAATTCAGAGAAAAATAGAATTGGAGTTTTCATGAAAAGGATCAAGGAAAAGGCTGTTCAAACACACTGGAAGGGGGCTGCAGAGATGATTCTGGTCATGTGTTCTCATTTTTATGTCAAAAGTGGGACAAAACAGAGTCTTGGATGGTAAAGCAGGAAAGCAAATTGAAACAGTTATCAAGGACATGGCAGCCAAGAGCTTGCGATGCATTGCTTTTGCTCACAGCAAAGTTGCAAAAGCTGATGGGCAAGCTCTGGGGAAGCTTGAAGAAACTGGACGGACCTTGTTGGGCCTTGCGGCCTTGAAGGATCCTTGTCGTCCAGGTGTCAGAGCAGCAGTTGAATCCTGTAGAAATGCAGGCGTGAATGTCAAGATGGTAACTGGAGACAATGTGCAGACAGCTAGAGCCACAGCTATTGAATGTGGAATCCTGAATCCTGATGTGGATTTAAAAAATGATGATGCAGTCATCGAAGGTTGCAATTTAGAAGTCTCTCAGCTGAAGAAAGAGTGGCAAAGATTGAAAGTATCAGAGTGATGGCAAGATCTTCCCCACCAGACAAGCTTCTGATGGTACAAAGCTTGGGGCACAAAGGCTGATGGGTGTCGAAGCCAGCAAATATAAATACCTACTCTAACAAAATTGTGTATAGTGATTGAAATATAGGTCGTGTCACGAGACGGTAATTATTAAATCCTTTTTAAAATAAAAATATAAAATTGGGGGATTGTTGACAATAATGAAAATTAATTAAATTAATAAGGATGCAAATTAAAGGTGTAATTCAAAATGGGAAAACTCTGGTTGAAGGAATTAATTCAGCTTTGATTCGATTACTGATCATTGATACAATTATAAATTATTACTGCTTATGAATAGATCGGTTATAGCTACTGAGACACTCTAATAGCCAATCTCTCCTTAATTAGTCGATACCCAAGGTACGACCATTGGTTATTTCCCTAATCAATAGACAATCCTAGATACGATCATGATTTAATCAATTGACACAAATTTTGAAAAATTAGAGAGACCCAAATCCTAATTAACAAACACATACGATGGTTCATTTAAATTAGATTATTTATTCCCATAACACAACGCACTGCTATGTTATTTGCCACAAACATCAAAATCTTCATATGATGAATCTTTCAATTGACAGTAGATTAAATTGATAATTAAATAGTGGCCAATTATCTAATTAACAAACATAATCATAACAATAATTCAGAGAATAAATAAATACCCAAAAAGCAATAAAACAATTAAAAGAACAAGAAAGATCTCACAGTAATGGTGAATCAAAGCTTCATTAACCTTCAACCAGAAAAATAAGTTTAGTTCCTCATGGAGGAAAAGAGAAAACCCTAAAAAAAGATGAAAACAATTAATAATTCAATTCTAATCCTCCCCCAATCCTTCTTTATCTCCTCTTTTATAGTTTTCTTAAAAAGGATAAAGATAAAAATATCTCAAATCTTATCTAAACTTACAAGAGTAGTAAAAATATAAAACACGTTTAAAAAGAAATAAAAACGTAAGTCCGCAATTGATAGCACGCGCCCACGCCTTATCAACAAACTTCTTCTGAAATCGACTGTCACGCGCCCACTCCTTATCAACAAACTTCTTCTGAAATTAACAATTTCTCCAAGAAGCCATTTCATGCTTAAACATCATCTTATAGCTCAATTTAGCACTAATCAATAGAATTGCACCTACAAAAATAAAACATAAGTAAATCACAACTATTAAGTGCAAAACATTGAATTAAAGGGGGGTAAACAATACAAAACTAATGCATGAAATGCACTAGAACAAAGGCCATGTTGTAGCAGTGACTGACGATGGCACAAATGGTGCTCCTGCTCCAAAGGCAGCAGCTATTGGACTCTCGATGGGAATTCAAGGAACTGAAGTGGCAAAGGAGAGCTCAGATATCTTCATTATGGATGATAACTTCACCACTGTGGTGACAGTTCTAAGATGGGGAAGATGTGTCTAAAAAAACAATCAGAAATTCCTTCAATTTCAGCTCACAGTCAACGTTGCTGCTCTCATCATCAACTTTGTTGCTGCCGTTTCTTCAGGAAAAGTACCACTAACTGCTGTTCAGCTGCTTTGGGTGAACTTGATAATGGATACACTGGGAGCATTGGCATTGGCCACTGAGCAGCCACCAGTGATCTCATGTCAAAGCCTCCCGTTGGCCAATCCAAGCCTCTGATAACGAAACTCATGTGGAGGAATCTCATCTCTCAGGCCATTTATTAGGTGGCCATCTTACTGACTCTGCAATTTAAGGGAAGATCAATTTTTGTAGATCAATTTTTGTTGTGAAGGAAAGTGTTAAAGATACCATGATTTTCAATACTTTTGTCTTCTGCCAAATTTTCAATGAGTTCAATGCTACGAAACTTGAGAAGAAGAATATATTCAAGGGGATACACAACCATTTGAACTTATTATAGTAGAGTTTCTGAGGAAGTCTGCTAATCCCGAGAGGCTGAATTGGGGGCAATGGTCTATTGGCATTGCAGCTATGCTTGGCCAATTGGTTCTCTTCAAGTGCATTCCTGTTTTTGCCAAGCAGCTGCTTCTCAAGCAAAGAGCTTCATGAATTCACAAATCCATAGTCAATTCTCTATCAGTTAATATTTCCTTTTATCTTTGTTTAGTGTCATAAATTTTTTAGTTCAGCTTGTAAATAAAAGTCTAATAGCTAATTACTTCATGAATGAGATTTATTTTGAATAAAAGAGAAAATTCTATTGCTTCATCAAGTCCTTAGGATTTCATTTGACCAATTCAATATATTATTATAAAATACATATATCTTTAGCAAGCACTAAACATTAAACTTGGAGAAGAGGATTCCTTAACCATAAAAGAAGTAAGAAAAAGTTAGTTGTGCAGGTTCTTGTTAAAAATAATGAAATTTTTGTTAAAATGTCCCAGTGAAGCTCAGGATCAATATCACTCTTCTTCATTACTTACAACAAACTCCTGCAAATGGTTGGATGCATTAATCTCAGCCATAGGATTAGTATGTAATGACAGATTGCAAAAATGATTATTCCACCCATTATTTTTGTAAATCCAATTTTCAGAAAATACTTTTAATAAACTCTCATTATTTTTAAAATATATAATCAACAAAAAAGTTATGACAATAATCAATTAAATATTTCGTGTGTGTATTTGTTACTTAGGTATCTTTGACTAGTAAAATTATTTTAAATAAGTTTTATTTGATTCTTTTACCCGAATAATATAAAATGACCCAATTGCCTTAAAAATATGAGCTTTTGTATCTAAAACTTTAGGTAATAAATTTGAGTTGATTAAATCTCCAAACTTCCTTTTTATTTATTTTTTAAAAAAATAATGTTAACTTATCACAATTATTTCTTAAAAGTGAGGTGGGTATTAAAAAATTATGGGTTGGAACATTACCACAAAAAAAAAAAAGATAAATTTCCCTTTAGTGCTTGGAGTTTGACCCAATTACCTAATAAGTCTATGCATTTTAAAAATTACACAAAATGTTCTTGTTGTTACTTTGATATATGTTGAATACTTGGATCTAACTTTTTAAGCCTAAATTTTTCTTTTGTTTATTATAACTTAGAATTCAAAGAAACCAACTTAATATAGCAGTAAAAATAGATAATAATTAAGTAGCTTTAATGAAAATAGATATAAAACTTAGACATTTAAGGTACTTTTCAAAAAATATAAAAAAAATAACAATAATCGAATCAAGCCCTATTGACTAAATAAGCATATTTACCCTACAAAACAATTTATTAATAAACTGAGATGGGAAAATACCATTAAGCTTACTAAAATCACTCTCAAAATCCAAACAAAGAAAGAGTAAAACCCAATTAAGCAATGTAATGTCAGGTGGCACCCAGAGTTCCCCCAAACACTTCAGTGGGGTAACAACTTTTCTCTAAATGATATCCCCAGTGAAATGTTCGGAGGAACTCCAGGAGACAACTGACTCAAGTTTTTCCTCATGGTTAGTTTCTGATTACTTGTTGCTGCAGCCCTCACTATTTATAGTGAAGGATTCTACATTCATATTGGGATGTTACTTCATATAAAGAGTTCAGAAATAGCCAGCCATGCATTTGGCAATTAGGGGACCATAGATGACAGAACTTTTAATTGAAGATGAGAAAAATCCACTCAAGGGAATTAAGTTACTGATATATGTATCTAGTCAGAATGCTGGGAGAGATCAAGTTTGGAGAATAATTTTTTGTCCATTTTTGTGCCTTTCGTTTTTTGTCATCACCTCCAATTCCAAGGAGATCCGTTTTTATCTTAATTAATTAAGCTTTATGAATTTAGCGCACACTCTCTTACTCAATTAAGTACATTAATTAGCTAAAGAAATGAAATCTTCATAACATCGATAATTAATTAACAATGGTAACCCCATGATTAATTTGATGGATGTGAGGGGAGCTCGTAAAAGGGCAGACTTCATGCATGCATGAGGACTTCAATAGTATTCCATCTAGCATTGAATTGCGTCCAGATTCACCATTTAAAATATTATCTTTTCATGTATTTGTCTCTAACTATGTTGTTCATACCACCACATTCGAGTTCCCAGCAATTTACCATGGCCTTGGAAATTAAAATTGTAAACAAGTATGATCGCAGAAGCTGAAGATCACAAAGCTAATCTTAACTATTAACTATGCTGTGCCCTTTTTAACACTAGTGAACCAAATTAAAGAAGAATTAAAGATTAATTTTATCTTTGCTGGAAAACTTAATCTTATGATATTGGTAATTCATGCACTATTGAATTTAACGCAATTTATTTCCAGGTGAGATTATTTGCACTTAAAAGAATTTGCATTCCTAAATTTTAGCGAATTTGGTTTATGAGATATAGAATTGGTGTTCTGTATTGCTTCGATTTCCTGAAGTTCTTCTAAATCTAGCTTGTAGCTTTCATTTTCAACTTGGCACGATAATTAGGATGAAGAATCAATTAATTAACAGTTTCATGAATTAAAAACCCCGAGCACATGAAGAAACTATTTATACGTTTGATTTTTTTTAAGAACATTCATCATACTCTCTCTGAAATTAGAGGTTATATTCCAAAACGGGCACGCTGGTTTTTTAGCTTTTTCAAAACCTTGTGAACATACGAATCAATGAATATTATTCCAAACTTTAATATTTATAAATATTACAATCTCTTTTAGATTTTTGTTTCAACTCAAGAGATCTTGTCAATTTCCTAATTTTAAATCACCTTTCATTTTCAACTTGGCATGATAAAATCATTTAACACTTTGAATTAAAAGCTGAACACATGAAGAAACAAACAAAAAAACGCTGGTTTTTTACAATCATTAGCACTTCAAATGATTTTTGTTTCAACTCAAGAGATCTTGTCAATTATACTATTTTATCACCCACACCAAATTGCATTCAACACTTTGAGCTGAGGGGGCCAAAAAAAGAAGAAGCTAGACAATCATACTATGATGTCAGGATTTTGATAAAATAAAGTTGCATGGAAGCGAAGGCTAAGATGTCAGACTCTTCTTGAAGAAGTTAAAAATCACTTTCATCAAATCATATCCTAGCTTCCCTTCCATCCCCATCTTTAGTGTCAAGTTGTGCTCCACATTAATCCTGTAAAAGAGAATTACTTGAGTTTATAAATAGGATATATCTCTCCACCCAATATTGAATATCAATGGACACAATTAATCCACTTAAGATTGAACATGGCTAACTCGAATAGCTTTTCCTCCACCAAAATTCAAATAAAATGGTATCCCACAATTACCCCGTAAAAATTAGGGTGGATTTGATATTGTTTTTCAAAAGATATTTTTGTATTTATTTTATAATAAAAGTTCTTTTGAAAACGCATCTAGTATTTTGTTTCTAAAGCTGTATTTGATAATAAAGAAGTGAGAATGTGCTTAATTCTTGTTTGAAAAATTAGGAACAATAAAAAAGAATGAGAAAGAATGAATATAATAATAATAATAAAAAAGAGTATTACTAGTCTATTGGAAATTTAGAATATTAGTATATCTTAATAATGAAAAAGTTAATTAAAATATATTGTGCATTTTGAATTTTACATATTCTTAATTTAAAATGTATATATCCAATTTAGGGATGACGATTTTTCCTATTAGAATGGGATCTTGTGGGATCTCATCTCGTTTGGGATGAAACTTGGACATATTTTTACATCCTAAATTAAATAGGAATGGGACAAAGATAAAAAATAAGCCATACTTTTATTTGTGGAATGGAAGAAGGATCAACTATAAAATCTTGTTCGGTCCGGTCCTGTATATCCCATTAATAATATAATGTTAAAACTATTCTAAATTTTTAATTATTTTATAATTTTAATTTAAGTAACGTTCAAAGTTGAAACCTAAATGCAAAAATTAAATTATAAAAGTAATATAATAAAAAAGTGAAGTGTCAGCCAAAACCACAATTAAAATTATTTTTTTTTATATTTTTATATTCAAAATATAGGTTAGTTACTATCCAAATCCGTAGCTTTTGAAGTATAAGTTTTAATATTAATGTACAATAGAAGCAGACAAGTAATTAAAAAATATTAGCATAAAATTATATTCTAACATATATGAAGTCAAAATAAAGCTATTATTTGATTATTTTACTTTTTATTTATTCAATATTTTTGTTATATTGAATTATGTTGATCTTTAAAAAAAAGTCAAAATTTATTTATTTATATTCAGGACTATTCAAGATAATGGGATGAGATGGGATATTTAACGGGACGGAATTGAAATAAATTTTTGTCCCAAAAAAATAAAGGGAGGGGAATAGGATTTTTTTTATCCCACTTGTTATATGAAACAGGACTGGGATTGCCAAATCCCGTCACATTGCCAACCCTCATAGAAATTTTAATTTTTTATTTATAGTTATTTTCTAGTCAACATCAATGTATATAATTGTTTTTCAAAAAATAATTGTCAATTTGATAAAACAAAATAATAACAACTAAATATTAGTGTCATTAGCTTAAACATATTTATAAATTTTCAAAAAATTGTAATTAAACAGAAAAGAGGTTAAATTAGATTAAATGGAGAAATTTAAAGTTACCATGTTAAAATAAATTATTATGTTGCAAAAAATAAATAAAAAAGTTAAAAAAAGCAATTGCCCATATAAATCAACAGAAGTCACGGCAAATAAAGATTTAAGTATTTAGCTGTAATTTCACTGAAAAAAACACAGAGAGAAATAGGGTTTGGGTGTTGTCCAATTAGGCCCCATAAAAAAGTACATTTATCAGATGTTGGAAAGTGAAAAAGTAAGTGTGGGACTCATACACTAACCACAGCAAAATTTTCGTTTTCTTATTTTTCTTGTTAATTATCGAGAATAAGTTGTTATTGTTTTCACACATACAAAAACCTGATAGTAAATAAGGCTTACCAAACAAGTTTTTCTGTTTTTTTATTTTCACAAATTGCGAAGTGATGAATGAAAAACGATAAGAAAAGTTCACCTATTCATCTGATCTTCTCTTTCGAATTCTTCGGCAGCTACCTCCTCTCCTGGCATTGTTCACCATCAAGAAAGTTTAATCACCCTTTTCTAGTTTCCCACACTCATCAATAACTTTTGTGATTGCATCACCTACCAGAGATACCAAATTAATCCAGAAACTTCATGTTCCTGTTGTTCTTTTCAGGAAAAACCTGACAGTAATCGGTCTGTTCAAGTTTCCTCAACAATTATCT
The DNA here is from genome assembly GCA_030449905.1 of Luvunga scandens. Classification (NCBI taxonomy): domain Eukaryota; kingdom Viridiplantae; phylum Streptophyta; class Magnoliopsida; order Sapindales; family Rutaceae; genus Luvunga; species Luvunga scandens. The sequence continues at coordinate 436,173 of JASUUG010001064.1, read as the reverse complement.
GATAACGGCAAATGAGTATTTAGCATGTCAGCTACGAGGGACGGCCTTAATTTCCCGTGTTTAGCATCAGCCACTCTGTTAAGAGCTTTCCATATAACTGCCATCACGAACTGTCCCCGAGGGCAAAAGTTTTAGCCCTTCATTATCCGCAATTGATCTGAGATTGGGTAGTGCCAAATGATCGAAAACAAACGTCTTCAGTCTTCATCAATCCTGGCTTCAGAGGAGGCGCGTATCTGCTTTCAGGCACCATATCTCTTGTGGGTAAAAGCATAGCCGAACCGAAACTGGGATGAATATTATCGACTCGATGAATCCCAATTGGACTAGCTTTAGCCCATTCATCTAAAAATTTCTGCAAAACGGTTGCGTCAACAACCTGTGTTAAATGCGCAAGCCAATTATCATTCCTCCGCAATCCAATAGAACCATGCATTGTACAAATTTGTGTTTGAATTTTTGTGATGTCGCTTCGGAGTTTGCATGGGCTGCAACTTCTTCATTTACAAGAAAATTGGTCTTGTTCAACCAACGTTACCCATCGGACGAGAATAAAGAGTAATGATAGAGTTAATTTGTACATGTTTATATGACATAAACTATTAATTGAATGAAAATTAAAAAAAAAATTAATTAGTAATGCTAGAGTTACAAACTACTATACATTAACCGATATGGTAAAATTAATTGTATTAGTTAGATGAAAACATAAAATAATAAAATTTTAATGATACGAGTAATATTATTTTTCATCTACCTCTTAATGTTTTTAATGTTTGGATTAAGTTCTTATTGTGATATGAGCTCTCTTAAAATTTTAAAGATCTTGTGTCACTTATCCTTTAATGATAATTTATGATTAAAATTTAACTATTATTATTTTAAATTTATAAACTAGCAACCACTCGAGTGAATTTTTCTAAGAAACTGATTAAATAATGAAAGGAGATCTTGATCCTGATCAATCCAGCTAATATTGCAATGTCACACCAGCCAAAGCCCAAAACAAAGCAACAGTAACGCCCAATAAACATAGTACTGTCAGGTGGCACCCGGAGTTCCCCCAAACACTTCAGTAGGGCGACAGCCTTTTCTCCCATTGACCCCAACGAAGTGTTTAGAGGAACTCTAGGAGGCAACTGACTTTTTCTTCTTGGTTTCTGATTACTTAGTGGTGAAGCCCTCACTATTTATAGTGGAGGGTTCTGTATACATGTTATTACTTTATATACAGTTCAGAAATAGCTAGACAGCCATGCATTTGCCAACGGGGACCATAGAGTGTTGAAGATGAGAGAAATCCACTCAAGGAAAGTTATTGATCATATAGATATATGTATCAAGTCAGAATGCTGGGAAAGTTAAATTTGGAGAATAATTTTTTGGCCCAATGCCTTTTGTATTTTTTCATCCGCGCCTTCATTTCTCAGGTCTATCCTTTTCGATATATCTTTTCCTGTAGATACGAATAATTTCCTTTTTTGGCCATCCTCGAAGGTACGAGAGGAGAGTTTTATGATGTAGAAACGAAATTAATTACGCTTGATGAATTTAATCCACACTCTAGGTACATTAATTAGCTAGCTAAAAGAATAACATCCTCATAACATGGATAATTAAGTAATTAATCAAGGGCTACCCCTTGATACAGTGATGGATGTAAGGGCAGAATATGGACTTCAAAATTATGCCTTATGTCAAATATATCCAGCGTTGAATAGCGTCCAGATTCACTATTCAACGTATTATCCTTTCATGTATATGTCTTCTAAGGAAAGCCGTAATTTACTAATTTGGCTATGGTTAATGTTTGTGAACAACATTAGTTTACTTAATTACTTTAGTCATTATCTTATGATGAGTAGCGTTCCTTTTAATCACAAATTGACGAGGACCAAGCTAGAAAGATAAAAAAAAAAAAAAATTAACTCAGTCATCAAAAAATTAAAATATTACATTAGGATGTGTATTTTTTTATCTTTTGATTTAATCCTTATTTCATTTTACCATGGGCTTGCAAACTCATAAACAACTAAACAAGTGTGATTGCAGAAGCTGAGGAAGAACACAAAGCCAATCTTAACCATGCCAATGCCTATTTTGACACACTATTGAATTAAAAGAAGAACTTAAAGATGAATTTTATCTCTGTATGGAAAACTTTTCTATGGTAATTGAGTACTATAAAACTTATTTTAGGGTGAGGTTATTTGCACTAAGAAAAATAAAATTACTTTGAATTTCCAAATTTTAATAAATGGAGTTTGTTTTAATTACCAATTGCATTTAAAAAACTTCAAGTATGAATAAATTATTTATAATGCTAATGTTTATGTTTGTTTGAAGTGGTTTCAAGATTTAAGAAGGTATTTGGATACAATGATGAGCAGTGCTATCTTCTCATAATCTTTAGTCACATGGGCATTAATTTATACTAATATATATAGTTAAAATTTAGTTATTTCTTATCCCATAACTACCAGTCTCATATTATATTTATAAAGAAATTCAATACGAAGTTGAAAAAGAATAACTTTCTGTTAATTATTATCAATTGACAATTGATAGGGTGGTTATCAAATTTGATTTCTTTTATTTTTCTAAAAAGTAGTGGCGGATAAAACTCGAATTAATTTTTCAGCCTCTTAATAACGACGCTAAATGTGTGGGGCTGAAGAAGAGTGGTGTTGCTGGACTGAAACACTGATAAGGTTGCGCTATCCGAAATTATTTGCATGGGAGTTTCGTGGCTCGCAGATAAACTTCTTCGTCTTGTGAAGCTTTGCCAGCGTGAACAGAAGCTGCTTTGCAGGATTAAAACTCTACATTTTCAGAAATTTCGTCTTTTCATTTGTGACGTCCCTTTGGAGTTTGTACGGACCATACAGAAGGAACTTTAAAGTTAAGTATATCATGACAAAAGAACTATAAAATATAATAATTCAGGTGGGAAAATATCACCAACCTTAACGGCTCCCAGAGTTCCCCAAACACTTCAGCAGGGGTGACAAATCTTCTCTAAACGACCCAATGAAGTGCTCAGAGGAACTCCGGGAGACAACAGACTTTTTTGCCTCTTAATTGGGTTCTGATTACTTAGCGATGCAGTCCTCGTTATTTATATTGAAGCTGGGGCTCTGTATACACGTCACTAATTCATATATACGCAGTTCAGAAATAGCCAGCCACTTTAGCAAAGGGGGCTATAGAAATTTGAAAATGAGAGAAATACATACACTCAAGGGAAAGTTACTGATATATGTATGTATCTAGTCAGAATGCTGGGTAGGTAAGATCAAGTTTTGAGAATCAACTTTTTGGCCTGCGCCGATAATCTTTGCCCGTGCCTTTTGCGCTTGTTTTTCCTTGTGTCCAATCTAGTATTCAATCGCATCCAGGTTCTCTATTGTGGTGGATGTTTGACTGATTAATTTGCAATGCTACAACTTTCCCGGGATTACTTATTCTTCCGGCGTATTATCACCAACAACATCACCAAAACGAAAGAAATAAAAGGGATGGAGTAGTACAGGCCAATGATCATTACTAATATCTGTTATAAATACTGAAATTAGGGTGAGGAACTAATTACCAGTTTCAGGAATTAAAAAACTTATGCATGCAGAAAATATTTTGTTTCATCAGAGATTACGTAGGCTGGTTTTATAGCCTTTTAACCCATGTGATTAGCAAGGTTGGAACGCCAGACTTTTGTTCCAATGATCTCCCACAACAAACACAAATTTTCATTTAACATCTTGAGCGCAAAAAAAATTGGACGATCATACTGCTCTTCCTGCCGTGTGGAAGTGAAGGCTACAATGTCAGGATCTTGTTGAAAAAGTTTCATATCATTTTCATCCAAGCATATCCTTGCTTCAATTCCATCCATATCTTTAGTATCAATCAGCACAATCATCTCAACTTGCGATTGATTATGGCTATCTCGAACAGCCTTTCCCCGGCCAAAATTTGGATAAACTGGCATCCCACAATTACTCGTGAAAAAAATAAGCATCTAATCCATCTCTTTCGAATTTTTTGCAGGATCTCTCAAGGAATAGTTCACTGTCAAGAAAAGATCATCTCCCTTATCTGTTTTTGCACATTCATTAATATTTTTTGTTATTGCATCACCAACTAGAGATACCAAATCCTTAAACTGAATGTTCTTGCTCATTTCTGGAAAAAACCTGATGAAAACCTGCTTGATCGGATTTCCGCAACAATCATCTGATATCGGCAAAAGAGTCCTTCACCTCAGGTTCAGCATGTAAGCGATGAGGGACGGCCTTAATTTCCCATGTTTAGTTTCAGCCACTCTGTTAAGAGCTTTCCATATAACTGCTGTCGCGAACTGCAGCCGAGAAGGCAAACGCTTTAGCCCTTTATTATCCGCAATTGCGCAGAGAATGGATAATACCAGACGATTGAAAACGAACGTCTTTGATGCAGTCTCAATCCTGGCTTCAGAGGAAGCACGTATATGCTTTCAGGCACCATATCTCTTGTGGGTAAAAGCATAGCCAAATCGAAGCTGGGTTGAATATTATCGACTCCATGGATCCCAATTCGGCTAGCTTTAGCCCATCCATCTTAGAATTTATGCAATACAGTTGCATCGACAATCCTGTGTGAAATGCACAAGCCAATAACCATTCCACCGCAAACGACCATGTTGCATTGAATTGCTAGTAATGGACTAGTGATTGACTCTGTTTGATACGGAATAAAATCGATTAGCTGCTTGCTATCAACGTATCTGTCAACAAATGGAGCGAGAAAGCCAGCTACTTTGGCTTCTAAATATTCGAACCCATGATCATTACAACCGCTTGAGAGATTCTCCTTAATATACCTCGCAGCTAAAGGATAAAACAGGGATAAAATTTCTGATAGAGACTTCTCCAACGGCTTACTTCTTCCTGGAATTTTGGCTCTGCTTCTATTTGTGTTTTCAGCTTGGTAACAAAAGATTTCGGAGACATATAATGGAGGATGAAACTGGTCAATGGATGTAACTAATAATATAAAAAAATTAGTACATATACAAACGTTTCACCAAACATAATATTGCATTATAACTTAATACGCTTTAATGTAATATTATTAATAATATAATTATTAATGTCTCCGAAATCTTTATAGTTATATTATTAATTTTAAATTAATATTATTCAATTTTATTAGTATTTATTACTAGTTATATTAAATTATTTAAAAATAATTAATTTTTATATCTGAATTATTGTAATATAATTAAATAATGTAATATAATTTAATATTTTAATAAATTATTTAAGTATTCATTATTATTTATATTAACCTAATAAATAATAATCAATTTTATATATTAATTGGTATAATATAATTAGATGATACATTAATGAGTTATATTTTATATAATTAAAAATAAAAATTAATATAATTTTATTGAATAATAAATGATATATTTATCAATTTATATTAATAATTATAATGTAAAAGTAAAACAAAACAAAATTAATATTTATAATATTATATGAAATTAAAAAGTTATATTTATTTCTTAGTACAACAAAGGTAAAAAAAAAAACTAATGCGGCAATTGCCACATAAGCTAAACCCAACTGGGAGTTGGGTTTTGCTGCACTAAACATGAGATGGCATTGCACTCATGTTATGAGGAGTGCCAAACACACCTAAATACATTTCCTGTTTATGGTCACTTTATTTTACTCCTACTAAATATCAAACTAATGGAAAATAACTAGTAAAATTTTTGAAAGTTTTGGCAGAAGATACTGACAGCAGTATCATTTTGGCCAAATGCCAAACTAGTCACAAGTAAGCAGAGTGATTCATTTTATGGTAGAAATGCTGCTATGAACAATTTCAACTTGCAATATATGTGTGTGTGTGTGTGTTGTAGCAATTCAAAAGAAAAAAATGAAAAAAAATTAGGTATACAACTGTAATGTCAGGTGGCAACCAGAGTTCCCCCAAACACTTCAGTAGGGTGACAACTTTTCTGTGAATGACCCCAATGAAGTGCTCGGAGGAACTCCAGGAACCGACTGACTTGTTTGCCTCTTAATTGGTTTCTGAATTCTGATTACGTAGTGGTGCAGTCCTCGTTATTTATAGTGCAGCTAGAGGTTCTGTATACACACACATGTTACTAATTCATGCGCGGTTCAGAAATTGCCAGCCACGCGTGCATTTGGCAAAGGGGACCATAGACATCTGAAGATGACTAGATGAGACGAATACTTACCCTCACGGGAAAGTTACTGATATATGCATCTAGTCAGAATTCTGGGTAGGGAGGATCAAGTTTTAGAGAATCAATTTTTTTGGGCTGTGCCCATAATTTTTGCCCAGGCCGTTTGCACACACTTGTTTCTTATCCCTTGTGTCCAATCTAGTAGTCAATTGCGTCCAGATTCAATCTAGTATTATTACTAACAGCATCGCTAAAAAGAAAGAAATAAAAGGGGCGGAGTAGTCCAGCCAAGTGATCATCATAGTTTCTGTTATAAATCCTGAAACTACAAGTTGCTGTCCTTTTCGAGAAAAAACTTATTAATACCAACCAGAGAAAAAACTTATTAATACCAACCTGATTCAATGAGAATGACACTTCAATTTCTCTTCCAACTTATTTATTTTATATATTATTATGTGTCAACTTTTTCAATTGCTTTCATTGAAAATTAATAGCATATACGTCAAATTGCTTGTTTATACACACACACACATATATATATAAATTTTTTTCCAATGAGGGTTCTCGCACAACACTTGATTAAAGTGTACGAAAATTATTATACTCTATGGTGTAATAATTTTTTCACACTTTAATAAAACGCAGAAACCATTACCGAGTGAATACCGTACACATGCATACATATCAAGATGACGGACGAGATTTTTGCAATTATCCAACTCACGTCTGGCAAGGAAAGACAGAAGGATATTTTTATGTCCTGCTCTTGTCCTGGCTTTAAGATGAGACATAATAAAATGTCCTGAATCTCGTCCCATTAGAAATGAATCGCATCCCGAAGGAGAAAGAAAAAAAGGGTCCTCTCCTAATTTTGTTCTCTCCTAGCCTCTTCTAGTTTAATGAATGACCAAAATTGATTTGTAAATTTTGATATTGACAATCAAGTCAATATCTTTCATTAGGTTTGGAAAATTAGAATAAATTAGGAGATAAAAAAAAAAATTAATGGAGGAATCCACTCTCAAGTACACTGATAATAAATCAAGGCTATTTACTCAAATTCTACAAGCAACCTTGTCCCAAGAAACCATTAAGGCTAAGAAAAAGAAAATAAACCCTTCAGATCTAATCATCATTTGAATGCTATACAAGACACATGAGACCTCAGCAAATAATAACAGAACACTGGAAATAATTTTATAACTTCCTCTAGGATCAACCTAATGCCCTAACTCTTGGCATTTTTAGCACAACTGCACAAACAAGGGCTCAAAAAACTGTACAATGAGACCCTAATTTCTTCTGTGAACCTGGTGCTCCAAAAAACGGAGCAAAATTATACAAGTTTTAGAATGAATACCCCCAATTATTTCCATTTGATGATTCTGAAAGAACACCTAAAAGGCTAAGAAAAAGTCAGCATAAGATTTCTAAGCAGACCCTAAAACATAATACCGACTGCTTCTAGCAACAGAAGTCCCTATACCAGTTTGGTTTAGTTTTTCAACAAAACGGGAAGAGCTAAAACTGCAGACGCTATGTACAGCTCTTCCGCTCTTCATCTTCTATGTTCTTCACACTGTCAACTACGTGTTGGATCTTCTTTGCCAAACTCTCATTGTGCTCCTCAATTTGCTCAACTATCAATTCCAGATGCCTTTTATAATTTGCAGCCCTCTTTTTCTCAAGTGCAAGCTGCTGTGATAGTTCTCGAATCTTATCGTGCTCATTCTACAAAAAATAGATTAAAAGAGGTTAGTTGCAATAAGAACCTAGGTTCTATCAATAATTTTAATGACTTCAAGGCAAAAGTCATGTCCCAAGAATATAATCATTCTGCACAGCTATATTATCTGTCGCTATTAATACAAGTTCATCAAGTTTCCGATACCACTGGCTGATTTTGTGCTGAATATTTTGTAATTAATGTCAGAGGAGTCCAGCCAACTTTGTGGCTCTAAAACTTCAAGTGCAACAAGAAATTGAAATAAAAAACTTCCGGAGTTTGACTACATAACTAAATTGATACACACTACATGCTTAAATTAACACACCAGAAAAGCTACACATGTTAATTTCACATCAATAATATTCTGAACCTGTCAACTCATTTTAGGATTATGTCATGCTAATAGGTCTCTTCAAAGTCTTCATGGTTGATGATTCACATGAACCATTTTAGTCACCAAGATCAGAGTCTCAGAAAGGAGGGAGAGTGAGACAGAGAATTGAAAGACCACATCAGTTACTATAACTTTATAACAATATATATGATTGCACCGTGGGGAAAGAATTCATATAAACAAAGAACATATTATACAAAATACCATTGCTTTAAAACTCCAATGCCATGTAAGAAAAGATACACTTGGTAATATGCCAGCAAGGAACCAAACGGATGCAGTAACAAAGAACCATGAAAAATAAAGTAACTGTTTGAATCCTGAAGGACATCCCAGAGAATCCTAATGTAAGAGATATACAGTGTAATTACAAAAAAGAAATATAAGTACAACGTAAGGGTCAATAGACCACCTAATAGCACCAAAAGGAATACGACCTCTCTAACCGATAAAGAAAGGTCCGATTTATTTAACTAAATTCCAGAGAAATCTAAAAGAGAACAATAAACTGAAGTCCAAAACCCACAGCACCACCACAGGGTTAAATATGCCAAATGCTACATATATACAAAGTGCTCGTACAATGGTAGTTATTGCAAATCCTCAAGGACTAACAGAAACCAATAGAACCATGCAAATAGGGATTGAACATTGGTTGTATGAGAAGACGCAGGTGCCTCTTCTCAATTTTCATTTCCACTAAACGTCTTACGGATGCAGCGGATCTAGTATTATATTTTGCAACTTTTCCCCTCCTCAATTTCATGTCTAAGGTTACACTAATCATTGAGTCTAATTTTTCTTATATTGCCCACATATTCTTTGAAAAAAAAATATGGGTTCAACTAATGTGTATCCACATGTTTATAAATAAAAAAATTTAAGTAGCAAATGTAATCTTATCATATAAACAAGTCAAATCAATCAACTAATCAACATGTTTATCTTATTCAGTTAGATCTTATTTGATTCTAATTTTTAACTTTTTAAATGCGTGCTCTTAATAAACAGATCAACATAACCCATAAACTGTTTATCTATCTCTATCATATGTCTTATTGCATTATTTTTCCTCTTCAACCCCCATCCCCAACCTTTTTTTTTTTCAGTTAAAATTTTTTTTGCCCCTTCAGAAAGGAATTTCTCTAGCTTCATCACCACATGAAAGAACCTAATGCAGCAGTACACATGCACCGACAGATACGTAATGAAGAGGACGACCTAGGTCCATATTTCAATGTATAGTCATCTTCTTTTCTTGGTTCCTTCAAAAAGTTACAGAGTAAATTAGAGAAATTTTGAATGACAAAATCTATCTGGCGAAAAAGTCTGTGGCCACTAAATCTACCACCACTCTAGAGCTTATAGATGAGACACCATAAAATCTCAAGTGATCCGCAAAAATACCACGATATTTTTTTATACTTAATCTCACTCCAAGTGATGTGGGATTGAAGTTCAATTAAGAGTATAAGCATCATAATACTCATGTATAAGTACCATTCTAACAGAATGCGGTTAATAATAATGTAAGAATTTCCCGGATTTAATGTTACATGCATAACAGTGATTTACAAATCAAACATCAATAAAAGAAAGCACATCAGCAATCTGATAAAGGGATCCAAAGTTTATTTAGCCCCTTCCCTCCATCTTAAGTCATCTTCCCTTTAGACGATAAGCAACACCCAGAGATTGAACCATTCTTATTTAGCCTAAAGTTGCACAGAACCAAAATGTCAAGGATCAAATATAGCCTATGCTCTCAAAAGTCCAGGACTCACATTATTACCTCCCCATTAAAAGTAAATATTCTATTGCACACACATAAAAAACTAAGTTAAACAAGATTCTAATGTTTCTCATAAACAGTACCAATGATAACTTGGTTTCTAGAAATTATATATGCAAAAGGTCTTGAGGGCTACAACTGCTAACAGGTATAGATGAAAAGAGCAAAAACTAACCGGGTATTGATCATAAATGCAGTCTTTTCGACCTTTTCCAGGAGTCAGGGGATGAGTATGCTCCTTCACAAACTTCGTAATGACCCATTGACCAGAATTTACTTTCCTCACCAAAATCATTGCCCTGCAACCAACCCTTGTCTCAGCCCTTTGTCTCACAATCTTCTCACGTTTGTCAGGCAGTCTGTAACCCTCTTTGTTACAAACAAGTGCACGGCCAATAGCAGATCCATCACGCCTTGATCGAGAGAGCTTGCTTACCCGGATGACAAATCCTACACGTGTAGCATAGGCATTATAAAATGCATGAGCAGCTGCTTCAGATTCAAACTCCTGTCCCACATACGGCTCATCTGCCTGAACCAACGCTACAGATGGTATCCCCTCTGGGATTGTTTCCTGTGCCAAAGAAGCTGGATCCACTTTATTGTCTTGATCCTGATGCAATGTCACTCCAACAGAAGTTTCATAAATTTCATCTTCATTTCCCACCCTATTGCCCACCTCAACAGAATTTCCAACCAATTCACCATTGACATTGCTGTCAATCCTGTAATCCACTGTAATAACAAGCAAATTTATTATCATATCCAAACTCACATGGTTAATATTAACTATAACACAAAATTAACATCCCTCTCTTCATTGGTAAAAAGGCAAGAGGAGAAATGGAAATTGCATGAGCAAACTCTAACTTCCTATTTTGTACTTTCAAGCCAAAATCTGGAAGATACAAAACTCAAATTCACAGGTTATAACACTAGTAAGAGTCTCAATCACATTGAAATCGGAAAATTTTAAATCCTTAACAATTTTTAGCCGCTCACAAACAGCTCTCAGATAAAGCAAACTCCTTATTTAATTACCAATAAATCCAAAAAAATTAAAACTGAATAAAAATCTTTCGGTCTTAAGTTCATTGTCAATCCCCATACAAAAAAAAAATCCAAATAGCCCCAAAAAAAAATAAAAATCTTTACACTTCTTAGAAGCACTAACTGATGTTAACTTAAAATTTTAAATTTGCTTCTCATTTTCTTTTTCGGCAGTTTCTTGGCAACCAAACAAGTCTAAACTCAATTGTTCTTGATATCCACATGAAATTCTTCATTTTTTAAAAAACAAAGAAATTCGATTTCTAATTTTTTTAAAAAAAAAATTAAAAATTTTGTAACTTGAACATTCTTAGATTCACTCACGGATTCTCTACAGCTAAGCAAAGATTAAATTCATTCATTGAAAGCTAAAAACAAATAAAATTTGACAAATTGCTCAGTATTCTATCAAAATTAAATTAAGTTAAATTATTAAAAACCTTAAACATAAACAACAAAAGGAGAGTAAACATAAATAAAGAATACAAAGCCTTAAAAAAAAACAAACTTACTTGAAAATTTTGCTGCTTATCAAGCTCGACGATCAAATTTGGTTCACCGAGAGGGACGAAAAAAAATGAGGTGAGGGTTCAGGGCAACCCATTATAGGGACGCGGGGGTGGAGTGACATGGCGCAACATGATTCGTTTAAAAACAATAGAAGTCAACTTTTTAAATGGGTTTAATATATTATTGACACGTGGGCATCGATATGGAAATCGTCTCGGCAAGTGACTGCTTTGAAATGATCCGGTTTGTTGATTGACCCGTTTACTCAACCCGGACCGGTTCAGCTTTAGCGTTCCGATTATCAAATCATCGTCACGAGAAGTACGCAAGCTGTGGGACCCAGCTTTTGGCGTTTCTCCACTGTATTTGTCCCGCTCTGAGCGTTGAAGAATGAAGGGGTGGTTAAATTTTTTTCTTTGTTCTATTATTAATTTTTTTAATTAATTAGTGGTTTTTGAATATCAAACAAAGGCCGAGTGGTGAGTTGCTGCCATAAAATGAGTGAGGGTAGTGGTTCAATTTTCTTCCCCAGTAGTTTGATTGGATGAAGGCAGATTTTTCTTGTAGTATGAAATAAATATTCTTTTAATAGGGGAAGTAGAAAATTAGATTATATCATAAGATTAGGAATGGTAATTTTGTGAGAAATTACCTATTTATTAAAATTCACTTGCTGTTGATAATTTTACAGAGTAATAAGTCATTTTGGTAATACAAATCAAAACCACTGTCAAGTAATAGACGAGTTTGGTAAAGAAAAAAAATCTGATACATATCCACACGAGTATTCACTAACCACATTAGTATATTTTATTTTTTAAATGACTTAATTTTTAATAATAATAATTAAGATGAAATGTACTATTTAAAAATTAATATTACAGGAGCAAAAGTATCTACTGCAAGTCACCATTGAAGCACAATTGTGGCACAGCTGGAACACGATTTTGCTCCCTGTTACACGATGGTTCATTTACATCCACAATTAGCCTTCAAATTTGTCACCGAATTTGTATGATTCTTTCCATCCCAGTTTGTGTAGCAATTATGTTCTTTCCATTTCTTGTTTGCAGGATTATATATATATATATATATATATATATATAGCGCCCTGCCATTCTAATAGAACTCAAAGAGGGCAAGCGACGGCAGTAAGCTTTGTAGCCATGTTCTGTTAAATAATCAATGTCTTAGACCTAATCTTCATTAAAATTAGTTGTGATGGCCTTTGTATATTTCGTATTTAAAAAGGAGAATTTACGTTGGATTAATAAATTTTATGTGTTTGTTTTAATACTTACATTTTAACCTCTCGTTTGCTTTGACAAAAATTAGAATGGAGTATTTTATGTTTATTTTAGGAAAATTTTATAAATTCATAGTTTGAATTTTGTAATATATATTTTTATGTTTGGGAACCTATCCATTGAGTACCGGTGCTGACTTGGTAATTGCTCAAACTCGCAATAAACCTGTATTTATTTATTTTTTTTTAAATGAAACCTGTATTGGGCATGGCACCGTTGATAATTTACTTATTTTGTGGGTGTGGGTAAAGTATTGGCAACCATGCACCCTACCCTACTTATTTTGCATGTGGTGAGTAATTGAGTATGATAATTTATTTATTTCCTACATAAGATTATATAGATTTGATTAAGGTTAGTTCTATTAGATTTCTGAATATAAATATCAGTAGCATTTTGATAATAATGTATACTTATCAATATTTTTTTAAAAATCAAATAAAACAATCACACAAATGATACGAGTAGAAAATGAGAAATGTTAATATTAAATCGTTGATCATACAAAAAAAAGTATAAACATTTGATGACATAAGTAATTTTTAGTACTTTTAACAAATAAGTGTAAGAAGATATTGATACTACAATTTCATAGCCTTGGACCATACTAACAAACATATTTTTTATTTTTTTGTTAGTTCTTTTAATTCCCCTAAATCTAAACAACACTGTTTTTTGTCTTAAAATTTGGTTCATACAACTAAAACTTTTAGAATTTTTTAACTCTCATCTTCTCTCTTATCATAAAATTAAACCCTAAAACTCAACAAAACAAAACTCTAAAACAAAACAAAAGTCTAAACAAAAGAAAAATTGATCAACGCTCAGCCTACAGCCTCTTAAATTAGAAGAAACCAAAAGGAAACACCCCTCTCTCCTCCCCCCCCCCCAAAAAAAATACACAGCCTTTCAAATAAGGGTGTCAAAAATACTCATTCGGCTTGGACCTGCCTTGTACCCAGGCCATGCAAGTGGGATAATATTCGGGAGATGTGGGCTAGGTATTAAGGTGAGTCGATTTTGGACATCATTTGATAAATTCAGAACTCAAATTTTATTAAAAAAATATTATAAAATATGTATTATTTTAAAATTTATATTTATTTAATTCATTTATTATACAAATATAAATTTTTAAACACTTAAAGTTTATAATTTCATGTCAAATTTCATTAATAAATTTAAAACTTATAAAATTATAAAAAAAATTAAAAATATATTATTATATTAAAAAATATAAAATATGGGTGCCCAATTTAAAACCCGACCCGGTGCCGGACTTAAAAAACCCAGTCCCGGTGTAAAAAATTGCATCATGAGCGAGTCTAATCATTACGATATCTGAATCCGAACTCGAATTTTGCCAACCCTACCTTCAAACAAGGAACTGAGCTTTTCATGAACAGCACCAATTATTGACTTAACTTGGTCTCTAGAAATTATAGATGCAAAAAGTCTTGGGGTTTCTAGAAATTTGTTTAATTTTTAAAGATATTAGGAGGGAAAAAAAATAGCCGCATTATGTGATTAAACAAAATAAGATTGGGGCTACTCATTTGACTCATTTTTTAATTAAATTTTTTTATTATTAAAACAATCGTAACATAAATTACTATTGTACCACAAATAAGAAAACAACTCCCTGCTGCTCCATCTTTAACCCATAACTTTTTTAACTAAATAAATATTGTATGAAGTCGTTAGGTATATCGATTTGGCCAAAAGTTCCTTGTCGGTGAAGGTTTGAATTCAGCCAATATATATATATATTTTATCAAACCTTTTGGGATTGACTAAAATTCTCTCTCCCAAGTCAAGTTTTTGTTACGCATAAAAGAAATTAGTCACGAATGAAAGCAAATGCTGATTACAAATATTGATTAAGTTATGATTGTTGTTTCCTCTAATATAATATTTCAAGATGTGGCCATTTTGCATATTAAGGAAAGACGTACTTATGAAATTGCGAACAATAAAAAATTTGAGAGTGACAAGAAGAAAAATGCAGGAATTGTATTAATTTCATATAAGGGTATAATGGGTACTAAGATAAGTTTGTAAAGTAAAACAGAAATTCTTAAATTTAGTGAATTTATTAAGTAAACTGATTTAATAAGTATTTTAGTTGGTTTAAAATTTTAAATAGCCCCACCCACAAAATAAATACCAAAGACCGAATTGACATTTTTTTTTTTAATATAAACGTAGTTGACATAAATACACTGATTTGAAAAATTAATTTATAGCCGTTGACAAGTCACTTACGGCCTAGAAATGGACGCCACGTGGCATTCGCCCAATCCCTGCTTCGTTTAGGAAAACGCGGAATTTGTGACACTATATATACCCTGGCAGAACACAATTAAGAGGGCTATTGAAGTTCTACTCTAATTCACAAACACGCGTCCCTTCGCGTAGTCCGTCCACAATTTCAATCATTCCTTATTTCTTTCCTCGTTCGACGATCTCAATTTGGTTCCTGAATCGAAAACAAATTTGAAAAATTAGAGTTCGCGTTTTGGAAAAATCTCAGGTTTGCTGCAACCTCTCTATCAATCAATCAATGAAGCTTATGTCTTTGTAATTAGGGTTTGTTTATCATCATCTGCAATGATGATCAGATCCAACTGCGGTTATGATTCGACATGTGTTAGCGTTAGGGTTCTTCTTTTATCATTCTTTCTTTTAGGGTTGGGGTTTTTTGCTGAGGATTTTGCTGTCCGATAATGATGGATTTTTAAGCTTACCAAGAATTTGACTGTGGTTATGATTCGATATGTATGAAGCGTTAGGCTTTCATTCTTTCGTTTAGGTTAGGGTTAGGGTTATGGTTTTTTGCGGAGGATTTTGCAGTCAGATAATGGTCGAATTTCAAGATTATCAAGAGTCCGATTCTTGTGGCCGTCTGCCGGCTCATTCTGCATTTAGATTTTGGAATTCCTGTTAGGGTTTACCTTGCAATCGATTATATTTAGATTTTCTAGTTGGAATGGAAGATCAAAGGATCGAAAGATGGACCTGGCTTTGTTCTTCATCTTCACTTTTTGTTCTGATTCTGGATCTTCTGCCATTGGATCCTTGATATTCTTTGAAGGAACCGTTGTATGGCTTGTCAATTAATTTTGTCTCTGTCTCTGTCTTTTCTTGATTTATAGTATGGACGTTAAGGCATCCAGGAGATTCACAGATCAAAGAGAACAATCATTCTTTAATCCAATTAATGGGCGAGCAGGAGGCCGAGTAGGAGGACGGTCCACCAACAAAGTTGTATGTGTTTACTTTTTACAAGGAAGGTGCAATCGAAACCCCTGTAGATTTGCCCACACTGAATCACCACCCCTGGCTGTTAGTAACCCTAAGCTTGCTAAGAAGAGCCCACCCAGCTATAATCGTCTTAAGAATAATGTATGGGTTTCCAGTGGATCAGAAGATAGAATTCCCCCTGTTCGAAATAGAGAAAGCCCTGGTTATACTGGTCCTAAGAACTCATCATCGGCTTCTTCTACTGTAAGTGATGAGTCTGGAGATAAAAGTACTTCTAAGAAGACTACCCCGAAAAATGTGTGTCGCCATTGGCTGTTGGGAAATTGTGTGAGAGGTGATGAATGCCGGTTTTTGCATTCATGGTTTTGCGGGGAGGGGTTAACAATGCTGGCAAAGCTGGAGGGGCATGAAAAGGTATTGCTTATGATTTGAAATTTTTTTTTAACTGTTATATGCAGTATTTCAATTCATCATTGATTGATGACTTTTGGCCTTTCATTGACAGGCTGTAAGTGGAATTGCTCTTCCTTTAAGGTCTGACAAGCTTTATTCAGGCAGCAGAGATGGAACAGTACAACTTTGGGATTGTAATACTGGTCAGTGTGCTAGTGTGATCAATCTTGGTGCTGTGGTTGGATCTTTGATTTGCGAGGGCCCATGGGTGTTTACAGGCATGCCTAATGTTGTTAAGGTTAGAATATAACTTAGTATATTTTGTCTTCAATTGAAAATGGCCTTCCTTTTATCTCTGTCTAGTTAATTCTGTGCTCAAAAGCTCATTTTCTATGTGTTGGTGATTGTGCAGGCATGGAACATTGAGTCATCGACTGAATTTAGCCTTGACGGACCAGTTGGTGAAGTCTATTCCATGGTTGTTGCTAA
The DNA here is from genome assembly GCA_030449905.1 of Luvunga scandens. Taxonomy (NCBI): domain Eukaryota; kingdom Viridiplantae; phylum Streptophyta; class Magnoliopsida; order Sapindales; family Rutaceae; genus Luvunga; species Luvunga scandens. Next base: position 419,037 of record JASUUG010001064.1, on the reverse strand, counting down.
TGAAATGCTCTTCGCTGGGGCACAGGTAACTAGAGCATATTTGATTATCATTTGGAACCAACATGGTTTCTTCCTTATGGTTTGATATGTCATTGCAAAGTATTGGCACTTGTCAGTGTAACTAGGTTACATTCGTCATTTACAATGAATATCTTAATTATAACATTTTGAAAATCACAGCTGAGGATATCACCTTGTAATTTAGATGGTTACACCATCCCCTGTATCATCTGTTTGGTCAGTCATTGCTCAGAAATGTTTAATTGTTTTGTTGGATATGGCAGGATGGTAATATCCTGGTCTGGAAAAGCAGTCCCAACACCCAGAATCCTTTTCAACTGGCTACATCCTTGAAAGGTCATACCCGTCCTGTGACATGCTTAGCTGTTGGATGCGGTAGGCTATATTCTGGTTCCATGGATAATACAATAAGGGTAAGTTGGGCTTCTAGAGAGATTTACCAGCTATTCTTTGCTTTCTGCTGTTAGGGATTGTTTGTCGGGGAGTCTTGAATATCTGAGTATACGTTCATATTATGTGGCACTGGCTTGTTGGCACTCTGAATATTTATTATAATATAATTATTTTGGTTTGCTTTGTCATTGCTTTCACACCTTTTATTTTTAAATTCTATTCTTGCAAATCTTTGGTATCTTTTATTGGAACTTCTCTTATATGTGTGATCAATCTAAACCCTTCTATCGTTTTCTTCTCTCTCTCCACCAGGTTTGGGAACTTGACACTTTGGAGCCTGTAATGACATTGAATGGTCATACTGATGCACCAATGTCCCTTCTTTGTTGGGATCAGTTTTTGCTATCATGTTCCTTGGACCACACAATCAAAGTTTGGTTTGCTACTGAAGGGGGCAACTTGGAAGCTGCCTATACACATAAAGAAGATCATGTATGTTGAGTTTCTTTTGCTATATATTTGTGTGTGTGTGTGTGTGTGTGTGTGTGTGTGTGTGTGTATTGTTTGATATGTTTATTTGCCTGGCAAAATAGAAAATTTTGTTGATTATACAATGCAATGTATGTTGCTGTTAATATGCTAAATGAAATTCTAGCATGCTGACTGATGCAATGTTATTTACAGTATTAATTTCATGCCCTTCTGTTCATTTTATGCATGCATTTTTCTGTTGCTGTATGGTCGGATGTGAATATGCATCATTTCCTTCATTGAAATATATTCTCTTTATATTTGCTTCATCAAATGCCATTTTTTTTTATTGCCTTCAACTTCCTGCTGTGAAAGTGCACGGACACATCTGACCTGTTTATGGGTGCTTCTGTTTCATTGATTATTTTTATTTTCTTGTTCCAGGGCGTGCTTGCACTTGGTGGGCTGAACGATCCAGATGGTAAGCCAGTTCTGATTTGCGCTTGTAATGACAACACTGTTCACCTATACGAGCTGCCATCGTGAGTCTCATCTCTGCCCTTAAATCCATTATCCATTTGGCTGAAGTTTCTTTCTCTCTGTGCTGCTGTTTAACGAAATTGAACTCTTTTGTGCCAGGTTTATGGAGCGGGGCAGGATATTTTCAAAATGCGAAGTTCGAGTAATTGAGATAGGACCTGACAATCTGTTTTTTACCGGTGATGGAACTGGGATGTTGGGCGTATGGAAACTGTTGGCAGAGCCAAGCAGAGGGATTTCATGAATTATTATTGAGGAATATATATATATATAATTCCCACGTGATTAGGCCAAATTGGTCAAAAACTTTGTACATAATAGATGTTGAAAATTTTGGTTACTTGCATCATATAGTGAATTTTTCTTATTTAAATAGCAATTCTTCAATTTCATCTTATTTATTTGTAACACAATTGATGACTATAAAAACGACTGATGCGATCTAAAATTGCAAATAAAATTCATTTTAGCGTTGAATTATAAAGCCATATTAATTTCGTGCTGTGTCTCATAAATGGAATTCATCCCAAACCAAAGTTAAAAAAATTTTTCAACTGACGGGCAAATCGTATTGCGTTTCGAATTAATTAGGGTGGGATGTGCTTTTTCACAAAGCCCCTTATTTTCACTGTTTTATAAATAAAGTTATCATATTCAAACTTTTATCAGAGAGGTCACCGCTGTTGCTTTGACTTCGAAAATATAAATCGGGACCAAAAGGTCCGGCCTGGGTTTAGGCAATTTTAAAACATCTGTTCTCACCCTCTTGGCTCACAGTTAATTTATTGGAATGGCGAAGGCGTTATTATTTCATAATCTTCGAAAAGCTTCCGCTCTTATCAAATTCCTCTCTCTCAGGTACTCTCTTGCTATCAAAATTTTTTATTTAAATTTGATCAAATACTAATGTATATAAATTTGTTTGGGTTTCTTTTTTTTTTTTTTTTCGAATTCAGCTAAATTCATCCGACCCGAAACCCCACTTTTTCTGTCCGTTGAAGCACTGAAGTTCTCCCATTTTATCAGACATTTATGGGTTGTCAATTATCGTTAATTATCATCCTTTCTGGATTTAGCAAAATCTGTATGGATTATGGATTTAAGGATTCGTATGCTTGCTTTGCGTTTGTGTAATTGTATTGAGCAACACAATCTGTACATGTAGTTTTTACTGATTTCATCTGTGCGGTGTGATTTTCTGTATCTACTAGGTCGATTTCGCGAGCCCCAGAATCAGTTTTGTGTCCATATAGTCACTTAGGTCCACCAAAACCGATAAATCCTTCGTGGGTTTGGAGAAATGTGAGTCATGGAACAGTGAACCTGGTGATTTCGGAAGGAAAGCCTAAGTTTGAAACACATGAAGTCGACCCTCCTAAGAAGGAGAAGTGGCAGACCAAAAAGAGGTTCAAGTTGAAGAAGAAGAGAGAGAAGCAGAAGAGAAAAGATGCTAATAAGAGGGACCCTCGTCGGCTTACTGTCAAAGGGAAGAAGAAGAAGCAGAAGTTTGCCAATGCAGAGGAGAGAATAAAATACAAGCTTGAAAAGGTCAGTATACCTTTTTGGAGAAACTGTATTTTTTTTGAAAGCTTGAGATTATCTAAGCTACATTAAGTATTTTTAATAATATCCATCCCATAATTAACCTGATTTACAGTGAGTTTACATAACCAAAACCACTCTTGCTTCTATTTTATTATAGTTGGTTGTATACAAAAGTGTTTTGGTGAAGCACTAGATATGTTCTTTTCTAGAATTTTATTTTATTTATTTTAGTAATGGCACTTAAAATGCTTTCAGAGGAATACTTGTGAGGTGCTTTAGTGGAAAGCATTTTCATAAGTTGCTTTGTTTTTCGTGAAGATTACTGTTTATGGCTTAGTTGATAGTAGATTAGAGGAGCTAAGGAAGATAAAAATATTAGCCTCTTTTGAAAATTAATTGAGTTTCTTACAATAAAAAAGGTGCAGTGTTTTAGACATTAGTTATTTAATTATTTTGATGCTATTTCCCTGGGTAGGAGTTATCAGCTGAGCTTTCTTGAAAAAGGAGTTTGGTCATATGGGTTGAAATGAGACACTAATGAGGGCCATGTCATTTCCATCACAATTAAAAGAAAGGTTAGGGAGTTAATTAGGTAGAATGGATGAGCTTAATTGGTTGCAAACTAAATGCTTGAAATTGAATGCAAGAGCAAATATTCCAATTTTATGTTGTTGGTCTGATTTGTTTGTTTGAGTTTAATCAATTTTGTCTGGTTAATCCAAAGACAACTGCCACGAAATCTCTGGCTGAAGCATGGAAAATACTAGTTGCAGATCCTATTCTGCAATTATTTTTCTTTTTTACTTAAAATTCATTTTATCATTTATTCTTGTTGTTGGAGGATCAACTAAACAATTTTGGGATGCAACCGGTGTGATGCTATGAGATAGTGGGCGCCTTTTCAATTACATTGAAAAGGAGTTCCATGATAGTGTATGTATTTCCCCTGGGGGGGGGGGGGAGTCACCACCCCGTGATTCTATCCAACCACACGACAGTCGCCACCTCATGACAAAATTGTTTACTGAGGTTTAGATGTCTTTGTTGTGTGAATTTGTATATTAATCTCTGTGTCTTACATTCGCTTCCTTCTTTAGCTTGTTGCATCCCAAAATGGTTTGAAGATCAAAATTCTGTCGCATGTTTATAATATGAAAGTGGAGAAAAAAATTGATTTTTTCTGAATGTGGATATTCCTGACTTTCATACACAGCATGCTCTGTTATAGATTTTTGATTGATGGACCACAATCTTGTTCTTAGTTGTTGGTAGTTGATCCTTATACATGTTTATATGGCACTTGTTTTTTTATAAGTTCAGGCCAAAGTTAAGGAAGCTTTGCTGATTGAAAGACTTAAGCGGTATGAAGTTCGAAAAGTACAGGGTCCTGTGGTTAAACCACAAGAGTTGACCGGCGAGGAACGTTTCTATTTCAAAAAGATGGCCCAGAAAAGGTCTAACTATGTGCCAATTGGCAGAAGAGGAGTATTTGGTGGTGTTATTCTTAACATGCATATGCATTGGAAGAAACATGAAACTGTTAAGGTCTTCTGCAAACCTTCTAAACCTGGTCAGATACATGAGTTTGCTGAGGAAATTGCCCGATTAAGTGGTGGAATCCCCATACAGATAATTGGAGATGATGCTGTAATCTTTTACCGAGGGAAGAACTATGTGCAGCCAGAAATAATGTCACCTATAGATACATTGTCCAAGAAAAAGGTGCATTTTCCAACGTCAGCATACTCTAATTTTACTTGCATGTTAACATTATGAGTAAAATTTCATTTTAATTTCTGATCAAACAATAAGGATGAGAGGAAGAAATTACACTGCCATAATTCCAACTCGTGAAATGTCCTATGCTTATTGTTTTTAGTCCATCCTTGACCCCAAATTAAATTGTTCAGTTTTACTACATGTTTATGTTGGCCTCCCGGTGTTGTTTGAGCGCTTAGGTTGCCAAGTGATGCAGATGATTTTGCTTGGCTGGTTGTTCAATTTTGGCAGAAAACTGCATGGTTAATTATTTCCAGTAGATGGGTTGCTTAATTGTTATTAGTACTTAGTTTACGTCCTTTTTCCCCCCCTTCCAAAGAAACATGTGGTTCTTCACAACTAGACATACATTCAGTTGCTATGAAGTGTAAATCTTGGTGGCGATTTGAACCAAATAAACCTAATAAGTGTTAGTGCTCAAAAAAAAAAACATTGTAAAACTATTATTAGTCATAAAAGAAAGCCAAATTAGTACTGCATTATCTTGGGAAATTGAACTTCTCTGTACATTTGACGAAATATAAGTGAAACAGACCTTAGTAAATGGGATACACAAGTTGCCTTTCGTGCTTGTAATGGAAATATCAAGCTGCAAACACTAATCCCTTGGGTAATATGCTCGAGAGTACTTTCATCTGCTTGTTTTGGATTAGGTGAGTGTGCTCTAGTATAATTGCTCTTAGCAAACGCAGATCAATTCATCCTCTCTGATTGGAGTTTGTCTCTCCAATGGAAAACTTTCTCAGTGTTTTCTGTTTATTTTCCAACTTATCTTGAGAATTACATGTGAAAGTGATTAAATCCTTAATATGAACAAGAATGAAAAAGAAAAACATTCATAGAAACTGTTACAACAGACTGGAGGCAGTCAGATGAGTGATGAAATTTTCTGGGAAACTTTTTGTTCCTCAATTTAACTATTAGAGTATGGCCGGTGGCAACTTGCCTCCATTAGCTTAGATAGGTTTTTTCTGGAACCTGCCTTTATTGGTGTTAAAATTGATCCCCCCCACCACACAAGAACTCCTCTCATTAGTGGTCTGTTTAGACTAGGTTTTCTTGCTCGCAATTTAAACGGTAATAGAACAAAGGAGAGTAATCAATAATATCAAAGTATTACAGTCCTTATTTTGGGGAATTTAATGGACTAGTCCAAAAAAAAAATGATTGAAAAAGGAAAAGCACAGCCCAACAAAAGTCCTAGCATAAATTTCTATTTCCTTTGTAGCCAACTTAGTCACCGTCATCCAAGTAATTAACAGAAAGGCTATGACCTGCCGACTGATGTGGCAAAATTGACGTTAATTTGCAAGATAATTGCAAAATGCATCAATATAGAAGAGCCTTTTTGTTCTAAAATAGTGATTGTGCTAGAAGAATCTCAGTTTTTGAATGCAGTCTTCAGATTGGAGCACATGGTATAGTGGAGAGATGCAAATGAGCTCAGTAAGAGCTTGTTGATTCACAAGGTTGAGTTGGATGAACTTACAAATTCCTGGTTTGACCCTCGCTTTGCCACGAAACGATCCTCGGTAATCCTTTATTTTATTTTATTTGTTGAAACTCCAATTGAGAGATGCCAGATTCAGCATTATGTCATAGCCTCAATGGGATGAAGGATATCGGAAAAGAGAGGAGTGGCAAAAAAGAAAATGGTGGTATTAGGATTTAGGAGTGCTTTGATTGGCAAGCCAAAGCTTGTGTGCACAGCATACAATGAAAGGTTTACCCATTAGAATTGAAAATGAATTCCTATTTGGTTTTATCTTTCATTTTTCTTCCAATTCCTGCACTGCCAATGCCTAATTCTATTTTATGCATTCTGGTTTAATTATCTTTCATTTCCTTTGATGCATGGTATGGTTTATTTGGTGAATGTTGGAATTGATATAGGAGTGGTTTTACTCTAAATTTAAATTTGCATTTCCTTTGCAGGCATTGGAAAAATCAAAATATGAGCAGTCATTGGAGTCTGTTAGGCGCTTTATCACCATGGCAGAGAAAGAATTGGAGCTCTATTGCAGGCACATAGCACTTTATGGTGACCCAAATAATCGGAATCCCATGTCAATCATGGACAATCCATCTAAAGTTACCCAGGAATCACGGAAACTCAAAATAGTGGAAAGGAAAAGCCTAGAATCCACCTATGATGCTTTATGTCCAGGTGCCTCAGAGGCAGAAAGCGATTCCGCTGATCAAGCACTATCAGAACTTGATGATTATATTGAAGATGAGGGCCTATCCACAAGTGAATCAGATTCTCAAGATGACAGCTTATCTGATTTTGACTCTAAGGAAAGCCAAGTAAGCTCTTCTAGAATGCAAGAGCTCTCCTTTACGATGTCAGGTTCATCATCGATGTCTAAAACGTTATATGATTCTAATAATCAAAGTTTCATAGGACGAAATAGAGACGTCAAAATGTAATTCAAAAGCTCATTTTACCTGCCTCGACTCATTTGCTCTACCTAAATTTTTCATGTGTTAGTATTTTTGTATTCTAATTTTGCTAATGTAGTATTATTGTAAATATAGCGTATTTTCTTCGTGTGATATTTTTGTTCATTGTCTACATATGTGATGGGTCGAAATTATTTAGTTCAGGATCTTGGACGAGATAAGTACTCATACATTGGGATGCCGTTAATTACGTGAATGATAATTTGAATCAAACAAATTGCGTATTTTTTTTAAAACTTCTAATAACAATTGTGTCCTTTTCAATTTTTATGGGATTATTTTTCTTAAATCCTAAGAATTAAACTTTAACTTTATATAGTTAATTATTTTTCTTTTAAAAAAAATTTCATTTTCATTTTATTCCTTTGTCTTTTCTTTAAAAGTTTTCTCTTGCCAGCCTCACAAGTGTACTTGTTGTACCTTGTTTGATGTTGCTGTTGATTGTTTTTTTTTTTTTTGTCTTTCTGTATTCTCTGTGGATGACGACGACTTTGTAGCTGCTTTTTCACCTCTACAACAAACAAAACCACTCTTTTTGCTTTCCTGTTTTCTTAATTAATCGTTTTGCTCTCTCTCTCTCTCTCGATTATATTTTATTAATCTAAGAATTTATCGTTTCCACCGCACTGTTTTAATCACATAAATGGATTTTTAAAAAAAAAAGATACAATAATCTCTATTGAATTATACAATCCAACACAAATTGACATGAGTTGATATTCTGAAAATGATGGAGATAATTGCTAACCGTTAAAAAGAAAATGAACTTAAAGTTGCCCATTTTATTTTACACTGAGAATTATAATATTCAGCACACGTCTTGGGAAACAACATTTGAGTACTCGTAGGAATTTATACCCAATTTTACCCCTCTAATTTGCAAATAAGGAATTACTGTAAGAATAAAATAAAATAGAACATCTATCTTATCACAAATTCTCCAAAATTATAATCTAGAGTTATTATGGACCCAATTTTTTTATGTACTTATTGCTAGTGAGTTGGCATTTAACCATGAAGATCTTGTCATGTAATGCGAACTTTTCCTTTTCTTAGTCCTTCAAAAGCTGACATTTCATATTGAGAGGATCAAAACACACTCTGAAGACTATGATGCCATAAAAAGTTTGTCAAATTTCGTCGTTTAAGGCCTCAAAAGAATATTTCAAGTTTTTTTTTTTTAATTTTTAAAAAATAATTGGATTTTAATCTTTTTATTACGAAGTTGGTTTTAAGTATTTATTTTTATTTTTATTTTAGTTAGTACTTAGTATTATTTTATTACAATCAAATATATTGAGTTTGCTTAATTTTGTAAGTTAGAATTATTTAGAGTTTAGGTATAAAAAAAAGTTCAAACCCTAGCTATTGTTATTTTCTTTTAATAAAAAAGTTTCTCTTTTGAGTGTGTGCTTATTCAAACGAATTCAGGAGGAAGTGCTTATTCTAAAGTGCTTTTGAAAGCGTCACCCAGACTCACTAATGGCTTGTTAAAGATAAAGCTTTGATTCTTTGAGGGTAAGTAAGGACCTGATTCCACTCACTTTTTTATTTTCTTTTATTATTATATTACGTAGTACATTTTGTTGAAGAAGTTCATTGAGATCTGCCTGTATGTATTATAATTGAAACACAGTTAAAAAAATCTATTATTAAAAAAGAAGAAGAAGATAAATTCTATTCTTATAGCACACTTAAACGAGACTTAAACCCTCAATCCGAATATTAAGATGCGGAGGTCTCATCGCCATCGAAATGATTAAGATATTGTTTAGTATCAAGTTACATGCTCTTATTTATAATTGAAGATGAAACAGCAGGGTAATTTGGTTATTTTAATGCTAGTTTGGGACCTCTTTGATATAAATTGACAAATCCGTGTGTGATTTTTTCTTTTTTAATGCAACCCTTATTTGAAGGTGAACTGAAACACAAAACTTTCAGGTTTGAGATATATAAAGAGGAGGGACTCTCCAAAATTGGGTGGAAATACGTAAAAGCCAGCATGGGTAATTGACTCCACTCAAAAAAGAAAAAAAAAATCCTTTATTTTTATATTAATTCTTCAGAAAATTTCTTTTAAGTGGGAGTAAATTTATAAAAAAAAATTTGATATTGGAATCAATTTTATATATTATTAATTTTTATTATTAATGAAATAAGTCTCTGTATCAACCATTCTCTCTAGATATCTGAATTTTATTTTAGGTGATTGCAAAATCTGTGGTTGGTTTTTAATAAGATAAAACACAGTAAACGAAGTAACACACATATAAAATTGGGATAAAATTTCACATATGAAGTGACGTGACATTGGTAAAAATTCATGAAATGAATGTAGACTAATATACCATACGGGTATTACTGTCATAATTGTAAAACAAGATAACTTAATTGAAGAAAAAAAGACACTAACACTCTGGTGATTTAGTAAAATGGTTGCAAAAATTCTATATTTTTAAAAATAATCACACAAGCTTCTTTTAGAGCAAAAATTCTATATTTTTAAAAATAATCACACAAGCTCCTTTTTTAGAACACATAGACTCTTTTTCTAAACAAACCTTGGACTTAGGGGTCTATATGAATCTGTAATAGTTTCTAAACATAAAAATAAGTTTACGGTTTTGAAAAATAATTTGGACAATAATTTTTAAACATATAAATAGACGTAAGTATCTTAAAAAGTGGCATGTAAGACCGTTTATCAAACCAAAGGGGAATTGGTGTGCCATTCCCTTCATTAAAAGAAAATTATAAGAGTTATATGCAAGGAACTCACTCGCATCCTTGAAAAATATGTAGTCAAATATTTGTCATTCATATATAGGGTTAATGCGTGGGGCGTCAAATTAAATAAGTAAATTGTCTTCATAACCTATCATTATTTTATTCCAAAAACTAAAGTAGCAAAGATGTTGTCTCCACCAAATGCTCATTTATGTAGGATTTTTAAACCAAAGTGTCGCAGCATGTTTCTATTTCTATATTTGTTGTCTTTTGGAGCAGGGTTATTGGTGTCTCCGATTTCAAACGAACTCATCATTTTCTTTTATTGTTTTTCAAGGTAATAACTTGGGTTAAAAAATTGAAAAGAAAACTTGGTACTTTTTTATTTTCAGTATTACATAATAAATTTGTTTAAAAAATAAAGTTCCAAATAGATTTGATTTGCATCAGAATAAATTAATTGAAACTACTTTAAAGAAGAAAAAAAAAAAAAAGTTTCTTGCAAGCAACGTGGAATCTACCGAACTGGCAAGTTGCAAGTTTGCAGAACCAAAAGCAGTAAACATGACATACGATAGCCACAAATCAAAAAAATTGTTTGAAACAAAAAATAATCATGCACGTTGTGTAGAAGAGAGTAATAATCAACTCATCAAACAGGAGTCAATACCCACATTCTGAAATTTAGTTAATAAATAAATACAAATGTGAACTCTCAGCAACTCTCGTCTATAAATACCGCTTCCCACTTCATCATCTCTCCCTATTATTACTGTTATTCTTATTTCTCTCCATAGACTCCCTCTATTCAAATACACACCGTTTCGATTTTCGTACAAATGGCGACTAACCGCACCGTTTCATCCTCCTCAAGCCTGATCGTCTCCTTCGGCGAGATGCTCATCGACTTCGTCCCGACGGTCTCGGGCGTCTCCCTCGCCGAGGCCCCTGGCTTCCTCAAGGCCCCAGGCGGCGCCCCCGCCAACGTCGCCGTAGCCGTGGCTCGCCTCGGGGGCAAGGCAGCCTTCGTCGGCAAGCTCGGCGACGACGAGTTCGGTCGCATGCTCGCGGGGATCTTGAAGGAGAACGGAGTCAGCGCTGACGGCATCAACTTTGACCATGGTGCCAGGACTGCCCTCGCATTCGTGACCCTACGCGCTGACAGCGAGCGTGAGTTCATGTTTTACAGAAACCCCAGCGCTGATATGCTCTTGAGACGCGACGAGCTTAATCTCGAGCTGATCACATCTGTACGTAAAATTTTTTCATTAATTTTTTTTTAATTTTGTTTTTGCTTTTGTGATTTTTTTTTTTTCGTCACTCACGCGCGGTACGCCGGATGCCTCATTCAACGCGAAGTGGGTCCCACTTTCTGTCTTTTCCATTCCCAATTTCTCTCGCTAGATTTTCTCACTCGAATCCGAGCTGAAAAAAATTTTAAAAAATACGGAACTTTGGATTTTTTTTTGCAACGGCGGCGCTAAAATCACCGGTCGGCCTGTCAGTTGATGGTGTTACACGCAATGACTTAGACACATCTTCAGTTAAATTTCTGTTGACCCCGCTAACGTCATCGCGGGCGGATCCTACTTGAGGAGTGAACCATGACATCAAGCGGCCGTTCTTGAGTTTCTAAATAGAAAAGCTGATGTGATCATTATTCCTTTTTGGGATAAGGAGCATAGCGGTTTAGGAAAAAGCTACAGGATGCCGACACGTCAGACTGTTATGAGGTGGGACCCACCACCGGTGCCGGATTCAGATCTAATCTTGTGGTTTTTTAACCACCACCTGGATTCATTACCACACCGTGGATCCTTCCTTCGGATCCTTTTTAATTGTTATCTCTTTCGCACGCCCCTACCATCTGCGTATCTGAAATTGTTTGTCCCAAAATATATTAGTTAATTGATTAGTTATTGCGACATGTAGTGTTAAGATATGGGTCTCTCTAAGCTACTGTTTTCGTAGCTTAGACTTGATTACTGGACCAATAAAAATGTGCCATATGTACAAAATGGAAAGAAAATTGAACAGGGTTAAACGGTTAAACAGTTGCAAACAGGTGAACTTAAAAAATCAACCCAAAAGATCTGCCCTTTTTCGTTATCATTATTTTAGTCATCACGTAAACTGTCTTTGATGGATTGGACTTGTGGCAATAGTGTAGTATGATGACGTCAGCAATTTGAAGAAATAAATTAATTAATTAACCGTTTTGGTTCTTCAATGCTCAAAACATCATATATTTTAAGATAAAATTTCAAACACAAAAACATCACAACAAATCAGTGATTAGTAAGAGAGTTATTATCGAACTTTTTATCCTAATTTTATGATGTATGTGAGTACATATAGTGTGTATTATGTGCAATTATAAGTATCACTTTTATTTCGAAATTGACGCCTAATACTTATTATTTTTAATTACATAAAACACTGAAATACATTCTAATTAGAATTAATTACTATACAAAATTTTATTACCAGTTGAGGGACTTAAGAGTGATGTGTTAAAAGGTGATGGATATTATATAACTTATGCCACATCACCACTTGTTTAATCTACTACTAGATAATGTAAACTCATTGAAGAGGGAGGGATTGAAGTTGTATTACATTAAAATATTATTTATATTTTAAATATAATCATTTAACTTCTATTATTTAATAAATTCTAAATTTGTTAAATATTAGTTTACATTTATACTTAAATAAATATAATAATTTAAATAATAATATAAGATATTAATAAACTGAAATATCTAATAAGCAAATGATAATACTTTATTTTATTTTCATTACATAGAATCATTTTATTATTGTTATACTCAGTAAAAGTAAATTTCTAAATTTTATTTAATCATTTATTATTTACAAACACACTAAATTCAAAAATAAATTTAACTAATATATAGAAATAAATTATATTATAATATAATATATTAATAAATAATATAATATTTTAATATTTTATTATTTAATAATAGTTTATTATTAAATCATTTTTTATTATAAAACTTAATATATAAAATTAAAAATTATTTTATACTTGATTTTAAAAATTAATAATAAACCACTAAAACATTAATGCATTAAATAATATTCATTTAATTTTAACATTAATATATAATAACACTACTTTATATAATACAATTTATATTACACCAAACAGCGATATACCATAATACAATACATCATAATACAATATAACTAATACAATATAACTAATACAATATAGTACAAAACAAAATGCTAAACGCATCCATAGTGCTTACAATCCAATACATCATAATGTTAATTGTAAGTGTTTCATACTACAACATATATATATTTTTGAATGACTAAATACAATAACAAAAAGTCTAACAACATTTAATTTGTCCGAATTTAATTATATTGATTTTGGATTATTAGTTATATTATTTTTTATCATTGTAAATCTACTAGTAATTTCAATTGAATATGTAGCTATACTTCAAATATCGCTTGTAATCAATTTACAATATAACATATTCTTTTAATGAAACTAATTTTAATGAAATTAAATTCAATATAGTTAAATCCTATAATGTATGCTATATTTCAATAATGATTTGAATTTTATTTATTGCTATTAAAAGTGCTAATGTACTCCGAAGAATCAAGTTAAAAAAATTATAGTTAGTCCAATTACTATCTTATTCTATTAAAAAGATTTTAATTTATTTTACTTTAATTGATTCTATAACTTTAAATTCACTAAATAAAATTTTATTACCAGTTGAGGGACTTAAGAGTGATATGTTAAAGGTCATGAATATTATATAACTTATGCTCATCATCACTTGTCTAATCTTCTAGATAATGTAAACTCATTGAAGATGGAATTTAGGTTGTATTGTATTAAAATATTATTTATATTTTAAATACAATCATTTAACTTCTATTATTTAATAAATTCTAAATTTGTTAAATATTAGTTTATATTTATCTTAAATAAATACAATAATTTAAATAATAATATAAGATAGTAATAACCCGAAATATCTAATAAACAAATGATAATACTTTATTTTATTTTCATTACATAGAATCATTTTATTATTGTTATACTCAGTAAAAGTAAATTTCTAAATTTTATTTAATCATTTATTATTTACAAACACACTAAATTCAAAAATAAATTTAAATTTAACAATTATATTAAACATAATTATCCTATATTATAATAACTAATATATAGAAATAAATTATATCATAATATAATATATTAATAAATAATATAATATTGTAATATTTTATTATTTAATAATAGTTTATTATTAAATCATTTTTATTATAAAACTTAATATATAAAATTAATAATTATTTTATACTTCATTTCAAAAATTAATAATAAACCTCTAAAACATTAATGTATTAAATAATATTCATTTAATTTTAACATTAATATATAATAACATTTCTTTATATAATACAATCTATAGTACACCAAACAACGATATACCTTAATATAGTACATCATATTACAATACAACGAATACAATATAGTACAAAATAAAATGCTAAACGCATACATAGTGCTTACAATCTAATACATCCTAATATTAATTGTAAGTGTTTCATACTACAACATAAATATATTTTTTTGAATAACTAAATACAATATCAAAAAGTCTAGCAACGTTTAATTTGTCTAAATTCAATTATATTGATTTTGGATTATTAGCTATATTATTTTTTATCATTGTAAATTTACTAGTAATTTCAATTGAATATGTAGCTATACTTCAAATATCGCATGTAATCAATTTACAATATAATATATTCTTTTAATGAAACTAAATTCAACATAGTTAAATCCTATAATAAATGCTATATTTCAATAATGATTTGAATTCTATTTGTTGCTATCAAAAGTGCTAATGCGCTCCAAAGAATCGAGTTAAAAAAATTATAGTTAGTCCAATTACCATCTTATTCTATTTAAAAGATTTTAATTTATTTTACTTTAATTGATTCTATAACTTTAAATTCAATTCCAAATTGAGTTGAAATTATTTTATTAATGAATGTATGTTGGTCCCTATTGTTAAATACAATTTTTTCTTTTTTTAATGAATCTCAATGGGAGGAGGGAAGTTTTATTAAATAAAAACATAATCAAATTTAATTAGTCATTGAGTGTTTTTATATTATTATTCGAGTTACATTATGTTTTCATTTCTAATTCAAATTATTATATTCTTAAATAATTAAACCCTCGGCCGTGTGGATATTGATTGTGTTCAATAGGGCGTAAAAGATGCATTGTTAATTAGAAATATTATTATTATTTTTGGTTAATTACAAGGAAAATTTCTAATTTTCCGATTTAATAAACCCCAGATCATTCCCTCTTCATTTTGAACATTTTTTACTTTACAAACTATCTTCCTAAACCGTTTCATCCAGTAGCCCATCGCTTAAATTAACATCATCCGTGGGATTCAAATTCAAGATATCTAACCGTTTCGGATTAGTGAGAGGGTTACTTGGGAATAGCCTTAAAATATTCATGAAATATTTGTGTTCAATGCCAACATTGACTTCGGTAGTAGCTACTTTTTGACTAAATCCTTATGCGCCCTGCATTCTCGTTTTCACACGTTTTCTTAATTTTATTTTTTCAATGTTGTTGTTGTTTATTTTAATTTTGTTTTGGTGAGCGTGCAGGCCAAAGTTTTCCACTATGGATCAATAAGCTTGATAGTGGAGCCATGCCGATCAGCGCACTTAGAGGCGATGAAAGCAGCCAAGGAAGCAGGAGCCCTGCTCTCATACGACCCCAACCTCCGGCTACCGTTGTGGCGCTCGCCGGAGGAGGCGCGCGAGCGGATAATGAGCATCTGGGACAAGGCAGAGGTGATCAAAGTCAGTGATGTGGAGCTTGAATTCCTCACCGGGAGCGACAAGATTGATGATGAATCAGCATTGTCGCTGTGGCACCCTAACTTGAAACTCCTTTTGGTCACCCTTGGCGAGCATGGCTGTCGATACTACACTAAGGTAAAAAAAAAAAAATGCAAAACTTGTCTGCTAAGCTGAATTCAGTTTCTTTATTTAGTTGGATTGTTAGTTGAATGGATGAAGGTTGCTTAAATTTTAGACTTTTAAATGTAAACAATTGGTATGGTGGTAGGTGTGATTCGTGTTGGTGAAAATGGAGTAGGCCCACTTGCACCCAGCTGGGTAATTACTTGTCAATTTATGATTTTGTGGGCTGATTTTAAGTTCCAAGCATTAGAAAATTTTAATTCTCGGAAAAATTAGTCTAATGAGGTGTTTGGGAAATTTGAAGTTCTGGTTAAAAGCGGTTATTGGGAGCCATTAGCAATGGGTGATGTTGTCTCTTGGGTGATGTTAAAGGACAAGGCCTCCTGTTATTCAAGTTTTTTTCACTTAGAATGGAATTCACAGCCCTCAGCCTCCAACTTGAATGCTGGTGAAATATTTTATTTTTATTTTATTAATATTAAGGGTAGGTGGGTAGAATTTTAACCCCGCCTTGAAGTTCTAATTATCCATACCGTTTTGTTTCGACCATAGGTTCGCTTCACTTCACTATTAGCATGTTCAATTCTAATGAGAAAACAGTATTATAACCTTTTAGTGGGGAGTGGGAGACTGTACTCTAATTAGTCTTCATGTTTTCTGTGAAAATTGTAGGGTTTCAAAGGAGCAGTGGATGCTTTTCGAGTGAAAACAGTAGATACAACTGGCGCCGGTGATGCATTTGTTGGCGCTCTTCTATGCAAGATTGTTGATGACATATCTGTTCTCGAGGTAACTTGTTCTCATAATTATTATAACAATTGCTATTTATTAATCTTGATTTTATTTTATCTACTTTTGATTTTTTTAACTCCAGGATGAACCAAGGTTGAGGGAGATATTGAAATTTGCAAATGCCTGTGGAGCCATCAGCACCACCAAGAAGGGAGCAATTCCAGCTCTACCCACAGAGTCTGAAGCTCTCGCGTTACTCAAAAGGAGCACAATAATTGACAAAATTATTAGTTACATTTTTTTTTGGCTTGTATTTTGAATTTTCTTTTTTGTTTCTATAGAAGTTGCTTTGAAATTCGATGAAAGAAAGGGCTTCTTCCAAAGCTATCAAATTTTCTCTGCCATTTCTTGTTTTGTAATCTTTTTTTTTTTTTTGTGGAGGTGGGGGTGGGTTTCTTTGTTTCAATGTTTGGGTTGCTTGTCTTTCCCTGTTTATAATGATGGAAGACTTGAGCTTCAAGGCTTCTGCCCTGCTTTGGTAATAAAAATATCGTTTCTCATGATTGCCATCTCATCAAAAGGCCTTGCAGCCACCATTTAAGGAGCTGCCTTAGTTTTCTTTGCTCATTTCCCATAAAAGGACGACCTAACTGGGAAAAATGTCCATTAAAAATAAGATGGGTAGTTTTTACTTTCCTCCTCTAAGCTTTGGATATTTTGCACTTAGATAGTGAAGATTTGTTTATTAGTGAAAATTTCCTACCATCAGTTAATTTTGTACTTAACCGTTAGTTGAATTTAAAAAGATTGAAATGCCCCTAGTTGGACTATAAGAACTTTGACATCTTATACATTTGGCGTGACGACAACCATAATATTACCATTATACCCCTTAAATTTGGATTATTTACAATTACATTCAACAAATAAACGAATAATTCTAACCTTAACAATATGTTACATTAACCATAATATTACCATTATTCTTTGCTTGTGTTTTGTCCATTTGAAGGTATTATTATAGTTTCTTGGCCTATATAAGATGTCACTTTGAATCTTGCCCATTTATATCCTTTCTCCTTCAATTCTTTAAAGCTTTATTGCATGTCACTGTCACTCAACAATTCCTTTGTATCATATGCTTAAGGCAACATTAGCTGAACTCTAATGCCAGGATGTCTAATGGGCTCATCCCAACAAATTTCTCTAATGTCAGCCCAAAGCTTAGCTAGTGAACAGTGGGCAAGAATAATAGAAACAATCTCAGTCACCTTGCCATCAACTATTGCTTTAACATCATAATAAACAAC
Organism: Luvunga scandens; assembly: GCA_030449905.1. NCBI lineage: Eukaryota > Viridiplantae > Streptophyta > Magnoliopsida > Sapindales > Rutaceae > Luvunga > Luvunga scandens. The sequence continues at coordinate 401,035 of JASUUG010001064.1, read as the reverse complement.
ACTGCAATGCAATAATCAACATAAATAAATGCTATTAATGTTAAGGAAAAAGCTAAAATGCAGTAAATAGAAAATGCAAAGTGTAGGTGACTAGCAGTAACATAAAAATACAGCATATCATTTATTAGATGCCAACAAATTTAGTACATAACAGAAGCATCTAACTAACTTGAAGATACTCATCATTCTATATGAAAATATTTCAAGTTGTCAAAACGACATTTTATCAATTATCTGATTTAAGGCTGTTGAGGCATATCATATCTTATCCAATAAAAAACAATGACTATTAAGTGCTTTAAACTTCAATTTTTCAGCTCTATATAACTATCATTAAGACAAAAAAAGTTTTGTTTATATTTTCATACATATTTCAGGCCTATTCAAACTTACTTAAAAAAGTACATATGAGTACTACATGGCATAAATCAAATGCATAATCTACCATAGCATAAGCTGAAACCATATGCTTGCAAAATACCCAAAATAGAACATATTTTATCTTGAAATTTTTTTTTCTCAATTTTATACTTCACAATTCCATAAATGTTATCAAAGCTGTGTTAGTGAACAAAGGATGAATCACCCACTGGACATTTACAAACAACTCATAGTAGTATCAATACACTCTAAATAGAGCCAAATAATAATAAAAAAAGCTTTGTTCAGAACTAACTTGTTATTGGCTTTAACATAGCGATTCAAGTCTTTAGGGTGTCAGCAAAATTCACAGCGGTAAATGATACAAGTTTGGTGTTTCTTCTTCACTTCACACGAGTAATGGGTACTGCTTTGCTAGCAATGAAGAATTTTTTGGCCTTCTAAACAGAGCTCTTAGCTAAGCTTTATGAAAGATAAAAGTTCAATTTGAGAGAAAAGAAAGAAAGATTTAAGCTTTGGATTTCTTTTACAACTTTTTATTTATATTAATGTTCACAAGACACGATTTTTCTGAGTGACTTCACAATTCACTTTGCTCATATCCACCAAAATGTACAAAACTTATGCTTGTCAAATTAGATTACCAAATTGCCCATAATTGACCAACAGAGAACTATTGTTTGCATTCCGTAGGAGGGTTTTCACTAATAAATGGATCCTGACCATCTAAGTGCAAAAGGCCCAAAGCTTAGGGGAGAAAAGTAAAAATAACCCAAAATAAGATTTGAAACCTTTTTTATAAGAAGCTTCAAAGATGAAACGTACTTTAAGATGGTGTGTTGAAACATCTTATATTGCATTAAACAACCTTGTTGTTTCAATTTTATATCCATTTATCCCTTGTGTGATTAAGTAGGGGCTAGGGAGCTCTCTTCTTGGATGCAAATGCTAACTGACATTGGCAAAATCATTGCTGTTACTTTACACTTCCCAATAATCTAAAAAAAATGATTTTTTTTTCCGCTGAAGCCCTCTTTTTGAAACAAATCTTTGAAGTGGTTAACTTTATTCTTTATTCTTTTTTCTTTTTTAAGAATACGATATAAGACGTTAATTTAGGATTCTAGAATTTTTAATATTCTAGAACTTTCTAATTTAATTAGAATAAATTATGGTATATGATTTAGTATTTTATTTTCATTATGATTGTGATTTAGTTTCTCTTTTTAAATTAACTTAAGGAAGTAGGTTTACCCTAAGGGAGTGAGTTTCCTCTATTATAAATAGAGAGGTCTCATTATTGTAACTATAGTTCAATTATTCAATAAAACCTCCTTTTATAATTTTTTTAGGATTATCTATCAAAATCTCTCTTATACAGTCGTTTGGATTAGAACGTCATCTAATCTCGCTTAGGCATTATTTAAAAAAATCTCATTTAGTCGTTAGGATTAGAATAAATTTAATCACGCTTCGATTAGATCATAATCTAATGACATTGGCTCGGTACGGTACTAGAACAATAGCTATTGTTTTCTAAGCCTCATTTCTATTTTTGCTATGCCGCCCATCAATGGGAATTAAAGCGGTCCTATACAAATCAGACAATTTTTCTAAAATACCCATATCCATCAATACTAAAGAAAAAAAACCACGAAAAGCAAATAAAAATCCCTAATATTAAACACCTTGGTCGCCACTATGCAACTACTGCTACCATCTCCTCACCAGTCGTTCACCATTGGCTAACATAACCACCAAACTCGCCAGCCACCGCCGCCCTCAACAGTTGCCTGTAACCATTGTAAAATTCATCTAAACCAAACCTACAAGGTTTATCATTCAATCCACCACCATTTAACCACGATCACCGTTAGTAAACTTTACCACCAAACTTGCTGACCAAAAAGGACCAGCTTCAACCCTTGATCGTTGATCATAATCACCGCACAAAACGCCAAACCCATAAGTTATCCACACACGTGCTGTCGCCAAACCATCTTCTTTTTCCATCAATTTATACCGCCACCATAATCCGCAACAACTGATGACCATAAACTCAGCCATCCGCTACCGTCCTCAATAATTGCCTATAACCATCGGCTAACACAACCACCAAACTTGCCAGCCACTGCTGACCAAACTCCAGCCATCGTTTCCTTCAACAGTTGCCTGTAACCATTGCAAAAATCATCCAAACCCATAAGCTTCACCACTCAATCCACCACCATTCAGCCATAATCATCACCAGCGAACTCCACCACCAAACTTGCTGACCCTCCGTTGACCAAAAAAGGACAAACTTTAGCCCTTGATTGTTGCCCATAATCACCGCACGAAACACCAAACCAATAAGTTATCCACATACGCGCTGTCACCAAACCACCTCCCTTTTCCGTCAATTTACGCCACCACCATAATCCACAATAGTTGGTGACCATAAACCCAGCCATTCGCTGCTGTAAAGACACTATAAACCAAAATCCACATCCCTAAAATTAACCATCAATTTAAGTCAGATTTCTGGCCAAATCGTTGTGAATCCAATCGATCCATGATCATCATCGTGTTTCTCACTGCTAAATCCTCCAAATCCAACTCTCTTTGTTATAATCACGGCCACCAGCTGCTAGCCACACCAAACCCGAGAGTTCAGCCTTATGTATATTTTTGCTACTGGCTTTAAATTTGTGATTGAAATATACAAAAGGCATCATGCTTTGGACACTTGAAGGAAATTGCAATCCTAATTATTTTCTTTCGTGGTTGGATAAGATTGATCAGGAATATAAGATTAGATTGCCAAGGTATGATCGAGTACAATTTGTAGTACATTTCTATTAACAGGGATTGGTTTAAAATTGTAGACCAGAGTGCAAAGGCCTAGGTTACTTGTTGAAGGTCTTTTCAAAATTACTTTGTGAACTCGTATGAAGCAAATGTTGACATTGAGATTTATTCCTCTTGGCCATTGTTTGGTACGGCAAGGTATGAAATCAATTTCTGATTATGCTTCTAAGCTTGAACAACTTTATGGATGCAAATATTATTATGAATCTGAAGAAGATATAGTTACAAGATTTATAAAGGGGCTCAATTTATATATTAAGGACAAGATGCCTACATACACCATATACACTTTGCAGCATGCAATTTTTTTAGCGAAGCAAATTCAATCGCAAATTATATCGTAAATCAAAAGAGAAAGAAGCCAAGCATTGAAGCAATTAAGACAACCTCATCCTCAACACTAATTCGAGATCCTTAGCCTTATCATAAACTAGCAGCCTAAAATGAAAGACATATAGATGAAAGAAGCTTGTGTCTCTCTGCATGTTGAAAATGTGTCTAATGTTATAGAAGAAAATGTGCAATTTATTATCAATTTAAAATTTCAATATTACAATTTGTGTGAGAATGTGCATAATGTTTCTTTGGAAGATAAGACAAGCATTAAAGATGACGAGGTTACTAATCTATTTGAGATTTTCAAAAAAGAACACCCTACTCTAGATTTGCGCATTGAGCCCAATAGTAGGATCGAGGTTGTGTAGCAAAATTAAGTCGAAAAAGATGAAATGATCGAAATGGTTCTACTTATTCACATTGAAGAAAAGAAAATTGTAATTGAAGAAGATTTAATTGCAAAGGTGAAATTTATTGGAGAGCGCATGGAGCATCAGTTGGGAAACGATAGAGTTATTTAATCATTATTCGTTTATGGAAGTCTTTATCACCACCAAGAATATACAAGTGAAGGAAGTTGATGAAGTATGGCTTCTTTAAAGTATCGAGAATGATTGATGAGAAAAATCACAAGTTTGAATTACAAGATAATTTGGTGTTACCTGTTGAGTACTAGAAAGTGCGTATTTATAATGGAAAAAATCATCATTTTACACTCCAAGTCTCACTAACATCCCTATTTTTATGTCTTTAAGTCCCTTGTAATTTAATTATGTATGTTTTATTTTAATTAAGTATTTTATGTATTTTAGGGGATATCATGGTCATTTCAAAATGAACGAGAGGTCAGATGAAAAAATGGACAGCACTTTTGAACTCAGGATAGTCGAAAACCTTAGGAGGAGCATAAAAAAAAAAATGGTACTGTTAACATATACGGTACTGTTTATATATACGGTACGGTTGATATATACGGTATTGTACACGGCACTGTTCACGGCACTGTTCACATGTACGGTATGCTGACGTGGCACTGTACGATGATGTGGCACTGTACGATGATGTGGTGGCATTTGATTGGACGAATGATGTGGCATTGACCGCTTATGTGGCATTGACTGATGATGTGGCGTTGACTGTTGACGTGTCACGATCTTATTGGACAAAAAATGTTGACCGGTGACGTGGCAAAATGTTAGTGGATCGATAAAACGTGTGTACGGTACATGCATATTCACTTACCTCCATCTGCAATGTCCTCCTAGTTGCCTTGCATTTTGCCCACTTTGATTGCATTTTAGCCAGAAACATCTCCGCCCATGGTTCATTGCTTCCCTCCATGCTCATTTCGCAAGGCACTGAGAAACTGATAAACAATTTTCACATGGAAACAGATATCAGCATTTAGTAAATAGATAATAATATCTAAAAACCAGTTATGCAAATAAATCATCCCTTAATCGTTAACAATATTCTGCTTCTAATAACATCCCTGCTTTCTCTTAAGGTAATTAAACTCGTTTTGTATAATCTCTGTCCAGATGCATATGCCTCTCCCATATCTGACAATCAACATTGATAACCAAGTGAACGTCACCATAGATTCTTCTGAATACCACGTCAATGAAGAACGCCATAACTATTGACTAAATCAACAAACGCAATGAGAATCATATTCAGATGAGCGGTAAAACATATTCAGTCCATTTCCATTGCAGTACTGCACAAGTGGATCGCTTAAACCTTCTATCAAAAATATTTCCTCCATCACCTCCGCGCTTCACCTTGGAGGCACAAACGGTGTGGTGCCTTCAGACACCCATCTTGTTGCACTAAGGCAAGATTTGGATGTCATTACATCTATTAAAAAGAGGTAAACCATTAAGAAAGAGAGTGCACCAAACAAATCCCACTTGAAGAAAATTGATGCCTCAGAACCCACAAGATAATCGAGATGAGGCAAGGAGGTTATCTGACATCATCAGGAGGCATATACTTTAAAAATTCAGCACAACTGGAATCATATTTGGCATATTTTATGGAAATACTTGGAGCGTGAGATTGACCTGATTAGAGAATTGTACCCTTCCGCAGCTCTCGAGTTGCACTAATAAGTTGTGCTGATGACAATATGCCACATCATGGTGTATATTGAAATTCATCAATTTGCTGCAGTCAGCAATTACACAACTTAACGCCAAAATATGCCCCGACTGGGTTATAGTAACTAGATAATATGAAGGGAGCTCGAGTGTTTTTATATATGAAAGGCACACTTGCATTAGCAGCCATACCAATGATCTTCGCGGACTAATTTTGGCTTATCTGCCTACTTTTGGAATCTTAATTTAGAAATAAACCATCAATCCGTCTACGTATGTTTGACCTGAAACACAATCGTCGACCTCTCTTTACTGATTATTAAACTGAGGGCTACTACAGGATCCTACAATCCTGGTAGTCAAAAAGTTACGAGATATAACATCCCAAGTATGTGACCCAAAGGTTTTGAACCCCTACCTCTTTTAAAACCAAAGGTCCTAATAACTCACCCCAAGGTGGGGAAAAAAATGTAGGGTCATATCATCATTATCATGTCCCTCCCAATTTTGCCCTTTGTAACTATTTCACCTCAACACGCACATTTCTTGGGACTCAGAGGTCATCACATCTTGTTTAGACTAAATTCTACCACCTAAGATTATAATAATAAATGTTACCTCATTAGTTCTTCTGACTGATAAATCTAACAATTTTTTATAGATCAATTTCCTAAGCACATCTATGAGACTTGATCTCCTTTCTTTCACGGTTAAGATTGAAAATAAGAGTCCCCTGACCAATATTTTGAAGATACGAAGAGACTGGGTTGAAAGATTATAAATAGCATCAGCAATATGCTCCTTGCCAAACAAATACACAACTGGATAACCAAGAAGCCATTTGAAGCTTATCAAATCCCAGTGTTACTGTACCATGGTAAGATAGCAACATCTACTACTAGTTTATAAAATTTCTGAAACAAATTGAGTAGTTAGTTCTTTGTATTACAATAAGAAACTGCTAACGCATGATGCATGATGGATGATAGACAAATTTCTTGAGAGGAAGATCCAGAATACAAGAATTTAGCAAACTGCATTTTTCATTAAGTCGGTTTTCCACAAGGCTTCTCAAATGGGACAATTCTGCTTTTGAATGACCTCTTAGACAGTCCATGCTCTGATCTCAGAAACTTGTCACAACTCAAGCAACTCTAAAATAGTCCAAGTATCCAGCAGGTACACATGTAAAGGATTCCTTCTCTGATTGGAATTTGTCTCTCCAATGGAGAACTTTCAAAATGTTTTCTGTTTATTTTCAAAATTATCTTGAGAATTACATGTGAAAGTCATTAAACCCTTAATATGAACGAGAATGGAAAAGAAAAGCGTTCACAAAAACTGTTAGAACAGACCGGAGGTGGCCAGATGAGTGATGAAATTTTCTGGGAAACTTTAGTTCCTCAATTTAAATATCAGAATATGGCCAGTGGCAACTTGCCCCTTTTGGTGGTGTTAATATTGGCCACATTTTTTTTTTTTTTGTGGTTCTAAGAACTGCCCTCATTAGTGGTCTGTTTAGACTGGCTTTTCTTGCTGACAATTTAAACAGTAATAGAACAAAAGAGAGTAATCAAGAATATCAAAGTATTACAGTCCTCATTTTGGGGAATTTAATGGACTCGTCCCCAAACAAAAAAAGAAAGATTGAAAAAGGAAAAGCACAGCCCAACAAGAGTCCCAGCACAAATTTCTATTTCCTTTCTTGCCAACTTTAGTCACCATCATCCAAGTAATTAACAGAAAGGTTGTGACCTGCCGACTGATGTGGCTAAATTGTCGTTAATTTGCAAGATAATTCCAAAATGCGTCAATATAGAAGAGCCTCTTTGTTCTAAAATAGTGATTGTGCTTGGAGAATCTCAGTTTTTTTTTGTTTTTTTAAATTGCAGTCTTCAGATTGGAGCACGTGGTAAATGAGTTCAGTGAGTAACAGCTTATTGATTCACGAGGTTGAGTCGGATGAACTTATAAATTCATGATTTGACCCCGCTTTGCCACGAAACAACCTTCGGCAGTTCTTTATTATATTTTATTTGTTAAAACTCAAATTGAGGGATGCAAGATTCAGCGTTATGTCATAGCCCTAATGCGATGAAGGATTCCGGAAAAGAGAGGAGTGCAAAAAAGAAAATGGAAGTATTAGGATTTAGGAGTGCTTTGATTGATTTCCCCCCCTTCTCTCCCCACTCCCCGGGTTGGCAAGCCAATGCTTCCATGCACAAAATACAATGAAAGGATTATCCCTTAAAATTGAAAATGAATTCCCTTTCAGTTTTGTCTTTCATTTTTCTCCCAATTGCTGCACTGCTATTGCCTAATTCTATTTTATGCATTCTGGTGTAATTATCTTTGATTTTCCTTTGGTGTGTGGTTGGTTTATTTGGTGAACGTTGGAATTGATATAGGAGCCGTTTTGCTCTAAATTTAAGTTTGCATTTCCTTTGCAGGCGCTGGAAAAATCAAAATATGAGCAGTCATGGGAGTCTGTTAGGCGCTTTATCGCCATGGCGGAGAAAGAATTGGAGCTCCATTACAGGCACATAGCACTTTATGGTGACCCAAATAATTGGAATCCCATGTCAATCATGGACAATCCATCTAAAGTTACCCAGGAATCACGGAAATTCAAAATGTTGGAAAGGAAAAGCCTAGAATCCACCTATGATGCTTTTTCTCCAGGTGCCTCAGCGGCAGAAACTGATTCCACTGATGAAGCCCTATCCGAACTTCAGGATGCTATTGGAGATGAGGGCTTATCCACAAGCGAATCAGATTCTCAAGATGGCAGCCTATCTGATTTTGACTCCAAGGAAAGCCAAGTAAGCTCTTCTAGAATGCGAGAGCTCTCCTCTATGATGTCAGGTTCATCTTCGATGTCTAAAACTTTATATGATTCTAATGATCAAAATTTCGTAGGACGAAATAGAGACGTCAAAATTTAATTCAAAAACTCATTTTACTGGCCTAGGCTCTCCTGCTCTACCTAATTTTTTTTTGTGGTACTTTTGCTAATGTAGTATTATCGTTAATAGCGAATTGCCTTCCTGTGATATTTTTGTTCATTGCCTACTTATATGATGGGCAGAAATTATCCAGCTCAGTATCCTAAACCAGATAAGCATTCATGTAATAGGGTACCATCAATTACATGAATGATGATTTGAACCAAACAAACTGTGTACTTTTTTTTTTTTTTCATAAGAATTGTATCTGCCTAAGAATTGAACTTTATATGGTTAATTTTTTTTTTAAAAGTATTTTACTTTCATTTTATTCCTATTTCTTTTCTTTAAAAATTTACACGTGGCAGCCTCACAAGCATACTTGTTGCATCTTGTTTGATATTGCTCTTCATTTTTTTTTTTTATCTTTCTATATTCACTGTGGATGATGACATGGTGACAATGTCTCATTTGCAAGTTGTTTGTTTGTAGCTGCTTTTTTATCTCTACTCTCTTTTTACTTTCCTGTTTTTTTAATTAATTGTTTTGCTTTCTCTCTCTCTCTCTTTCTTTCGATTATATTTTGTTTATCTAAGAATTTATCGTTTCCACCGCACTTTTTTAATCACATAAATGGATTTAAAAAAATGATACAATAATCTTTATTGAATTATATAATGTAGCACAAATTAACATGAGTTGATATTCTGAAAATGATGGAGCTGATTATGAACCGTTGAAAACAAAATGAACCTAAAGTTGCTCATTTTATTTTATATTGAGAATTATAATATTCAGTATACATTTTCGGAAGCAGCATTTGACTATTTGAGTACCCGTAGGAATTTATACCCACTTTTCCTCTCTAATTTGCAAATAAGGAATTAATGTAAGAATAAAACAAAAAAGAATATCTATCTTATCACAAATTCTCCAAAATTATCCTCTAGAGTGATTATGGACCCAATTCTTTATGTACTTGTTGCGACTGAGTTGGCATTTAACTATGAAGGTCTTGTCGTGTGATACAGTCTTTTCTTTTTCTTATTCCTGAAAGGTGACATCTTATATTGAGAGAATGGAAAAACAATATTATGGCTATGATGCGATAAGAAGTTTTTCAAATTCCAGTATTTAAGTCCTCAAAAGGCGATTTCCGTTTATTTTTCTCTAATTTATAAAATAATAATTGGACTTTAATCTTTTTATTAGGAATTTAGTTCTAAGGCTTTTTCTTTTATTTTAGTTAATGGTATTTTATTATGATCAAATAAATTATGTATGCATAGTTTGTAAGTTAGAGTTATTTAAAGTTTAGGTATAATAGAAGTCCAAACTCTAGCTATTGTTAGTTTTTTTAATAAAAAAATTCCTCTTTCGAGTGTGGTCCTTTTTATTTGTTGCTTTCGCTTTATCATAATTCTTTTAATATTTTTAAATTTGCATTTTATTTTATTACAAGGCATTTAAAAAATTTCACATATCAATATTGGGCGATCAAAGTTACTTTTTAACATAGTATAACATCTTATAATAAATATATGTGTAAACATGAAAAAAATTTGACAAACGTAACGTCAATTTCAACAAATTTATAAGATACAAAACTTATATCTTGACAACATATAGTATTATTCTAATTTCTGATCCTTATAGATTGACTGGGCCAAAAAAAAACAAAGGCATGTCACACGCCGCATGCTTTTAGATACGATAATCAAATATCTTTATGGTAAAAGAATTGGATAATATTGTCTTCCTGAGGCTAAGGAGATATGGTGGGTCAAATTTATTAATTACAATTCTAATAGAAATATAAATTAAGAAAAATATGTTTTTTCTCATGCATCTCCTTTTCGCGAATGCATTGACTTCCATGTTTAGAAGATGAGTGAATGAATTTGATGACGTGGGATCTAGAGAGTAAGAATGATCTTGATTGGAGGGTGAGGGAAGAGAAAGTGTGTGATGAGAAAATAGAGGGTGTGGATTGTGAGATGAGTATATAATTAATTAATATATTAATAATAATTAATAATATTTTTTAGTTAAATTGTTAACAATAATTATTACTATTAATTATTATTATTATTAATAAAAAATTAATAATAATAATTATTGTTAATATATTAATTAATTATAATATCTTTTATTTTTGTTGTTAATAATAATAATAATTCATTTAATAATAATTATATTTTTTTATTTAAATGGAGGGTATTTTAGGAATTTAAAAATAATAATAATCCATTATTATAATTATAATTTTATTGTTGTTGTTGTTAATAATAATAATAATAATAATAATAATTATTATTATTATTATTATTATTATTATTATTATTATTATTTATTATTATTATTATTATTATTATAATCCATTAATAATAATTATATTTTTTAATTAAATAAAAAAATTTCAGAATTTAAAAATTATATAGACAAATTTGATATTCTAAATATTTATGAATAAATTTAAAAAATTTTATAATATTTATGAATAAATTTAAAAAATTTTATAATATTTATGAATAAATTATAAATAATGTAGAGTATAAGGGGTCTGAATGAAATTATATATAAAAAACAAAACAAACAAAAGACAAAGCGGCTGTAAGTTACATGAAATGTAACTTAGGGGGATCCTTATTATTATATTATGTAGTACATTTTGTTGTGGAAGTTTATTAAGATCGGCCTATATGTATCATAATTGAAACAAAGTTACAAAATCAATTTTTTTTTTTAAAAGATAAATTCTATTCTTATAGCACACTTAATGAAGATTTAAACCCTCAATCTCAATATTAAGATGAGGAGGTCCCATTGCTATTGAAATGATTAAGATATTGTTTAGTATCAAGTTACATGCTCTTATTTATAATCGAAAATGAAATACTAAGACAATTTGGTTATTTTAATAGCAATTTGGGACCTCTTTGATACAAATTGACAAAGAAAAGGTCCACTCCGTGTGTGATTTTTTCTTTTTAAATGCATCATTTATTTGAAGGTAGGAGTGGCAATCTATGTCAGAATTCGTTTATTCGATTCAATTCGATGTAAATTAAATGGGCTTGGATTTTAAAAAAATTAATTCATTTAATAAATTGGTGAGTTCGATTCGATTTACTAATTATATGAATCGAATTCAGATTTAAGAACATTGATTCATTTGTTTGTTTGAGATTCGTTTAATAATGGGCCATAAATGAATTAAGTGTGATCCATTCATTTAAAATTCATTTATTATTTGTTTAATTAAATTACTTATTTGTCCATAAATATTTAAAAAAATTTAAAGTTTGAAGGCTAATATAGTAATTATAAATGATAATAAGTTTATATATTATAGAATTTAAATTTGTAATCTTTTATATTTTATGTTGCTTTATTTTTGTTTATTAATTATATTTTTATAAATGAATTCATATTCAATTTGATTTGTTATAGGATAACGAATAGTAAACAAATCTAGATTCGATTGGATTCATTTATTAATTCTACTAAAGGAATTAAATGAATCAAACCAAATATTTATTTAATGAACGAATCAAATTCGAATCCTAATATTTCAATTTATTTAATAAATGAATTGAATCCGAATAAGCAAAATTTTGACCCAATTTGCTTATAATTCAATTCAAATACAATTTGTTTTATTTTTTCGTTTTGCCAACCTTATTTGAAGGTCAACGGGATTCTCTAAAATTAGGTGGTACTACGTTGAAGTTAGTATGGGTAATTGACTCCACTCAATAAAAAAATTTTCCTTTATTTTTATATTAATTTTTTAGAAAATTTTGCATGAGTGTGAGCATATATATATATATTAAATTATTAATTTTTATTATTAATGAAACAAGTTTCTATTAGGGGTGGGCAAAATCGGGTTCGAGTAAGGTTTGGATCAACTCGATCGGATTTCAGATTGGTCGGGTTTGATAAAAATTCATCCGAACTCAACCCGAACCTATAACCCAATCTGATCTGATCCAAATCAATTTTGAGCTGTTTTTTTCTTTTCTTGGACTTTTTAGATTGTTTTTTCAATTGTTTTTCTTAATTACAATCATTTTTTTACCAATTTTCAATCAACCAAAGAAAAAGCTGCTATAAAATCAAATTCAAATGAATGAAAATTAAAATTAACACAAAGTCTAAACTTAATCTACTTAGTATTGCAAATCAATTCAAATAATCATTAACATATATAATGATTATTTTTTAATTCAATATTTCCAATTTTCCATCATAATATTTCTATATGATTAAGAGTATAACTATATATATATATATATATATATATATATAACCAAGAAATTAATGTAATTAATTGATTTACAATTTCCAATTATCCATTGGCCAAAATAATAAAATATTATTTACATATCCGTACCTTAATTCTTTCAGTAAACCCCTAAATTTCATGTCTGCATTACATGTATTTACTACTTAACGACTTAACATATATTTATTGTTTATCATACAATTAATTAATTTGATTAATTTTTTGTTGAAGTTAAAGGCTTGAAGCTACTCAATTAAATTAACCACTGCTCAATTAAATTAGTTAATTTCTTGTTAAAGTTGAAGCTACTACACAAGTGCACATATCATATAACATATATATTATAACAAAATATTTAATTTTAATTTTTAATCTACCTAATCTATTCATAATTTCATACAAAAAAAATCAATTATTAACAAGTGACCTAAAAAATCAATACCTGAATTTTCTTCATTTTATTGTTAACAATTAACAATATATAATTACACATTATTAACAATTATGAAATGCCAAATTACCAAAAACCAATTAACAATTTAACATTTCACTTTCACATATAATATGTAATGTATATAATATATCATTTTTATCAATCAATATTGGTAACAGCCCAAAGCTTCCAAAACTTAAACTCAACAGCTTGCCAATTGCCAAATCGAGCTTGAATCGAATGGAGCTTGCCAGGTCAAATGGAGCTTGAATCAGATCGGATGATGGTTGAGGATTGGAGGTGTGGAAGTGGTGCAACAGATCGAGTACTCGGCAGTAGCAGATCGATAAATCGGGTCACGATCCTCGCGAAGTAGCTTCGATTGGTGTTAGCTCTCGGCGGTTGCTCCGTTTGGTTGCTGGATCTAGCTTGCCCTGTGAGCTTTGTGTGTGTTTGACTATTTGTGTTCGTTTGTTTGCATGTGGCCCTTGTGAGTGTGAGCTATGACGTTGTGTGGCTGTCTGTGGGATGCGAGCGACGAAGCAAGGGAGGGAGGCTGTGTACGTGTGCTGTTGTTCAATTGTTGTTATTTCAAATTTGAGGAATTAAGGGTTTGTTGACTTTATTCTTTGTTGTAAACTTGTAAATTGTAATGGTTTGTACTTTGTAACTTTGTGAGATTCTGGAGTGTGTGGTGTGTGTGACATTGTGAGTGTTTAGGAATTAGGATTATTGTTTAGCTCCTTTAGCAATTTAGTTTTAGTTTCAGGAATTCAAGTAATCTAATCTAATCGGGTTTTCATTTTTTTTTATTAATTTTCTATTTTTTTTTATTTTGTGTCAACCCGATCAAGTTTTCAAATCAGATCCGGTTGACACAAATAAATCCAATCGGATTTTATTTACAGCCCAATATGATCTGAACTCGATATTTTTTGAGTTAGGTCGGGTATTTTGCCCACCCCTAGTTTCTATATTAGTCCCTATCTATCTTTAGATATTTAAATTTTATTTTAGGTGTCTACAAAATCCATAATTGGTTTCTAATAAAATAAAATACAGTAAACAAGTAATAAACATATAAAATTGGGATAAATTTTCATATCTGAATTATGAAGTAATGTGATATTGGTAAAAATTCATGACATGAATATAGACTAATATACGATACGGGTATTGCCGTCATAAGTATAAAACAAGTTAAATTAATTAAATAAAAAAGGACGCTAATGCCCTGGTGATTTGGTGAAATTATCACATAGACACTATATTTTTAAAAATAATCGCACATGCCCCTTTTGGAACACACAGACTCTCTTCCGTTGGGGGTCTATATAAATCTATAATGATTTTTAAACATAAACATGAGTTTACGTTTCTAAAAAATAGTTTGTATAATTATTTTTGAACATATAAATGGATGTATGTATCTTAAAAAGTGTCACGTGTGACCATTTATTAAACCAAAGGGGAATTGGTGTCCCTTTCCCTTAATTAAAAGAAAATTCTAACTTTTATTCGTAAGAAACTCACTCGCTTCCTAGAAAAATATGTTAATAAAATATTTGTCTTCATATATAGGGTTAATACATGGGGCGTCAGATTAGATATGGTTGTTTTGAACCATTGTTTCTTTAATAAGTAAATTGTCTTCATATACTATCCTTATTTTACTTCAAAAACTAAAGTAGCAAAGATTTTGTCTCCACCAAATTGGCATTTACGTAGGATTTTTTTTTTTTTTTTTATCAAAGTGTTGCAGCGTGTTTCTATTTCTATATTTGTTGTCTTTTGGAGCATGGCTGTTGTTGTCTCCGATTCAAACAAATCCATCGTTTTCTTTTATTGTTTTTCAAGGTAATAACTTGGAAGAAAAAAATTGAAAAATGAAGTTCGCATTTTTTTTTTCAATATTACATAATAAATTTCTTAAAAGTAAAGTTCCAAATAGATTTGATTTGCATCCCAATAAATTAATTGAAACCACTCAAAAAAAAAAAAAAAAGGTTTTTGCGAGCAACACGGAATCTGCCGATCTGGCAAGTTGCAAGTTTGTAGA
Organism: Luvunga scandens; assembly: GCA_030449905.1. Lineage (NCBI taxonomy): Eukaryota > Viridiplantae > Streptophyta > Magnoliopsida > Sapindales > Rutaceae > Luvunga > Luvunga scandens. Next base: position 385,638 of record JASUUG010001064.1, on the reverse strand, counting down.
ACAAATGCAGTAAACACTGACATATAATATAATAATTACAAATAAAAAAAAATTGTTTTTTTAAAAAAAAAATAATGCACATGTCGTGGAAGAGTCGTAATCAACTCATCGAACACGATTACACGACAGCTAATATTTGACTCACTGCCCACTTTCAGAAATTTAGTTAATAAATAAATACAAATGTAAACTCAATCAGGCACAGCTACAACCAATCAGAAAGCAATGACTCATCAAATTTGGAAAGAGATTTTACATGGTTTATATATACAAAAAAATAATAATACTGTAATGTAATTTAGATGTTGTTTGTAATATGCAATTTAAATTTTCCATATAGCTTAATAATTGGGCTTATCTTAACAGTATCTTTTTAAAAATAAAAATAACCCATTTAAAGTTTAGAAAAAAAAATTATAAAGAAAATTCCAAACGAATTTGGTGTCAAGCGAGTGTTGTGTAGTGGTGGGGACTTGGGACTAGGGGATCTTGGCATCTTGCTCGACTCCCTTCTTGGTTCTTAGTTCTTACAACAAAAAGACTGTCAGCTGAGAAATTTCTGATGTAAAAAAAAAATAAATGATCTTCATCAACTACTGTAATGTATACAACAAGCAAGTGGCCAGCCACTTGTATATTTTTATCATTTTTATTTTCAACATAACCTGACGAGAAAATAAAATTAAACTTATAAACACCATGGGTGACAGTGACCCACCATTTTCAACTCAGGCTTTTGTTCAAAAGTTGTGGGTTCTAATGTCATCGGTGGCTGTGGGATCAAAATCAACCCACTGAAAAACAATTTTTTTTTTCTTTTTTTAAAAGAAACCGAGTCTGATTGGGTAACCATAAAATGTTAAATTTGAACCTGAATAATCTGAAGAGATTGATGAAATTGAACAGGTTGAAATATACGATAAAATGTTAGGATTTGAGGTTGAGTCTAATAAAAATTATAATTAAGGTACAAAAAATTAGCAACTATATGATGGGGCAATTTACTCTGCAGGGATAATTTTTTTGAAAATAATAAATACAAAACTTATATCTTTCATTCATAATATATATGTTTCTATCAGCATTTTTATTGATTCCCCACGACGCATTTTTGTGAGTAGATAACATTTTTCATCAATTTTATTATCAATATTATCCGAAAATGTCTTTCTCAATATACTAGGATTAGGGTCATTGGATTTTTAATTTCAAGTTATTGAGTCGTTCAAATAATTTAAAATGCCATAATGAAATCAAGGTGGCTGATTAATAAAGATTATAGAGGTAAGAGTCGTGAGCATAAAAAAAAAAGGTCTTTGTATTTTGTGATAAAATTTATAAATTCTACTAAGTGTTTATAATTGTTTTTTAATAAAAAAAAAGTTATGATAATTTTGAAGATTCCAAGAGAGTCCTAAGCTGAATTTTTAAAATTAGAGAAATGTCACAACAAATTATTCTGGCTTTTCGAGTTCGATTAGACATTTAATTGGATAAGTTTTTGGATGAATTTGTTTATCCAAAATCCAAATCAACTTCTAACTAGTCCTCCTACTTTAATAGATAGACTTGAATAAATCACTTGATAAAGGTGTTTTGAACTAATCATAAGAAAATGCAAGAATATGATTCAAATCCAATTGAATCTTTTACATAAGATAAGAAGTTTAATGCGATAAAAATGGCTATAATTATAATAATTATCAAAAAAAGAAACCTCAAGAATCAGAAGTTTAATTAATAGAGGATTGCGGATACGATTCTAGTCCTTTTAAACAGATTTACTTTCTTTTTTTTGAGGTAAATTAAACTAAAAAGAGATTATCTCCAAAAGAAAATAAGATTTTTGTTTTTAATTTATTACCACATGCATTAATATTCCTATAAGGGATTATCCTAATCTAGCAATCTTTCTTCCTCGTAAAGAAAAAAAAATTGTTGGTTTATCGACTTATGATGAAGATTCTGTCTAAAAATAAATAACCTTTACAATTATTATTATATTTCTTTTACTATTTTAAAAATAAAATTAATAGAAAAAAAAGGGAAAATGATTATTTTGAACCTTTATATGATAAATCATTAATAACGTATTGTATGAATGACTAACAAAACGTTCGAGATATGAGACCAACAAGTTGAGTGTAATGTTTTCGACTATGTTAAATTATTTTCAACATTTAAATTATATTTATCTGTCGTTGCGTTAGATCAAGAAAGCTTCCAGTAAATTTCTGTCAAAATTAAAAATTTTAAATGAAAAAGAAAAAGTCTCCGATGCGTGGAACATTCTGGAAAACAAGTTGGATTTGTCTTGGGAGAGGGTGATTTTGCGTTGTTAATTTATTAATTAATTAAACACCGACTAGTGCTAAAAAAAATAAATTAAAATAAAGAAAAACCACGGTAAGAGTAGACAGTATTTGATTATTAATTTTTTTTTTAAAAAAAGAAGAAGATAAAAGTGTTGTATTGTTTGTTCAATTAATGACAGCCATCGGCCACGTGATTCTCTCTTTTAACGAGTTACATAAACTTGTAACCCATGACCCATCCCCTCTCACTTCCAATATGTTTGCTTCAAATATTTTTGGATTATTTAACTTAATTAATTCCAAATTTTTTTTATATTTATAGACACAATTAATAATCTTTATTAATAAATTTGTTAAATAAAAAACAAATTTATGAATTTTCTTTTATTTTGTTAATATAAACAATTAAATCTCATATCAATCTACTTCGAGTTACTCTATGTGCATTGTAAAAGAGATTGGAGGTTCTAAAACTAAATCCAATCCATTAGGAATCGTATTTTGAGTTGTAAATATTAATTCAAAAAAATTTATAAAGCTACATTTTGTAAATACCTAAATTTAGAGACAACAATGGTGGGTGAGGGGGAGGAGACTGATATATCTGTACTTATTTTTTAATATTCTACATATGTATTCGTCTTCTTTTGACTTGTCAAAATTGCTTAAGGAGAGTGGAGGAGAATTTTCAAATAATAACAAGATCCTCGAGGGTCTCTAATCCTTTGATAAGTTTTTTAGTTTTTACACTTAAGTTAATCATATTAAAATAAAAAATTTAAATAAAAATAAAATTTGACAATATATTTTACATTAACATTAATCTATTATAAAAGTCACACTACAAAATACAAATCATCATATCAATTATTTTCATCAATCTTTATAATTCTATAATAACAAGAAAAAAGAAAATATTTTTATATCAATAATAAAATAAATGAAATAGATATAGATACTTTAATTAATACTTTTAATAAAAATATCACCTCTACACCTTTGTTTCTCCTATTTGTGAATGGTAGATTTTAAGTTATAGCTAGGTCTAAATTATATAGAAGCTTTTACATTAATTAATATTTATATTATTTGAATAATTATTTTTTTGTAGTTTAAATTTTATTATTTATTCATTAATAATTCTATAAAAATAAATTTAAAATTTAAAATTAAAATTAAGAGGGGATGGAGATTTTACCTTATCCCTATCTGAATAAGGAATTGGATTAAAAATTATTCTTTTTTTTTTTCAAATGAGAAATTACATAAAAAATCATCTACTCATCTTTTTCGAGTGGGGAATCCCATAGCCTGTCCTCATGGGATTTCTACCATCCCTATTCACTAGTTACACTTAAATAAAAAAAAAAATTATAAGAATAAATAAATAAATAAAATATGGCGTGGACCCAGAAATAAAAACATAAAACAAATTATTATCCAAACCAATTGCAATTACAATCGGAGATGAGAAAAGAATTCCAAAAGGAAAAAAATCTCCAATTAATATCACTTACCCATAAATTACGCTTACTCCTTTTTATTTTTTAATTATTATTTAAATTTAATCCAATTTCTAACCACCCCCACCAACTCTTCTCTATAAATACCGCTTCCCACTCGCGCATTTATCTCTTTCTATTATTATTATTATTATTATTATATCTCTTCATAAACTCTTCTCTCTATTCAACACAGTTTCGATTTCGATTTCGGTACAAATGGCGACGAACGGCACTGTTTCATCCTCCTCAAGTCTGATCGTGTCCTTCGGCGAGATGCTCATCGACTTCGTCCCGACAGTCTCCGGCGTCTCCCTCGCCGAGGCCCCCGGCTTCCTCAAGGCCCCCGGCGGCGCCCCCGCCAACGTCGCCATAGCCGTGGCTCGCCTCGGGGGCAAGGCAGCCTTCGTCGGCAAGCTCGGCGACGACGAGTTCGGTCACATGCTCGCTGGGATCTTGAAGGAGAACGGAGTCAGCGGTGATGGCATCAACTTTGACCAAGGTGCCAGGACTGCCCTCGCATTCGTGACGTTACGCGCTGATGGCGAGCGTGAGTTCATGTTTTACAGAAACCCCAGCGCTGATATGCTCTTGAGACCCGACGAGCTTAATCTCGAGCTGATCAGATCTGTACGTTAATTTTTTTTCATTAAATTTGTTTAATTTTGTTTTTACTTTTGTGATCTTTTTTCATCACCCTCACGCGCGGTCAGTGGGGTCTTGTGTCTCACCTGGACAGCGGGACACTTATTTCTTTTTCACTCCCAATTTCTGGCGCTAGATTTTCTCATTCGAGTCCGAGCTAAACAAAAATAAAATAAAATAAAAACATTGACTTTGGGTTTTTTGCAACGGCAGCGCTAAAATCACCGGTCGAGCCTGTTAGTTGACAGCGTCACGGGCAATGACCTTAATCTTTATTTTTTAGACGCATCTTCAGTTAATTTTCTGTTGATCCCGCTAACATCATCGCAGGTGGGTCCCAGTTGAGGCATGAATCATGACATCCAGCGGCCTTTTTTGAATTTCTTGACCTGTGATCATTTTTCCTTCTTGGATGATGAGTATGGCGTCACGTGCTCTCACGTGCGCTGAGCAAAAAACTTCTAAATCTCGACACGTCAGAATTATTAGATGTGGGCCCGGGACATGGGTTTCGCATCCAGATCTAATCTCGAAGTTTTTGCCCACCATCTGGACTCCATTATTATACTCTGGGTCCTTCCCACGGATTCTTTTTAATTGTCATCTCTTTCCCCACGCGCCTACCATTTACGTTTCCGAAATTAATAATTAATGTCCCAAAAAATATTAGTTCATTGGTTGGTTGGTTATTTCGATATGTACTGTTAAAATATTCATGAAATATTTGTGTTCAATGCCAATATTGACTTCAGTAGTAGCTAGTTTTTGACTAAAATCCTCACGCGCCGTGCATTCATGTTTCACACGTTTTTGTAATTTTATTTTTCAATTTTGTTTGTGTTTATTGTTTATTTTAATTTTATTTTGGTGTGCGTGCAGGCCAAAGTTTTCCACTATGGATCAATAAGCTTGATAGTGGAGCCATGCCGATCAGCTCACTTAGAGGCGATGAAAGCAGCCAAGGAAGCAGGAGCCCTGCTTTCATACGACCCCAACCTCCGGCTACCGTTGTGGCCCTCGCCGGAGGAGGCGCGCGAGCAGATAATGAGCATCTGGGACAAGGCAGAGATAATCAAAGTCAGTGATGTGGAGCTTGAATTCCTCACCGGGAGCGACAAGATTGATGATGAATCGGCATTGTCGCTGTGGCACCCTAACTTGAAACTCCTTTTGGTCACCCTTGGCGAGCATGGCTGTCGATACTACACTAAGGTAAAAAAAAAATGCAAAACTTGTCTGCTAAGCTGAATTCAGTTTCTTTATTTAGTTGGATTGTTAGTTGAATGGATAAAGGTTGCTTAAATTTTAGACTTTTAGCTGTAAACAGTTGGTATGGTGGTAGGTGTGATTCGTGTTGATGAAAATGGAGTAGGCCCACATGCACCCAGCTGGGTAATTACTTGTCAATTTATGATTTTGTGGGCTGATTTTAAGTTCCAAGCATTAGAAAATTTTAATTCTCGGAAAAATTAGTCTAATGAGGTGTTTGGGAAATTTGAAGTTCTGGGTAAAAGTGTTTATTGGGAGCCATCAGCAATAGGTTGCTTAAATTTTAAGACTTTTAGCTGTAAATAGTTGGTATGGTGGTGGGTGTGATTGTGTTGATGAAAATGGATTAGGCCCACTGGCACCCAGCTGGGTAGTCACGTGTGAATTTATGATTTTGTGGGCTGATTTTAAGTTGCAAGCATTAGAAAATTTTAATTCTGGGAAAAAAGTAGTTTAATAATATTAAGGGTATGTGGGTAGAATTTTAACTCCACCTTGAAGTTTTAATAATCCAGGCGCTTTTGTTTCGTCCATAGGTTCACTTCTCATCAGCATATTAAATTCTAATAATCAAACAGTATTATTTCCTGTTAGTATGGAGGGGGGAATTGTAATCTAATTATTCTTCATGTTTTTTTTAAAAAATTGTAGAGTTTCAAAGGAGCAGTGGATGCTTTTCATGTGAACACAGTAGATACAACTGGCGCCGGTGATGCATTTGTTGGTGCTCTTCTATGCAAGATTGTTGATGACCAATCTGTTCTTGAGGTAACTTGTTCGCATAATTATTATAACAATTGCTATTTATTAATCTTGATTTTAATTTTGAGGTTTATTTATCTACTTTTTGATTTTTTTTAACTCCAGGATGAACCAAGGTTGAGGGAGATATTGAAATTTGCAAATGCCTGTGGAGCCATCACTACTACCAAGAAGGGAGCAATTCCAGCTCTCCCTACCGACTCTGCAGCTCTCAACTTACTCAAAGGAGCATAATAATAAACAAAATTATTAGTTGCATTTTTTTTTGTATTTTGAAATTTCTTTTTGTTTCTTTGGAAGTTGCTTTGAAATTCAACGGATAAAAAGAGGCTTCTTCTAAAGCTATCAAATTTTCACTTCCATTCTTGTTTTGTATTGTTATTATCTTTCCCTATTTGTAATGATCGAAGACTTGAGCTTTGAAGGCTGCTGCTCTGCTTAAGCGAATATAAATATCGTTTCTCGTGATTGCCATCTCATCAAAAGGGGGCTTGCAACCATCGTTTAAGGAGCAGCCTTAGTGGGAAAACTGATTTGAGAGGGGCCAAAGAGCTGTTCCTCTCATAAACTAAAGTGTCTGATTGAAACATGAAAATTGTTCATTAAAAATGAAATTTGAAACCTTTTTAATGACGAGCTTTCAAAAATGAAACGTGCTTTAAGATGGTGTGGTGGATCACCTTGTGTGTTGTATTGCATTAAACGGCCCTGTTTCAATTTTATAGCCCGTTTATCCCTCTGTGATCAAGTGGGGACTGGGTGGCTCTCTTTCTGCCCTTTTACATGAAGAAGTAAAAGATGAAATGACTGTTTCTTGTATGCAAATGCCAAATGTCATACAGCCAAAATCATTGCTGCATCTTACACCAATCCAAATAAATGATTTTTCTTTCTGCTGAAGCGCCTTTTTGAACCATATCTTTGAAGTGGTTAATTTCATCTATTTTTCACTCATTCCAATAAGATAAGACCATTTGGTGTATGTTGCTTTTTTCTTAGAATAGTTTTGTATGCGAAATGTTAGTCACATTATATATTTTCACCGCCCTCGATGACTTTGTTTCAAGTCTAGCAACATCCAAAATACAAAATTTTCCATGCAATCTCTATAGACATCATACTACAAAATCGCAGCCACAAGTTACGCAGTGAATATGCTCCATTTCCAGATTGTCTGAGTTTGCAAGGTGATGATATTTGAGGTGGGTAGGGGGAGGAATAGAGAGGTGGACGTCGGTAGATAATGATATTACTATAATGCAATTGCTTGCGGAAAGCATTCACTTACCTCCATCTGCAATGTCCTCCAAGTTGCCTTGCATTTTGCCCACTTTGATTGCATTTTAGCCAGAAACATCTCCGCCCATGGTTCATTGCTTCCCTCCATGCTCAGTTCATAAGGCACTGAGAAACTTTAAAACAATTTTCACATGGAAACAGATATCAGCATTTAGTAAATAGATAATAATATCTCAAAACCAGTTAAGCAAATAAATCATCCCTTAGTCGTCAACAATATTTTGCTTCTAATAATATCCCCGCTTTCTCTTAAGGTAATTAAACTAGTTTTATATAATCGTGGTCCAAAAGCATGTGCCTCTTCCATATCTGACAAACAACATTGATAACCAAGCGCATGTCACCACAGATTCTTCTGAATAGCATGTCAATGAAGAATACTATAACTATTGACTAAAACAACAAACACAATGAGAATCATATTAAGATGAGCAGTAAAACATATTCAGTCCATTTCGATTGCAGTATTGTGCAAGTGGATCATTGAAAACCTTCTATCTAAAATATTTCCTCCAACACCTCCACGCTTTACCTTGGAGGCACAAACAGTGTGGTGGGTTCAGACATTCGTCTTGTTGCACTAAAGCAAGATTTGGATGTCATTACATCTATTAAAAATAGGTAAAACCAATAAGAAAAACAGTGCACCAAACAAATCCCACTTGAAGAAAATTGATGCCTCAGAACCCACAAGATAATCGAGATGAGGCAAGGAAGTTAGGCAAGGAAGTTATCTGACATCATCAGGTGGCATATACTTTAAAAATTCAGCACAACTGGAATCATATTTGGCATGTTTGACCGAAATACTTCCAGCTTGAGATTGGACTGATTAGGGAATTGTACCCTTCGCGGCTCTCAAGTTGCACTAATAAGTTGTACTGATGACAATGTGCCACATCATGGTGCATATTGAAATTCCAACACTTTGCTAAAGTCAGCAAGTATACACCTTAATGCCTAGATATGCCCCGACTGTATTATAATAACTAGACAATATAAAGGGAGCTTAAGTGTTTTTATATACAAAAGGTGCACTTGCATTAACAACCACACAAATGATCTTTGCAGACTAATTTTGTCCTGCCTACTTTTTAGAATCTCAATGTAGAAATAAACTATTAATCTGTCTACATATGCTTGGCCTGAAACACAACAATTAACCTCTCTTAAAAAATTTGCCAAAGTACTAAACTGAGGACTACTACAGGATCCTACAATCTTGGTAGTCAAAAACTTATGAGATATAACATCCCAAGTATGTGACCCAAAGGTACCCCTACCTCTTTTAAAACCAAAGGTCCTAATAACTCACTCCAAGGGTCATATCCTTATCTTGAAAAACAAAAAAAAAAACTAGGGTCATATAGTCATTATCACATCCCTCCCAATTTCACACTTTGTAACTATTTCACCTCAAAACACACATTTCCTGGGAGTCAGAGGTCATCATATCTCATTTAGACTAAACTCTACCACCTAAAATTATAACAGTAAATATTACCTCATTAGTTCTTCTAGCATAGACCCTTTACCAAGGGGACCATTCCTGCAAAGTTCAAACTTTGACATCAGTCAATTATTAGTTTTAGACTCAAGGAAGATCATAAGGTACTTCTTGTCAAATGTTTGATGAAATAAACTTCTAAGGAAATGTTTGATGAGGAAACTGTCATCTGTTGGTCAATGGTCACTCATGTAAAATTGAGCAACAATTGACTGGTAAATCTAACAATTTTCTATTGATCAATTTCCTAAGCACATCTATGAAACTTGATTTCCTTTCTTTCAAGGGGGAAGATTGAAAATAAGAGTCCCCTGCAGTAGCAGTTTAAGTACATCAGCTTTTGGAACGAAAACATTCTTTTCGTATACCAACAAGGAGATCAAAACAAATTCAATGTAATTGCAAAGTTTGAAATAGAGATAATTGGAACAAAATAAATATTCATAGAAAAACTTGACCCTTTTAAACTAGGCCACTATTTTTATTATCAGTAGTCAAAGTCATTCTTCAGTTTCTAGCTATGTGCATTGAGAGATAAGTTGAGGAACAACAAACCTGCTGACCAAAATTTTGAAGATACGAAGAGACTGCGTTGAAAGATTATAAATAGCATCAGCAATATGCTCCTTGCCAAACAAATACACAACTGGATAACCAAGAAGCCATCTGAAGCATATCAAATCCCAGTGTTATTTTACCACAGTAAGATAGTGACATCTAATACTAGTTTATAAAACTTCTGAAACAAATTGAGAAGTTAGTTCTTTGTTTTACAATAACAAGCTGCTAAGGCATGATGCATGATAGACAAATTTCTTGAGAGGAAGATCCAGAATACAAGAATGCAGCAAACTGCATTTTTAATTAAGTCGGGTTTCCAGAAGACTTCTCAAATGGGACAATCCTGCTTAATGAATGAACTCTTAGACAGTTTATACTCTGATCTCAGAAACTTGTCACAATCAAGCAACTCTAATATAGTCCAAGTATCCAACATGCACATATAAAGGATTCCCTCAACATTGCAATTCCAAGTTCACAGAAAGTACCCATTCAAAGTTGGAATAGTGACCTGACTGTGACAAATGCAGCTACTGAGATCAACAACTTCAGTAGATTGAGGAGAGATTGTAATGTTAGAAGATGTGGATTGAGTGGTGTGATCTGTCCCATTAGGTAACCTGACTTCATCAGTCATTCCATCGAGTGGAAAAAGTAATGAAAACAACTTCTGAACCGATATTAGTTGCATCCCTACTGAGCTTTTTTCTTTCAGTGTTATCATCTGGAAAAGGAATGAAATTGTATTCGGTAAAGAGGAGAAAAGAGTATATTCAAAAGGTGAAAAAAAAAAAAAACAGAATTTAAACCTACAGGAGGCAGCAACCTTTGGTGGATCCTGTTCTAGGTCCACAAAGTGCAGTTCAGCTTCTGAGCTCAAGCTTGAGCTAACATATTCGGCAAGTCCTTTAACATGTATCAAATATATCATATCTTCTATAACCATTACTCTTAGATGCTCAAAAGAGGGTGATTCCTGGATAAACAATAAATATTAAAATCTTGATAGACAATAAGCTCTTAATAAACACAAGAAAAGTTAGAGATAAAATGATGCTGCATTATTTACAAGTATAACCAAAATATTGACATCTAACCATCCAATAACAAACGGATAGCCATGCTCAGATGTTTTAGGGTAATGACATGTCGACAGAGAACAGATATAAGAAAACACCATGACTATGTAAGATAACAACATCATACTTATCAAGAGATAACTGACATAAAATTTGATGACCTATATAATAATATAACAAACAGCGAGCAGCCCACAATACAACCACGTTGATTTTGTCTATTTACAGAGTGAGAATACACAGTGAGGATCCCGTTTTCATGGTACAAATCAACACATCCAACACTAACGCAATGTCAATATATCACATATCAACACATCCAACACTAACGCAATGTCAATATACCACATTTCTCATAAAAATTATCCAGTGAGTAAGCTAGGAGTCAAACCTTTTGACAAAGCTTAAGAAGTGCACATAAGCACTCTTGCAGTTCAGGCATCTTTCCACCATAGTCTACCATTATGACTGGCCTCATCCCTGTGCATAATGCTAGAATATCTGCCAAAAATTCCAACAATTCAAGTTCACTATAAAGTGAATACAATTCAATAAAATAATATTAATGAACATGCACATGTCCATATGACCTCAATATGAGTAAATGTAACAATCATCGCCTGTAACCCCAAAAGTGATGCAAAAAGCCATGAAATTCCTCAACCTTGCACCAAAACCTATCAGGTTAATCCAGTAATACAGCCAAAAGAACCTTGCATCAATCATTTCTGGCTGACGCAAAAACACGAGGCAGTTATGAAGTAAATTATGAAGAACCTAAATTTCTTTACAATCATTGTGGATGTGTGAAAGCTAAACACTTGATGCCATCTGCAGAACAGAAATTCAGGATGCAAGCAAAAAAGATAAAGCATTCAACAACTTCAAGAATTTCTTTACTTTCTCCTTCACTTTCTCATCTACCAAACAACAGCAGGGAAAATAAAAGATATTCCCATAAGTTCACAACTACAAGAAAAGCAAAAAACGCAGAAAGTAAACGAAATTCCAAATTTTGAAGGTGACCCAGAAAACTAAATTACAGTGGAAATAAATTCAGGTACTAAACAAAATGAAAGAATCAGTAAATTATAAGGTGTAGTGGGAAGACAGATCATTAAAAAAAAAAAAATAATAATAACAAAAAGAGGGAAAATAAAGATGACCAATCTCGAGCCGAAGCTTAGAAGAGGATTTGAGCCGCCACTTGATATGAGAAAGAGAGCTCTCCAACGCCTTCAGTGTTTCCTCCATTTACATTCAAATTGAGTGTGAGCAGCAAAAAATCAACTTCGATCGCTCGAAGGACAAATAATTGAGTATTGTTATTATTATTTCTTATCCACTTTGTGGAGTTTAATAATATGCCTAATTATTTTAATCACCAATCTTATTCTTATTAAAAAAAATTAAATTTATTAATTTTGAAAATAAAATAATGGATTTAAAATGTCTTTTTCTTTTATCTAAAAATTTTATAGACATTAGATGAGTAAGAATCAAGCCATGTCGAGACTTGACTTGAAGACTCAATACTATTGAATTTGTCTTAATTTATCACTACATTGTTGGAAACTGTCTCTGTTCTCCAAACCTTCCGCCTCAAGAACGACACAAAAAAGGTGCTTTCTACCTATTTGGACTAAGGATTAGTTGTTAAAATGTTACCAGTAATATTTAATAACTCATTGAATTTGTTAGTAAATCATTGAGTATAAAAGTTTGGTAGTGGAAGTTTTAATTTATTTAAATGACATTACAATTACAAGACCCCTTGATTACACATAATCTCTCGTTATTCGTTAATAAGACAACAAGACAGCAATATTCATTATTTGAGTTATTTTCTACCCAAAAAAAATCAATAATATGGATTGTTAATTTGTAATTGGTTTTTCTTAAAAAAAAAAAAAAAGAGAAAGAAAATTGGTGATTGGTCGAGTGATGCAAGGAAATTTCATGTGCGGCTGCACGCGAGAAGCACGTGACACTCACTCTTCGCTTTTAAACTTCTTTATTCTTTACTTTTGTCTTCTGCGTTCTCTCTCTTTCTCGCCGTTGCTTCTGGTTCCAGTTTTCAGAGCTTACACATCCAAGCCGTCGAGCTCCGATCAAACGTCGCCGGAAAACCCATCAATCTCCGATCTTGTGCGGCTAAACTGTCCGGCAATTAAATTTTCATATTGAAGGTCCCTTTCTCAGATCCAAATCAATTTCTCTTTGCAAATATATGTTCTTGATCTGTTTTTGATATTCGTTAATAGTGAATATGTGGATTCAAACATGCTTCTGAGACTGTACGGTTAAATGGTTTTTTGGGAATTAAGTTTTCAGGGATCAGAATCTGAAAATTACTGTGTTTTCAGCTTTCACCGCTGTTTTGTTAAGTGGGGTTTTGTTCTTGTGGCTTGTAGAGGCCTAAAGTTTGTATCTTGTTTCTTGAGGAGTTGAGAGTGGATTTCTTTCTTGGCAAGTTATGCATTTTTATAATTGAAATGTCGATGATGAGAAGAAGTTCAATTGAGTGATATTAATGTAACTGTTGAATGTCTTAGGAGACCTACTGAAGTTTAGGGTTTGGTTTTTTCTTGTGAATGCTCAACAATGACAACTTCTTGTTAGAGATGGATTTTGATAATCGTAGCTGGTTTACAATTTTTCATATACGAATGCATATCAGTTTCTTTGTACAATTTATGCATGCTTTTATGTTTTGAATTCATTGACACCAAAATATATACAATTTGGTAATTTTCTGAATTTACTCCTAAGAAACTAGCCCTACATTTTCTTAATGATTTTGCTTTGCTTTTTCTTTTTTGATTTTGGGTAATTGTAGTTTGTTACACCTTCTGCTTCAATAGTGAAATGTTATCATTATTGAGCAGACACTTGTGTCTTGTTGTTTCCTACGAAAGGGTATTCTGGATCTTTTGCTTCTGTTGGGTTCTTAATGCATGTTGAAACACATAGAAGGGTCTTCAGCAGTCTAATTTGAATAATAGAAATTGTTGTATTACTGTTTTTGGTAGAAGCTGTAGTGATGAAAGTTCAATCGTGGAGTCTGGTACTGTAAGTTCTTTTAGGGCTTTGAATTTTCTTTTGATTTGATCCCTTTCTTCTTCTTATTCAAAAGTTAGTGATTCTCTCCTCTTTGTTGGTCCTGAATGATGCAGCATCTAGGGCTTCTAGAGGCAGAGAAAGTTCTATATAGGGTATTGTGGGAGCACTATGCATGTTTATGTAACTAAGGCTGTTCAAGTGAGTTTAGGTTTCATATTCATTTTTCAAATGCTATAGATGTACATATAGGATTAGGAATGCTGTTATTAGTCAAGAATAAGGTCTATTAGAGTTTTGAGATTTTGAATCCATATAGGTACAACTGTTCAAGCTGTAAATAATTATAATGATGCTTATTCTTGCAAAAAAAAAATAAAAAAATTATGGCGTTCCCACATTCTCCTAGAGATTATGATTTGAGAAGAGTTGTTGAGATTTTAAGGGACTGGTGCTTTTTATTGTTATTTTCTGACTCATGGGAATACAGGGAATGTCCTTTCTTAGTTATGTGATTTCTATGCCAACTTCTGAGGCCACTTTACATTTTCCTTTTATGAATAAAGAAAAAGTGTGCTCGCAATCTAGCACCCAATAATATGTTATCTTCGGGAATGATAAAAAAGAAAAAAAATGATTTAGAGAGAGAATCTGTCTAATCATGTGGAAATTGTTACTGATGAATGTATTGGCCATGCAAGACTGCAACAATAATAAAAACATTTGAGGTTAACCAATATGGGAATGAGAATCTGTTGCTAAGAGATGTAGACACTTAGGGAGATGATGAGTTTAGGTGGTTCTCAAAGCTTGTTCTGACTGTTGCTTTCTGATTACAGAAATGTATAGCAATATGGGAACACAGTCTGCGCCTGGAATGCCCAGACCAGCTGCAGATGCCCAGCCCAATCCATTTGGGAATGCATTTTACGGTGCTGGGTCAGGACTGATCCGAGGTGGACTGGGTGCATATGGAGAAAAGATATTGGGATCTAGCTCTGAGTATGTGCAAAGCAATGTAAGCGGCATGCCAAGACTATTACTGAAACACTTTTCTGGCCAAAGCGATGAAAAATATATGTTTGATTACAAGTGTCATTTTGCCTGTGCACATACACGCACAATATGTTTACACGGTTAACTAGAATGTTGTTTTTGGTGGTTCTTACTGCATTCTTTACTGCTAGTTCTTTTGGAAAGTTTTCAATCGTAAGGAAAGACTACAGTTTGAACTGGTTTAATTTTGGTCTGATGTCCTGACATATGACTATACATGCTAAAATTGCCTTAAAAAATAAAGAAAATTTGAATTTTGTAATGACAAAAGTTTAAAATGTTTTAAACTGAAACAATGACTGAGACAAACCGAAAGTTTAAAATGTCTTAAACTGAAACAACGACTGAGACAAACTAGTAAAACATCAACACATATTGTACTGATCTTTGATATATATTGTGCAAGTACATTGGACTGTGTCATTTTCATGAAAGTTGCTAATCCCATCATAGGAACCCCTTCTGAAGATTTAAACCCCAATGCCTCCTTAGATTTTTAGTTCTACCATGCAGAATCGTTTTTGTTGAAGTATGATTTAAATGTTTGTGTCTATGATTGATGTTGTCTTTTTAATGCAGATAAGTAGGTACTTTTCTGATCCTCAGTACTATTTCCAAGTGAATGACCAATATGTGAGGAACAAATTGAAGGTTGTTCTCTTTCCATTCCTTCACAGGGTAAGGACTAATTCTTTACATCTGCTTTGTGTTGCTCCTTTCCCCTCATTCTATGAGAAGTAATAGGTTTTTTTTGCCAAATATTAGGGCCATTGGACACGAATAACTGAGCCAGTGGGTGGTAGGCTTTCTTATAAACCTCCCATATATGATATAAATGCACCAGATTTGTACATTCCATTTATGGCATTTGGCACCTATGTCGTCCTCGCTGGCTTCACATTGGGTCTTCAAGGAAAGTGAGTGTCATCAAATTTTTCAATATTATACTGCTTCTCATTTATCTTTTGGAATTTGATGGTCTCCTAACTAGATTTGTCTAGTTATGAACACCTTTCTTTTCTTCACTCTCTGTTACTCCTGTGATTTAAGCTCCAAAGATTTAGCTGTGGCACTCCTTGGTCCAGCTCCTAATGTTGGTGTTATACAATTAGTAAAAGGAGCAAAATGTAACTGTTATTTGCTTGCATGTGTAGCAACATATTTCTCATTTTTGGTTCCTATATACTTCCATTGTTGTGGCATTTAACATAATGACGAGTCGTATAAAAAGGTAATAAGAACTAAACTATGATGTAAGAAGGGTACTACTTAATAACTGGAAAAGTTATAAGCACCTAATGTTGTTGGTGACAGCAATTATGGTGGTGGCAGTGGAAGCATAGTTAGTAGCAAAACTGGTTTAGAGACTTATTACCTCTGTGTTTCTTATTTATTTTTAATACTTAAAGGGCCTTTTTCCTCTTTATTTAAGCTTAGTTGGAAATTACAATGTGCTTCCAAGTTGCTGGTAGTTTTGTCTAAAGTTTTCAGTCTTGTTTTGTATTGGTTTTATTTGGTTTTTGGCTTTGCCTTTTTAACTTAACTTTTGGCTTAAAACACTCTATCATTGGATTACATCACATCAATGGATGAGGGTCTGTGTGAAAGTTCTAAGTAAACTTTTTATATACATAACTCATATGCTTTTGCCTTATAGGCAACTGAAAGAGTATGAATTGAGGTCTCACAGTAAACATAAATTGCTTTTTCAAATGGTGTCTGAAATAATTGCCCCAGTCAAATAACTTTCTTTTTAGTTTTTATGGTTCTGGCAATGAATTTTCTCTGAATTGAGTTGTGATGTCATTTGAGATAATTTTTAGCTCTTGTCCTTAATATTGTGGTACATTTCCTGTAACAATTTTCATTTTTCCTGCCAGGTTTACTCCAGAAGCTCTAAACTGGCTATTCATCAAGGGATTGTTTGGATGGTTTATGCAAGTCATGCTGCTGAAGGTCATTTTACTTTCATTGGGCAGTGGGGAGGCACCATTGCTGGATGTTGTGGCGTATGCTGGGTATACTTTTACCGGACTATGTCTGGCGGTCCTTGGGAGGATTGTGTTCAGTTACTCTTACTATTTTTTGATCCTTTGGATGTGTATGTGCATGGGTGTCTTCTTGGTGAAAACGATGAAGAGAGTCCTATTCGCAGAGATGAGGACACACGATTCAAGCAGACATCACTATCTCTTGATCTTTATTGCTTTTGCCCAACTACCGCTTTTCTTGTGGCTTGGCAACATTACTGTTAATTGGCTTTTCTAAACTGCCTGCCTTTTTTGTTGTAGCAAGAAACAATTCTGTTTATAGCTGATTTTTAGAATGTTACAGGCATTTTGGCTCCTACTGTATTGTCTGGTTGTTATATTTCATTCATTATATTCATATGCTAATTTCCATTTGCTTCCAGATTTTAACAATTGCAAAATTTTCTATAAATGATTTTTTTGTTGGTCAAGAATATTGATAGAAAACGTGATTTTTAAGTTGGAAATGAGAGTCTTTGAGTAGATTCTCTTCATTGGAAATGTATTGGTGAAAAAGATGTTTAGGAAATCAACCAAAGAAAGAAAATGACACAATTTTTATTTTCTATTTATTGAACACAAGAGTCGTAATTCTAGACTTCTAGTTTTGATGCGTAAGATCCAGTTAAGGAAACAGTCTTAACTAGAAATGAATAGTATTTCCTAGAAATGAATTGACGTAGGACGGTTTGTAAGTGCATTATAAAATTATTCAAAATCTGCTTCTGAATGGATAATATTTCTCAGTCTCTGCTATCGTCCTGTCCTACACATTCTGAAGCCGGCCTTTGCCCTCCATGGCACAATCGAATGGTTTCGGGACAGCTTAGGCAGTTTTTTGCCAGACTTCCTCGAATTCTCGTTATTCTACTAGAGAACTCTGGTGGAAGATTTCCCCACAGAAAGTTGTGATCTAAGAACAAACTTCTCCAGGAGCTTCCCAATTTTGCTCCATATTCTTTGGGAATATGACCAGATAACTGATTACGAGCGAGGTTGATAGAGGTCAGATTCCAAAGGCTCACCAAGTTGATCGGCAAGTGACCCCGCAACAGGTTGCCTTGTACATCAAGCTCCTGAAGTTGTGTGTCTCCATATAATGTGGTCATCTCTATAGCAGTCAAGCGGTTGACTGAAACGTCGATGCTAACCACCTGGGGCAAGGCAAGTACCTCATGACTAATGGCACCAGTAAACCTGTTGTGACTCAAATCCAATGACTCGAGGTTCACAAGATTCCTTAGAGAAGAGAGATGTCCTGACAGTAAATTATGGCTCAGAGACAGAGTTCTCAGGCTCGCGGGAAATTTGGGCAAGTTTCCATAAAGCTGATTGCTGTCAAGGTCTAATGTGTGGAGTTGCCAAGCTCCAGTGAGGCTAGGAATCTTGCCTGAGAATGCATTATGTGATAACCTTAGGGCGGTCAAGCTTCTTAGTCCACCAAGTTGGGCAGGAATGGTGCCTGAAAGGCTGTTGTGTGACAGATCTAAAGCCTGAAGCTTTTTGAGCCTGGTAATTCCTACAGGGATATTGCCAGTGAAGAAATTGCCAGGAAGGGAAAGTGTAGTGAGCTTTCTCAGGTCAGTAATGGTATCTGGTATTGGCCCTCGGAAGTTATTTCGGCCTAGATCAAGGGTGGTGAGCTCTGTTAGGTTTCCGATTGATGGTGTTAGAAACCCATCATATCTGCTGCTGTCAAGATAAATTGCTGTTATTCTACCAGTTGAGTTGTCTGAAGGAATCGTGCATAAGATTCCCAGGAACTGTCCTCCGGTACTTTCACATGGATCCAAATTGAAGTCCCAACTGTCGAGGAAGGAAGATCTTGGGATAGTGTTAGGATCGATGGAACGTTTGAGCAGCCGAAGAACTTGAGTATCTGTAGCTAGAGTTGCCGAGTGGACAATAGTCGGAACCAGAGCCGCAAACGCTATTAATATGATATAATGCAAACACGAATGAAAGATGGAATGCATGTCTATAGAGATTGTCAATTCCTGGGAAGTTAAGACTGATTAATTTGTTGGTTTTCTGGTCGTGAAACTCAATAGCTCGTTTTTAAAGGGCTTGTGGTAGCCGGTAATGCATGAAAGATTCATTCCAAACCTAAAAAGATGCCTTGGTTTACACTAAGCAGTTGCCTCATGCCAGGTAGCTTTAGGTTCAGTTCGGTAATATTCTACTTTTTAAAATAATTATTGTTCATTGTGCGATAGAAATAATTAATTATGGAAAGAATCAGTTAAGTGTTTGATAAATTTTATTTTCAAAAGTATTGTGAATTTTAAAAACAATTATAAATATTTTGTAAATCTTACTGTTAAACTGTAGCAAAAATATAAATTACTAATATATATATAATGTAAAATGAAATCTACTTAAATATATAAAAATGTACACATACAATATCTTTAATTATGTATTATAATAATTTTAACTAAAAATAAAATTTATACTATATTGATTTTCTTTCTTTTATTTTTTTATCTTAAAACAATTGATAATTAAAAAATCAATTATAATTTTCATTCAATAACATCAAGCAAAATATAATTAGGTATTCCAAAAATAAACATAAAAAAAAATCTAACGAGCTATAATAACTCAAAATGAAAATAAATAATAAATTATCATGTAATATTATATTCGTATTAAACTTGCAGCAATATTATTTCTTAGAATAAAAAATTATTAGAATGAAAATTTATTAAAATACTAATTTTATTTTCAATTTAAATAAAGATAATTTAAGATTTAAGTAATAATTATAAGGATATTTATGAAATTATATTAAATGATAAAATTAATTCTCAAAATCAGAATCTAAAAATTACTCATATTTTTTAAAATCAGATGTAGAAAAAATTAATTTTGATAAAAATAATTTTAATTTTTTTTACCAAACAACAAAATTAATTTTTAAATTTTTAAAATCACTTTTAATCCTTACAAACACAAACACAAACACAAACACAAACACAAACACAAACACAAACACAAACGGGTCCTTACTCGGCTACCAATTGTTTAATGCCAATGAAATTTCAAATTTCAAATAGTAATATTCTGACCTCATTAAGCGTAGATTATCAGACAAACTAAATTAATTACAATATCAACCTTCAAATAAAATGGTTTTACTAACATAATCGCACCACCATTACTTATCCACAAGGCCTCAGGAATTATCCTCAAGGAACTCCGACTTTTGTCTGAATGTCCTATCCTACCCTATAAACTGTGGTAAGATGCTAAATCCCAAGCCCTAAGCAGTATCACCCAACACGATCACTTTTGCCCCAGTTCTGGGGAGCCGAAACAGTTCAATGATATCAACTTCGTGTTGAAGAAACCAAAAGCTACAAAGATGGCAAGACTTGCCTTTGAACACCTGGATACAGTAGGCATAGTATTACTATTAGACCAAATACTATGAATTCTACAGCCATAGGCATGGGTAACGCATCTGAACTTTCAATGCCAAAAGAACAAAACACTGCACATCCACGGCTGATAAAGAAAAGTAAAATCACTAAACAAGACCTTTGATCCCCGTTGGGATTGGTGATACTCCTAAAAATGTTATAATAAAAATGCATTATAACACATAACATGCGTTTAAATACATATATATGTACGTGTACATAGGAAAGTATGGGTAGTTCATCAACCTATGACCAACTGTAGAGATTATTTCTTTATGTTTAACCAAGATCTGGGACAGTGAAATGCTCATCATCATCATCATCTGGGATCTCAATCCTTGGCTTCTTGTATGGCATATTGAATTTTGTGGGCCTGTATGATGATATTAAGTTGTTGGACTGCGACACAGGGAGTTGAGGTACTTCAGCAGCTGCTAGAGCCTCCTGAGGAAGTTGGTCGTTGAATATTCCTATGTCTGCTATCCATTCAAGCTCTCCAAACTCGAGTTGCTCTTTCTGCAAACAGAGAAGAGCAAGGACTCGATAGATCAACTTTACTGTGTTCCATCCTTATTCGGACACTCTCGTATTCATGATAGAATATGCACTGTGCAAATGTTGTAATACGATGATTCTATTGAGTATCTACATATGCATCTTTATTACCTTTCCAGAGGACTCAAACTCTGAGAATTGTAAGAAGTCGTCCATGGCCCAAGGAGATGAGATGCTCGAAGATTGCTGTACAGGCATTTTTACTGAATTTTGTGATGCTTGCTGATTTGGTGGCTCAGATATATTCCTTTCAGCATCTTTGGAACAACTAGAGCTTAAGGCTACTCGGATTCCCGTGGCCAAAAACCTCTGATGGTTAGCAGAAAGACTACCAGGTGAATGGATAGGTTCATCACAGTCCTTACAGAAGAGTGCTCTGTCTTCAACACAGAAAATGAAAGCTGCCTTTTCCTGAACATCATACAAGACACACAGTATATACAAAGCTTTATGCAACTATCAAGCCAGAGGAATCAGTGTTAGGCATAATTAAGATGTGAAATGCTTAATCGAGTAAACATGGGTCTAGCATTGGTGTTTAAAGTCTTAACAATTCCCATCAATAGTAACACCAATCAATTGATGGAGATCAAGTAAGTGTAGACAAGTCAATTGAAACACAGGATCTTGGCTCTAATGTTAAGCAACCTCATGAACCTACAGTAGCACTAATAGGTAGCAGAATGACAACCCCTTAAAATTCAAAGCCTAAGACTAACAATATATCACCAAATTATGATTAACACAATTCCCCAAATTAGTAAAACGATAGCGTCTGGAAAAAGAATTTCCATATACTATCCCAAATTCCTAATCTTTAACAATTTTTGAGACATAATTGATGGGTGCATATTACTATAATATACACTAGATGCAATGAGACAATAAACATAACATAAATAAAAACAAAAGTAAGAGAAAAAAATCAACTAATTACATATCAAAACCAAGGAAAATCATTTTTAAAAAAAAGAAATAAAGGCAAAAAAGATAAAAAAAAATGGAAGAAATGAAATTACTTGGCATATATCACATGGAGGAAGCTTATTGGAAAGACACTGAAGAAGAAGCCTCTGGTGCTTGCTAGCTAGCTTGTTTGCTGCATGAACTTCGACATCACATTTAGCACACAAAGCAGCCTCATCTGCACAACAAATCACTGTTGCTGGAGCTTTCTCACACACATCACACTGTATTTTCATCTTTTCACTCTTTATATATATTTATACATATAAAAGGAAACATAACCAATCTATTCAAACTCAAGATTTAAGTTTGACCTTTAAAACTTCTTTTAAAGAGAAAATCCAAACAGCCCTCGAAAGAAAATCTGGAGCTGAAGTGGAGAAAGGAAAGAAAAGAGAAGGAAAAAGAGAAAAAAGAGAAACGATAAGTGAAAGTTATAGAGGAACGGAGAGCACGAGTCTGTGAAGATGTGTAACCTTAGCTAGCTAGAACATGTGGAAGAAACTGCTAGAGAAACGATTGGGGGAGAATCTGTGAAGATAAGGAGAGTCAGATTTTGCACATCAGAACCAAGAAAGCCGGTGTGTACAGCAAAGCATGGTGGGGTTCAGAATCAGAAGCAATGTGTGGCTGTTTGCTGATGGCAAGTCTATTAGTGGTTGATAGTTATTTAGGATTTTCTTAAGGAGACTGGAATCTAGTGTGGTCTCGCTCATTTTGTTGATGTATGTTGTCGGTTTGTAGATTGAAGTCTGATCGTTGGATGGAGCAGAGTTATGATGTGATGATGAGGAAATTGATAATCACATGGTTTCAACCAACGTTCAGAATACCTGATTGAAAATTGAATTGAAATTTACTCGCTTTATGTGAATTTCAAATATGGTCCCTTCGTAGTTTTATAATTTTGTTGTAGCCTATAGATTTATAGTTTATTCACTATAGCCTTCCATATTGGCCTCTTCAATTTTATAGATTTATGTTGTAGCCTAGTCAAGTATATAACTCTTTGGCGTCAACCAAAATTTTGGCTCTACCAATGCCCAAAATTTTATCCAAAGGTAACAATTTAAAAGCGGAATTTTTTTAATAATTTATTCATTATAGCCGAATAGCAGCTTTTGTTTTTCTTCATTTCGGATAAAATTTTATAAAATTTTCGATATTTAAATTTTGATTAAAATGATGTTATACTAATATTAAAAAGAGCTTGGCCCGCCCCCATTCTGGCATAGGAAAACATAATTGATTTTATTTTCTTTGTAATTTCATGTACAATTCAAATAAAGGACTTGTAATGGGAATGGAATCAATAAAATATTGTAAACAAATGTAATGTAATTTTTTTATCAACGGGAATGGAATTAACAAAACGTTTTAAACAAATGTAATGTAATTTAATTTTTTTTCTATAGGTTCTTTTTAGTCCAAAAATCAATAATCTCTCTCATTCCATTTTATTAAAGATTCCATGTTCCAAGTAAAGATTGAAATCCCTTTACCTTATTTATTCTATGCTATTCCCCTTCTTTCTCCAAACTAAACACCACCTAAATGGATTAAAATAAAACTAGACCAGTGACAATTGAGGGGTAAAAACATGAAAGGGAAAAAATACCTAGAGTGAATGAATTAGATAGGTGCGTGCTTTTGTGCTTGTTGGTGGAGCTGTGAAGGAAACAAAGCTACAAGCATGCTAGTACGGGCGGCCATGCCCACGATTATTATCTGATAAGGTAATTGTTGTAATAGTGAGAAGTCTTTGCCGGGGAATGGGAATATTACTTATAATATGACAAGAGCCACAGCCGTAGCGATTATAATCATTTAATTTTAATTGGACAGTAATAATGTATTAATATCTTAAGCTATTAATATTTCACCCCTAGGCCAAATTGAATTAGAGCTAAGCAAAAACCAAATGGCATGCAATGAAGAGGAAGAAGAGGCATATTCCTATATGCCATTAATTGGGAAGTGCAATAGTGCAGCCTGCTGTTTGGCGAGCAGTGATTGAGCTTGTTGTATTTGAGATCATTAACAAAGCTGGTCCTTGTGCCTAGCTTTCTGCTTCAGAGATTGTTGCTCAAACTCCCAACAAAAAATCCTGAGGCACCCATGATGTAGGATCGGGTTCTTGGCTGCTAGTCAGCTTGTGTAAAAGAGATTGTAATATTTATAAATATTGAAGTTTGAATAATAGAATTGTTTCTGTATGATAACGGCGAACC
This sequence comes from Luvunga scandens, assembly GCA_030449905.1. Lineage (NCBI taxonomy): Eukaryota > Viridiplantae > Streptophyta > Magnoliopsida > Sapindales > Rutaceae > Luvunga > Luvunga scandens. Next base: position 361,376 of record JASUUG010001064.1, on the reverse strand, counting down.
GTTTAAAAATAAACGGTTTGCCGATAGGTTCCAGAGAGCATGTTGTATGTTAACGGCGAACCGTTTAGTGTTAACGGTGTCTTGATAAGTTCCGGAGAAGCATAAATGTTAACGAACCGTTTAGTGTTAACGGTGTGCCGATAAATTCCAGAGGCAATTTTAAAGTCACTAGAAACTAACGGTGAGCCGATAATGTCAAACGGCTAACCGTTTATTTCCAGAGTTAGTTAAATTTCAAACCGAATTGCGTCTTTTTTGAAGAGTTTTTATCTTTTGAATATGTGCCATGATTATGGTTGTGATTTTTCACGAAAAGACACTTTCTTCATAAAAGAAAACACTGAATAACAAATATATATACAGATTTACAGATTTGATAAAGATATATATGTTATGAGAATACAATTTTATTGCTAAAAGATTGTATTCAAGGTTTGTTGTATCTTGGGGGTAATTTGCCATTAAACTCTATAGCAAACCAAGTGTGGTGAGGGCAAATAAAACCTTAAAGGAAAGTGTAGACACACACCTCAAACCTTTAATTCATTTCTTTCCCTTGTTTGCCTCCATATTGCTACAGATTCACCAACAATCTTTAAGGTTTTATTTTGTTTTCAATGGAGGCTGAAAAGACTCTATCTTCATTCCTAAATCCTAGTGTCCATCTTGATCGTTTTGATGGCACTAATTTTACTTGTTGGAAAGGGAAGTTATTCTTTCTTCTCACCGTTCTGAAGATCGCATATATTCTTGATCCTAAATTGGAACCATTTCCAGAACTAAGAGAAGATGATACCGAAGTTGTTAAGGCTGCAAGGAAACAACGTGAAGATGATGAAGTGATGTGTCGAGGTCACATACTCAATACTCTATCTGACAGACTCTATGATTTCTACAACTCAATTACTTCTCCTGTTGAAAGATGGAATACACTGGAATACAAATATAAAATAGAGAAAGAAGGTACGGATAAATTTCTTGTTTCGAAATATTTTGAATTTGTCATGGTAGATACAAAATCCATTCTTGATCAAATACATGAATTACAAATCATAGTTACTAAGCTTCGAGAATTGAAAGTTGAAATTTCTGAATCATTTCAAGTTGGGGCTATTATTGCTAAATTGCCTCAAAGTTGGAATGATTATAGAAAGAAACTTTTACATAGTAGAGAAAACATAACTTTAGAAGAATTACAAAAACACTTGGTAATTGAAGAAGAGATAAGGTCTCGAGATTTCAAGAATAAGAGTGATTCTACTAAGGTTTATGTTGTTGAAGCTAGTAAATTTTCCAAGAATTTCAAAGTCAAGAATGACAAGAAATTCAAAAAGTCTAATAGCACACAAAAGTTTTCTGGAAATTATTTTTTTGTGGAAAGAAAGGCCATCGCCAAAGTGACTGTAGATTCAAGAAGAAAAAGGAGGAAGTAAATACTCAAAAAACTAATGTCATTGAGGATAAAGTTGAAGAGATTTGTGCTATGGTTCCGAGATGCAAATTGGCATGATTACTGAAACCAATGTGGCTGAAACTAAGTCCAATGAATGGTGGCTCGATTCAGGAGCAACCATTCATGTTTGTAATGATAAGAAATTTTTCTTATCATACAAAGAAGAAAATGAAGGACAATTGGTTCTCATGTGGAACAATAATGCTGCCATTGTAGCAGGAAAAGGAATAGTTGAGATTAACTTCACTTCTGGAAAGAAAGTTACTTTGTATAATGTCTTTCATGTACCTTCCATTAGGAAGAATCTTGTTTCTGCTAGTTGTATGTGTAAGCATGGGCTTAAAATTGTACTTGAGGATAGTACTTGTATTGTATCAAAGAATGGAATGTTTGTTGGGAAATAGTATTCTTGTGATGAGATGTACAAACTCAGCATTAATAATAATAATATCAACTTAGCTTACATTGTTGAGTCTTGTGATGTTTGGCATGCTAGATTAGCACACTTAAATTTTAGATCATTGAAATATATGTCTAAGCATGAATTAATTAATTGTACTAATATTATCTATAATTATAAGTGTGAAATATGCATCCAAGCTAAATTAACCAAGAAACCTTTTCCGAAAGCCGATCGAAATACTCAAATATTGGATTTGATACATACCGATATTTGTGAGTATAATGGCAATTAACAAGAGGAGGTAAGCGATACTTTATCACTTTTATTGATGATAGTTCAAGATACACATATGTGTATTTACTTATAACTAAAGATGAAGCCTTTGATAAATTTAAAATTTACAAGGCTAAAGTTAAGAACCAAAAAGATAAGAAAATCAAAATGGTTCAAAGTGATAGAGGTGGTGAATATTTCTCAAATGAATTTGATAATTACTGTGAAGAACATGGAATTATTCATCAAAGAACAGCTCCATTTACTCATCAACAAAATGGTTTAGCTGAAAGGAAAAATAAAACTTTTACGGATATGATAAATTCTATGATCTTTAATGCAAAACTACCAAATAATCTATAGGGGGAAGCATTACTCACTGCATGTCACATTCATAATAGAATTACATCCTTAAAAACACATGTATCTCCTTATGAGATTTAGAAAGGAAGAAAACCAAATTTGATGTATTTAAGGGTCTGGGGTTGTATAGCTTTTTATAAACTAAATGATCCTAAATTATCAAAGTTAGGTGCTAGAGGTATAAAAAGTGTTTTCGTAGGATATGCTGAAAATTCCAAGGCTTATAGATTGTTAAATATAGATTCTAATGTGATTGTAGAATCTAGAGATATTGAATTTATTGAAAATAAATTTCAATATAATTCTAATGTTGAGTTAGAATCTATGATTAATCAATCTTGTGACAATACTCTTGGTATCTCCACAAATATTAATAAAAGGAAAGAGTCTATGACATCTTTCGAACCAAGGAGACGTCAACGTAAAAGGAAAGAAAAGAATTTAGCACCGGATTTTATTTCATCACAAGCATTACTTTTCTTAGTTGAAGGGGACAGAAAAAATGTACTTAATAAAGTGCCATTGTTGTTAAATGTTGAGAAAGATCCAAAGACATTTCGTGAAGCTATGTCTTCTAGAGACGCTTCCTTTTGGAGAGAGGCGGTTAATGATGAAATGGATTCGATCATGTCGAACCAAACATGGATCTTGGTTGATCTTCCTCTAGGGTCTAAACCAATTAGCAACAAATGGGTGTTTAGAAGAAAGTACAATAGTGATGGTTCTTTGCAAACTTTTAAAGCTAGATTAGTAGCCAAAGGGTTTAAACAAAGAAGTGGTATTGTTTATTTTGATACATATACTCCGATAGCAAGATTAACATCTATTAGAATGTTATTTGCAATTGCTTCATTGAACAATTTGTATGTGCATCAAATGGATGTTCAAACTGCTTTTCTTAATGGTGATCTTGATAAAGAAATCTATATGGAACAACCCGAAGGATTTGTTTTACCTGGAAATGAGAAAAAGGTATGCAAGTTAGTCAAGTCGCTTTATGGTCTAAAGAAAGCACCAAAACAATGGCAGGAGAAATTTGATTCAATAATCTTATCTCATGGTTTTAAGCATAATAATGCCGATAAATGTTTGTACTCTAAGTTCACAAATGATTTTGGTGTGATTATATGCTTGTATGTTGATGACATGCTTATCTTTGGAACAAACATGGAAGGAGTAAATGATACAAAGAAGTATTTAACTTCACAATTTAAGATGAAAGATCTTGGTGAAGTAGATACAATCTTAGGAGTAAAAGTAAGGAAGAATAGTGGGGGTTACTCGTTGTGTCAATCTCACTATATTGAGAAAGTGCTTCTTAAATTCAATCATTTGAAATTTAAAGAAGCTAATACTCCATATGATTCTAGTATTAAATTACTAGAGAATTCAAAGCCGAAGCAAAGAGTAGCACAACTTGAATATGCTAGTGCCATTGGTAGTTTGATGTATGCTATGCATTGTACAAGGCCGGATATAGCTTTTGTGGTGTGCAAATTGTCTAGGTTCACGAGTAACCCTGGCATTGAACACTGGAAAGCAATTGGAAGGATATTCGGTTATCTTAAAAGAACCATTAATTTGGGTTTGTTTTATAATGATTATCCTGAAGTACTTGAAGGATATTCGGATGCTAGTTGGATAACCAATACAAGTGACAATAAATCCACATCTGGTTGGATTTTTACGGTTGCTGGAGGAACTGTTTCTTGGGCTTCAAAGAAACAAACATGCATAACTCACTCAACAATGGAAAGTGAGTTTATAGCTCTTGCAGCTGCAGGCAAGGAAGCAGAATGACTAAGAAATTTGTTATTTGAAATTGAGTTGTGGCCACAACCGATGCCATCTATTTCTTTGTACTGTGATAGTGAAGCTACATTGTCTAGAGCTTATAACAAAGTGTATAATGGAAAGTCTAGACATATTAGCTTGAGACATGAATATGTCAAACAATTAATAGCAGATGGTGTTATTAATATTGTATTTGTTAGGACAAATAAAAACCTAGCAGATCCTTTAACAAAAGGTCTTTCAAGAGATTTAGTTAAGGATACATCTAGTGGAATGTGATTGAAACCTTTTGTTGATAAAGTCACCAATGATGGTAACCCAACTATATAATAGTTATACCGCTATTCTATAGTTAAATGGGTAAGAACAAGTTGTTGTTATGTGACTGGTTTGGCACCGAAAATAAATAATCCCATTTGAAATGTTCGGTGCAAATTAGCTACGAGGTTGAGGATGAGTATTTGCTCTTAATGAAATTCAAGTCTTATAGTAGCTAAAGACATGATTGAATTTTCACCTAAGTGAACATAAGAAATGGTGCCGTTTCTAACAAGATCATGGTTTAATCTTGTAAATGTTCATGAATCCAAGATAGAGCACAAGGCCGGAATAGTGCTAAGTGATTAGAACATAATTTAGAATCTGAGATAGCTTATATGTGATATATTTCCGGTATTTACTTAAGAGACAAAGTTTAATGCTTAGCACACTGTTGTCTTGTAAATATTTTGAATTATATTCACTAATTGAAGGTTAAAATCGAAATATACCTTCTTGTATATATAAGTTGATCATTGATAAATTTGGAAAATATTACAATCTAGTGGGGGATTGTAAAAGAGATTGTAATATTTGTAAATATTGAAGTTTGAATAATAGAATTGTTTTTGTATTATAACGGCGAACCGTTTAAAAATAAACGGTTTGCCGATAGGTTCCAGAGAGCATGTTGTATGTTAACGGCGAACCGTTTAGTGTTAACGGTGTGCCGATAAATTCCAGAGGCAATTTTAAAGTCACTAGAAACTAACGGTGAGCCGATAATGTCAAACGGCTAACCGTTTATTTCCAGAGTTAGTTAAATTTCAAACCGAATTGTGTCTTTTTTGAAGAGTTTTTGTCTTTTGAATATGTGCCATGATTATGGTTGTGATTTTTCACGAAAAGACACTTTCTTCATAAAAGAAAACACTGAATAACAAATATATATACAGATTTACAGATTTGATAAAGATATATATGTTCTGAGAATACAATTTTATTGCTAAAAGATTGTATTCAAGGTTTGTTGTATCTTGGGGGTAATTTGCCATTAAACTCTATAGCAAACCAAGTGTGGTGAGGGCAAATAAAACCTTAAAGGAAAGTGTAGACACACGCCTCAAACCTTTAATTCATTTCTTTCCCTTGTTTGCTTCCATATTGCTACAGATTCACCAACAGCTTGAATGTGCTTCGTTGCTCTTAAGGCTCTAGGTCTTGCTTCTGTTGCAAAATACTACGTGCGTAATCATAATGGAGTGCCATTGCGTGCCCATATGAAGTTATCATCTCTCGATAAGGTCATGATGCCCGGCTGATGTTGTATTGTATTGTGTGTTCTTTTTTAGGAAAACACAATCCTTTTTTATTTCCGTAAATTAATTATTTCTTTTATCGTGTTTCAAGTCCATATGTAATGGCAGTAGAGTTAAAAAAATTTGTTAACATTTATTTATTATTTTACTCCGATCTGGTAAAAACTCATCAATGATCTATAAAATTTTTTGGGTAAAAATTAAGAAAAAGATACAAAAAATTAGAGGTTAACAAGTTTTTTTGATTCTGAGAAACAACGTGAAGAACTTGGTCCCATTTTTCGTTCACCAAGCTTTTAAAAATGTCGTATTTCAGGTTCGAATTGAAAGACCAAATTCTTAAAGGAGGAATTTCGTTTCATGGAGTCCGCAAAATGCAGATCTATGAACAGCAGAGCACTGACTCCACGTTCAATGAAGTTTTCAACCATACAATGCTTAGCCAGACTTGTATTCTAATGAATAAGATTCTAGAGTCATACAAAGGCTTTCAGAATATTAAGCAGCTTGTTGATGTTGCGGATGGCTTAGGAATCACCCTTAACACGATCACTTCTAAATACCCTCATATTAAGGGTATTAATTTTGATTTGCCTCATGTTATATGAGATGCCCCATCTTACCTTGGTGTGTTAATTTGTTGATCCTATAATGAAATTAAGTTTAACCAATCATGCATTTTAGTTAATGGATTGATGTTACGCTAGCTCAAATTACTGAGTTTATCTATATATATTTCATGAGTGGAACATGTTGGTGGCGACATGTTCAGAAGAATTTCTGAGAGAGATATCATTTTAATGAAGGTTATATTTTTCTATATTTATAATCACATGAATTAATTTTTTAAATTATTTTTTAGCACTCAGTCTTTTCCAGAATTTGAACGTGAGTGGTTAGTTAAAGAAAGTTCTTTGAAAACCACTTGAGCAAACCCCTGGAGACGAATCACTTGCATTACCTGAAATACTATCTATTTTAGATGTAAATTTTGCAGTGGATGATTCACAGTTTTGATGATAATACTTGCTTGAGGTTGTTATCGTATTGTTACAAAGCCCTTCCAGATGATAGAAAGCTATTTGTCATTAATTCAGCTTTCCCAGAAGTGCCTGTGGGTACCGCGGCTTCAATGGATTCCTCTATTTTAGATGTAATTTTCTTGATCCAAATTCCTCATGGAAAAGATGGACCCAAAAGAATTCAAGGCATTGGCAATTGAAGCTGGATTTTAAGGATATCAACTTTGAATGTGGCGTATGTGACTCATAAGTTATGGAATTCTTCAAATAGATTGTTTCTTCAGTTCTATCTAAAATAAAGATCTCTTCTCAGCTAGTCGGTTGTCCCGAATTTCCGTTTTGTGTAACCTTCCCTTTTCTTTGGCCGTAGGGCACCTCTTGTGCAATCTCTTTTTTCCTATCAATAATATATCTCTAAGAGAGCTCTCGTGGAGATTGGTTAGAAATAAATAACATATACATTAGCTGCTTCCTTTATGTTATAAATGGTTGTGAATTTACTCTTTTTTATTTGTTTTGTGACGTAGAATGATGTAAGAGTGTATCTGCCTTGATTGTTTTGTTTGCTTATTTTAGTTGGAACTGTCTTTCTTAGATGTCATATTTGCAGATCCGAAGGGCTTGGTTCAATAATTTTCAGTAGCTTTGTTTGGTCGGCCACCCGAGTTTGATTTTTAGGGGTAATAGATAGTTAAAAAAATTAATCTGAAGTTTATCCACTAATCTTTCTTTAATTTAAAAAAGAATAGATGTTGTCTTTGAATTATTTGCTATGTTCATTTAATTAGAGTTTGAAACTATTTGTCTCAATAATTAAAGTTGTAATCTTATGTCAATATTTTATCCATATGTCTTGTTCGCAGTCAGAAAATTTGATCAATATTGCACCTATATATATATGCAATATGCAATATTAATCAAATTTTCTTAGTTTTACTTTTAGGTTTGCAGAAAAGAATGCATGAACAGTAACTGTAAACAATTAAATGAGCAAAATCATTAATATTGAGTGCAAATTCGCTCCCTTGATTTTATCTATTCAAAGATATATAGGTATATAATCAAGCATTCTAACATAAGATGTTTTCTTTCATTATATTGTGATAATAAATTACCGATGAAAATTCTTTAATTAATAAATCAAGAAATATGGTCTTCAGTATTATGGAGTTGCAGTTTTTAGTCATTATTACTGTGAAATAAAAATTGATAGTGTTGGATAAATCTGATTTTTAAATAATAATTTTAATAAAAAATATAAAATATTATAAATTTTTCATCGAATATCTGCAGACTAGTTAAGGGAATACCAAAATAATATATAGGCTCTCTTGTTTGTTATCAGGGCGGTATTAGTATTAGAACAAGCAATCGATGTCAAAAGCCACATGCAAAATGCTGTCCAGAGAGTAACAGAGATTGAAGCCATAGCGTAAGTCCACAGTAGAATGTAAGATGATTCACTCTCACCAATCTCTAACAACTGGGAGATTGTACCCGTCATAAAATAAATTAAGTCAGCGCATGGAAATATTGGGCTCTTGATTAATGGGTGTGGTTGTCTTAAATTTTTAACTTCATTTTTGCATTCTCTGCTATTCAATCCATCCATATAGATGTAAAATGAGTAAAGCTGTAATAAATGGAACGCACTGTTAAAAGGTGAAATGTGTGATATTTTCACATTAAAACTAATTAATTTGTTCACTAAATTCTATATCACGAGTACTACTGAACCGTGTGTTTTTCTATATGGTATTGAGAACGAAATGAAGTATTAAAAACTTTTCAGAAACTCAAACAATGAAACCAATTTTTAAGCGAGGCCAGTGTCAATAACTCCAACATTAATCAGAGAGGCATTCACAACATTCAAATACCTGTGGCCATTGCTGATGGAACAGAAAATTGAAGCAAAAGAATGAATTGATAGAATGAATCTGATCAATGCCGAACTGGCAAGCACCTTTGACAACAACAATGCCCTTGAAAAGGATGAGTATATACCGCATTGCCAGAATGCCTATCACAAGTAATGAACTTACTCCTGATCCCTTTAAACCTTCAGCTACCCCGCCCCGCCCCCCCACCCCCCCCCCCCCAAAAAAAAAACACACACACACACACACACACAAAAGAATCTACAAATAAGTGTACATTGACATTTTTCAGAAGGCAATGTAATTAATGAAAAATATATATTAAATTTACCTCGTCGAAGATTTGCCCCAAGTAACAGAATCATTGACGGAATTGCTGCTTCTCTGTCATATATAATAAGATTTCATTTACAAATGTGAAATGTTAAGGAAGATTGGCACTTTCTCCTTACAGTTTTTATAATACTCTTGTTAGGTTTCTGATGACATGAAATCTCATCCCAGAAACCGTAAGACAACCGCCTTTTTTTTTTTTTTGAAGGGGGGGGGGGGGGGTTTTAAGTTTTGACATCAATAAGTGACAGGGTCGGGTATTATGAAAAACTATATTCTGTAGAAGGATAAGTGACAAAACCACGAAGAGCTGTAGAGGAAAATTAAGCATCAGAGTCGTAGTAATTAAGAGTGATAATACCCAAGCAAAGATGCAGAACTATCAATCAAGCGAAGGGAAGCATTATCACCAATCATTGCCTTTCGGATTGGAGAGACTATCCCAATGATCAACCCAACAACCTTTTTATTCAAAGAAAATAAAAAGCATTAGTACAAGATCTAAAAAATTATAGTATTATTGTTTTTTAATAACTTGTTTTTCACGATCATAAAACATTACGTGTGAATACTTTGAAAAATATATTGATAATGAATTTTTATATACCACTGTTTTAACCAAATTTTGGTATGAAGAAAAAAGAAATTAAAACCCAGTTAAACACAATAAAATTTGTATTAAGGGTAAAAGGGGCGCCTCGCATAGCTTAGGGTGTGTTACTTGAGATGGCTTTGGATGAGAGTCGAGAGTGAAGGAGGGAAGTGAGAGAGCTTTGGGAGACTTGGATCCAAAGTGAGGGTTGGCTTATTGAGCTGCATTTAACCTGCAAAATGGAGAAGAGACGTTATAGGTGGATCAGGCATTGGCCAACGACCATACTTCTACGCTCAAGTCAGTTTTTGGGAAATATTTTGGATGTTAAGAGCTTGCCAGCCCTTAACAATGGTGACTAGAGGCTAAAGAAAGCCTCATCCTTTTTTTTTTTTATGTATGTTTGTGGTGGGTGTTCATGAATGAGAAAAATAGAATCTGAGTGCCTTTATAGGGAGTGCCTTGGGTGCCCTGGTTGTCTGCCACCTGGAGGATTTTTAATGATCAACCCTTAAGTATATGCCATTCCTTCGGCTTGTATATTTGTTTGGACTTTTGGAGCATGCTTGGAGAGCAAGTAGGACATTATTTGCTTTATTTGTTCTCTTATATACATGGCGCATATTGCATGCTTGTCCTGAATACTTCAGTAGAGGCTATTTGAAATATTCTCCTTTGGGCAATGGAGATATTTTATACAGTTAATATTCTGGATAATTTTTTTATTCACTTCACCTTTGACATGGGGTACCTTGTATACCAACTCAACTATTTGGTGTACCCGGCATAGGTCTAGTACCCTCTAGTGATTATTTTTAATTATATAATTTTTCATCGACATGTGACACTTTATTATTGATGTTCAATTTCTTCCCCAAACAATTGCGGCAATAGTGGTTGGATTGAACACCATCTTCAGGTTTATCTTCACTAGAAACATCTTAATGTAGTGAATAACATTTCCTAGATATAGAACATGGCCAAATAATAAAATTAAGTATTCATTTAAACCCAGTACATGTGTGTATAGGAAAACAAAGCAATGAGCACCAGCTAGTGGATCCTATGACTCCCTGTGAATAAAGCTATGATTAACTAGACTGTACTGAGTGACAATATCACTCGTCACAACGTGACCATTGTCACCCGCTAGGCAATTACTTTATTTCAGTAATTGAATTGATTTTTCAAACAATCTCTTCATTTCATGCAACTATTTGTAGCTCTATTATTATGTTATATTTACCAAAGATCTAGTACGAGGATTTTCAATAGGGTTATAGCAATCCTTCGAACTGGGTAGAAGTGGTTCAGTGAAACTCTCAGAGAGTAATAGTGATGAAAGTTTCTGCAGAAGATGTTATGCTGATTGTGGAACCATCATCTGTGCTGTTCGTTTTAATGTTACTGTTTGCTAATCTTCCCATGATGGGATACATGTATGTCCAAACATAAATTCCCCCAATCTGTAACACCAACATCATGAGATTCAATTAATTGGACTCTACCTGAGTACCACAAATTGACATCGTTAATTATTGATAGGCACATATTAATTTTATTATATACAAAATTCTGGAGCATATGCATGTCAGAACATCTTCAAGGGTATCATGGAGGTTTGTGATTAAAGGGCGGGACTATTCCAACTTAAATTTTTTACTTAAAATTCTCGCACAAATCTTAAGCATTGATCTCAAGTAATCCAATGGTAGATATTGAAAGTGAAAGTAACATTTAATAATAATTATTCACCTACCACCGAATTTCTTGAAATCAATGACTCAAGATTTGCATCAAAATTTAAAATAAAAAATTTTAGTATAATCCATTTTTAAAAAATAATAAAAATATTGATATTTATAATTAAAAAATCTAACAGAATCTTTTATATTAACCATACACATTATGATCTAGCTTGAACATCTAGGTTTAGAACTGAAAGTTGGAAAGAAAATGGGTAAATGTTCCTATAGTCTATAGCTTGAGTTCGAGTTAGCTAGTAAATTTATCTTTGTATTTTTTTGAAAATACCAAAACATCGATATTGCATATTTGTTTCCATTAAAATCAAACATAACTATTCTCTGCTTTTCATATGTGTAGAGAAATTTACTAGCTTATTTTGCAAATTTTAAAATCCTTTTTATTTTTTTACTTAAAAAGAAATTAGTCTAGTTTAGCCTAGAAAAGATTCCTGGCTTCACCCCTGGCCAAACCCCGAAGATTAAGGAAAATTTGTTTGAATATTACGTTATATCATACAAAAATATTATTTTACCTTTGATAAATTTAACCAGCAACTATGAAATAGCCACAAAGGCATTTTGGATAACTATAAAAGATGTTAACTGTTAATTGCCCAAACCTTAAGGACTAAAGATTTTTTTTTTTTTTAAAGAAAAAAACTAATGCAAATGGTATACAACGTAACAGTTTTGTTATTAAACTTTACAACTCAAAATACATATACTAAATTAAGAAAATCCATGACTTATAAAATAGTCCAGAAACTCACTCCCAAGACAGGATATTACCACTCCAACCCCTACACATCCTATATCCAGATGCACAGGTGAAAAATGAGGTGGTTTACCATGCCAGTAAATAGTTCCCAAGGTTTCAGATTCGAACCAGACTGACACAAATATTTGAAATTAGACTTTTTGAGACAAAATTTCGGAAATTTAGCAATGCAGTTTTATTTAATTAAAGTAGTAACCAGACTGTCATGCCGCCATAGAAAGTAAAGCATAAGTTTCTCCGTCTGAGGAGCAAGCAGATGAATCTCCGAATGGACTCTTTGACATTTCGCATACTTCTGGAGCAATTACGAGAAGAAATATATAATTTCCTGAGAACAATAATTAACTCAATATCAAGGCCCTTCCTCAGATCAATGATAATTGAAAATGTAAAGTGACCAAAAAAAAAATAAAAATAAAAAACAATCCAGTTAAGAATAGTGTACCAGAAGAACAGCAACTGACGACAAAGGCCGTAGAGTTTAATAAGAATCCATGCAAGTGCAGAACCAATCATTAGTGAGACCAAAATATTCACCGGCATGAACCATCTATGAACGCATGTGTTCGTGAAATATTAGAACAAGAGAATTAACTATACATAAAGGCTCCATTCGACACCGCTGCCTAAAAGATAGTTAAGTGTTTGATAATTAGAAATGAAAGTACCCACAATTTGTTCGACGCAAAAACTACTTTAATTTACGTGGAATGAAAATTGCAAAATCTGGTGATTTTTCCTTTGAGGAGAATTAAACTTTGAGAGTTTGGTATTTTATGTTGCCCCTATATGTATCTATTACCCTTTTGTTAAACAAAAGGCCGACAGGTTTATGATGGTAGTCCGTAATTTTTGTGTTATAGGTTTAAAAATATCTTTTTACACTAATTCTTGGTGGCTACATGAATATTCAATAAAAGCAAGGGGTTTGCAGGTAATTGATTTTCCCTTTTTTGAAACAAAATGAACGTCACAAGAAATATTGTACAAGTAGATACATAGTAACCAAATATAAAAAGAACTCACAAGGTAACCAAGCTTTTGACTGTAATAGTTTCAGACAGGCTGCTCAACGTATATGCTGGATTGAACACGAAGAATACAAGCTGATTAAGGAGCCGAAACAATTAAGCAGCTTTCAGTACTCTATTAATTTGACTCTATCATGATTCATGATTAACAGTGTTTAAATGTTAACATCGAAAAATGGTACCAGGAAATTAACATTGAAAAATTGTTTACTTACATTGTTTAAATCACGCACTGTGTTAGGCCCCAATAATTTTATTTGATCTGTCGAAAGAAACAAGCCAACCCCAGCAACCAAGAGTACTTTCAGAACTGCCATTAGTGCCACAATCAACAGATCTAGAATTTCCATATTCATTCCTTTGAAAGAAAATACTTAGTGGCATGCAAAAGCTGACATATATATGTAAAATGTAGTTTAAATGGAAAGAAATGATTAATCTAATCTAGAACTTTTTATTAATTTATTTATTTTGATAACAAAGCGCACTCTTTGATGACTTTTTCTTATTAATTATGTTATCATATATATCTATACTAGAATCATGCTTTGATAAATAGTATTTAATTCCACAGATAAATGGAATGATACGGACCCATATGAGCGTGTAACATGTGAACTTTTACAGTCTTAAAACTAGAAACTAGAAAGAGGAAATAAATTAATATATTAAATTTGAACGCACCATAGATATATTAGTATTTCTCATCAAGTTGTGCGAAGAAAAGCTACACACACATATGTGTATGTGTGTGCGTATACACACACACACATATATATATATAGAGAGAGGAGATTGTCACATTTGTCAATTTCCTCTATTGACATTAATATAAATCATTTATCTCGTTATTATTTTCATAATAACCAATAATCTCCTTAGCACCATCATTTTATAATATTATCCTTATTTTTAAATATATTTTGATTCATTTTTATTATAAATTAAATAAACCATATAAATTTAAATTTATATAAAAAAATTAAATCATAAAAATAAGAAAAATAGGTTTTGGTTTGTACTTTTTGTTATGTTTTAAATATTTTTCTTATAATAAATATATATTTTATGTTCTAAGATCAAATGCACTACAACCTCGATAAATTAATAGTTTGGGACCATAAAGAATCTATTAATTTAGTGAATATTAATATACTGATAAATTAATAATTATTAATTTAATGATAAATTAGTAATTTATTAATTTATAAAGATAATATTCGCATATAATATGAATTTTCATAAAGTCCAAAATGAGTATAATTAGATAATTTAGTGATTTTGTCAAACTATATGATAAAATTTTGATTTTTGATGTTGTTGAGTGAAGCAGTTACTTCAGTAATCCTTGATCTAGTTGGATTGCATAGTTGGATCATGTTATTTGAGAACTCATTAGAGAAGACTTTTTGGAGGCAATATATTAAGTTAATATCTCTCTTATTTCTCTCAATATAGCACATACGATCAAATAAAAACTTTTCATCTAAAAGGTGTAAAGAAAGCAAAAATGACCAATGGCATACGTAAAGCATTATACCAGTGCAACAAATAAATCATAGACATATCATATGTATTTAGTCTCAAATTAGTTAATTATTAATTTATATATTAATTGGGCCTTAGAGAAAAATAAGATTTTTTTTTAAAAAAGTTATTATCTAATAAATTTATCGGATTATTAATTTATCATGTTAGCCTCAAGTCAAGACCCAAAAAGCTATTATTTAATCGAGATTATCAATTTATCAGGAATTAATTTAACAAGATTCTACTAACTTAAGCCTATATATATATAGGCTTAAAAGATAACTTTTAAACACAATTTTAAGCCCTTGGATTAAAGAATAATAAAGTGCCAAGATTTGATGATATGAATTAGTATATTTTAGTTAACATTTAGGATGATAATTAATTTTATTTAGTATGATTAATTAATTGAAAACATATATATATATATATATATATATATATATATATATATATATATATATATATATATATATATATATATATATAGACTTTGTAGTTTCTAATAAAATGGGAATTAACCCTTTATAGCTGAAAAAACTTTCTAATAAGGAAATGCTCATTTAATATTTTATTAAAATAAGGACAAAATTAAAAAAATAGGAAAAATATAAATTTTAAAATATTAAAAGAAAGTATATTTTTTTTAGTAAATTGAAATTTTATATTTTTCTATCTTTTAGTTTGATCTTCATTTTTTTAAAATAAAGACTTTATTATTAAAAAAATACTATATGTGTGTACGTGCGCGTGTGTGTGTATGCATAAGTTTCTAATAATCCAATGGCCCTCCTAACTCTACAATCTTACTATTAGTCTACAAGTTATGTTTATCCTTCAACAATAAAATTTGAACATCAAAATAATAATGTTGGTGATGTAATGAGTAAATGAAAAAATGATAGGACCTGATTGGTAAAGGTAAGAAATAATAACTTCAAAGTCATTCTCTTAGGTCATGTTTGGTTGACAGGGAGGACGTGGGAAAGGAGGTGATTTAAAATCTTTACTAATTTCTTTTGTTTGGTTGGAGTAAACTAACAGAAAATTAATTTCTATAAAAATTTAATATATGTTGTAATAAAGAATTCAGATTCTTCTTTGAAAGTTAAGAATTCTAATTCCTTGACTTAAAAATGACCAAATAGTCATTTGTAACCCTATAACATTTCAAAATTTTCAAATTTTCCTTTAGTTAAAAATTAAAAGATGAAAACCTAAAATTACTTTATCTCACAATTTCTCTCTAGCCAGCAGCCCTTTCTTCAATTTTCATCCATTTTCATAGCCGTTGCCATCGATTTAAATTAGTTGTTGCCATTGGTTGAGCTCTTTATCCATTGGTTATATACCATGCAAGTCTGTTTTTATTTCTTGAGGCTTATGAAGAAACAAAATGGGAAAAAATCCTTAAGACGTGAAATGTATGTGCTTGACTTTTTCGTAAATATTAAAATTGTTCATCGATTAGCTTATGAGAGTGATGCAACTTACATACCCCAACTTAGAATGGATAGGTGTGCTTTTGCATATTTATACACAAGGCTTAAAATAGGTGAGGGTGTTAAAACCTTCAAGACATTTATTAGTAGATGAAAAAGTAGCTATGTCTTTACACATAATAGCATATCATGTAAAAAATAGAGTGATTACATTTAAATTTATGAGGTTAGGACAATCAGTTAGCAAGTACTTTCACTATGTTGTGTACTTTATCCTTGGCTTAATGAAGAGTTATTAAAACAACCTGATCCAGTTCCTGAAAACTCCATTGATGAGAGATGAAAATGGTTTAAGGTACTTTTCTTCACCATATTTATTTTGATTATATGTTGGTATTATATCAAAAATTTAGCGATCACTAATTACTATTATTTTTTCCTACATTGATGATAGAATTGCCTAAGAGCACTAGATGGTACATACACTAAGGTGAGGGTGCTTGCAGTAGATAAACTTAGGTATCGAAATAAAAAAAGAGAGATTGCCACTAATTTTTTGGGAGTATGCTCCTAAGACATGCAATTTATTTATGTTTTAATTGGTTAGGAAGGGTCAGCGGTCGATGGTAGGATCCTTCATGACGCTATATGTAAAACAAATGGTTTAGATGTTCCAAATGGTAAATCATATACAAGAAACAAACAAATTCTGAAGTATAAACTTTATTAATTAAAATTTGAATATTTATTTATGATATAGGTTACTACTATTTAGTAAATGCTGGATATGCTAATTGTCGACGATTTCTTGCTTCTTTTTGTGGACAACAGTACCACTTTAATGATTGGAGGGAAAGCCATCAACCAACTAATCCACAAGAGTTTTTTAACATGAAGCATTCAACTGCTAGGAATGTCATTGAGAGATGTTTTAGAGTTTTTAAAAATTGATAGGCAATTCTAAGAAGTCCTTTATTCTATCCTATCAAGACGCATAATAGGATTATTATGGCTTGTTGCTTACTACACAATTTCATTAGGAGGGAGATGCCATGCGATCCTTTTGAGGAAGCATTTGATGGTATAAATCAGGTGGAATCACTTAGAGGTAGCATAATAACTAGTATAGAAACCTCAAAAGAGTGGAATACAAGGAGGACAAATTTAGCACAGGAGATGCATAATCAGTGGAGAGCAAGCAGGTAGAGCACATGAAGACTCCTTAAAAAAATTTTACTCAATGGATTGTAGATGTACTATTCATATTTCTGAATTTGAGGATTTTGTAGTTTAGTTTCAAATTTTTTTTTTTTTTGTAGTTAAGTTTGCTAACTCTAGTGAATATTGCTGAATGTATTATTTTGTTATCAAATAAATTTGCAACCTTTGGTCTTAAAAAATTGGATTAGTTTTGCCTGGTTTATTAATTTTATGAAAACTAATGTTTTTATATTTATCCCCTTCTAAAGACTTATAAATACTTGCTCTATCCATTTTATAAGTCAAATACTTAGAAATTCAAATACATTGTAAAAAATCAAAACTACATATATTATTTTATTTATTGTGTGAATTCATACATTATTTTATTTATTTAACTAGGTATGTTTTCTCAAGAATAATTTCAGATTTTCTAAAATTTTATCTTAACATTTCATCTCAATTCATTTTTATATTTGTAATTTGAATGGTATATTTTTATATTTCAAAGTCGATAGCTATATATTTCAATGTAGATAGTATATTTTATATTTATAATTTGGTCATGCGGTTTCTTTGAATCCATAGATGCTTTTGGTTAATTTGAACCGAATATGAGCAATGATCATGATGATCGTTTTCTAAGCAATTGTTTCATTATTTGTTCACATGTCATGTAAATAAATAAAATAATTGTTTCGTTATTTGTTAACATTTCATTTGCTGAAGTATCATATTTTGTTTTTGCTTCGTTTCTTTTAAAATGTTAAGATAAATTGGAAATGTTAGAAAATTGCTTTAAGCCCATTTTCATTTTACTGTACATTGTAACGGTTACAGCTTGTGTATTACAGCTATATGTAATGGTTAGTGGGTAATAGGTAGCACATGATTTGATATGAAAGTAAGAGTAAATGTCCAATGGCTTCTGGGAGTGAGATTGAGTATGCATGCAATTACACAATTTAAATTTTTTCTCTAGAAATATGAGTAATTTTCCTTATAAAATAGGAGTTGTATCACAATACAAATAATTTTGGTTGGTACCAGCAGCCTTTTAACTGGAGCTGCTGTGTCGAAAGCTCATACCTAAAGGTCAGGCAAATGTCAATGTTTTATTGGGTTTGATGGTTTGGTTTTGTGAGTGAAAAATTATTGTAACTGCTTCAGTCTTTAGATAAATGGTTTGGTTTTCTAATCAATGTTTAATTTTTGTTCAATAGCTAAATGGATTGACAAGCACCATAAGCTCCAAAATCAAGATTTTAGAGCAAAGATGAAGATATCATACTCGTGCAGTCACTTTTAGATTTGTATCATGATGGAAGATTTTACTCTGATAACAACTTCAAAAGTGGCTACTTGAAAGTTCTTGAGACTGCTTTGAACACAAAATTACCTGGATGTGGTATAAAAGCTAAGCCACATATTGAATCACACATAAAGACTTTAAAAATGCAATTTTGAACTGTGCACAAGAAATTTGTAGCGGCATTGGTAGGGATCCAAACAAGAAAATTGTGACTACAGAGAAGGCAGTGTGGGATGCCTATATTCAAGTATTTTTTATTTTTTGCTTGCTTGCTGGGGCTGATGCTAATATTATTCTACCTATATATGTAATTCATATTATTCTATCCAATAGTAGGTGCCAATCATGCATCCGTCTTTGGCCTTATCTATCCTACAAGTGCTAACTTGTTGCATAATACTATTGGTTGAGAATATCATTTTGATCTTGTCATATGAGAAATGTTTAGTCAACAGAGAAAAAAT
Source organism: Luvunga scandens (assembly GCA_030449905.1). Lineage (NCBI taxonomy): Eukaryota > Viridiplantae > Streptophyta > Magnoliopsida > Sapindales > Rutaceae > Luvunga > Luvunga scandens. Next base: position 342,181 of record JASUUG010001064.1, on the reverse strand, counting down.
ACAGGTAGAATGGTAAATCAATTCTCATTTATATTTTAATCCTCAAAGGCAACAGATTGAGATTTAAATGTTCAACATGATGTGCTATGCTTTAATGTAATTAATATCTTAACTATTGTATGTAAATGTTTGTTGAAGTGTGAACTTATATTTGACATGATGTGAAACATTTTCATAAAGATTGATCATTTTAAATCATTACAGAGTTATAAAGAGGCAGTGAATTTCAAGCATAAAGCATCTCCATTTTATGAGGATTTGTGTTTGATTTATGGTAAAGATCATGCAACTGGAAAAAATGTAAAGCCCCCTGCAAATGCTATAGAGAAAATTGAGAGGACAAGAGTGAGTAAAGAAGATGAGGAAGAAAATTTGAATTTTGAGGGTGTGCAAGATGATATGGATGATAGTATGTCTATTTCACATGTTCCGAAAAAGTGCCTAACAACTTCAAATAGCTCATCAAGAAAAAGGAGAAGAACTGATGATTTAGAAGAGAGTGGAGAGTCATTTAAAGAGCTAACATCTCTTTTTGTCATGGATTGAAAGAAATTTCTAGTCGCTTGAGTCGAGCTCTAAGGCAAGAAATTAATGAGAAACAAGTAAGATTGAGTGATGAGTTGAAGAAAATTAGTACTCTTACAATGGTAGAACGCCTTAGAGCCACCACTTTAACTACTTGTGATAGTGCCTCACTTAACATGTTTTATAGTCTCTGTGATGTGGAGCGAGAAGTGTGGGTTAAACTTTTCCTTAGCGGTGAATCTAAGTAATTTTAGACTTATTACTGTTTTGATGACTTATGTTAGATTTATTGTTTTGATGCACTCATTTTAGACTTATTATTTTTTTTTATGCACTCATTTTAAGTTTATTATTGTTCATGGAATTTAAAACTCATTTTAGACTTATTATTGTTTTGATATACTCATTTTCTACGTACTTTTACTTTGATTTTTTTTTTATTTATTGTCCAAATGTAGAAGCATTTAATTTTATAAAGGTTATGTTCCAAAACATAACCATATAGGGGTGTGTGTGTATAATAATAATAATAATAATAATAATAATAATAATAATAATAATAATAATAATAATAATAATAATAATAATAATAATAATAATAATAATAATAATAATAATAATAATAATAATAATAATAATAAATCATGAATTTTTATTAAGAAGTTTTGACATTAAAAAAAAATAATTTATAAGTTGACAAAAATTTAGTATTGACATTAAATTATGTTTAATTATTAATATTAATAGTGTAGTATTTATAGTAAAGGGTAAATTTATCCAAAAATAAAAATTATAATTTCTTTCCTCTATGAAATTTTATGTTGAATTAAACAATGAAATTTAATTTCCCCATTCCCTTCCTCTATTTCCTTCTCCCTCCCCTTACCTCAAACCAAACATCACCTTAGTATTTGGTGGTACCATTTGTCTCATCTCCTTTCCTCCCCTTTCCTCAAACTAAATATCACCTTAGTATTTGGTGGAATGGTTTTGAGGGAGATAAGGGATTAAATCAAGTAGAGTTTTGCACGGTACGAATTCTTTTTTTGTGTGGGGGAGGGGGGAACACGAGTATCACGAGTTCATCGTTAAATATATTGAAAAAAAATCTCTTTTATGTATCACTTGCCAACCAAATAAAATCTTCTGCGTCTTGATTTCGACCTGTTGATTCATCTTCTATCTTTAATTTGTAATGGATTTTCTTAAGAAAGACTAGTTAATTTAATTGTATGTATGTATGTGCCTCCCCTTTTCAACAGACTCCTCGCTTTCTCTTTCATACCCGCTTGCTTTTCCTAGTTGCAACTTGCAATTGTTTCCGTAATTCAATTTGGCTCTCTTTGTTATGCGCGCTTGCTTTTCGGTTATCAAGTTGGGGTTTGTTTGTTTCCCTAACTCAATTGTGTTACTGATGTAGGACCCAATGTTTGTGAAAAAGCTTGGACTGATGATATGATAGGCAGCTGTCCATCTGTCATATCAGGAGAAATTTTAGAATAAATTTTATAATGCATTGACGTTCCATCACATCAGGTGGGGTGTAATAATTAATTAATAGTATTTTTAATATGTGTTAATAACTTTAAATTTAAAAATTAATTTATTAAAAGTCAAACAATTTCAATAATCTTAAATCTACAAATTAACTTTCTAAAAGTTAAATAATTCGCTCCCCTTTTTTATTTTTTTTTGTAATTTTAAAAGTTCACCTTCCCTCTTCTAAATTCCGAGAATAGAAAATCAAGAAACATTAATAAATTATTAGAAGCTACAAAATCTCTCTCTAGCCCCAATTTATCGTCATCTTGCAACTCCTCTAACCCCCATCTCGTTTGCTTTATTGTCATAAGTCATAACGTTGAACAACTATAATGAGTTCCATTGTTTTTGCTGGAATTTGATGAAAAACATTATTTGTACTCTCACTGATCTGGGTGGAAAGAAGATGAGACAAATGACAAGTAGTAAAATTATTTTATTTGATTATATTTTTTATTCATCATAGTAATGTGCTTTATGGGTCTTTAAGTAATAAAGAAAATTAAAAATTAAGTTTAGTGATTATTTTAGTGTGTTCAAAAAAATAAAACCAAAATTCATCCGTCAATGAATTTACAGAAGTGCATTTAGCCTCGCAATGGCCAACAAAATAACATTTATTAAGGATGTAGGTAAATTACATAATGTTGCAACTTACAACAAATTAAAAGTTACACTAATCAAGTCAACTATATTTTAGTTGTCAAATATTTTTTGGTTTATAGATATAACACTTGAATTATTGTAAGTTACATAGGGTTAGCAAAAAAGTTCAGGCCGTTCTGAGCCATGCGCACGGCCTTAAAATCCGGCCGACATGGGTTGGACCTAGATGTGAGTCAAAAAATATAAAACCGGGATATATTGGGCTTGGTTAAAGGCATAAAAAAAAAGTTTGACTCTGTCCCAAGCTTTTTAATTAATAAATAAAAAATAAATCAAATTTCAAAAAAGAAGAGAAAGCTCGGAATATTAAATTAATATATTTTTTTATATTAATGTATGTGATTTATTATATTATGTTACTAATATTTTGTGTGTTGGTGACTATTATTCTATTATGTATTGAATAATTATCTTTACTTTAAATATTTGTTTACTTTATTAAAAATTTATTTTATAATTAAATAAAAAGCTCAGACTTGGCCCAAACTTAATCTGTCTAAAATTGAACGGACTTTTAAACAGTGTAGACTTGTTACTAATAATAGGCCTAGTGGTTAGAGCTTATGTCCTCACAATTGTGAGGGTATGAGTTCGAACTCTCACACATATATTATGGGAGTTTAAATGTTCTTCCTCAATTTGAATGAAGTCAGTACTATATAAAATTTGTAAAACTATAATCCCTTTTATGTAAAATTCTAGTCTTAATAATTATTTTATTTATACATATAAATAGTGATATGAGCATTAGTCTCATGTAATTTAAAAAAAATATATATGAACTTAGGTCCAAACTCATATTTTACCATCAAAAGTTACAATATTATGTAGCTTAGCAAGGTCTTATTTATTAACCGTTTTCAAATTTATGAACAAAACCAACCGACAAGATGCTTCTCGAAGAAAATGAAGTTGCCGGCATTATGGTCGACAACAATATTTTGCACAGATTACGTGGGTCTCAACACAGTTTTTATTTCAAAAAAATTAAGAAGAGTGGATCCCACTACAAGACACAGGACCTCCTCAATATGGAGAAGACGGGGTCTCACTACAGGACACACGACGTACTCAATTAGACAGATTTTTACTGATTGATTGGACACACCACATTCTAATTAAAAGAGTTTCCGGCTCTTTTGACCACAAATGTTGAATTGGCATTGGTCCTCTTATATTGGAGGTGTTGTGAAAAACATGGGGGATTGGACACACCTAACGCATGTATATGGCAAACTTTATAAACAATTAGGCAGTCCACGTTGAACTTAACGAAAACATGGGAGTGACAATAATAGTTTCACGCGTGAACCTCGAACCCTACCACTGTCCAATTGGTGGCATTGATTATTTTGCTGCTGCTCGGATGAGATATTTTATGGAAGTTCTGATATCTTATGAAAATTGTGAAGAAGCGAGGACGGTAGAAGTTTAAAAAAAAATGGAGAGAAATTGGATCTCTTCCAATTGATTTTGATCAAATAATACAAACACTTTGACAGCGGGAAAGTTATTAATTAACAATTATTTTACTGAAACTTAACTAGTTGAGGGCCTTAATTGAGATCAAGATCCTCTCTCAATCTGTTCTTTTTTTAAGTAAATTTTATTAACATGATTAGTGAATAATAAATTAAAAAATAAAGGTAGTTAAATCTTAATTATACACTAGTTTTAAAATACAAGTAGTACAAGATCTGTAAAAAATTAAGAGAGCTCATATCAAGATAAGATTTTACTCCCCTTAATTGATCTTATTAAACGGGAAGTATTCACGTTTTTAAGAAACAAAATTACTTTTAATTTTTGTTCTATAAAATAAGTAAACAATATTATTTTTTTTTTATCGAGTGGGCCGTTTAGTGATCGAAATCAAGAGAGGAATGGATCGATATTCCTATATTTATTCCTGATGATCTAATTTTGTTTCGTATCCTCCTATTCCTTCATAATTTTTTAAGAAGAGGATGCAAGGATCTCTAACTCAGGATACTTGATTTTTAATTTTTTACAATTATATTTCAAACTTAATATAATAAGATTATAATTTGAGTTTAAAATCTCATATTTAAGTAAACAAATCAATAATTGTTTACAAAAACAAAAACAAAAACTAAAACATAATTACTTGATATCTAAAGGTTAGTGTGGTAGTCAATTGTTATCACTCTACCTCCCTCCCTCATGATGATTTGTATTAGGGTCGCATGCATGTCACACATCATTTGTAAAGTATACAGACGATAAGAATGAGGAAGTAAGTAGAGATTAAGTGATTAATTATTGTCTCATAAGACCAACTAATTAATAAATTGAATGCCAATCGAAAGATGGTTTATATGATTATGAAAATTCAATCTCAACTAGCTCTTGAAAATGGTCAAATTAAAAACATACAGAAAATAAATTAAGCATCATGCAAACAAAAGACAGGAAATTAACACAACACACATGGTATTTTTAATGCTATTCAATACAGCATTTCTCTAGTGCAGGCACCCTCTTTTTTACCCTTTTTCTTTTTCCATACAAACACATTATTAAGTGGTGTGGTTTAATAAAGTCAAATTTTAATGCCATTCAACTATATTGTTTTTAAGTGTATTGAAAATTAATTATATTAAGCTACATGACTTAATAGTATGTCCGTATTAAAAAAATAAAGGCACCCCACCTAAGAATGATTATATATAGAGAGAGACATACATACAGTCATTCTCTACTATGAATGCCCTCATTTTTTTTATGCGGACATATTTTTAGGCCTTACAGTTTAATAAAGTCAGATTTTAAGGCTATTAAACTGCACGGCTTTATAGTACATTAAAAAATAATTTTATTAAATCACACGGTTTAACATCCTGTTTGTATTAAAAAATTGATGACGTCTCCACTTGACAATGATTATATATATTGCTGGATAATGTGACTAAAATGCATGTAAAAATCACACACTCAAATAATTTAATAATAATTGAAAACTCAAAGTAATAATACCAATCACCCAAAAACATTTCAATTAATAGGTAAATGACATGATACATCTCATCTTCTGCACTAATAATCCAAATGCATGAACCAATAAACTCATTTTTCTTTTATTACCATATTTACCAAACAAATAAGCAAGTTGTATAAGAAAAAATTTTTATATACCACTTACTCTTCTACTATTTTCATAATATTTAAAAACACTCATAATACAAAAAAAAATTAAGGGAAAAGAGGGATAAATAATTCATTTCTTTGATATTTTATCCTGTGAATATAAAATAACATTTATTATAAGAAAATATTTAAAAATAACAGAAAGTACAAGAAAAATATTTTATTCACTCCAAAACTTATATGCCTTACTTTCAGTATTTAAATATTTTAATTTTAATTTTAATTTATATGATATATTTAATTTATAATTAATATGAATAAAAATGCATTTAAAAAGAAGAATAATACTGTAAAATTATAGTGTCATGAAGATAATTAAGTATTATGAAAATAGTAGGGATAATTGGTATATATTGATTTCAATAGATAAAAAAATTAGCCATTTCCTTATCATGAATGGGAAGTTGTTTAAAGGCAAGCTTATAATTGGAAGCAAAATATCATCATTATCTTTTTTTATGTAAATGCCGCAAATTTATTAACAGAAAAAACTAAAGTATTATTACAAGATAATTTTAATGAGTTACATAGCAGATCGATATGTGGGAATCAAATGAATATAATTACTGCTATTATAATTAATTCTGAAGCTATTTAAATTAATGTAAGAAATAAAGAAATAAAAATAAAAGAAATGAATAAATTGATTTTACTACACAACCTATATATATTGTATACTCCTCTTTATTTTTATTTTCTTCATGCATATTTAGGTGTTTTCTTTTATTATTATTATTTTTTTAATAAGTAATCGCATCCAAGTATTTGTCTATACGTGAAAGATGGGTCCAGCTATGTTACCTATAGGGTTTGGTATCCCATTTTTTGTCTTTTTCAAATCCACCGTTGGATTGACACAAGAATTGTATAATGGCTTAGATGTGAATATGTGATTATTGGGTTATTAATATTGAAAGCTCCTGTTGTTCATGCAAAATAAGAAAAATAAAAAATTTTAAAATTATGACATATAAGTCCATAATATTTTTATTTTTTTACATTATTGAACAAGGTTTCCAAGTAAATGACTTATTACATTTATTAATATCTAGTTAAATTAATAAATTTATGTATTAATTAATAAATTAACTAATTTATTATATAGTTAAACTATGTATATTATTTACTAATCATAAGTAATGATAAATATAAATATGATTTTTTTTAATTTAACATAACAGCAACTAATTTCTTCTCACTCATGTGAATAAGGTTCAAACCCCATAACCTCTTTTTTTTTTTTTAAATACAAGAAATTTTACTATCTTAAGTAGATGGAATGTACAAAATACGAAAGTAAATTTAATTTGATATTCTATGTAGTTAATGTTTTATTATTTTTTTTGTATCATAATATTTATTTAACATACTATCAATTATTTAGTTATGTAGTAAAAATATGTTAATTTACTAATAATAATAAAGTGTTTGTTTATGAATTTGTAAAATCATTTTTGTTTGTTTGAACAATGAGTTTTGTATTTTTTGTTGAGTTTTTGTCCTTAAATAAAAAGAATAAATTTAATTGTACAATTAAACAAATTGATATTTGTGACTCCACCCCAACAGTTTAAATAGTTATCAGCACACATCCATATGGTTAAGATCTTTCATTAACTTAACTGAGAGAAAGGTAAAAATAATTCTAAACAATTACTCTATTTGAAAATAATTTAAATCTTTCTTTAGTAGAAATAAACTAAAAATAAGTATTTTCTATTCTTTCTTCTCTCTTGCTAACATCACACATGGACAATAACAGAGATTGCAATTCAGCTCATATCTATCATTTATAATATAAGTCAATTAGTATAAATAATTGAATAATTAATTGTGTCATAAATAATTGAATAATTAATTGTGTCATCTTGGAAAGGTGCTTCTAAAATAAGTCATGGCTTCCAAAAGTATTAATGCAATTGAAAATTTGTAGATGCAGGACTAACGTGTGAAAATGTAAAAGTTTTTAGCTTTTTTTATTTTTATAATAAATAACAAGGACTCTATTGTAATTGACCTTTAAAAAGACTTTAAAAAGATGGGTGATGATATTTCCACCCCACAAATTATGTAAATCCACCCCACTTCTAGAAAATAATTATAAAATTTTCACATTACTTTTAAAATTTTTAAATAAAGAAGAATTCTAAGGAATTAATCAATTAAATCTTTCTTAAATTCTTAATTTATTTTTTGTGACCTTTTTTTTTTATGTTTGACTACTATGATTGCTTCAGCCTAAATTTAAATTGATTATTTTATCCTTAAAATGTAAAAGTACAAAAAATTTACTTCAACTTCAATATTTTTTATTTTATACAAAATTCATTGCTTTTAAATGGTCAATTCTACTTTATTAGTATGATTATTAATCTTTAACAAACATTATGTTTTTATGAGTCAATACTCATGTAAATTATTAGGCTATTAAATTTATATCATTTACACGTAAAATATTGAAAATTATTAGACTTTACTTAAAAAGTTAGATAATAAGTCACAAAATTAATACTTAAAGTATTAGATACAAGAACACATTATGCTTCAGGTTAAGTAATTTTATGTCATAACGATTACATAATTAAATAAAACTCATATTAAAATAATCTTCATAGTAAAAAAATTAAGTAAAACAATATAAGAATGATTTAATTGATTAATTATACACATATTGATATTGATTTGTATTTATAAAAAATAATGTGCATTTATTATAAATATTTTTTAGAAGTGAGGTGGGTTTACATAAATAATGGGGTGGAAATATCCCCACCCTAAAAAGATACCAAACCTATGTTGCAAGTAGTTTTGCCCCAAAATTAGATAAGCACGTGATCTTACAAGACAATGATCATTTTTTAGTGTGTTTTCTCTCTTAGTCTCTCTTAATAAAAATGAGTGGCTAAAATTGAATTTTAAATTAATTTTATTGTTGTATTTACAATTAAACTAACTTTCTCTATTAACTTTAAAAGACTAAGATAAATTAAGAGAGAAAAATATTAGAAGAGGGATCCTAATATAATCTTGTAATTAAATGAGGGATTTATTGAAATAATACAAAATATGGAGTACAAAGTGATACTAGGGAAGAGGCTTAATAAGTCTTTACTCTTTTACCAAACCATAGCACACAAACTCACGAAAAAAAAAAAAAAAAGGGAAAACGAAGAAGATATCTAACTGAATTTATATTCAGGCAATCCGCTAACATCATGAGCAATAAATTTTTGAACTTTCAGAAGATGACTCTGCCATCAAGTGAAATATTGACAAAGCAAACCAAATTAGCATGCTGGACAATCAACGGGGTCCATGATTCTGTCCGTATATGAGTAAACTTAAAAGACATTTCAGAGCGCAGATTTTGTCAATTAATCCAATGATTTCACAAAGTCCGAAGAGGGATAGAAGCAGTTGTACGACTTCTGGAAATTGATGAGTTGCCAAACTTTGGCGTGTAAAAATTGAACACGCTATAGTTCCCTCAAGGTGGTGTCAAAGAAAATATCTCATATTCACTAAATATTGAACTTGAGTAAAGTCACGTTTATTTTTTCGTTTAAAATTTAAATAGGCATGAATGTTAGGATCTCAATAATATATTTATTTTTTTTAGAATATTTAAAAATAAGTATTAAATTATTTATTTTTTCAACTTAAAAATTTAAAAATATATTTTTTTACATTTATACCCTTATTAAATTTAAATGTTAAATAAATAATATACTAAATATCATAATATTTTAATATTTATAAATAAAACTACGTTCAAATGAATACATAATGATTTTGAAATTATAATATATAAAATATTATAAATTTCAAATTTTATCCCTAATTCTCAATAATAGTACATAATATAAGAAAAAAAAACTAACAAGATGCTTAAAATAGTTGATTTACCATTTCATCTCAAAGTTATCATATGTAAAGATGAGATTATGTAAGGTAAACGTCTATGGATGAATTTTGAGATAGACATGAAAAATAAATCATAAAATATAGATATTTTTGACATTAGAAATTAATTAACTTAATTCATATTTCACTAATTAGTAAAAAGCTAAAAAAATTGGTTTCTTTTATTACGTTAAAATTATCTAAAAAGTTTCATTAAATTATAAAAAAAAATACCTCTAATTAACTTAATTAATTAAGTTAAGTTACTTTAAGTCATTAAGTTAAAAAACAAACGCCCCCTAAGTATATAATATCTAGACAATCTTTACCTATTCAGTGAATTTTTAAATTAAATATATTAAAATATGGTATCACAGCTAAATTCATGGATTCATACATACTCGTTTTTTTATAAAAATATTACTTTCGTATGATTAAGACATATACAAAATGCTTTTAAGAAAATAAAATTACAAATTAATAGTTCAGCAAAAATGATTAAGAAAAATAAAACACATACAGTACGTACTTTTCCTCTCCCTATAAATATGTGTGCATGCACCTGACGGCGAGACATACCACAGATTGTTAAGTGCATTCGAAAAAGAGTAAGCTTACATACATTACATCCAATTATGTCTTCTTCCATTATTCCATCAACCTTTATTACCTCTGTAAATGGTTTCAAATTATATCCTCCACTTGCATCAAATAGAGCAACAACCATGAGAATGAGTGAATACAAGCCAGCCCAATGCTTTGCCAGCGCCCAGGCTGATACTGCAGCAGTTGTTAGGAGATCAGCAAACTACCAACCTTCAATTTGGGACCACGACTTTCTGCACTCATTGAGTTGCAACTTTACGGTATTGATTAATTATTATTAATCCTTTGCTCAGTTGAATTTGAATTTGAGACACACAACACACACACGTGTGTGGGCGCGCGCGTGCGTGCGTGCGTGATTTGATCATCAAACTGAATTAAATGGCGCATGCAGGGCGAAAGTTACAAAAAACAAGCAGAAAATCTGAAGGGAAAAGTAAGGACAATGATTAGTAAAGTGAGTGTGACCAATAAGCCTCTGGATCAATTGGAGCTGATTGACAACCTGCAAAGGCTTGGATTGGCTTATCATTTTGAGACTGAGATTAAGAACATATTGCACAATATCTACAATAATAAGGATGATAAGTGGAAGAATGAAAATCTGTATGCAGCCTCTCTTGAATTTAGACTCCTCAGACAACATGGTTATAATGTATCTCAAGGTAATGAATGCATTTGTTTCACTACATCACTCCACTTTGTCAGGCGCACGCATGATCTGAATACTTAAATCGATCGCTATCTTTTATATGTCTATTATATGCAAAATAATGCAATTTTTCTAATTTGGTTGAGTACTGCATGCAGAGGTTTTTAGTAGTTTTAAAGACAAGAACGGAGGTTTCATTTGTAATGACTTCAAGGGAATACTCAGCTTGTATGAAGCTTCGTATTGTAGTTTAGAAGGAGAAAGCATCATGGAGGAGGCCTGGCAATTCACAAATAAACATCTTAATGAGTGCCTGAACAGCAACAAGGATGATGAGGACCTGAATGAGCAAGCGAGGCGTGCCTTGGAGCTCCCTCTGCATTGGAGAATGCCAAGGTTGGAGGCAAGGTGGTTCATTGATGTTTATGAGAAAAGAAAGGACAAGAACCATGCATTACTCGAGCTCGCTAAGTTGGACTTCAACATTTTGCAAGCAACTTACCAGGAAGAACTTAAAGACATTTCAGCGTAAGATTCGATGTTATCAAACTCTAAGTAATTGTACAGTTTAATCATATATACAGATATAGTGATTCTCCGCTGGTGTGGGCTCAGCCTATTACAGTGCAGTAAATCCCTTGTTAGCGCTTCGGCAACACTGTAAAGACCTAAGTCCTCACTTTATAAAGTGCAAATGCCTGCACCAGAGAACGATTCTCTCTCTCTCTCTCTCTCTATATATAACATGTGATAGTATTGTAATGTTGCTTTTCATTTGCCTGTGACTATGAAGGTGGTGGAAAGATAAAGGTCTTGAAGAGAAATTGAGCTTTGCCAGAACCAGATTGGTAACCTCCTTCTTCTGGGGGATGGGGATGGTGTTTGAGCCTCAATTCGCTTACTCCAGGAGAGTGCTCACGATCACGCTAGCTCTAATTACAGTCATTGATGATATTTATGATATCTATGGTACTTTGGATGAACTTGAGCTGTTCACTAATGCTGTGGAGAGGTTTGTTGGCAAATATTGTTATACCTAATTAATTAATTAAACTGATAGATAGCCACTTCTCAAATATCTACACACACACGCACATAAATGAATACATACACACATATATGAAGGGTTTTCTTTTCTACAGGTGGGACATCTATGTTGCTATAAAGCAGCTTCCGGACTATATGAAAATATGTTTCTTCGCGCTTTACAACTTTGTTAGTGAAGTTGCGTTTTACATTCTCAAACAACAGGATTCAGATCAGCTTCTCAGTATTAAAAATTCAGTACGTCCCGTTCCTTTCCTTCGATTTATCTGATCCTCTTTAAATTAATAAATAGTAACTGGGATTTTCCTGTGTCATGTGCATCAGTGGCTAGGCTTACTACAAGCCTTCTTGGTGGAGGCCAAATGGTACAACAATAAGTACGCGCCAACACTGGAAGAGTACTTGAAAAATGCGGCGTTGTCAATAGCAGGCCCTTTAATTACAATTACTGCATACCTTTCTGCCAAGAATCCAATCGTAGAGAAGGAACTGGAATATCTAGAAAGTAATCCGGATTTAATTCAATGGTCATCTAGGATTTTCCGTCTTCTCGATGATTTGGGAACTTCATCGGTATATTATCACACCACCACGCATTCAATTCCTTTAGTCATTTTTAGATCATTTAGCTAGTGCTGAGCTGAACTTTATACTGAGTTTTTTAAAATATATTGTAATTAGTAGTTATTGGATAAGAAAAAATACATGATTAAATTTTAACTTTATAAATACACGCATGACGGGAGATTCTAAAAAACTTCGTGTAGCCCAGCAGATCAGCACTAGATCTAAATTCATCCAATTTCTCCCCCTAATAAATTGTTTATGTATTATTTTTTCCAATAATTCATCAGGACGAGATACAGAGAGGGGATGTTTCTAAATCAATCCAGTGTTACATGCATGAAACTGGTGCCTCAGAGGAAGCTGCTCGTGAACACATCAAGGATTTGATAAGACAGATGTGGAAGAAGGTGATGATGGATGTATGCAGAGCTAGTAATAATAAAGATTCTCCCTTGTCTCAAACTACAAATGAATTCATATTGAATCTGGCCAGAGTTTCCCATTTTATGTATCTACATGGAGATGGGCATGGTGTTCAAAACCAAGAGACTATGGATGAAGCTTTTGCATTGCTTTTTCAGCCCATCCCCTTAGAGGGCAACAAACCCATGGCCTTAACTTCAGCATAACCTGGTACCAAAGGGCGATGAATATAATTAATGGATGACTTGTTACGGATTCCCAAATAAGTAATATAACGTTTCAGCTGGCGTTAGGCGCCTCAGCATTTCATGTTCGCTATTTGGTTTTTTTCAGAGTTTGTCTTTCTTTGCAATAATTGTGACGAAGGGTGAGGTTTAGTATATTCCTTTAACTGCATGTAACGCTTTTCTTTCATTTTAATAATTAAGTTCTCTTGTTTTTGAAGGTCTACTGCAAAATCTTTTATTTTAATAAATTCACTTGTTTGTCTAGGTTTACTGGATTCAGTGCTGAATTAGTGATTAGGATTTCTTTTTTTGTTTTTATTTTTTACCTAACAATCTTTGATTCAATACTAAGTAAAAAATAAACTCAACAGCCAGAACTGAATCCTCATCAAGTCAGGCTCATTCCAATTCTCACAAGATAATTAATTGCTGGCTAAAACAGTATGGGATGACAAAGATTGTTAAGTATGTTGCCGTACTTCATATTCAAGCACGAATTATTGTATAGAATGTTAAGATAAGGTTACGATCTTGATTTAATTGGTACAAAATAGATATTTATCAAAATTTTAGCTTGTGTATTACTAAAATTATGCTGAAACACTTCAATAAATACAGGTGATCAATCAATGATCGACAAACCCAAAAATGGGAGAAGGACATTTAGATGTCTGATATTTTTTTAATTTTTACCACTTAAGTCTCTAATTTTTTTTTCAATTATGTACTCATTACATCGTTGGCATTAAATTTTACTGGTAAAAAAAAATACAACTTTAAAATTCTTAGACTATTACAATCTTACTATCAATCTAATATATTTATCTTTTACCCTTTTTTCTTTAACAAAAGGCTGACAAATTTATGATATTACTTCACTAATTTTTTGTTATAGGTTTAAAAATATCTTTTTATACTAATTCCTGGTGGCTACATGAATATTAAACAAAAGCAAGGGGTTTGTAGCTGCCTAAATTCATAAAGAATTGCTTATGGATGCAAGCAAAGCATGAATAAGAGGCATGTCAATAGATGATAACTTGAATGGAATTAAAATTACAAAGCTTTAGCTTATGCATACACAGATAATGGAAAGGACAGCTAACCTAAGGGTAGCACTTGGAAATAACTAAAAGTTGATCCGCATCTATAGCAATCATGTGCTGACATTGTTCGGCATAACCATTTTGCTAGCTCAATAAGTCGAGCTCATTTCCCACATCAGCTGGTTGCAGATAAGAATAACTCAGGTGGCATGCCAACATGGCTTCAAAGTCAACTGTTGACTATCCATAACTACTGCTTTTAACACCCTCTCTCAAACTCAAGGTCTTGTCAAGGACCCTCAGTTTGCTTCTAAAATAGCTAAACTTGCAGTAAGGTAACGGTTTTGTCAGAACACCTGCAATTTGGTCCCAGCCAACAACAAAACTTATCGCCTATTCTCCTCTAGTTGCTTTGTCTCTAATGAAATGAAGATCTATCTCAAAGTGTTTGGTTTTTTAGTGATGCACAAAATTAGTAGCTATTGCTGTTGCACTAGTGCTATCACTTAGAATCATTGGAATTTTTTCAACTTCCATTTTTAACCCACTAAGCAAAGAACTGATCCATGTAATTTCAGTAGTGCATAGAGCCATGGGTTTGTATTCAGATTTGGCAGTGGATCCTGCAACCATGCCTTGTTTTCTTGAACTCCATGCAACCAAGTTATCTCTTAAAAATACACAATAGTCATTGATTAATCTTCTATCATCTAGATCACTGGCCCAATCTGCATCAGCATATGCCATAAGATTAAAAAATTATGATTTTCTAAATTTCAAACACATATTTGTAGTATTCTTAAGATATCTCAGTACTCTCTTACATATTGTCCAATGAGGTTACCTAGAATTTGACATAATCATATAATAATTAAGTGAGAGAAATGGGGAATATATTAAGTGAGAAAGAGAAGAATGAGTAATAATTTATTACTATGTGAGACCCATTACATTAATTTGTTGGCTTTTAGAATTAAAAAAATCCATGTCATCTTCAATCTCAATTATTGATTATCTTTAATCTAATGGTCATAAAATTATGTCTAAACTTGTGTTTAAAACTGTGTCTCTTGAACTTACTATATATATATATATGCTTTCTTTCATTTAGTTAGTAAAACATTATAAGTATCAAAGTAATTAACTGCATCAGAATCGACAAAATGTTTGAAAACCCATTTCAAGAAAACATTTATTGGTGGTGTGTTGGGTTTGAAGAGGATTTCGTTGGTAGTAATGCACCATCAACCAAGGCTGAAAAAATGGTCGTGGAGGGATCTAATGAGGTTGAATGTGGCCGCAAGTGGGGGTTGAAAAAATCATGCGTTTGTGGCTGTTGAGATGTTATTGAGGTTGGGGTTGCATAGGGGTTAGTTGAGGGGATGGACGGAGATGATTTGGAACCGTCATCGACAGTAGTAGTTATGGAAGTGGTATGCAGGGTGACAAGCTGCGAGCTAAAGTTTTAAAAGCCATGTGCAATTGGGTCTTGGGACGTCAGAGGCTGCTAAATGATATCGAGATGCCTTAAGGGTGATGGCAGTGGCAGTTGGGTGGCATCCGCAATGGCCAAAGGGGCGACGACAATGTGGGAGCTGTTAGGAGACAAAAGCGATATTCTTGGAATCTTAGGTTAATGCATGGTGGTGGACACGGTTGATTCAGAGGCTCCTGCAACCGAGGTTGGTTGCCGGCGTGAAGAGGGGACTCCAGCAATGGCAAAGCACCACCAATGGCGTCAACAACGTGCAAGTTGGTCAAAATTTTATTGATCTGGTAAAAGCATATTTTGAATTTTAAATATGTTTTTACACGTTTACCCTTTTATACTGACTCCATACATATTTTTATACTGACACAGATGAAGCATCTATAATTACATCAATACATTCAATCTAAGAGTTAATAAATCAAACCTTAAGGGGTTCTTAAAAATTACCTTAGTCCATCATAATATTAATACATATATTTTGTAAAATTATGATATTTATAACTTATTTATTAAAATTATAATATCATCTATTCATTTAATAAATTATAAACATAAAATAATTAGATTATTTTTTTAAATTAATAATTAAATGACACTAATAAAATATATTAAAAGATTCAATTTTAAGTTATTTGTAAAATCATAAAATTTAAAGTTTACTTTCATTAAAAAGTGAATCGTTAACAAGCAGGTCTTTTCTCATGCTGTGTTTTAACCCATTTCTAACCGTGTTGTGCTTTTAAGGCCACATGACTAGAATTCTTAGCCCAACCCAGCCCAACCTATGTATGTTCCATGTTATGATGTGTGCCTTACCAAAACATGTTCGTGTTGTGCCACATGCTATTTGACCCATTGGCTATTTCTACGTGGTATTGTTGCAATTGTATATACATGGATTGAACATTGTCTTCATGTTTATTATCTTCTCTAAAATTAATTTAAAGGATAAATTTCATTGTATTCCTTATTAGAATAACATACTTCAATTTACCCCTTAAAAGTATGAAAACTTTAACTTATCCCTAAAATCTGCTAAATTTAACCATTGACTGACATTAACTCATTAAAGTACGATAATACCCTTGTTAGCCATAGAATATGTTATCTTATTGTCATACTTATATTGGAGAGATATATCTTTTATGCCCCTACTATTTCTAAAATAAAACTAACTTCTACTTTATGTGCATAACTAACAAAAATTACCTTTTAATCTCTTTCTTAAAAAGCAACAAAACCTCAACAATAATATTTCATAAAACAAGAATATTTCATGTCAACCCAACCAAAAATACCCAAAAAATTCCTTTTACACACAATTACAGAGAAAATCTCACCCCCAATCCATGAAGATTAATTCCTAAATTTAAACAAAAATTATAAATTTTGAAATAAAAATCTCAGAATTTATAAAAAAGGGAAAAAAATTTCTATCTCTTCTTCTTTCTTCTTTATCTTTTTCGTTTCATTCCCTTTTCATCTTCTTCATCGTTCATTGTTTTTCTTTCCTCTTTCACACACTTAATAACTCCACAACCACTTTTAAATTAAATCAACTCACCAAAACCCATGCCCATTGCCCGGCAAAACCCATAGCCGCCAGTAACTATTCCAAGCAAGCCCATGGCTGTGGCCGCCGTGCCAAACTGGCATGCCAAGTGAGCCCATGGCTGCGCCAGCCATGCCAAGCAAAACCCATGGCCTTATGGCCATTCCAAGCAAACACATGGTCGCTTGCGGTCGTGCCAAGCAAAACCTATGGCTGCACGTGACCATTCCATGTAAACCCATAGGCACGCACGACCATGCCAAGCATACAATGATCCAAGCAAAAGGGTGTTGACAATTTCAGTGATTAGTCTAGTTTTAGGTTTTACTCGTGAATTTGGGAAGAAGCTAGGGTTTGTTTAAAGGAGAAAATGAGCCAAGATTTGGAATAACGGCGTTGGCGCACCATTGCGTAGCTCCAAACTTCATCGCAACTTGCTACCATGGCTGTCGTAGCTTTATGACACTTGAAGAAGATGAAGCGTGGAGAAGATGGAGAAAAAAAAACCAGGAAATTAAAGAAAAAAGGGGAAAATGAACTAAAGAAAATAAAGAAATTAACCAGAAAATAAAAAAGTAAAGAAAAAGTAAGAAGAAATCTATTTATTTTTTATTTTAAAAAGAAGTGATCTTTTATGATTCTACCGTCAGAATTAACTAATTAAAAAATAAGAATTATTAATTTCGGTGCAAAGTTAATTTTATTGAAATGTTTAAATGTATGTTGAAATTTGTTGAAATATTTGGGTTTTGTGGAAATTAACTTATATGCTTTGACCTCTTATCTGTGGGTTAAGTGTTAAGAGAATGTATAAATACAAACGTGGTGCTACAGATTCTAAATTTTTTATCTTAAATAACTACCCTAAATGATGTAGCATTCATCAATTGATTGGCAAGATAATATAATTAATTTATTTGAATTTTTTTTTAAAAAATAATCAATTAATGAATGTTATATCATTTGGGATATTCTTTATTTGTCATTGATTTTGCTCACATCCCCTCACCTCACACAAGGCTCATCACTGTTAATCTTATAATATTGATTTTGATGATAACAAAACTTATATGTTCTTAATTAAAATGTTTGGGTTATTAAAATGAACTTCTTAAAGCCATAGATATGTTTAAAGAAGCTTAATGACCGTTAACTTAAGTTAGAAAATCATTTTTCCACAAAAAGTTGTCAAAATATACATTCAGGAAATTACCCTTGAACCGTTTATTATAAAAGGTGAACCGATAATTTACAAAAAAGATTTAGTCTTTAAACTTGTTTCAAAGCATTCTGAAAATTAACAGTAAACCGTCTATTACTAACGGTGAATCGATAATTTACAGAAAGGAGGAAACTTTCTAATCTTGAACCATTTAGCAAAAATGAAAATATAAGTTTATTTTGTAGGATTCTGAAAATAAACAGCGATCTGATAACCACAAACGGTAAACCGTTTATTTAAAATCTAAGTACAATGACTATTTGGACAAGTTAAAACAGTAAACCGACAGCAGAAAACGGCAATCTGATTATTCTGAGAAAGTCAACAACAGCTAGCTTTTAGCTATAACTATAAAATGACTCAATCAAATTCAAATCAATAGATATTAAACAATTGTCATTGAGCTTATTACTGAGAAAATATACATCATTAGGCTTTAAACTTGTTTTTGTTTCATTGATTCACACTTTGAGATTTCAATTGTAATCATATACATTGTGTGAGAGATTGGTTGATTATAATTTCTCTTTTTGAATGATTATAAATGTTGGGATACACTTGGGTTAAGAGATTGAGAATAATCTCTTGTTGTAAAGGTTCATTGACACCTTTGAAGTCAATTGTAAGTGTGGTTGAAGTCTTGGAGGCTTGCTTAGTAGAATCCTCAAGCCTGGTGAGCTTGGAGGCGTGTACATAGGCACGGTTTGCCGAACCACGTAAAAATCGCGTGTTTGATCTCTCTTCCTTTATCCTTTTAATTTCGAGCATTGTTAAAATTATTGCTTTTGATTTTGTTAAGACGTTGGTTTAAATTATTGTGTGGTTTTATTTGCTTAAATTTTAAGAACCTAATTCACCCCCCTCTTGGGTAGCCTAGTTAGTATTTCATTTGGTATCAGAGCAAGATTCTCTTGTTAGGACTTAACTGTCTAGAGTAAAGATTCATGGCAACCTAAAATGATTCTAGCTTTAGGGAAGGACAATCCACCACTAGGCCACCACTCTTTGATGGTAATGATTATCCTTATTGGAAAACTAGGATGAGAATTTATTTTCAAGCTTTAGATTATGAAATATGGGAGGTTGTATGGGATGGTTCATTCATGCCTATGACTAAAGATGAGGAAAGAAAAGATATTCCGAAACCTTCACGTGAATGGAATGAGTTGGAAAAGAGAAAAGTTTCTCTAAATTCCAAAGTTATAAATGCCCTATTTTGTGCATTAGATAAGAAAGAATTTCATAGAGTTTTAGGTTGTTCTAATGCTTATGAAATTTGGAAGAAACTTGAAGTTATTTATGAAAGTACAAATCAAGTCAAAGAATCTAAAATAAGTAGATATACTAGGCAATACGAATTGTTCCAAATGGAACAAAATGAGAGTGTCTACTCTATGTATACTAGATTTACGGATATTGTAAACACTCTAGGGGCACTTGGTAAGACCTTTTCATGATACCTGACGCTCTGTTTGATTGTTAAGAAAATGTAGGAAACAGATTTTAGCTTTTCTGGAATTGAAACAGCACCTTTTTTGCTTCTCTCTTGGTGAAATTTTGATTTTTGTTTATTTCATCATCTAAAGTTAGAGTGGAAGTTTTGGATTTCTAATATATGGTTAACGTGGCAAGTGTAGTTAATTCTCTGAGTTATCGGCGCTCTTTTTAGTTATTGGGAGTATGATTTTGAATTTTGATGTTAGAGTTGCTAAATTACATTTGATTCTCTTCGGTTATCTGGGCAGATTCGAGCTTGTGTAGTGGGTAACAAATTCTTTTAGAGGCGATTTTTGATGAAAAATGGGATGACAGAATGCAGCATGTGCCATTCAAAACTGGTTCCGCCAACTACCAAATCCATACCAAGTGCCTAAGATTGACACAAGACTAGGGTATCATCAAAGCAACGTGCTCTCTGTGTCTTCTTAGTTGTTGGGTGATTGTATGCTAGTTGGTTAACAGGCAATTGATACTCATTTCTAATTTTAATAATCCTTTTCGTCAAATACTCAGCTTTAGAGCATTCAGTAAAAGAATTATGGGGTTGCATGCTCTTTTTGTACCATTTTGTAATGTTTCTGCTAAAATCCTATTTTCTCGATTAAAAGATGGCTTAAAATGAAATTCAGTAAACTTAGCTGAGGATCTTTGAATTCATCATGACCATCCTATAATTTTTATGGGCATTTCCCATTCGTTGATTATAAACATGTTTAACTTGTAATATTTTTCTGGCAGCCTATTTTGGTTTATATGTCCAAGGTGGATGGGCGTTGCTAGTTTAGTGACAGAAATGACAAAGGTTCTATTCGCGATAATTATGCTTTTGCTCCAGGAATATATCTTTCGCTTTACTCTTATAATACAATAACGTGCTTCTTTCCCTTTATTTTTTTTCATAATTTTCTCTTGACACATGTCATTTGAGCTATAGTGGTGAATCAAAGCAATTTTTCAAGGAACCTAAATTCGTTCTAGCTTGTGGTTGTGATTGGATTTTGGTATTTTTAAAATCTGGGTTTCAGTTACTGGAGGAATTTATTATGAACTTGGAGTGGAGCGCAGGAATAGGAGAGAGAAGGGCATAGGTATTATAGAGGGAGAGATGACGGACTTTGTCTTCAATAGCTTATTCTTATTCTTAATTGACTTGTGTTAGTGGAAATTCTTAAATTAACTTGTTTTAATGGGAATTCCTACTCAATGATGTCTTTATTTTATTTTAGCCTAAGCATCCTGATTTATTATCAAGGTTTTGGTTAATGTTTCAGGCTACGCCAGAAGCTTGGAGAGAAACCGCTTCTCTCAATATCCACATTTATGCAGGTGCCATATTCTTACTGATATTACCAATTTGTTATTCAAATTTAGATAGTTAGGGTAACTGGCTGTTGAAGTAACTTTTTTTTAAAAAAAAAATAAAGGGACTGGTTTCTTAGTTTAGCTTGCTATATGTTGTAATATACATAAACTTTTTTCAATAGTTCTTTTCCGCTTTTTCCTGGGCATTTTTCTTATTTGGTTGTTTGATATAGATCATTTGCACCAAATTTGGATGCCATAATGATATTAGCCTGGTCCTGAATTATGGATCAGGTAGTCAGGATTTGCGACTGTTTTGACGGAAAAGTGTTTCTGCCAGCCTCATGGGTGTGATTTCGTAGCATTCCTCTGATGCTGGCTTATCTTTTGAGAAAATATTACTTTTTCACTTGATAGATATACAATCTAATTTTTCTTCTTCCCTTCTTTTTCTTCAGTCTACTATGAAGGACACAATTTCTTCAAAGCTGGAATGGAAATATAATGGACATTTACAAAATTAGTATTGAACATTGCTAAATTTAAGTCCAAAATAAAATGTTATTTTCTGTGGTATGTAGCTTCGAAGTTATTAAAGTTTGGGGTTTTCAGCAATATATATGTTTGCTGAGTTTTAGAACTAGATCAGCTAGATGAAGAGTTGGCATGATTTCTAGAAAGAGGCGGTGTGGATTTTATCCGTCCGTGCTACTGTACCGGCCTTTGTCCAATGCTGCAAAGCTAATGGAGAGAATTGGGTGCTTCACATGGATTCCAACTGATTTATTTGGTGACCTCCAAAGTCTTGTCTGCATAATCTTAGGGCTCTTAAGCCTTTTCTCTCATAAATGAAGCTTATGGTTTATACTTGTCTCGGCATGTTCTGGTAGTTTCCCTTGACTTAAAATTCTTCTAGCCTTCAAGCAAATGGAACTACATGTTAGTGACTCTCATCTGATCTGGTTTTCTGCAGTTAAATGCTAATCGTTTTTAGGTTATTGTGATGTTATTGATGTATTAATTATTATTAAATTTTAGGTGATTGGTCTGCCATTTCAAGTTCTCCAATAATTCTTTGAAGAAGCTGATTTAAATTATATTATATTGCCGTTTCTATATGCTAACAATAATTATTTAAAATTCATCATGCAGGTATAATCCTTTTAGTAAGACCATTGTATAACCTTTTTGTTTTGGTCCTCGTTGTCTGCGGCTCCTATGCAAATTAAAGAGACTTAATCCACTATAGTCTTTCATGTTTTTTAAGAGATGATACTTGTAATAAGATTCGGTGATACTCTTGGAGTAATATGCTAGTTTTTGGTGGATTTTTAGGGATGGTATGTAGAAAATATTATGTCTGATATAGAAATAGTTAATTTGATTTATTTTGATTAAATTGTGTCTCCCATAATTACTAAACAAAATAAAAATAAATTGATTTAGCAGAATGGAAAATAAGCCTATAAATTTATAGTTAATGGAATTAAAAATAGTTACAAGCTTACTTACTAGGGAGATTTTGCCTATAAAAATTGGCAGTAAAATAAAAGGGTTTTTTTTTTTTATTTTATTTATGGGGAAATTGATAGGAAGTTAGCCCGTTTGCTCATTTTAGCTCATAAAAAGATAAAAATCTTGAAAGCATCTCGAAAACTAGGAAAATAACTTAACCTTGGAAAAAAGATTAAGAAAGAAGAGGAATTTTTGGCTTAACCCTAGGACAGAGGACACAAGTGGTTTTGGACTTGGTTCGTCTTGTTGTAAGGTTAGAAATGGTATATTATAAGTCTAAAACGTACCCTTATAACCTAAGGTATGACCTCCAAAAATTCAAAATTGGTGTGAGAAATTGAGGTGAAATGGCTAGTGGCCTCATTTGTTGAAACATGCAACAACAAACATGAAATATGGAATCATAAACTTGTGATAAAAAAATCATGCAAATCATAGACTAATAAATGTAAAACTTTAATTATTAATCTTGACGTAGAGACTATTAAACATGAAACCAATGCTAACTTGAACCTTACTACAATAAACATGAAAGATTGGATTATAAACTTGTAATAATTAAACACATTAGTTTTATGGTCCAATAAATACGAAACATATACCATTAACCTTCATATTAAGACTATTAAACCTGAAACAAACGTAACTTGAAACTTAAGACAATGAACATATAACATAGCATCATCAACTTGCAATCCTAAAAGTTATGCAGATCATGGACTAATAAATATGAAACACATGCCATTAATCTTGATATTGGGATTATTAAACTTAAAACCAATGTGACCTAAAACTTAGAGTAATGAATATGCAACATAGGTTCATAAACTTGCAATCCAAAAAATTATGCAAATCATGGACTAATAAATATAAAACACATATCATTAATCTTAATATTGAAACCATTAAACTTGAAACCAACGTAACTTGAAACTTAGGATAACGAACATGAAACATATTATCTTAAACTTGCAATCTTAAAAATCATGCAAATCATGAACCAATAAATATGAAACACATACCATTAATCTTGATATTGGGATCATTAAACTTGAAACCAACGTAACTTGAAACCAACGTAACTTGAAACTTAGGGCAATGAACATGAAACGTAGGGTCATAAACTTGCAATCTTAAAAATATGCAAATCAAGGATCAATAAATATGAAACACCTACCATTAATCTTGATATTGCGACTATTAAATTTAGGAGATGAGCAAACTACCAACTTTCAATTTGGGACCATGACTTTTTGCACTCATTAAGTTGCAACTTTACGCTATTGATTAATTGTTATTAATCCTTTGTTTTGTTCAATTTTTGAATTTAAGACTATATATATGCGCGATTTGACCAGAAAATTGAATTAAACGGTGCAAGCAGGGTGAAAGTTACAAAAACAAACAGAAAATCTGAAGGGAAAAGTAAAGACAATGATTAATGAAGTGAGTGTGACCAATATGCCTCTGGATCAATTGGAGCTGATTGACAACTTGCAAAGACTTGGATTGGCTTATCATTTTGAGACTGAGGTTAAGAACATATTGCACAATATCCACAATACTATCAAATGAAATAGGCTTAATCGCCAATTTTCATTTGCCTGTAACTGTGAAGATGGTGAAAAGATAAAGGCCTTGGAGAGAAATTGAGCTTTGCTAGGAGTAGGTTGGTAACATCCTTCTTCGGTGGCTTAGGGATGATGTTTGAGCCTCAATTTGCTTACTCTAGGAGAGTACTCACGATCACGGTAGCTCTAATTATAGTCATTGATGATATTTATGATATCTATGGTGCTTTGGACAAACTTGAGCTATTCACTTATGCTGTGGAGAGGTTTGTTGGCAAATATTCTTATACCTAATTATTTGAGGCGGAAATTTCATCAAACCATGTGTCACAAGAACGAACTCCTTCTAGAATTGGGCTTGAATAGGAACCTAGACTGAATGATCTGCTATCTACTCGATCCTGTTGTGTGGTTCAAAAAATAAGGTCCAAAAGCATATTTAGGTATTGATATGACCAAAATAAGCTCTTATTGTAATTTTGACTTTGGCTTATATAGTTGCATATGATAGTATGTATGAAATTGCACACCAGGAAAGTTCCTAGGAAATACTAGAGGAGTCACAATGGTCTTACTTAAAACCTAAACTCCTTAGACTTTTATCGTCTTGGTGATAAAACTTTCCTAAACATGTACAAAATCATACAGTTGCTCCACTCTGGCCTTCGACTGCTTTTATTATGAATAGTATGCATGAATAGTATCGTGTACGTGAATAGTACATTTTCTCCAAATAATTACAATCGATGGCTTTGATATTATTGTTAGTAAATTGGCGAGTAAAGTAGATATATCGCCAAAACAAAGGTTAGAAACAAATATCACACAAGGGACAAGAATTTACGTTGTTTGGCTTTTAGTTTATGTCCAAGGAAAAAGATGAGAGGAGATATTTTATTGGTTGTGTAGAGTTACAAGTATTGAAGTATTTTATTTCACAACCCAAAGCCCCAATACACCCAAACTCTCAAATTACTAAATTAAAAACTTGAAATACTCAAAATACTCTCTCAATTCTCAATTTTCTTACTCTTTCAAGTGATGATTTTTCATGCTCTCAACGCCCTATTTATAGGGCAAGTTAAGTCTAAAATATCAATTTTGGTTAGCTTTTAAATAATAATTTGTTTATATAAAAAATAATTTATTTGTATGATCAAAATTGGTGCGCTTTAAAATAATAATTTATTTGTTAAAATCAAATTATTTTAATAAAATAATTTCTTTTGTCAAAATTGGTTGGTAATATTTTATTTTATTGCCACCATTTTAATGTATTTGTAAGAATAGATACTGCCGCTGCATGTCTTTAACAATTAGTCTGATTGAAATCTTTATTTTCTTTACATGTTTCTATCAAACAACACCCAGCGCGAACTCTGAGGAGCTTATAACATGTTTTATACCTCAGCCTTATGGGTTGAATTAGGTCATTGGGCCTAATATCAATTTTTAGGTAGCAACACTAATTAATTAATTAAACTGCTAGCTAGCTACTTCTCAAATATATATGTATATACACATATGAAGAATTGAAGATTTTTCTTTTCTACAGGTGGGACATCAATTTTGCTATAAAGCAGCTTCCGGACTGTATGAAAATGTTTCTTTGCTCTTTAAAACTTTGTTAGTGAAGTCGCTGATTACATTCTCAAACAACAGGATTCAGATCAGCTTCTCAGAATTAAAAGTTCAGTACTTCCCGTTCCTTTCCTTCGATTTATCCGCTCCTCTTTAAATTAATAAACAGTAACTGGGATTTTCCTCTGTCATGTGCATCAGTGGCTAGGCTTATTACAAGCTTTCTTGGTGGAGGCCAAATGGTACAACAATAAATACGCACCAACGCTGGAAGATACTTGAAAAATGCTGCGTTATCAGCAGCAGTCCCTTTAATTACAATTACTGCAAACCTTTCTGCCGCAAATCCAATCATAGAGAAGGAAATGGAATATCTAGAAAGTAATCCGGATTTAATTCAATGGTCGTCTAGGATTTTCCGTCTTCTCGACGATTTGGGAACTCCATCGGTATATTATTACACCACAATGTATTAAGTTCGTATGGTTGTGTTTAGATAGTTTAGTTAGGGCTGACCTACGTTGTGCTGAGTTTTTTAAACTATATTGTAATTAGTAGTTATTGGATAAGGGAAAATATATACTTAAATTTTAACATTATAAATAGACACATGACAACAGGAGATTCCAAAAAACTCTGCACAACTTAAGTGATCAGCACTAAATCTAAATTCATCGATTTCTTCCCCTTAATGAATTGATTATATATATATTTTTTAATAATTCTTTAGACCGGATATCGAGAGGGGACGTTTCTAAATCAATTCAGTGTTACATGCATGAAACTGGTGCTTCAGAGGAAGCTGCTCGTGAACACATGAAGGATTTGATAAGACATATGTGGAAGAAGGTGATGATGGAGGTATCCCGGGCTAGTAATAATAAAGATTCTCCCTTATCTCGAACTACAAATGAATTCATATTGAATCAGGTGAGAGTTCCCCATTTTATATATCTACATGGAGGTGGACATGGTGCCAAGAGACTATGGATGAAGCTTTTGCATTGATTTTTCAGCCCATCCCCTTAGAGAACAACAAACACATGGCGTTAACTTCAGCATATATAACCCGGTACCAAAGGCCGATGAATATAATTAATGGATGACTTGTTACGGATTCCCAAATAAGTATTATATCGTTTTAGTTGGTGTCCGTCGCCTCGGTATTTCAGGTTCGCTATTTGCCTTTTTTTCAGAGTTTGCCTCTCTTTCTTTGCAATATTTATGATGACGGGTGAGGTTTACTATACTCCCCTAACCGCATGTAACGCTTTTCTTTTATTCTAACAAGATCTCTTCTTTGTGAAGGTTTAGTGAAAGATCTTTTATTTTAGTAAGTTCTCGTGTTTGTTAAGGTTTACGGAAAAAATTTTATGTTGCTTATTGAGATTAAGATTTCAGTGTTGAATCAATGATTAAGATTTTTTTTTAAAATTTTTTATTTCTCTTATTTAACAACTTTTGATTCAATATTAATTAAGTAAAAAATTAACTCAATAGTTAGAACTGAATCCTTATCACTTAAGTCAGGCTCATTCCAATTCTCATAAGATAATTAGTTGCAAGTTAAAACAAAATGAGATGACAAAGAATCAAAGATTGTTAAGTATGTTGTCGTACTTTCGAGCATGAATTATTGTATAGAATGTTAGGATAAGGAAAGGATCTTGATCTAATTGGCATAAAATAGATATCAATCAAACATTTTAGCTGGTGTATTATTAAAATTATGCTGAAACACTACAATAATTGCAGGTGATCGATCAACAATCGTCTAACCCAAAAATAGGAAAAGGCACTTAAGTGGCGTTTGTATTTTAACTTAATGACTTAAAGTGACTTAACTTAATTGATTAAGTTAATTAGAGGTGTTTGTTTTTATAACTTAATGGCATTTTTCAAATAATTTTGACTTAATAAAATAAGCGAATTTTTTTTTACTTTTTATTGAATAGAGGTATCTAAATTAAATCAATTAATTTCTAATGTAAAAAATATCATTATTTTATAATTTATTTTTCATGTCATCCCAAAGCTCAAAGGTTTCTCCTCTTAATCTTATCTTTATTCAACTAAAAAATGATAAATCAACTATTTCAAGTATCTTATTAGTTTTTTACCCCTTATATTATGTACTATTATTGAGAATTAGTAATAAAATTTAAAATTTATGGTATTTTATATATTATAATTCTAAAATCATTATTTATTCACTTGAATGTAGTTTTACTCATAAATATTAAAATATTGTAGTATTTAATATATTATTTATTTGACATTTAAATTTAATAAGGGTATAAATGTAAAAGTATATATTTTTAGATTTTTAAGTTGAAAAAAAATAACTTAATACTTATTTTCAGAGGTTCAGATAAAAAAAAACAAACAAACATATTATTCAAATTTATTTTCTTTAATTATGTATTTCAGACAAAACAAACACATGGTCAATCTCTAATGTTTTCTATTTTTACTACTTAAATCTTTAATTTTTTTTCTTAATTATGTATTTATCACATCGTCACAACTTTAAGATTCTTAAACTATTAGAATTATCAATCTAATATATGATGTGTTCATTAAAAGGTAGGACAGATTTGGTATCCTCAAAAAATCACATTTTATCCTTCTACAATAAGGTTCGAACATTAAAATCATAATATACGAGACAGTAATAAATCATTATAAAATAATTAAGGCCTAAATGGTAGAGTTAATAAGAAATATAGCCTAAGAGTCATTCTCCCCATCAAATGGCATTAAGTACTACACGGGTTTCACGAGTAGTAACCAAATAGATAATCTGGTGTGTTAACAAGGCACTTTTATGTCTCACTCCAAATAAATAAATTAATTAATCTCTGACTTGATTTATACTGGTTCATTTAATCTCTTTCTTTAACGTTATTATGGATTTTCTTAAAGAAGAATAGTTGAATTACTTACAGTATATGCATGTGGCTTCCATTTTCAACCGACTTTACGCTTTCAATTTCGTACACGTACCCTTGCTTTTCAAGATGGAATTGCTTTACTAATTTAATTGTGTTACCGATGATGTGACCGAAATCTGTGAAAATCTTGAACTTGGATTAATACATAAATGCTGGAGTTTCCAAATAAATAATCTTGCAATGATTGTAATTTGTATGATTAAAGGCGAGATTGTTTTCGAAAGATTTAAAAGTGATATTTTTAAAAGTTAAAAATTAATTTTAATGTTTAATAAATTTTTAAATATTATTTCTAATTAAATTATTCCATCTTACTAGATTTAAAAAAAAAAAAAAATTTTCAAAATCTGATTTTAAAAATTAATTTTATATTTTATATAATTTCGTATATATTCTCATATATATTACTAAAATCTAAAATTATCCTTATTAATTAGGAAATACAATCACCAATTTTAAAGAGATTATTATCGTTACTAATTACATCAAGATAACAAAATAAAAAATAAAATTAATAATAAAAAATTTATTTTAGTTATTAGTTATTATATATACACAATAAAAAATATTTTATATGCATGCGTAAATAAAAATTTTACTCAACATTATGTTCAATTCAACCATTAATATTCTTAAGGATTTACAAAACATATACGATTATTTTTTAAAACTCACGACACTTTTAAAAATAATTTTACTAAACGTTTAATTAATTTTGTTTATAGTTAGTTATTTTTACAGTACGACTAATAATAATTATTTTAAAAGATGTAGTATTACCAAACTGAACCTAAGGAGGTCTAAGCTGCATAATATTAGAGGATTATTTAGATATAAATTAATTCTAAGACCTAAAGCAAAAAGATAAACAAAATAATAATAAATTCCAAGAGCACAATATCGGTCAAATAATTTAAAACTTGTCTAAATTTTGTGCATTAGATCTATCAAAAGACTTTGTATTGAAGCTTAATTTATAATGGATTCTTTTTTATTTATTTTTCCATTCTACCTTATTTGTTTATTGTTTTTCATTCTATCAAAAAACATGAAGAACTCCAATGTCTCTAATATCTCTTAATTAAAAAAAAAAGAAAGAAAGAAAAACCAAAACTAAGTGCAACTTTTAAGTTGTTTACGAAAACTCAAAAAAGAAAAGAAAAGAAAAGAAAAGAAAAAGAAGAGTTCAACTTTTAAATATTGCAATGAAATCAAAGTACATATAATGACTCATAACGATCACTTGAATAGTCATCACAGATCTTACCCTCAAATTTCTTGAGAGCTACGTATAGATATGATTATATATCGATCAATTCTCTTTTGTTCAACCATGGCATTAAACATCCTACACTCATCGCAGCTGCCAAAGATGGCACAACAAATTTGACCTTGAAAACTCTAATCCCAAGCCTTCTCTTCGACATTTCTTGTCGAATATCCGAAAAAATTCTCATCGCTGCCTCGTTCAACTCCTTTAGAGATCCCTTGAGCTTCTTATTGTGCTTATTTTCTTCCGAAAATTGGTAGCTGCTCAAGAAAGCTCGTCTTGCATGCAAATAATATTGGAGGTCATTGCGATTTCCACTTGCAAAATCATCTTGCCACTTATCCGCAAGCTGTAGTGACTCGCTTTGATGTATTTCCGGATAATCAAACACGATGATCGGCCGAACTTTGACGTTTGACATTGGAGAAAAATGAAGATGATTTGATCACAAAATGGCTCAATTGTTGGTAAGATTTTGGGAAACGGATGAGAGATTTTATACTTGTAGCGTGATGGTTCTTGAAAAGATGGTGGTTGAACCATTGAGGAAAGTGTGTGATCAGTTGGTGGCTTTGGTTGCAACCAAGACTTACTATCCTTAGTTACATAATAATGATGTAACTAACGGCAATGTTTGTTAGTTGATATGGCTGGCTATATTTTGCAAAAATGAATCTTTTTCATGTTCGCCTAAGCAATATTATAAAGAAATTTTATATTTTATAGCATGCATGATAATATTAATGTCAAATCATAAAGAGCATGAATCCAAAATAAGGAGGAATTAGGTGACCCTACATTCCTATAGGATTATGATTATCATTATCAAGGTTATTGTTGACCAAGCTTAGAATGGGCCTACAAAGAGCGCAAGAGTAACTAATAAAATAAAAGGCAACAACAATGAAAGAGCGATGGACATGTGCGAGTCCCAAGCATTATTTAATTTTAACGTTAACGTACGTTGACAGGTGGCATCAAGCGTCACCCCAAGGCTTGGACACGTTTACACAAAAGTAACAAAAATAAAAGTCAAATCAAAAGTCACCTGCATGGACCTTCGAAAGAAGGTAATGAAGAATGTTGTGAGGGCTCGAAGATGAAGAGCCCAACAAAGAAGCCCAAGGAAGAGGATTCGGTCTTTAGTCCCATCCCAAAGGAGAAAGGATGGGGGCGACCGTTTCCACCAATAATCATGAATCATATGCAGCTAATTTCGGTAGTATATAATAATTTCTTCTCTTAATTTTCAAAATGAATTTCATTATTAATCTTTGATTAAACTAATGGAATATTAATTAATTACTCCACTTATAGTGGCGAAAGAGGAAATTTAATTAATATTAATAAGTGAAGGGAATTTAATTACTAATCATGCTATGATTAAATACAAAAAAAATGATTGTTTTTTAACTTAAAACTGGAAAATTGGCTAATCTGCAATTTTTTTTTTAACTTATTTTACTTACCATATTGCCCCGGTGCTGTTAAAAACTCTTTTCTTTTTTTTTTTCGAATTACTGGGGAGGAGTGGTGCTGGTAAAAACTTAAAATTAAGCTTTTGACAAGGATATTGAAGACTAATCCTGAAACACGGAGGACATTTTCTAATATTAAGACAGATCTCCGGGGTACCATCGAAAATATCCCTCCTGTTAATGGAATGGCGTTTTGGCCACAGAACAGAAAGACCCAGAAAGTCTAGGTAGCCGAAACGCACAGCTCTGAATCGATCGATTCTAAAACCCAGAGGTGAGAAATTTGAATACCTTTAAAATCCTGATATTGTTGGTATAAAAATTTTAATATTCAACTACTTTTAGGGTTTCCTTAATCGTAGTTATATTTTTCATGCACTCTCTAGTGGATTCTTTGAAAAGGAAAGTTGCTGATTGTTTCTTAAAAAAACCCAGATTTGTTTTGTGTTGATTTATGGTTGGATGCGACTAAAATCGCATATTTAGGGGGTTTCTTGATCTGGGTACATTGATTTAAGTGGGTTTTGATTTGGGTTTTTTTTATACATTTGAAGAAGTTCTAGGTTTTAATGGTGCCCGTGATTGTTTAAGCTTTGGTGGAGCTATAGTTCCTTCTTTGGGATTTACATTGTTGATGATTACGATTAGCTTAGCTTGAGGCATTTAACAAAGCGTACGAATTGTTGTGAAGAGAGTAACTTTAAGGGGTTGTCGTAGATGGGGAGGCCATTGTTTTATGAGATCATGGAGAAACCAGCTGCGAGTTGTATAATTGGAATATGTAGTGTACTATGGTTTTATATACAGAAGAAGAACATTGGGTATTCGCATGTTGGTTTGAGTTATGAAACTGCTGTTGATGGACACCATTGGAGGATCATTACATCGGCTTTTTCGCATATAAGTGTTTTGCATCTTGTTTTTAACATGAGTGCACTTTGGAGTCTTGGTGTTGTAGAACAGTTGGGGGATGTTGGTCTTGGCACGGCATATTACCTTCAGTACACGCTTGTTTTGGTTGTCTTATCGGGGTTTCTTGTCTTGGGGATTTACCATTTGTTGATACAAAGATTTAAGCTTGAGTATTTTCGGAGAGTGACAGCCGTTGGGTACTCTTGTGTTGTTTTTGGGTGGATGACAATTCTTTCTGTGAAACAACCCTCTTCAAAGTTGGATCTCTTTGGGTTTCTTTCACTCCCCATCAGTTTTGCACCATTTGAGTCATTGATTTTCACTTCAATTATTGTTCCACAAGCCAGCTTTCTTGGGCATTTATCAGGAATCATTGTTGGGTATGCTATAGCATGGGGCTTGATTCATGGGATGAACAATTACTGGGCGCTTTCTATGTTGGGATGGATTGTGCTTGTGTTTGTGTATAGTTTGAAGAGATCCGGTACATATGATTTCAACTTTCTTGAGATTGAATCTGTGACAGATCCATCCTTGCCTTCTGTTCGATTTATTGGAAATGGTAGAACTTTGCAGATGAGTGCAATTCCAGTTGAAGGTGTTGAGATTGTCTAACTCAAGATGGTCTAACTTTTGATTAAGATATTATCCTTCTTGGAACGTGACTTGCTTAACTCAAGAGTCATCCCCTGTTGATACTGTGTAATTTTGCTTTGTCAAGCTTCGTGGGATTCAATTGCTGTTGCTGCACAATGTGAGTTGAAAAGCTACAAATCATTAATGTTGTCTTATTTTCTCTCGGTGTACTTTAGATATGATTTTCAATGTTTTCTGTAATTTTTTAATTCTATGGATCTGGTGGTTCTGATTTTTTAATTGGTAATATTGTTTCACCATTTTTCTAAAGAAATGGTACAAATAGCAAAACGTGCAATACAATGTTTCTTTTTCGAGTTCTTCGTTTCTATATTTTGATTGTATTAAATGACTCGGCTTCTTTGCGTGACTAATTCAAGTTTCTAAATACCAAAACTTTGGGATGTGTACCATGCACTGAGATGCCATCCTGCAGGTTGTATTACAGCAACAATATCACATTTCCAACATCGTATAAGAATTGGTAACAAAAACTTTTGCATAAGGTGTACAAATGTAACATAAAATGTTACAAGAATGACGATTCACCTCATAGAACCAAAAGCTGGAGTTAACACATTTATATCAACAGAAAGGACAGGCTAAGTACATGCTGAGCACAGGATTCATGAACTACAAACAGAGTTCATGGACCAAATCCTGCATCCTTTGGTTAAAACATCTAAGAGAACTCGAATGTATAAATGATCCAGGATTCAAGGGCAGAATCTATTTGTAATCTATGCACAGAAAGTATTCAAATGAACCAAATCTATTAATACAAAAAAATATGACGTTTCACCAAGCAAGTCCAGGGGTTCTATGTGACTGCCCTTACAAAATACTCCAATAGAGTGCAATCAATTACAAGTCAGCAATGCTATGAATCATGTAGCGGATGCTGCAAGCATTAAATCAATGCTATTCAATGATAAATGAGAAACAACTACATCGATCCTCCTTGATGGCAACAATTGTTGCTGTCAGAAATGCCCGATTGATCTGCAATTATTGAAATGATTCCGTAAGTACAAAGATCCATAAAATGAAGAAATATCCAAGGACAAAAAATAAATACAATTGAATCATGATTAGCTGATAAGGTACATGTAGCAGGAAGCTACACGATTTTCGCTTTTGCGAGAATCTTGATTTTTGATTTTGCTTGGCTACAAATGTAAGATGAAGGATGTGCTGAAAGATAAATGGTGATGCATCATCATTCCTGAGAAAAAGTAATACAATGATGAACTTCCAAACTAGGTGAAGAATAAAACCGCTAGCGTTTGCAAGAAAGAGATTTTCTATGAAAAATGAACTGGACTTCGAACATCTAATGAATTTGTAACACTATAATATTCAGGTTGTACCAGCAACAAAAATAAGATTAATCTCTTCAGAAAATGTTTCTTTTCTGTATCTGTTTCATTATCCATTAATACAGACCAGAACACCAACCTTCAGTTAAATTCTAATATACTTCAAGAAATAAAAATATAACAGTGATCATAGAATAAAACATTTACCATTTTCTAGAGCCTTCACCCTGGTCCTCCTGATGAACTGAACCATTAACATGAGCTGAGTTAGGACCACTTTCAAGTGCACCTGGTTGCAAAAAGTGAGAAAACCCCTGGCCAATTGACTTCCAGAAACGAGTTGGCAGAGAAGACTGCAAACTACCAGTACTTCCATATGATCCGGGTTCGATCAAACAAGCTGAAGCAGGGTTTAGTTGGGAGAATCTGAAAGCTCCTAATATTTGTTCTGGAAGCTCTGATTCAGTTTGGCTCTCAAGTAGGAAAGCCAGATCAACAGTCAATGTAGTAATGTACCCGAATGCTAGATGAACTATTGCTTTAGCCACCATGGAAGAACCAATATCCATATCTACTTCTAGGAAATTCTCTCCTACACAGTAATTACATGAAAGAGCACGCCCAATTACACATATGGCCTGCTCCCCAACTGCTTTTCTCACTATCCATGGACCTTGAGCAATGTTGGCAATCAGTTTAAGCCTTGAAAGCCTAAAAGCATCATCTGCTTTTAAAAACCGGTCAATCAGAGATCCCTCTGGGATTGCTTTTGTGGCCACAAAGTAAGCAATGGCACTGTAATTTTCTTTACTCGGAACTTGTAGATTGAAAGCCCAAACAAAAGGCTTATCACCTGTTGGAAATGCTTCCTCAATAGCCTTCCTAACACGGTTATTCTGATGGTTTAAAACCGCACCAATCTTCATCGAACTTTTAACCCAATCAAAACCGAGAGGCTTTAGAGTGTATTCACCAGCAGGGATTTTAACCTTGGTTGAGAAATACTCTGGACCTCTTACCATAAACCTATCGCCAGGTGGGGTTGCCCAACCATTTGAACAGTTATCTGGTTCAAGATATGGCACAGCTCCCCCTGATTTTACTTTCTTTATCCATTCAGGCTCATTTATGCTATCAGGACTGGCCATGTAATGTCCTGTTTGGCATAAAATATATCAGGGCAATCAAAGAGCAAATAAAAAGAATGTAGATATCAACTGGTTCATAACTTCAACTGTTCTATTCTTATTATATCTGACAAATAAAATGCACTCTCTAGCCTAACGAGCAAAAATTGTTACATAAAAAATGTGTAGGGACTGTGACCATAAATACAAATGTCTATAATTGATTAATATTTACTACGGCATTGATAGGTGCTTGCTGAGCTCAAAAAGGGGGATTCAAAAAGAAAAATTTACTAAAATAAACACAAAGAATTATATGGCCTGATACTCAGGACATATTCTGCTGACGATTATCAACCTCCGCTCGCAGAAGAATAACCAGACTTAAGGTTATTCATTTAATAACCATAAGCAAACATCTATAAGTACCAGAACCATCATGATATGCAAATATTGTATCCCTGTGTAGCAATGAATGAAGGAAAAACCTTTAAAACTTTTTCAACAGTAACATTTAGTGGCAGCCAGCTTCATTAAAAGCTTACTAATTTAGAAAAACTCTGGAAACAGGACACTTCAGTTATGAACAATAATTTCCCAATCATTCTCCAGTTAATGACTTTATTTAATGATCAAAGCTCCCAAAGCCAAGCATGGAATACTATGTTATATCCGATAATCTAATACAAGAAAAATGCATTAGGATAGTTATCCTATGATCTATTGATGATGTATTAACTTGATAATTCATTGTCCATAATAAATTATTAGGTATTGGGAATATAAAGAACAGCATTAGAAGAATACACCAATATGAAGGTGTGGTACGGAAGCAGCTTCTTTTGGTTCTTTTGAGTTCGTAAATTAAAAAAAGGGGCCATGAAAGAAACAAATACAGGTTACTGATTTCAAAATATATGGCCACCCAACCCAGCCAAAATCAGATGTATAATGAAAAGCGAATTCGCAATCCTAGTCACATTATTGCATTATGATGTATTACTAAACGCCTATCAACCAAAATTAATGACAACTGTAGGTGCACTAATCCCACACGGCCCAGTAAATAAACAACTCAACTTCATAAAAGAAAATAAACAACAAGCAGACTTTCTGAGTAAAATAGATCACTAGATTGTCATGTTCGTCATGAACTCATAACAGTCAAATCACTGCATAATCAGCAATCCTGCGTTGATAAAAAGCCTTAAAAGTAAAATCAAACACATAAGAAGCATTTAATTGATTTTTAGGGATTAAAAATTTATAAAACCATACCTTTTAACTCTTTCTCACATAACCCAGATGGAGCAAATGTATAAGAAAAAAGGGAAAAAAATCTTTCATAATATATCTGTTTTTTTTCCCTAAATTGATTACATTAAACATCAATATTAATATCCTCAATAATTCAAAAACTAACTTTAAAAAATCGATTTTAACAGTTAAATGTGCAGCAAAAGGGCAGTTAAGTAAACAAGAAATCTGCAGCAAAAGGGCAGTTAAGTAAATAACAAATCCGCGGCAAAAGAGCAGTTATGTATCAAGAAATCCATTTAGTTTTTTTTTAAAAAAAATAATGTTAAAAAAAAGAATCAACTACACTGATTAGTCTTGAAAATGTGGATATAAAACCCTAACCTTGAGGTGAAAAGAGATTACTCAACAATGAAAGCTCCTCAAAAGCATCAGTTGCAGAGGTAATGAGATCACGAATTAGGGGTTTTGTTGTGTGATTGTTTTAAAAAAGAATCTTCATAGGGAGCCTTCTCCTTCTTCTTCAAAAACTTTCTTTTTACTTTAGTTTATTTTAGAAAAAGAAAATAAATATTCCTTCTTTTTTTTTAAATCCTAGTTGCTATTGATATACGATGTTGAAGGTTAATTCGTAGAAGTGAAAGAGAAGATCTGGTGCCACGCACGCTATCTTGCTAAACTGTAGACCGATGTCAGATGTGGCTCATCTTTGACCAATTACAACCAGCAACCGGGGTAATCTTAAATAGATAATTATGTGGGGTAATCTTAAATAGATAATTATGTGAAGAGTAATTTTAGATTATCAAATTTGTTTTTTTCAAAATACATGTGAATTAATTTTCTATAATTTGTTTAAAGTAAACGCTGTGACTACCGTATTTTCAAGGTATTTTATACTATAGTTGAACACTATGAAATAGTCAAAATTTATTAATTTTAATTGATTATCTGATTAATGTTCAGGCTATTTAGTATAAGAAATTTCACAATAAAATAAAAAAATATTGTAATTTTATTAGGAAAAAAATTGTTAATTTATATAGAATAATAATAGAATTTAATTAAGAAATTGTTATCCCAATTTAAGTCTCAAAAAAGTTTGTGACATTGGACGTAAAGAGATTCCACCTTTATATTTTTGTGATTTTACAAAAAAAATGTCGTTATATTAAAATTTTTAAAAGTAAAGAGCTCCATTAATTCTATAAGTAAATATTAGCTCTTACGTTCATAGTCACAAGTTAATTTCATAAAATCAACCATAAAAATCACATTAATAGAAATAATAAAATCTTGTGCTTCAGGAGCAAATTAAATCTCACTTGTGTACAGAAAACTGAGTGGGCTACTGAAAAGTTATACACAATTGAAAAAAATATACCATAAATAAGTTAATTTAATAAAACTTAGACTTGTCAAAAGATATCGTTCCCCAACACAATTCATTTAGTTGCAAAAATAATATTCTGGGCTTAAAAAAAAAATCTTGCCGAGTTACAATCAAGATAACTTACAGCGCTTACATCAAACTCTACAATTAAAGATCAATACCCGCAAATAAAAAGATAAATGCAATTCTAAAAGTAAATAAAAGCAAATATTCTTGGAGACCATAACAAACTAAATCCCCATGTTAAGAGAAAACACTCTCTTATATAATTTGTTACGATCCTTTAAGCAGTTTCTTTTTGTGTAAAGTGATGATTGTCTCATCTGTCAAACTATTCTTCTATATGATCTCATGTGTACGCATTTCGATTCATCATTCATCATGCGAGCTGCACATATATCTAATGTGTGTGTGTGTGTGTGTGTGTGTGTTCATAGACATTTCAAGCACAAAACCTTCACACTTTTTCTTGCAAGGAGTTGATAAATTTATTTCTGGCAATCAATTCTATCACTCACTATAACAAATGAAATAATGCCAAAAACATGATCACTAACAACAGATAACCTACTTCCAATCCAACCTCAAAGCTATCTATATATCACACTCACTCCATGCTCTCTAACATCAACTTATCTTCATACAATTATTGCTTCAAGTCACCTTAGTAATTAGCTACCCCCACCAGAAAAGAAAAACCATAAAAGGCTTCATATTAATTTCTTTATCACTATCACCTTCAGCCCCATCTTTCTTTTCATCTATGGAGAAAAAGAACCCTTCAGTAGATGAAACTTTGTTGCAGCATCCATGTCTCTTTGTTCTTGCTTTGGTTCTAGGGTTTCTGATAATGGATCCTCTTCAAATGGGGCCCCTCGGCGGCCACGAGTTCCGGCCTGTGAAGCATGACATTGCTCCGTACAGGCAAGTCATGCAGAGCTGGCCGAGAGACAACTTCAGCCGGCTGGTGACTGGGAAACTAGAGTTTGTCGACGAGGTTTTCGGCCCCGAATCCCTGGAGTTTGATGGATTGGGGCGTGGCCCTTACACTGGTTTAGCCGATGGACGTATTGTTAGATGGATGGGTGAGAATGTTGGATGGGAGACATTTGCAATTGTCACTTCGAATTGGTTAGTTTAATTTCTTAGTTATCTTTAAACAATAAATGTCAATGTCTACACAATATGTTGTGCCTGACCAATCAAAATATGTCTATTTTGTTGGTCTGATGACCCTATGGTGGATTCTACATTTTTATTTTTATTTTAATGGATCTCATAACATTAAAGTACTCATGACATGTGTAGAATTGTTCGTCCCAATCTTATTTTACTTTTAACTCTTTGTAAAACACTTATGTATAAAAAAAAAAAGTAATTGTGCCCACTGCAAGTCTCACCATAAGACCCTCTAGATTTGTTAAAAGTATAGTGTTTGATTGATTAGATACATGACAAGGAGATGTAAGCACGAATTTTGTTTTCTATATTCACAATATATCTACATTGTTCTATTACCTTTAATTTGGCATTTCAAGCTAATTAATTACCATCAAAATTTCGCCAAAAAGGTCAGAGAAGCTTTGTGCTAGAGGAGTAGACTCAACTACAGCAAAGCAATGGAAGCATGAGAAATGGTGTGGTCGACCTCTTGGCTTGAGATTTAACAAAGAGAGTGGAGACTTGTACATAGCCGATGCATATTATGGCCTCCTTGTTGTTGGTTCTAAAGGAGGGCTTGCCACTCCTTTGGCAACTCAAGCGGAAGGAAAACCAATTCTCTTTGCCAATGATCTTGATATTCACAAAAATGGATCCATATTCTTCACGGACACAAGCAAAAGATATAATAGAGTGTAAGAAACTAAGAATTTTGATCGGTTTTTTTGTTATATGTTCAAAAGTGAGTATTATAAATTAAGTCATAGTATTTATGGAGCTGTATTAATTAATTTGGTTAATCTCCAGGGACCATTTCTTTATCTTGTTGGAAGGAGAATCAACAGGCAGGCTTCTCAGATATGATCCTCCAACCAAGACAACTCACATTGTGTTGGGTGGCTTGGCTTTTCCAAATGGAGTACAATTATCCAAAGACCAAAGCTTCCTTCTCTTTACTGAGACTACCAATTGCAGGTATCAATCCTTATTAGTCCCTCTTTTATTGAACTTAATTATAAGTAACAACTACTTTTAGGTCAAGTGATTAAAGCTTTATTCATTTCAATTTTGTTGGCAGCACAATTTATTACTGCCCAAAACTGTATATTGAAACTTCGAAAATAAGCAATTTTAAAAATGATAACTTTTAATTGATAGCTAATGGTGTTTACCAAACGGCCATCAACTATCCACTAACAGCTAGGCCTTCCATTTCATAATAATATAATACTTGTGGCTGAAAACTCACATAATTGCAATCAAGATCTCAAGTTCAAACCCTCTTGTCTTACTTATGCTTTAATCAATTCTCAAACAATTTGTTTTAAAAAGTTTTATAATTTCTTGATCTCGACAACCTCAAATCTGATCCAATTTTGGTCGTGTCTATTTTCATCAAATCCATTTTTAACGTGAAGAAGCCTATTAGACCAATGGTATAACTAGAAAAACAAACCAATGGGACACAAATTTTGAGCGACATAAAATACAAATAAGGAAGAAAATATATACAATATCTAAAATTTTACCATATAATACATGAGTCTTAAAAATAACAGGTTTGGATTTCAAACTTATGTGTGTGCAAATATATATTCGTGTGATTTTTTAAATAAATTTTAAA
The DNA here is from genome assembly GCA_030449905.1 of Luvunga scandens. Lineage (NCBI taxonomy): Eukaryota > Viridiplantae > Streptophyta > Magnoliopsida > Sapindales > Rutaceae > Luvunga > Luvunga scandens. The sequence goes on along the minus strand of JASUUG010001064.1, from coordinate 300,943 downwards.
CCTGAAATCTTTTTAACACGTTTTGAACCTAAATTTAATATAATTAATTAGTCCAATGAGAGCAAAATTATAATTTTACTGAACTAAAAAGAAAATGTCTTCTACAATTTTTGGACTAAGCGGAGATAGCTGCCAGCTGCCCCTACTTGTTCCTTATTGGCTCTGCTACTGTATTAGACTAGAATGATAGCAAATTAATTAAAATTTTGGATCAAGTGATGAATACAGCATTAGTTCCAGCAGTTGCTACCAAAAGCACTTTTAGGAAGCACTTTCACAGTCATAATCCTTGTTTTCCACTAAAATAATGTGCACTGTTTGGCTTTATTGTCATAGGCTGGTGAAATATTGGCTAGAGGGTCCAAAGACAGGAACCGTGGAACTTGTTGCTAACCTTCCAGGTTTCCCTGATAATGTAAGAATAAATGAGAGAGGCCAATTTTGGGTGGCAATAGATTGTTGCAGAACAGCAGCACAAGAAGTGCTCTCGCATAATCCTTGGATCAGAAGCATCTATTTTCGGCTTCCAATTCGAATGAGCTTCTTAGCTAGGGTGATGGGGATGAAAATGTACACTGTTATCTCACTCTTCAATGAAAATGGAGAGATTCTTGAAGTGCTTGAGGATCCAAGAGGTGTGGTGATGAAGCTTGTGAGTGAAGTTAAAGAAGCACAAGGGAAGCTGTGGATTGGAACTGTGGCTCATAATCACATTGCTACTCTTCCTTATCCTTAGTGATTAATTATTTAACAGGGCTTAATTTCATATTGTTCTAACCTTTTCTTCTTTGATGTTTTGTATCAAGAACTATAATTGATGATGTTCTGCATTTAGGTTTCTTGATGATCACTGGAGATTTATTTGTGTAAAACTATTGATAATTATTATGATTAGAACTTTTAGCTTTTTATTGATGATCAATAATCAGGCGATAATATTTTGTGATATATATATACATATAGTTAAAAATTGGATGGTGCTACAATATCTTAACATTGTTATGAAAAGATAGGGATCACAAAGATGACAAAAAATGATAAAAAAATTTAAAATGTTATAAATAAATAAATAACAAAAAAATTTAAACTAAAAAAAAGTACTAAATAGTACTTTGTTATTGACTATTATTTACCCTTTTTTTTAATAGATTATTTAGCCTTTGTCTTGATTACTAAATAATGCAACATACACCTATATTTATAAGATGCAAATGGGGAGGGGCGGTATACTCCTTTCAAATGTGTGGGGACTTAAACTTTAAGTAGTAAAGTCAATAGTCTACGACATTCCTTCTTGAATTCATTACTTTAATAATATATAACTTTCAAAATAAGAAGTGGTATTAGACGTGCTAAATACTTTCTCATTAAAATTTTGTCTGTAAAATCTAATGGAACGAAACTTGATTGAAAGAAAAAAAAGAATGCGGTGCACATTTGTCCAATATAGCTACATCATTCTTGTTTTCAAAATATGCTCTCCCTAGTGAAATGTCCTCTCAAAAATCATATACTAATTTAATTTGTTAAGTAGAAGCACAACAATACTACGGATTAACTTCTCAAATGTTGATGTAAGTAGCAAAATTATTAGTAAAGTATATTTGTTTGGCATCAATTTTCTTATCCTGCTAAAACTCATAAGTATAGAAAAACTTTGGTGAGATATACTTAGTTTTCTCTCCCTTGATGTATCTTCCTCTCATTTAAGCAATATAAGCACGATTGTCTTCATATATAATTGTTGGAATATTCATTATGAAAGTCAAATTGCAATTGCTTTGAATATGATGGATAATAGACCACAACCAAATACACTCTCTACTTACTTTATGTAATATAAAGATCTTTAAGTTATTATAAGAGGTAGCAATGAAAGTTTACTTAGTAGATCACCATAAAATTGTCTTGCCATTATAAGTGAGAACATATCCTATATGTGAACCGGCTTTGTGAGGATAAAAAATGTAGCATGTATTTGCATAACTAATAAGATCAAGATTTTTCATTAGCTCACTTAAACAAAATAATCCCAAGTCTATTATTTTGCAAAGATATCCGAAGATATGCTTGATGCCATTCCAATGTAATCGTGTTGGCACTAAGCTAAATCTCGCAAGCAAGTTCACTAAGAATGTGATATTCGTTGTGCAAATTTTATTGAACTCGCAAACACACGAATCTATTGTAAAATGGGTTAACAGTGACGAGTGTCGATTCCACGAGGAGGTGAATTTTAATTGTGTGTAGAATTAATTTTCTAAGTTGGTGGTTGGATTTATAATGAAAGTGACGTAGACTATCTTATGATTTAAATAAGAGCGGTGGGAATAAACTATTAAAATAAAGTGTTTGGATCTCCGAATCTGTACTTAACATGCACTATCAGCTTAACATTCCTTATTAGTGCCAATTAAATCATGAAGGGGGATTTTCCACTCCTCATGAACCTTACTCTAATAGATATGGTACTAAGTGCTTCTCGTGCCAAATAGTAATAACCTTGCTTAGGGAGACGATTATACCAGCCAATATCTAGATAAGATTATTACTATCTGTCTATAAAAAGTCAAAACATCCACATAAATTAGAGGGGAAGAAAAATTAAATTTACCAAATTAAGCCCATAGAGCATGTTGAGACTTCACTTTCAACCCAAGCTTGAAAGAAAATTAGCTTCTCATAATTGAACTAGGGATAAAATAAGAATTTCATTAAAATATGTAGAAAATACAAGATGGAGATTAAATTACAGAAAATGGAACTCAAAAATAGATTCAAGGGTGTCAAATTAGAGGGGAGCCCCCTTTTTATAGATATAATGAGTAAATCATGACCATCAAATTAAAACAATTTGGACGCTCAGGATTGCGACACGTGGCAAGTTCTTATTGGATGAAATACATCATCAGGGCTGTCATTCCATATATATGCATGTACCGTATGCACATTTTTTCAGTCCACTAACATACTGTCACGTTGCCAGTCAACGCCACATAAGCATTTTAGTGCAATAGGATTGTGACACGTCATCAGTCAACACCACATTATTAGTCAATGCCACATAAGCGGTCAATACAACATCATTCGTCCAATCGAATGCTGCCACATCATTGTGCAGTATATGTGAACATTACCATAAACAATACCGTATATGTACAGTGTCATGAATAGTATCATTTATCTTTTTAGGCTCCTCTTAAGGTTTTTGACTGTCCTAAATTCAAAATTACTGTCTGTTTTGCTATCTGATCTCCCATTCATTGTGAAATGACCATGATGCCCCCTAGAATACATAAAATATTTAATTAAAATAAAACATACATAATTAAATCACAAGAGACTTAAGGACATAAAAAGTAGGGATGTTAGTGAGACTTGGAGTGTAAAATGATGATTTTCTCCTTTATAAATGCACACTTTCTAGCACTCAATAATATTCGATCTATTGCATTGAGCTAAACGTAGCAAAGTATAAGTCAATCAATGAATGTAGAGGCCTTGGAACAACTAATGAAGGTAGTCGGAGTGTTGATTGCTTTTAGATATGTGCTTTTGAACTAAGTATATATTTATCATCCTCTTTAAAACAGAATGGATCCTTTTGAGGATTGAGAGATCCAACAACCACAAGAGTGTTTAATGGATGAGCATTATCTTTGTCAAAACGCTTTAAGATCTTATAAACATAAGTAGACTAATAAATAAGTACTCCATTACTTTTATGTTGGATCTACAGTCTAAGACAATATTTTATTTTTTGACACAATTCAAAAGTGTTATTACTCATAGTAAAAGAATGTTCACTTATAATATAATCCAGACGGTTTGGGGTTGAATCACAGAGAATTTAAAATATAATAGCCAATTTGTTGTAGTAAGAAAAATTAACAGGGGGAAGAAAAATTAACATGAATCAATTTAAAAATATGTTAAGATTACGGGATCCACTCTTAGATTTCAAGTTATGATTATAACAATTCTCTCATATTTATATTTTGCATTTATTTTTCCAGTTAATTATTATACCATTTAATTATCAACTAACCATTAATGTGATAAATATAAGATCAAGTACTTAATGTGCCACAACTATATTAAAGTGTCAACATTATGTCAAAATACCATATAAATTAAAAAATATCCTAATCTATCAATTAATAAGACATAAAAGAAACTGATAAGGAAGAAAATACAATAAATAAAATGAACTTTAAGAATCACTTGAGAGAGTAATTAATAAATAACTTGAATCCAAGAGCTTTACCTTTCACCGTAGCTCAGAAAATTTAACCACTTATATTGAAAAATAAAACACTTATTTTATTTTATAAACTTTTTAAATATATTACAAAAGAATTGATAACACAAAAAAAAAAAGAATTCCTCAACTTTAGCCCCCTAGCTCTCTCTCCTCTTCTCTCTTTTCTCACTCGGCATCTGCATGCCTTTTATAAGCAAAGATGCACTCTCTTTTTCTTTAATTTATTATCATTTCATTATATATATATATATATATATATATATATATATATGGACACCTGACCATCACACCATTATTGCTTCTTTTTTTTTTATATCTCCTCAATAATGCATTCCAATAACTCCAACAATTTTTCTTTGTTCACATTTTCAATTCTAATTCCTTATTTATTCCTGAAATATTTATAATATAAAAAAAATTAACATACTACAAATTAATTTTAACACAAAATTTATTAGGAGAGTGTTAAAATAATTTTAGAATAATGAGCACATTAATCAATATTGTAAGTAAAAAACTGATAATTTTAGACTTATTAAATGTATACTTTTTAGTGTTAATCATTTTTCTTAAATCTTTCATTTCAAATTCTCTTTTAAAAATTCAATAGTTTCTAGAAACTCTCCGTGAATTCTAATTAAGTTAATGTCATCAATATAAATTACTACAAGTACAATTCAGATTCAGATTTTCTAATGAATATGTAAGGGCAAAGAAGATCATTTTTATATCCTTTTTTGATCAAATATTCACTTAAACAATTGTATCACACGTAATCAGATTGTTTCAACATACAAGGATCATTGTAACTTAATATAATGTAAATTACAATCTCTTGATTTATATACTACATGCATGTTGAATCTTTTAAGGATTTTCATGTAAATATTAATGTCCAGTGACTCATAGAAACATGCAGTCATTACATCCATAAAATGCATATAAAGTATTTTTCAAACTACTAAACTAATTAAAAGTTGAAAAACAATAGTATCTGTTACTGGAAAATATGTATCTTTATAATCAAATTAGGTTTTTATGAGAAATCTTCTACAACTAGTCACACTTTGTATTTAGTGATTTTATTATGTTTATTACGTTTCTCACAAATACGCATTTAGTATCCAATAGATTTGACATTTTCGGTTGTTTAAACTGTGGGTCCAAATACTTCACATTTGGTTAGAGAAGTCAATTATGCTTGATTACTTCATTTCATTGAGGCTAATTATACCTTTGTCTACATTCATTGATACTTTGAAGCTCAAAATCATTTTTAATTTTAGTAGCTATTGTGAACGAAAATATATTATCGATATCTATTTCATTATGATCTCATATTTCCCTTATATAAGTATAATTTGTAGATTTTTCCTCATTTATGTGTTTTCATATACCTCTTCAGAACTTATTGTTTTTAAAAATGTATTCCATACTATATTTATTTAAAATCCCAATATGATATCCATTTTGGCAATATATTTTAAAACTAAGCAGATTTCTGTTGGATCTTATTGAATACAAAATATTTCATATTATTAGTTTTTTTCCACTCACTAATAAGATTATAATTCATCCAGAGCCTTCTATTAGATTTGTTGGACCATATACAATATTTACATTTGCTTTAAGTAATTTTATTTTCAAGAAATATTTTTTATTTATTTTTAAGAAATATTTTTTTATCTTGAAACAATAGTGTCTATAGTTACATTATCAGTATACATCTTTAACTTTCATTTCTAAAATAGATAATTTATTTATAAAATCCATAACCTGACATGAAATAAAAGTTCAGATTAGATATCAAAATTAAATATGAACATTAAATACATTTTATGAAACTATAAAAAGTATAAAAGTTATTATATTAGTAACTCAATAATTATAGCATAACAATGAGAGCTTTAATTAGTGTGGAGATTTTTATTAGTGATTAAATGATCTATTTTTTTCTCCTGTACCTTTCAAGGATCTTAGTCACAAACTAAATTAGTCTCAATTTTTCCTTTATCTTTCTTAAATGCTTAGTGGAGGTCTAACAAATGTTTGTCTATATAGCAAATGCATGACTAATGTCATTTTACTCCACATTGATCACAAATATTTTTATTATAATATTAAGCATTTTCTTTTCTGCACCATTGTCTTTACCATGTCTCTCATAGACATTCCAATTCTAATTGCAACCATTTTTTTGGTTCCATTATGTTGAGTGTTTGTGACCACCACATGGGTAATAATCACGCCATCTCTTTCCTCTTCGATTATGTCCATTAATGGTACATGTATTTCCACTTGCTTTTGACAATGGTTGAGAATTAGTTGCACTTAATTCATGACTTTTCATCAAAAGCTCCTTCTTTTGTTCAACAATCAAAAGAGGTGCTATCAGCTCAAAGTGTTTGTCGTATCAATGCTCTTGGTGTTTTTATTACAGGACTACATTTGATACATAAAATGTAGAGAATGTCTTTTTAAGTATATCATTGTTAATAATTTTTCACCATATAATATTAATTCTAAAAGTGATGCAGAACATAACTGGATTGTATTTAGAGACCCTTGAATAGTCTTGTAACCTCAAGTTTCACAAGTTGTATTTTGCTTATGGGAGAAAAAATATCTATCCTTGAGATTATTCCACAAAGTTAATAGATCCTTCACTATCAGATATTGAGCTTTCAGGCTCTCATATAAATGATCCAAAGGAAAATCATAACGTTTGGTTTTTCCTACAAGGATGTTTCGTTTCCTTTCGCTATAATACTATCTAGGCCCACAGTTCATAGGTGCATTTTGACATCCAACATCCAAGAAAAGTAATTTCTTCTAAAAATTTCAAGGGCTAGATTTTGCAGGTGCCACCAGCCCACCGATCTGCTGCCACCAGCACCGATCTACTGCCACCAGCACCGATCTAATACTCCAAGCCTCCAACCCGACAGCTGCTGCAAATGCAACTCGATTGAAGACGACCCGACCCCGAGTTTCCCTCCCCCCGTCAGTATTGAAGCCTTGAAGGCCACCGATCTACTGCCAAGTGCCACCAGTCCACCGATCTACTGCTCCATCCTCCAAGCCTCTAACTTTGGTCCGATCCGATTGCTGCTGCAAGTGCAACCCGACGAGACCCGACCCGAGTTTCCCTTCCCCCAGTAGCAGCACTGCAGGCTACAACAGCCAGCACTCAGCAGGCCTAGCAATGGCCAACACCAGCTGTCTTTTGAGTTTTGACTTTTGAAGTTTGGCTTTGGGCTTAATTTTGAGTTGTCATGGTATAATAGTATTATATTATACTAATTATAGTGTAAAATTGTAAAATAACATTATATATACTATAATTAATTAATTATATTCACATGTTCAAATGATTATTGTAATTATGTATTTTTAAATGTTAATAATAAAATTAAGAAAATTGGTGTGTTTATAATTTTTTATATGAATAGATTTTTGTTAATTGTTAATAACTAACAAAAATTCTGTTAATTGTTAATAATTGTTAACAATTGAATTTTTTTATGAACAAATTATGTAGATTAAATATTAAAATTAAATATTCTGTTATATTTATTATATAATTATAATATGTGTTATGTGATTATGTGTAGTAGCTTCAACTTCAAGTCTTCAACCTTAAAAAAATTAACTAATTTAATTAATATTTAATTGTATGTTAAATGTTAATCATATGGTAAGTAGATGTAATTTGGGCTTAAAATTTAGGGGTTTATGATAATAATTATTATAAATGGATGATTGGATATTATAAATTAATTAATGGATGATTGGCACATTAACTAATGGATGTCTGTAATTTGGAATGGATGATTGGATATTATTAATTAATTAATTAATTAATCATTAATTTCTTGCTTGTTTATGGAATATAAACAATTTTAAATTTTTATATATACAAATATAATTATACACCTAATTATATAAAAAGATTACGATGGACATGTGAAATGTCAAACTAAACAAGTATCATAAATTAAATTAATAAATATTTGAATTAGATTATGTTAATAATATTTTAATGTTTTTATTTTTGAAGTAATGATTATTAATGATTATTAAATATTATTTTGTATTTTGTATATTCAGATGAGTGGACACTCAAGATCGAATTCGATGAGCGATGATGAACAAAGTATACAAATGGAAAGAACTGAAAAGGGAAAAGAAAAGGCAAAGCAGAGAAGACCGCCAACGAAGAAAAGATCCGAGACGTGGAATCATTTCACTTTGCTTGAAGATAATCCAGACAAATGCAAGTGCAACTATTATGGTAGACAATATCAATGTCATTCAAGGTGTGATGGGATTAAAAATATAAGAAATCATATGCAGACATGTGCAGCTTACATGACATTTCGGGAACAACAAAGTGGAAGTCAACTGAATTTGACAGCTGAGGGCGGCGAGGAAAATGCAAGTAATATGATTTTGGCTAAAGGGTGGAGTCAAGATGCTTGTAGAAGGGCAGTCATCAAAATGATCATTATGGGTGAGTTACCGCTTAGTTTTGTAGATAATAAAGGGTTCCAGCATTTATGTAGTGTTGTTATTCCGCAGTTTGTTATGCCATCTCGACGAACTATTGGTAGGGATGTTATGGATTTATTTTTTAAGGAAAAGGCAATGTTGAAGAGTTTGATTTGTGCCAATAAGCAACGTGTGTCTCTTATAACCGATCTATGGACTTCCGTTCAAAACATGAGCTACATGGTGATCACAGCTCATTTTATTGACAGTGATTGGTGTTTGAACAGGAGGATTATCAGTTTCAGCGTGATTGAAGATCATAGAGGAAAAACAATCGGCAAAAGGATTGTAGCTTGTTTACAAGATTGGGGGATAGAGAGATTGTTTGCAATAACCGCTGATAATGCCACTACAAATGATGTTGCTGTTAATTATGTCACCATGCAATTGCTTGCTTGGAATAATGATGATGCACTTGTGTTAGCGGGACAGTATATGCATGTGCGTGTTGTTGTGCACATATTTTAAATTTGATTGTTGTTTCAGGGTTAAATGAGTTGCATGTTAGTGTTGCCGCTATCCGGAATGCTGTGAAGTACGTGAGATACTCCAGCTCGAGATTACAGACATTTAAACAGTGTGCTGAACAGATGAGATGTCCAAATAGAACAGTTGTTTTGGATTGCCCTACTAGGTGGAATTCCACCTATTTAATGTTGATGATTACATTGAAGTTTCGAGCGGCATTTGATAGAATGGCTGAAGTGGATAAACCGTATGAGGCATACTTTCTAGAGAAAGAAAATAATTACCAACGAGTGGGCCCTCCTAGACATGAGGATTGGGAGAGTGCAGAACGGATTGTGAAGTTTTTGAAGGTATTTTATGATGCCACGTTACTATTTTCTGCTTCTTTAAGTGTGACTTCTAATTTGTGCTATGATACCATTGGCTTAGTTGAAAATTCCTTGACTACATTAGAAGCGAGTAGAGATCCTTGGGTGGTGTCTATGGCTTTTAATATGTGAGAAAAATTTAATAAATATTGGGAGTCCACAGGAAAGATAAACAAAATGCTGATTGTTGCCTCCATTATTGATCCGCGAGCTAAAATGAACTTTGTCAAACATATTTTTGAGATCATTTTTGACAATGATGGGTTGATGGTTGAACAAATGACCAAAGCAGTGAAAGATTTGTTAAATGAGCTTTACAGTGCATATAGTGCATTGTGCTCCAGTTCCACCCCATCGATGTGTAGTTGTTGAGTACTAGAAAGTGTGTATTTATAATGGAGAAAATCATCATTTTACACTCCAAGTCTCACTAACATCCCTATTTTTATGTCTTTAAGTCCCTTGTAATTTAATTATGTATGTTTTATTTTAATTAAGTATTTTATGTATTTTAGGGGATATCATGGTCATTTCATAATAAACGAGAGATCAGATGGAAAAACGGACAGCACTTTTGAACTCAGGACAGTCGAAAACCTTAGGAGGAGCATAAAAAGAAAAATGGTACTGTTCACATATACTGATCGCTCACAAATACGATGCGGTTGATATATACGTTCATCGTACACGACAATCATTCACTCATTTGTATCTTGGACGACGCGGGGCACTGCATGCGATGACGTGGCACTATACGATGACGTGGCGGCATTTGATTGGACGAATGATGTGGCATTGACCGCTTATGTGGCATTGACCGATGATGTTGCGTTGACTGATGACGTGTCATGATCCTATTGGATCAAAAATGTTGACCGGTGACGTGACAGAATATTAGTGGATCAAAAAAACGTGTGTACGGTACATGCATATACACAGAATAACAGCCCTGATGATGTGTTCCATCCAATAGGAACTTGCCACGTGGCGCAATCCTGAGCGTCCAAATTGTTTTAATCCGATGGCCATGATTTACTCAGTGTATCTATAAAAAGGGGCCTCCCCCACCTAATTTGACACCCCTGAATCCATTTTTGGACTCCATTTTCTATAATTCCATCTCCATCTTGTATTTTCTACGTATTTTAATAAAATTCCCATTTTACCCCTAGTTCAAATATGAGTGGCTAATTTCCTTTCAAGCTTGGGTTGAAGGTGAAGTCTCAACATGCTCCATGGGCTTAATTTGGTAAATTTACTTTTTCTTCCCCTTTAATTTATGTGGTTGTTTTGACTTTTCGTAGACAGATAGTAATAATCTTGTCTGGATATCGGCTGGAATAACCGCCTCCCTAGGCAAGGTTATTACTATTTGGCACGGGAAGCCCTTAGCACCATATCTATTAGAGTGTGGTTCATGATGAGTGGAAGTTCTCCCTTCATGATTTAATTGGTACTAATAATGAATATTAAGCCGATGGTGCATGTTGAGTACAGATCCGGAGATCCAAGCATTTCATTTTAATAGTTTATTCCTACCACTTTAATTTAAATTAATTGATAGCCTACATCATTTTCATTATAAATCCAACCACCAACTCAGAAAATTAATTCTACACATAATTAAAATCCACCTCCTCGTGGAATCGACACTCGTCACCATTAATCTATTCTACAATAGATTCGTGCACTTGCGAGTTCAATAAAATTTGCACAACAGTAGTGACAGTGTTCCCAGTGGCAACTATGGTGGTACAAGTTCTTCTCCAAATTTTTATAGCTGATATTGGTATGGCAGAGGTTTCTAGTGGTGATGGTGATGACATTTTCCGAGTTTCTCGCCCTTTCCTTGGATATGCAAAGAAATTCTCTGTTCAGAATGAGGGTAAGAAAATAGCATCTAAGGTGGAGCGATATTTAAGTGACCCAATTGAAGATCCAAGCAATCTTAAGCTCAATTTTTTGCTTTGGTTGAAGGTGAATGGATCGAAGTATCCAATATTAGAGAAGATTGCAAGGGATGTCCTCGTTGTTCCTGTTTCTATAGTGGCATCTGAGTCTGCTTTTAATACTGGGCGACGCGTAATTGAGAACTATAGGAGTTCTTTGACCCCTTGTATGATTGAGGCATTGATATGCACTGAAAATTGGTTGCAAGCCAAACTTTTTGCAAATCTCGTCTATAACCTTCAAGAAGACATTAAAGAGCAAATATTTCATATGGAGCTACAAGAAGGTAATATTTTTCTTAAACAATCGGCAAAGTTAAGATGTATTATAACTCTATAAATAGCATCTACATGTACTTAAGTTACTAATTTCAATTTTTTTGACATTTTAAAGAGTTTGTAAGATCACAAGCTTCAACGGTGGAAACGGTGAGCACTGACATAAGTGTTATGAATATTTGAAAGGTAATTCTCAATAGATATTATTATTCATAATTAATATACATTTAGGTTGTATTTAAACTATATTAATAATTGTTATAGTTCTAAGTTTTAAGTTTAAATGTAACATTATAATTATTTTAGTTAGACACGTTGAAGTTGGTGGAATGTTATTGCCTAGAATTATTAATTGTATGCCTAGAATTATTAATTGTTTTACTTATTAATTATTTAATCGGTTCGCTGGTTGTCTCTATCGGTTAGCCGTTTTGACTTTTGTATTAGCCGTTATCCTTTGATTTCAAATAACCGGTTTGCCGTTTACCATTATCGGATCACCGTTTATTTTCAGAAACCTGCAAAACAAAACTCAGCTCTCCGTTTTTGCTAAACGGTTCAAGAGTAGAAAACTTTCTCTTTACTGAAATTTATTGGTTAACTGTTATCACTAAACGGTTCACCGTTAATTTCTAGAACCTGTGAAGGCTTACCGTTTGTGCTAATCGGTTCAAGGCTAAAAAAGTTTATCCTTACTGAAATTTATCGGTTAGCCGTTATACATAAATGGTTCACCGTTAATTTCCAGTTTCATCATTTTTTAACAATATTTTGTTTCTTTAAACATGTGTATTATTTTAAGAAATTCATTTTAATAGGCCCAACATTTTAATTATGAACATATAATTTTTGTTATCATCAAAATCAATATTATAAGATTAACAAAAATAAGTCACGATTGATTTAATTTTTTTCTTATATTTAATCAAGTATATTATTGGGCTTATGTGCTTGTGTTTAATGTGCCTTTATTTACAATACGGCTTAGAGAAAGTAGTTATTGTATATTATTTCTTCAATTCTTCTCTAGGGGATCGATGCTTCAAGTCTTCAACTTGGACTCTTAGAGTACAAAAAGTTGAAGTTACAGCTTGTCAAAGTGCTTGCGAGGAGTGGCAGAGCCGTGGAGGAAGTTTATTTTATATTTATGTTTAAACTTAATTGTGTTTTGGACTTTGTCATTTGTGTTTTGGAATCTGGACTTTATCATTTGTGTGTGGGAAACTATTTGAAGTTGTGGCTTTGTGACTTTGTGTTTTAAACTTTAAAGATTAATGTTTAGACATTGTGCTTTGGATGGAGATTATAAATTATTAAGCTTAAATTTTGTGTTAATTTTAATTTTTAATTTTTAAATTTTTATTAAGTTTACACTTTGTGTTAATTTTAATTTTCATTCATTTGAATTTGATTTTATAGTAGGTTTTTTTGTGATTGGTTGAAAAATGATAAAAAATGATTGTATTTAAGAAAAGCAGTTGAAAAAATAATCTAAAAAGCATAAGAAAAGAAAAAAACAGCTCAAAATTGTATCAACCCGAATTAACCCGATTTAATCGGAATTCACCCGATCCGATCCGATCCGATCCAAATCCAATCCGAATCCGATCCGATCCGAACTCAACCCGAACTTATAACCCGATCCGATCCAATCTTAATTATATTCGGATCGGATCGGGTTATCAATTTGGGTTGAGTTCAGATAAATTTTCCTCCAACCCGACTAACCCGAAACCCAATTGGATTGATCCGAACCCGACCCGAACCCGATTTTGCCTACCCCTAATTGAAATGTGTTTAATTTAGTTTCCGTTTTGAGTTGTAAGAATTACATTATTTGAAAACTTAAAAAAGGTAACAAGGGTAATTTTATCAAATACTTAGGTTTTTAACTAATTATGATAGAAAAAAGTTTAAGAAGTTAATTTTAAAAAATACAAAAGTGTTTTTGACTATTTTTGTAAATTTCTCCGAAATCAACGATGATGATGAGCTCGGCCCGTCATCCCCCTCGCTTCTTAACGAACTCGGTCGAATGCCATGTCACAACTAAATTCGTAACGAACATTCTCCACAGAAACTCAAAGCAAATTACTTCGTGAACACTTGCTGTCTTTTTTTAATCTTTTGATTATCAGAAACCAAAAACCATGCACAAGTTTCTCTCTATCTCGTACAAATCCAGCACTCTTAAGCGTCATAGTGGTTCCCTGTCGCCTTTTTTACCTTCCATTTTCCGCTTAAATCAAACTAACAATCTTCAAAGCCAATCTAGTCTCACAAATTCAACCAAAACTCCATCTGGGCAGCCATCTTGTCGCCATTTCAATCAAAATCCATGCTTGTTTTCATCTGGCTATTTTCCAAATGGCGTTAATTTTAAGGGTTTTGGTAGAAATGAAAGTGGGGTCTCGTGTGCTAACCGTTTCTTTAGGAGCTTTTGTAGTGAAATGAGTAGAGAGTCAATGGATTATGATGTTGTGATTGTTGGAGCTGGACCAGCTGGATTATCAGCTGCTATTAGATTAAAGCAGCTCTGCCGTGAAAAGAATGTTGATTTTTCAGTTTGTGTTGTTGAGAAAGGAGCAGAAGTGGGTATGTGGTTGTAATTTAATAATTTATTTTTCTTTCTTTGAGTTAAATTCTTTTGTTTAAGCTTGGTAATTTTAATATTATTTGTTTAACGGTTTCCTTTGTTCATCAAGACCTTTAATTTTAAGACTTTATGCTGCCTTGGTTTGTTTCCATGTGATTTTAGGTGCTCACATTATATCTGGGAATGTTTTTGAACCCCGAGCATTGAATGAACTACTGCCACAATGGAAACAGGAAGAGGTGTGTGCTGTTTGCCTACTATAGTTCTTGCATTTTTTTCATTATTTTTAATATAATAATCTTCCTCGATAATACACATGTTAATTGATGTTGTACTAATGGGAATCATGAAATCAGTGACTGGAAGATTGATAAAGCTACCTTCTTGCAAATGTTATTTAAGTTTCTTATGTCAGAAAAGTTTAACCTGCTATTTTGGGTTCGTCATATTTGATTCAGTTAAAAACTATTTTGACTTGGTTCTATCATATACTTGTTAGATTATGATAGTAAAGCAACTGTAGAAATGTAATGATAGGGATTATATAGCTTTTTTAAACTTTGTTATGGCTAACTTCTTGTTAGATCTTTTTGGACATAGTTTTCTTGCTTTAAACTCAAAGTAGTATACATAGTTTATCCAATTTTTCATGCTTTGAACTTGACAGCCATAAATTGCTCCAATAGTTATAATACAAGGAATAGCAGAAAGTCATGCGGTGCATGACTTATAAACAAGCAAATATGAAGAATCTACTACCTCTGACATGTTTTTAATCAAAACATGTGTTATTTGTGAGCTTTTTTGCAGGCTCCTATAAGTGTCCCTGTTTCTTCAGACAAATTTTGGTTCCTTACAAAGGATCGTGCATTTTCACTTCCATCTCCTTTTAGTAACAGAGGAAATTATGTTATAAGGTAGTTGTGTTCTCGCACCATGCCTGGAATGTTCAATCTAGAAAAGTGTGAAATTCAAAATTAGGTCATCTATCAGGTGGCCAAGTTAAGGAATGTCATGCACCTTGCATCTTTTCAATTTATTTGTTTTCTGGTCAGGTTCTGTTAAAACATAAAACTCGACGAATTTGCAGCTTGCATAGCTGCTAAGATGGTGTATGGAGTCACAAAATTTTGCCTGAAAATTTTAGGCCTCCTATATCTCAAGGAAAATCTTTATGATAACTCCTTATGTCTAAATTGTTCAAGTCACAGTAGCAAATCTGTTCTGGAGTCATATTAATATGCTCTGATACTGTAATCCAGTGTGATTATGGAGTGAGAAGGTTCCAATTTGTTGCTTAAATCCTGCTGTTAATTTACTTGTTTCAGCCAAAGTTGGTCTGAGAAAAAATTTCATTAACAAAAGCAAGATCTCTGAGCATCTTTGTTTTTTCAGATCCTTTCATTCTTGCAACTTTTTTCTTTCCATTTACTGGTCAAAATTTCTTCCTTCTGATTTAATTTTTTGTTATGTAGCTTAAGTCAGTTAGTGTGTTGGCTAGGAGGGAAAGCTGAAGAATTAGGAGTAGAGATATATCCTGGCTTTGCAGCTAGTGAGGTACTCAAAATTTTCAACTATTAGAATGCCCAATATGTTATTGGATGTTTGCTTGACAAGTTATTGTAATTGTCAGATACTATATGATGCAGACAACAAAGTTATTGGCATTGGGACCAATGATATGGGAATTGCCAAAGATGGTTCTAAAAAGGAGAATTTTCAGCATGGAGTAGAATTACGAGGTAGGTCCCTCTGCCTCATAAACAGATACATGTTCCTTATCAACTACATTACTACTGCTGTCAACATATAATGTTATTGTGTTGAAATCTTTCAAGTAGCCTGATCATGTTATTTTTATCATGCTATTTTTAGTCAGATATAAGTTAAATATACTGAAATAATTAGACCCTATGTATGTCATCATTGACTTGAGGGAATGCTCAATTTCACTTGTTTGATCAAAGTGATTTCCATAAAATTAAGTCTTTATCTCTTGCATGTATGCATTTATAATTTGCCCACCCTATGGTAAAAAATAGCTTATTAACTCTATAAATCAAGTCTACATATCCCGGTAGAATTAAACTAAGAATAAAGAAAACTATGATTTGGAAGTTGCAATTTATGTAGACTTAACGAACCATGACTTATGAAATAGTTGTCAATTTATCAACTTGTCAATTACATGCTTATTGGTAAAAACTACCAACTTTTGTGGTGCAACGGTGAACAAAGTTATCCCATCTACTGTGCTGGGAAGCCTTATATGAACTGATTTTATATATATTCCATAGATGCATGTGTGTGTATTCCTTTTATACCAAGCAAGTGTGCAGATTAGATACTGATGTAACTGGTGCACAAATATATACTAATAAACTTAGTTACTTAGTTGCAATTTACTGAATAACTATGTGTTACTGATATGCAGGGCGCATAACACTTCTGGCCGAAGGTTGTCGAGGATCATTGTCAGAGGTTCAAAAAAGAATTTATTGCTGTTCTAGCAGTCATAACTTTAGAAAACTCAGTCTTCATTGTGAAGCTTTTATGCTAACAAGAGCTTGTTTGAATTTCCTTTTAAACAGAAACTTATAAAAAATTTCAAACTGAGAGAGAAAAGTCATGCTCAACATCAGACTTATGCTTTGGGAATTAAAGAGGTAACCTACATTCACTAGGAATTATATGTTTAACTGGGTTTTAACAAACCGTAGTTATTAGCTATTTCCATCCTTATCTTCTAGATATTAGGTCAAAATGATCTACTTTTTCTTGTTTAGTTCTTGATTTTAAACAGAGAATTAGAGCATAACACACATATACTCGTATCACACATTAGTTCCTTATTAGGAAAAGATGAAGGTTCTCATGTGAAGAGTTAGAGAATAATTGAAAAGTTCTAATTTGCCTTTTCTTTTAATTTTATTTGCCTTCTTGATATTTTTCTCAATAACAATTTGCAAATTTGTTCAGATTACTAAAGAAAATTCTGAGAAATTACCTTTGTTGTGGTTGAGAAGGTTTGGGAAATTGATGAGGGCAAGCATAATCCTGGTGAGATTCTTCACACTTTGGGTTGGCCCTTGGATCAGAAAACATACGGTGGATCTTTTCTGTACCACATGAATGATAGACAGGTAAAAATGTTTTCGTTTCCTGATTTATATTTATATTATGCAGAATTCTGTTTTCGTAAAAACCATGTACTGTTAGTTTTTTTGCCATGGCCACCACTGCAATCACTGTTGTTATCAATTCTATCATTTTCATCATCATTTGTTCCAAATTATTTCATCAAATGTGCTTCTATTTGAATGTCCTGACAGATACCAAAACAAAAGACTTTTTCTTGGTAGGTGTGATCCGTTGAACAAAGATCCACTTTTTCAATTTTTTTTGATTCCTTAGTGGCTTCCTTAATTTTTTTTTTTTTTTGTCACTTTCTGGCAGTATCAAGATGCCATTTTGTTGGGATATCTTATCTGTCTCTCCGGGAAAATGGATATCTCCCGAAAATATTTTTAGTTCAACCCTCTCTCCCCCCCCACAAAAAAAGGATAAACATAAAATTGAAAGGTAAAAAAAAAAAAAAAACAAGGTGACTTTCGGCAAGTGATTGTGACCATACAAGGATTTTGATAGCTTTTATTTTTCTGTATCATGGAAGATTTATATGCAATATTGTTCTCGCTGTTGTAATTAAGCATGTTTTCCAAGTTTTGAAGCATCATTATTGACAGGTCTTGTGAATAACAAGCTCACTGTTTGGAATAGCTGATTTCTTATTGTTTTACTTTGGTTGATCCTACAGATTGCATTGGGCCTTGTTGTTGCTTTAAATTACCACAATCCTTTCTTGAATCCTTATGAGGAATTCCAGGTAAACTAGATCTCTTGTTCCTTTGCTACTATTTTTGCTTCTTTCTTTTTCAAAATTTTGGTTTGCGGACCATGTTTACAAGAATCTGTGGTATTGCAGATTTAATACCTTAGACATAACCTAGTCTAACTGTTTATAGAAAGAAGTATTTACAGTTCCTATCAGCTCTCAGCTTTGTAGTATATGTAGTCAACCATAAACAGTCTTTTTTAGATTGGATTGTTTGGTTTTAATGATCCTTGTCTTATTGATCATAACTTCTATATTTACTATTGCCTTCATTGCTGGAAGCCATGAATTTTTGTGCAGAATGGATTTTCAGATATTTGATTAGTAAAACCCCTTTCCATGATCGCACTTATGGGAACTGCTGAACCATTTCCAAATAGATGGATATTAGTTATAGTTTTGCAACTCTACAGTGGAAGTACTAATTTAATTTTCATATAGTATGTAGTTTCTTTGTTCAAGTTTTATGCTGTTTCTCAATTGCCACATCTGGGATCTAAATTTACCTAAAAACCAAATGTAGTTGGTTTGCATAAAATTCATGAGTCATGATATCTCAAAAAAACCAGTCTGACCTTAAACTTAAGCATCAAGGAAAAAAGGGCAGGCAGTTGTGTCTAACTTGCAATTGTATGAAAGAAATGCACAAAGAATGAAAAAAGAGTTCTTTTGAAAATGGAGTTAATTTGCTGGTAGATTCCCTTATACCTTTTGTTTATTTGTTGACTGCTACCTGTAGTTGGTTATGGTGAACTTTCAAAAGGACTTGATATCTACCATAGTAGCTTATGAGTTACTCATCTGCCAAGCATGGTTATGTGGAATCTGACTTGGTTTATTGTTGTATTTTTTCATCTTAGAAATTCAAACATCATCCTGCCATCAAACCGCTTCTGGAAGGTGGGACTGTAGTTCAATATGGGGCTCGCACCTTAAATGAGGGTGGCTTACAGGTGAATTAGGCATCTATCTTTTTCCCATTATCAATGTCTGATTAAATGGTCTGCATCGTGCAAGAATGATGCCTCAACCAATTTATTGTGGAAATGTAACAAGTTAGCTGAAGATGGAATAGTCCAAGGCAAATGGTTCGTTGGATGGTGCCACTGCTCATCACTCAGTTGATTTCTGTGGCACCTAAGCTGAGGGAGTTATTTGCATTCTCCAAATGTGCTTGAAAGCTTTACCGAAGTTTGGCATTTGCTTTTGTTGTTGTTTATACATATAAGAATTTGATGCTAGTTATATTTCAGTCTATTCCATATCCAGTTTTTCCTGGAGGAGCAATTATTGGATGTTCAGCTGGCTTCTTGAATGTACCAAAAATAAAGGGAACTCATACTGCAATGAAATCAGGTAATCATTTTAACAAAGTTCGGGATTGACTTATCTTTGGCTATGCAGCCCGTCATTGTGTGGAAATTTTGATACAATTTAGAAGACTTGATGGGCTAAGAAAATTTTGAAATAATTTAGAAGACTTCTTATTTTCAAACTTACCAGTACAGTGGTTTAGAGATTTCTGTTCTTATAAGACATTTAGAACTCATTATGGGTATTAAATGATGGCTGATGCTCTTTCTGTCTATCTATCAGGTCTGTATATCCTTACCTGTTAAAGCCCAAAAATCACAAATTCCATTGGATTGCTAATGCAATTCTTTAAAGCCCGACCCGATCAAAGCCCGACCATTTGTGGTTTGGGTCGGGCTCGACCCGACCTGGCCGAAATTGATTTTTTACTTAATTTTTATTCTCTTTCTATTAGTTACAATACCATGAATATAAAACAAAAAAAATAATTTTTCTAATTTAAAATAATTAACAACACAAGGCAAAATATACAATACAATTAATCACAAAATAATTCACAAAATAACCAATTAATAGAAATAATTTTTTACAATTCAATTCCACAATCCAACATTAAAAACATACAATGTAATTAAATTAAAAACACGCAATCTAATTCCACAACCATTTCAACCCCACAAATAATTCAATTCCAACATCCAACATAAAAAATACACAATACAATTAATTGGTTGTTTGTGTAGTGTGTTTTTCTTTTTTTAATTTAGTATAGGGACCCGACCCGAAATTTGATCGGGCCTAAAAATTTTGGCCTTAGCCCTACCCGAAGCCCGAATATTCGGGTCAAAGCCCGAAACATTCGGGCCGGGTCAAATTGCCATCCCTACGTATGTACATGAAAAGAAGCTAGAATTAATAGAATGGAATGGCATCTAGCTAGAAAATCTGGTGCATTTATGAATTTTCTGATCACATGAAACAAAGCACCAAGCCTGTGCATGTGGTCGTTCTTCGAAAATTGTATATCTGGTTAGATCAATCTGCTAATGTCTAAAACCACTAATCTGAATGGGGATACGTTATTAGATTTGTTGAAATAAGCAACCTTCAGTTATATTGCACCTCTTGTAGTTTGTATTTTCTCCTGATGATCTTGGGTTAAAGCTGCGCATAACCACAAAGGGCAGTAATTGAGGATTAATCTCTACTTAAGGATTTTTCTTTTTCTGCTTCTCTTTCCCTTATAATGAATGAATGATGTACCAACTTTAATCGAGCATTTCCTCAAAATTAGGGGGGAAAAAACGGTGGTATCTTTTTGTATTATCCCCTTAAAAGACCTTGTTATAGCGTTTTTGGTGGAAAAACCTTACTTTTGGATTTACAGCATCCTTATGTTTTTGGCAATTGCCACATTTTCAGTTGATCATAGATTGGGAACCATCACCTATTTTGTACATAACTAAAGGTTTAATAATATAAAAGAATGAGTCTAGGATCATGTAACCTTAGATTTTCCTTGATGAGTGAAATCTGATATACATGTACTTAAAGGGTATGTAATTCAATTGAGGGATTACTGAAAAGATAATCCAGTAAAAAGTTATTGACAGGGTGAGTCTTAGGTAGCAACACTTAAAGAAGTCCCCTCAGAACGTTTCCATATGTGCTTTAAGCATCATTATTCATAGTTCAATCATATCTTAAATTGCTGCCTGTTTGTTGCAGGAATGCTTGCAGCCGAAGCTGCATTTGGTGTACTACATGAGGACTCGAATATGCAGACATATTGGGACACCCTGCGGAATTCATGGTTGTGGCAAGAACTCCACAGAGCTAGAAACTACCGACCTGTTAGTAAAGCAATTTGTTTTTTCTTCTCTCATTTGTTTTCTAACTTCTGTTATGTAAGGTTTCCACGAATGGCATTGCATTTTATGATGCTCTTTTTTGTTTTGCTTTTGACTGTTTCAAGCCTTCCAATTGAAAGGTAATCTGAAGTAGTTATATTTTAACTGAATTAGCAAACTCCCAAATTATCCAAGTCCACTTCACTCTTTGGATGCTATAGATGCTATAGAACATTTTGCTCATATTACCAGAATATCTAAATGTTGGAAAGTGCCATGATGGAACTGTAGAAATAACAGCTATTAACTAGCTACAATTAGTAAACAGCTGTTAATTTAGGTATTAATAGTTAGGTGTCAGTAGTTAAGTTAATCTCTCTCTCTCTTTATATATATTCATGTAATTACTGTAAAGGAAAAATAAGCAGAAAAATAAAAAGTCTTTTCTCTTCACTAAATTAGAATATGGCATCTCTATTTTGATTGATCTCACAGGTGATTCGGTTTTTTTTCTAATGTACAAACATTTAGACATCCTACTTATAGAATTGCCATTTTCAGTTAATAAGAAGTTTTCTCAAGTTATAAAATTGTTATATACCCTATTCTTTAGGTTAAAATTATAGCACTTACATTTATCTCAAAGATCCTTTTGTTCTTGTAGGCATTTGAGTATGGACTACTTCCTGGTTTGGCTATCTGTGGCTTAGAGCAGTAAGATTTTACCGCTTTAACTACTGTAGACATTATTCTGCATCTATATGAAGGTTTATTTGTCTCAAACTTAGTTGTTCTTCAGTGAAACTTACTCAGCTCTATTTCCTGCCTTTCAGCTACATACTGAGAGGAAAGTCACCCTATACACTGAAGCATGGGAAGCCTGATCACGAAGCAACCGATGTAGGGAAATAACCACTCATAATCTCATGAGTTGAATTATTTAGTTTAATTAAATAATTTAACTACATCTATTGAAATAAGTTTGGTATTGTTGAGATTACGCTACTAGTAAACTTGGACAGGGAGTGAAATTTTATTGGAGACAGATCAAAATGAGATAAAATATCTGAGCTTTCTTTTGTATTTTGTTGGAATGTTTCAGGAATCCTATGAATGAACGTGTTTACTATAATATGTGAAGAAGTATTGAATATATGCTAAAATGGGATTGTGACACTTGGAGAAAATTTTCAGTAGTAATCAGTAGAATTTAATTTAAGATACTCCCTCATATATTACACAATCTTCTCAAATGCTTATAGATCAATCACCTGATAAGCTACCAAAATTTGCTTATAACTTATAGCTTAATTTATAGCTTAGTTTGTAAGTAAAGTCAAATGATGCTCTACAGCTCAGGTGTATACACTGATAGCTATTTATTAACCATTTTCGCAATTCACATTTGCAGGCCGCACGCCTACACTCGCCAATTGAATATCCAAAGCCTGATGGGATATTATCTTTTGACGTACCAACGTCCCTGCACAGGTATACACACACAAAAAAAAAAAAAATGCTCTTCCTCATCTGGTAATTTACATAACTCTTAATAGAACTGCTAATAAAATAATTCACAATACCTACTATGCCTCACCCAAGCTGGGTTGAGGGTGATGAAACTGTGCAAGATCCTAGAAAAATAGATGTGAGGTGTAGCCTTTGCATGGTTCCTACTTGGTGAACAGCACTGCTTTAGTCTAATCATAGTATTATTACCAACTCTGAAGTCGTTAAGAAATATGTTTCAAAGGAGGCTGTCTATTCTCAACACGTAACAATAAAATAGGTAACTGTATCCTCCTTGTCTTCGCAAGTGAGTAGGGTTCTTTCATGAAAAATTGTCATTGTGTATTTGAGGCTCTCCACCATTTAAGAGTTACACAATTTTTCATATAAAGTCTACCACACTACTTGTCCAATGCATTTTAATCAAATATCAAAATGGGTGGTGGCTTTCTTATTATAAAATCTGGTTTTAATTAAATATATTTCTTTTAGTGAATGAAAGCGAAGCATTTTCTCCCATTTTGACTCTCATTTTCCTTTATTCCACTTGCTCTTCTCCTACTTCATTTATTCTTCAGTTTATTCCTGATACAATAATGTGTTCTAAATAAGATTGCAAATAGGAAGAAGAATGAAGATGAACACTACGTGGAGAGAATATAAAGAAGTTGAGTGTTTGATTTCATTGGAGGGAAGTCATTTGTATTGACTAATCCACCAGCCATATAATGCTTAACTTACATGCAGTTGATAAGTGTCATAGTAGGTGGGATTGTAGTAGACCTTATGAAACCTTAACTAGTGGGATGTTAACGCTTTTGATTTGACACCAAATATTACTAGGAATCAATGAAATTAAATATCTTGCACAAGCATATACGCTTGTGCATCTTTTGTAATTTAAAATTCAACTTGACCATATACGCTTGCACATATGTTACATATGTCAGGCTAGCCGTGTTTCTAAATACTTGGAGAATATCCTTTGGTTTTCCCATTTTTCTATCTTTCACAAACTTTAGAAGAAAGTGGTAAACATGAGGAAATTAGATTGAACTAAGCAGTTAGAAAGTTCAAACTCTTACTTGTCTTTAAGACAGGTCGACTTGACTTGTAGAAGCAGATTCTTGTTGCTAAACCTTAAAAAATTGTTAGCATGGTTCATTTCGCTAATAAGCCTTGAGCAAAACGACTGGCTTAAATTAAATGGAAATCAATTCCAGCTTCCAGTGGAGGTAAAATTAATGTTTGCTTCAAGAAACATCAAGCAACAGTAACAGAAAAGGAACAAAGGACTGCTGAATTGATGAGGAGAGATGCCCCTCCCTCTGTTGTTTTTCCACGTCTAAAGTACTGATCTTTTTATCTTTGTTTACCTGTTAGGAGCAACACAAATCATGAACACGATCAACCTGCTCATCTTCGCTTAAGGGACCCAAAGATTCCTGAACTTGTGAATTTACCAGAGTATGCTGGACCTGAGTCTCGATATTGTCCTGCCCGTGTATATGAGTAATGTGCATTCTGCAGAGCTTGTGCTTCAAATATTCTCTAAATGGATCCTCACTTATGTCTGTTCCATCTTTATGGTAAAAAGGTATGTCCCAGATGAAAAGAATCAGCTCAAGTTGCAGATCAATGCTCAGAATTGCTTGCATTGCAAGGTAAAACTAATCCATTTATTTGAATGGCAAATCAGGTAGACAGCTGCCTCGAAAGTAATAATCATAATGTGTACAAAAAGTAATTAAACTTCACCAATTTGGTTCTATTTCATTTGGCATTGGTTCTTCGTAGCATTATATACTACTTGACTGGAAAACTGTCATACACCTAAGAAAGCCTTGCAAACTATTTCCACTCACATTAGTGTTATGGGGTTTGGTTCGCAAGTGATATTAATTGATCAAGAAATTAACTTGGTAAATACAAGCTTGCACTTGGAAAGAATCAAGCTGTCATAGTCTTTTCTTGTTGTTTCATATGTTATGAATGCAACTGTAATTTACTTTGAAACTAACTTTTGTTCACTTTAATGATTTCAGGCATGTGACATCAAAGATCCAAAGCAGAACATCGAATGGACGGTACCAGAGGGAGGTGGCGGCCCTGGCTACTCAGTCATGTAGACACCGCACTTCTTGATGCAACATAATCTTGGCTCCTATTCACAATAATAACTTACGCCACCAACGAAATAAAGAAAGTGAACCTCTCAATGCTCACAAAGCTCAACACCTGCAAAATGTATGAAATGTTGTTGATCTTCTTCATGAAGTAATGAAATAGCCCTTTCTAGCGACGTTCATTTCCTTGCAGTTGCGCATTGAGATGTGGTTACAAATTGTCATTGAAATAACATACGGCTTTAAAATTAAATGAAATGCTAGCCTAACTACACCTGGATTGAAAAATAACGAAATCACCAGGCAATAAGCTATATTCTAAACCGATAGCAGAATCAGGGACAACGAGAAAATGAATCAACAATTGCAAACACAAGGACCTTCGCTTGAATGACACTTGAATGACAATAAACGACTCACAAGTAATGCACACATACCATGAAAATGAGAATCAACATGTAATAAAAGAATTGTGCTAGCCATAAAAGCCAGCCACAAACAGGAAACTTCAACATGGTCACCTAAGACTGCGAGATAGGAGCAACCTACCAAATTTGAATTAACAGATCACATCCAGAGACCCTAAAGAGCAAAAAAGTGTCTAAATAAACTATATCATGTAATGTATATCTCAGATAATCCAATCTCCATCTAAAATCCAATAACTGTCTAGAAATATAAGTTATAGATGTATCTAAAAACACTAAAAGAACATGGCAAAAAGAGCCCATCTGACAACTGAAACTGGGATTCTAATAACTGCTCAATTCATTCCTCAATCCTTTGAAGTAGACGGGTTGACATCTGAAGCATTATCTTTCTGGTTGGGAGAAGGCACTGATCCTCTCATTTTAATGTCCCCAGTTTGTTGCTGCTGCAGTTGTTGCTGCTGAATCTGATGTAACTGGTGCTGCTGGAACTGCTGCTGCTGCTGCTTCTGCGAGTGAATTTGAAGCTGCTGGAACTGCTGCGCTGTCAGAAGAGTATGCATAGCATGATTGTTTGGGTAAAATTGCTGACCAGCTCCAAAAGAGGCATAGTTCATCATTGGTCCGCCATTAGGCATTGCTTGGCCAGTCAATACCTTCAGATGCTGAATCTCCTCTTTCAGTGCATCATTTAGTGCTGGCACAAAAACAAAAAGCAGCATTATTATACATAATAACTCATAAAAGTTTAAATAATTCGCTATAACACCATGTGCACCATGGAAAGGAAAGCTGTTATGGATTTATCACGCTAAAAATTATAATTTATTACTGCAATATATCAATTATAATAATGCACTACTTAAGACTTCTAAAAGTGCTGGACAGATTAAACCTTTCTTTGATGACCATGCCACATCTGAAGACATTCAAATAAAATGGAAGAAGTAAAGATAGTAGCAGTCTGTATTAAATTACTACTTAATATACATAACTCAAATACAAAGATGTACAAATGTTGCAGTGACCATCCAACAAATATAGAATTGGATAAGAAAGCAGTTCTAGCAACATCTTTAATGATACAGAAATCTTTTATGGTAATTTCACAGACACAGTATTTCCAACAAAATTTAATGCATTCGCAGAAAAAATGGTATGTTAATTAAAAAAAAAAAGAAGCCTGACAAGTAAGCTAACATCTCTTCATGTCATATAGTACGCAACAGAAGAAAGTCATGACATCGCCCCAGTCATTGCAACTTTGAAAATTCATCAAGAATCTAGATACAAAAAGGTGAAAATAAATTAACAATTAAATACATGATTTATGAATTCAATATATGACCTTGTTACATGCATTCTTGTTACAGTAGTTAAAAGTTATGTTGTGATGTTAAAGAAATGAATTAAAACTATTTCTTTGTATGCCATTTGAAAGTTGAAACATCACAACATTCAACATGCATTTTGTACACATTGAAAGAATCCAAGATGAATTGTACTATGTACAAGTTGCTAGGGTAATTTTTCAGTACACTTAAGAATATTATCAGATATCTACCAGGCTAATTTGAAAAGTGTCATCTTCAATATTATTATGAAGCAAATGAAGATTAGTTTTCAGTAGCATCTAAGGAACATGGAATACTATCAAATTTTCACTCCTCATTGCATCTCTTGCTTTTCTCTCAAGCATCTCACTTCAGTAAGAAGTTTTACTTTGACTCCCAAGTTCACAGCATGCACAACCAGCCCAACATTTAAAAACATGATCAATCAATTGAATCAGAATATTGAAAAAATAAATATGCTCCACAAACAGATCAGAAACCGTCTCAGCAGTTGATTGTTATTGTCATATTAGTCCTTTGTAAATTACCAATATATCTAGAATTAATTCCAAACATAAAACCAGAAAATCTAAGAATAAGATCTATCAAACATATGATGTCAAACAAGAAGCATAGATCACACAAACCCTTGAAACTGTAAAGTTGGCATGAATTTTTTTTTCGATACAATAAAAAATACAAATTTACACATAAACTGACTTACGGAAGTGTCACAATGTTTGAACAGTGATAAGTTCTGGCCGTGTTAGAATGCTTGTGGAACATAATACAAACTATAAACCCAAAAAATATGGCTTCCCATACGTCTCTCCATTAAAATGAGAAAGAAGATGAATATTACAGAGTAAGAATTGACAATTAATTGGAATGAGATATAAGTCTTTAGTAAAAGGTTCCCAAGAGACCCTCACCATCTTGCAAGTGGACTTGTTGCTCCATCGTTTGCAAGCGCAGTTTCAATTCACTATTTTCAGCAGTCAGACCATTAGTATCTCTCTGCTCAGAAAAGAAAAAACACAAGATAAACATACATTTCAATCATTTTCATTGTAAATACATTCCTCACAGGAATAAAAATACAATACACATGGGATTATTATAAATGGAATATAACATAAATAGCAGAAAAGATAAGTCACGACATTCATACAACAGAAACTAATCTCCGAAAATACTAATGACTCTGGTGACTTCATAGAACTTACCTGCAATAATGTCAATTGAGCAGACAATGAGGTTGCTTCAGTTTGTAATGTCTGTACTTTACGTTCAAGCTCAGCTATGTATCGCATCTTCCTTTCCTTTGACCTTGCAGCTGACTGCCTATTGGCCCAGATTCTATCAAATTGCAGAGAGTTTGTAGTGTTAATATAAAACGCATAAAATAGTAAATTACCAGTTTGTTTCTTTAGTCTCTTATGGAAACACAAAATAATATAGATAGAAAACAAACAAAAGGACGAATACAAGAATAATCGTCAGAAGAGAGAGAAACATACAGATAATAAAGATCTTGCTAAAGCATGTAGAATATAACAGAAAGATCCATAAGGACAGAGCAAATTGCTGTATAAATTCACAACCCACTTCCTGATGGGCATCTTCTAGGACAGAGGAGTGCAGGCACAATGGCCAAGGATAGTTATCAAGCTTCTAGATGAGGACTATCAGAATTTTTCAATGCAGCAGAAAGTGTTAGGCATTTAGTTTTGCCCAGAATCTTCAACTAACAATATGTAGGAGGAGCTACTTTTTCCCTAAAACTTCATGACATGAGATCCTCATACATTATCAAAAAAATGAATATGCAAGGAATAAATATACTCAAAGGCAGCAGTACTCTAGTATAGGTAATACCAAAATGTTTAAAAGGTATTTTATGCTCATTTTATGCTTGAAGATATAAACTAACACAATTCAGAGTTAGTGACAAAACAAAAGATCATTCAAAGGATTTCTAGTAATACCTCTTCGCACGCTTTGGATCAATGAGCGCTAGTTCAGCAAGCTTAGCAGCAGACATAGCTTTCTTCGAATCAGCAGAAGGCGCCTCGTCTGAAGCTGACATGAGCATTTCTGGCTTAATACTCGTCGAACCATCCATTGACTGGCTGTGCTGATGTCTAATCCTAGTCCTCTCAGTAGATCCAACACCCACATTCTCCACAGAAGAAATTCCACTGCCTGCAGCCACTACCAATGTGGGTGCTGGAACAGCAGCTGCTGATGGTTCACCCACTTGAAAACCTGATGTCGCTGTTGAAGCATTGAACTTATCCATATCAAGATACATAGACAATAAGTCCTCCTCCGTCTCATCTGACAAAGATGGTCCATCAGCACCACCAACCACACCAAGATCACTATCAAAGCTGATGTCATCAGGGAGAGTAAGGATTTCAGAATGGGCTCGACGATGGCCCACATTCTTCGGTGGGTTATCATGCATTCGGCTGAGATCATGGCTAAAGCGGTTAGAATCGGATTGATGACCAAAATGAGACCCCTCTGAGCTAGAACCACCGGGAGCTAGCGGAGGAAATGATGAAGACGATGGTGGCTCAGGCTTCATGTTGAAATTATTATTTCCAGGAGGAGAAAAGCTTGAGTAACGTCCAGATGGCGGCAGTATACCACCATGGCTCAAAGACTTATCCTTATCCATCCAGAACAAAAATTTATAAACTTCCTTAATAAGAATACTAATAATTAACTCAGGCAAACTTCTCCACGATCCCAAATCGCTAAATTCGGCAATATACAAACCAGAGAAGGCACCCTTTTTTAAAAATATCTAAGCAATGCAGCTTTAAAAGCCCTTGATAACACAACAAAGAAAACCCCAATTGAGAATTCAAGGTTCCAAAACTAAACCTTAGATAAACTGACAAGCACTATAAATAGAATTCAACAAACAAGCATAGATCATACAACAAACCCTAACTAGTACAAAAAATATGTATATATTAAAAATATTAAAATCTCCAATATCACTAAACTACCTACACGAAGAGAAAAGATTCAGATACGCAAACCCTAGAAACAGCCGGGCGGAGAAAAGTGAGCTCTTTCCCTCGCGAAGGTGAAATGCCGGAACTTTCCAGGAAAAATCAGAGCTTTCCAGGAAAATTAAAGACTGGGAAGTGAAATCCTAGCTAGATCTTCTTCGAATTATAAAATTGCTTAAAAGTGAAACGACAACGCAGAGAATCCACAGGCTTTTTTCAAAAAGAGAAAATCATAGAATAAATTTAATTAACGAAAAAGGCAAAAAAAACATTTTAAAGTTTTTTGCTTAACGTTTTTATCTACAAAAATAACACTACAATGAGATCTGAGACAGGCACATGCAACAGAAGAGAGAAGAGAAGCTTCTTTCTTACATAACACAAATGTAAAATCTTGTTTTTTTTTTTTTTTCCCTCTTTGAATTTTGTCTTCGTTTTTCCTTTTATACTGAGTTTTACTTCTTAGATTACATGTGCCTAAAATGGCAGGTAGTGGGGCCCATTTGTTTGGTGTTTGTCAATCCGGTGTTGTACGTTTGGGATTAGAGTCATTTAGTGGATTTTTTGGCATTTAGGTCAACAAACTTGAATTTTCATTCAATATCTAATATATTATGTTATTATATTTGGGGGTGACATTTTTGGGCATGACACGGTAAAGCGGTATGAGTGAGCGGATTTGAGTTGATCTAAAATGATCTAACCGTATTGAATTTGTATTATTTATTTATTAATCGTGTCGGATTTAAGTATAAAATTCACGACGAGTAAATTTATTTATAACATAATAAATCACTTAATTAATTATATCATGCTGATTCATCATTATCTTAAATGTAATAACTATTTAGTTATATTTAACCAAAACTAATTAGAGTTTGAATTTGTGATCCTAAATATTTTAGGAAATGTATTAAGAATTATGTTACATGGGTAAAATTTTTCAAAAAATATTTAATATGTTAAGTGAATATTACAATTAAAGGGAACCAATAACATTGTGATTAAACATACTAGACTATGTTATCATATATGTGTAAGTTTGTATAAAAAAAAATAAAAATATGCATTATGTTTATCATTATTTCTTCTTTCTTTCTTATTATGGAAAGTTTCATTGAGTCTGCGTTATGTGTTCCCATCTTCGTCTCTTTGACAACTAATAATTAACTGAAAATTCTAATGATATTAAGGGCTTAATAGGCAAATGTAAGAACTTATGTGCTGTTTATTAAAAAACAAAACTTTTAAAGACTTGACTGATAAAAAAACTCGTTCGAATGTGGGGATGGAATTAAAGGCTTACGCGTCTTCGGTACAAGTATGAGGAGCACGACACGTGAACGAGGTGGGCCAGATGGAAAAAGCGCGGGATGTTTTTATCAAGGTGGGAATCCTTGTGTATATCCCAAGTGTAGGTATAAGCTACTTTCTGATTGGTTTATTATCTTCTCCCCTTTTTTTTTCTTTTTTGGAATTTTTTTTTCGATCTTGTTAGTTAATGTAGTTAATGACGGAATGTAGATAAGATATTGCCATAGGTAAATAAAGAAAGTAATTAATTACACTAAATCTAGCACAAAGATTGTGCTTTCCAGATTTTGTTTTCAGAGCATTTAGTTAATTTAAAAAATGATTTGCTTTTAAATTTACCTTAGTATTTACACATTACAAAGTACTGTACATATCTTAGTAACTTAGTTGTACCCTACTCATTTAAGATGACCATTAACTTTATTTATGCATGCTTAGTTAGTAATATTTCTTTCATATATTTAAATAGATAACAAAAATTTATTCCAAATATTGATAAATGAATATCTTTTTTGAGTAATAAAATTTATCATGAAAATATTTAGTTGATCGATATCTTCTTAAATCTTAAGTGATTAGAATCGCATTTGAACTAATGATGAAATTATTGATGCTACCGATCGATATAATTATGTTTGAATTCACGAATATTACTATTAATTGTCACAAACGACACACCTGACTGAAATCAATGTGAGTTTTATAAGAAACCTGAAATGATTACACACACACACATAAATACACTTACCCACAAAAAGTGTCTACATAAATTAATTAATAAATTGTTAGAAGTTAATTTAAACCATCGTATGGCTTAATTTCCTTTATTTTTATCTTTTTCAGTTTCATTTGTGTCAATTCAAATCAAGCGTATCAAGTGTAAATTACATGGTGACAGAAACTTATATTGGATGTTATCGAGGGCACTAATGGATATTAAGAAACACTGCAAAATTTATCCCCACTTAATTTGAAGTTATTTATTTAAATTACACGGCACAATCCAGAATTCATAGATAATGATATGTAATGTAACTAACGTTCACTCCCTCCTAAACTGGCCCCCACAAGGACTTAAATGGGTTAAGTTAATTGGGAAGCAAGAAATCAAAGAAAAGCCAAAGAATCAAAATTCTGAAACATCGAGGGTGGTTGTCATTGGAATTAAATAATCATTAACCACATTTTATAATATCATGTAAAATTGTAAATGTTATTACAACAGGAATTCATGTAGAAATGTGCAAAACCATTAGTAGCATTTCACAACAGGCAATCCAACAAAGTACTGAAGAACCTTGCTCAAAGTTTAAAGAAAACGAATCCAAGCATGAACTCCAGCAGTGATTTTTAACCCAGCTACAAAGTGCACAAATGTGTACAAAAAGCTCTCAGCTGCAACCTGGACCTTCACTCCAAACCACTGGACGCCAGAGGCCCAGAGCAGTGGCCGGATTTTGGATGACAGTCCAGTGAAGCTTAAAAAGCAAGGTCTCTGCAGTTACCCAAGCCAGGCTTATAGATGTAACACCTGCTTCCTCCAGTTTGCCACCTTGTGCTCATCTTTGGGCTAGTCATAATCGAGCTAAACACAAATGCAGATAGTTTTATTGTTCATTTACTTATTGATGACAAACATATAACAACCACGTAAAGGTTTTCAGAATACGTAGTCTGGCCGCTGGAGAGGGAATTCTGCCACTTCTACTTCAAATGGACTGCCTTTCGGGTCAGCCAATCTGGACGAAGAATATGTTACCGTGTTAGTAATAGCATTGACATAAACCATGCACTCGTTAAATAAACCGTAGGGAAAAGCTGCAAACTCTTAAATTGTTTCATAACAGCTGGGATTGTCAGGAAGATTAGTACAAAGGATTTAGATTTAGTACCTGCCAGGGACAAAGGTAAAAGAACCTCTGACAGAGCCTGAAGATGCTGGTAGAGGTGTGCAGCTCTGATAAAAAAATTCTTTCTGACCTGGACGCAAAAGTGGATACTGCAAACATACAAGAGAAGAATGAGGTTTGCAACACTTTTATGCAGGCACAAAGAGCAAGTACTTTTATTCATTCATTGAAAAGATGAGCCTCTAAAGTTTATTCATTTGTTGACAATGATAAGCCTTAAATTTTACATGAAGCTTTTCTTAATCACATGAAAAGTCATGTAATAATCATGCTACTTGACAGTTTCTATAGCAGCAATAATGGCAACAAAAGCTTGCAGTGGATATCTACAGGGAGAACTACAAAAGGGAAAAATGAAAATGATCAACTTGACCCATACCATTCCAATCACAGCTTCCCCACTAAAATCGGATACAACAACATTATTAGCACGGATTATCCAATGCCTACGTTGCAGTTGACAAGAGCTGAAAGTCATTCCATTTATGACGCACCCTTCAGGCAGTAGAGACATGTGAATTGAATAAGCAAACAAGTATTTCTCAGCATCACTTTCAAGGTCAGCCAACTCCGGAATAAATACAGCAGAGGCACGAATCTGAAGTAGATTATCATTTTATTAGATTTCTTATCATAACGACTAGCACGACAGTATCAGGACAGAATATTAATAAAGTAACATCACTGAGCATTTAAGGGATGAAAAATAATTTAAAGAGAGTAAGGGAATTCCTATACTTCCAATGTATATATATATATATATATATATATACAGCAACAAAATGTAAATTTTCAAAAATTTATTTCTGCTGCCATGGAGAATCAAAAGTTTAGACCGCTGCCATGGAGAAGTCTTAAGCTGCCAAGAAAGCTAGTCATTATTAGCAGAGAATGAATAACTTTTATTTTCAAATGGCATTTAAATTTATCTAATTAAAATCCCATCACAGACCGCCTAACAAGAAAGGAAGGAAACTGGAAATGTTCATTTATCAACCAGACTACACACTTCAGATTGCAATGGCTTTCACTTTAGCCTTAAGCAACCAAATTTGACAATTTGCACAAGCATTTTTTGTGTGTGAGTATACATATATGTAACCTTACAAGTATACATAATTACGCTATGTGCAGCAGGAATTACAAAAGAACAAACCCCCAAAACTTTGATACGGCGCTGAAACAAAAGAAAATTACTATTTTTTCTTCACATGCGGAAGAAGAGCATGCATGAGAAAGTAGGCATTTGAAATTCCTATTCTAATTGATGGTCAAATGGGCTGCACGGACTGGCATCGACCATTGTAAATAGCTGTTCACCTTACCAAGGTTCCCTTCCAACTAACCCCACAACCCCCAGACAACAAAACTGGCAAATCTAAAGCCAATGCAAGTTGCTAGAGTAACTTACCTTCACACCGTTGGATACAGCAATCGAGCAGAGGGGAGGTTCCTCAGGAAACAGATTAATAAATTTGAGATTTTCTTCATCACGAAGTTTGATAATGCCATTATGTAAGCGACGGCCATGTTCTTCTAACCATAGCAGCATAGCATCCTGCTGTTGATCACTGTTAAAGCCATGCCCCAAGGTTATCAGTTTTGGTACACATGGAATCATTTCTCCATCCGACAGAAGATTCTTGGTGCCCACATATAGTTGGCCATTGGTACAATTGAGGAAGAAAAACTTTTCACTATGTATGGAAGAACAGGCCACAACAACATATTTAGAGCTGCCGGGAAAATCCAAGTGGCGTCTGATCTCCTTTGTTTCCTTAATAATGTGACTCAAAGGTATCAAGTATACATTTACCAGATGGCTATAGAAAGAGTATCCACCAATGAGGCCCATTGAACCTACACTTTCAAAATCATCAGTCTGGCATTCTTGACCATCACAAAAACGATAGAGAATCCTTGTCGGAACAGGCAGCTTAACTTTCAAACTTTTTTCCAGCTCTTGAATATCTGCTTCTGATGCACCCTTTCGAAGAGTAGCCTTAGCCTCTGGGAAATTTTCCATCAACCAGTTTTTAAGTCTATCCCAACATCTTTTAACTCGTTTGACAAGAGGCCATGGATACATTCCAAAAGCTTCCCACCATATCTGATAAGCTGCCTGGGGAAATATTGTAAGAGAGCACTCAGTCAATATACCAATTTCAATCAATATTTTTTTTTTTTGAGGGGGAGGAATTACAATTCAATATTACCAGAAAGTAATTTATTTAGTATTAAGAACTGAGAAATATGTTTATACACTCGAAAAAACCCAAATACACACACACACACAGATATAAAGCAACGGACAGAATATAATTAACCTCTCCATCCATAAATTGCATTGAAGGAAAAATGAAATTACTAGCTAGATGGAAAAGTGTTTGAGATTTCACATATACCCTAACTATCACTTAGAAATTAGAACTCTCTCTACTGCTTATTAAACATTCCATGTTTTGAATCCTTGATAGTTTACTCCTTCCCAATCATATTAAACCCTATGGTCCAATATTCACATCACCAAAGAAAATTAAGAATCACCCATCAAAACCAACAGCACAAATAGAGAATTGAACTTGTTTGAAGTTTGAACTGTAGTTGCAATGCAGAAAATATCTAAAATTTCCTCGATTTCCCTACAAAGTTTAATTCTCTCAATTTCTCCACAAAATTTTCAAATTTTTTTTAATCCATTTTCTACCACAAAAACTCAACTCCTACAAAATCTCTCTCAAGTTCATCAAAAGCCACATATCCCAACTTCACGAACCACAGCAAATCACCAATATCTCAGGATAGAGAAGTAAAACAAAAATAACTATTTTACCCCAAAATCCAGCATTTTAGAAACAAATAAAAACCCATCATCAAAATTTTCACCAAAATCTTCCTTCCTATCTAAGTTTTTACTAAAAAAAAAATAAGAACGAGAAATCATATAAACAGAATCAAAACCAAAAAGCCCGTATGTGAAGATAAAACTTCTTTTCCCGAAAAGATCATCATTTCAGCGCGCACACAAGAAAAAAAAAAAGAAAGAAACATCATCATAAAAATAAAACAAATAGAATAAAAAAAGCCCATGAACAGAACTCACATAAAACAGACAATATAGTTTATAGATATAGCGAAAGCAAAACCTTGAAAGAAGGAGCGGGGTTTCCAAGAGGGTCAAGAGGGGAAGGAAGATCAAGATCGTCGGAGCAAAACTTGGACCAGAGACACTCTTCAGAGGCAGCAGCCTTAAATCTTTTGCTGAGACATGCCACTTTGGCCGTGTCTTTTGGGCCCAGGTTTGATAGTATTACGTTCAAAGCCAAATCGCCAACACTCTCCAAACCCATAATTTTTTTCTTTTTCTTGGTCTCTCCCTTCGCTCAGTTCAGGTGAATATTGTTGCTGTGTCGGTCGAGTTAGAGATTTATGGGATGAAGATGACAGAGACAAAGGGTGGGTAGCTTTCGTACATATCATATTTGAGCGATAACCTTTGCTACTTTTGTTTTATGTGGTTTCTTTTGCTTGGTCTTGAGCCGAATCCTGTAATTTAACTGTTTTTAGTTTAGGTTTAATATTTTTGTTTTTCTCCTATTTATTTAAGAATGAAATTGCAATTTTTTTACCTTAAAATATCAAAATGAAATACGAGTAAATATATTGTATTACAATTCTCTCCTTTTTATTTTTTATTTATTAATCACTAATTACCACTTAATTTTTACTTAATATAAAAATAAATCATGAATTTCAAGTGGTGTTTGTAGTAACATGAATCATGTTATTGCACGTGCATATAAAATCCTTTGGAGCATCAAAAGAGACATTTGAAATACTTTTTTTTTGTCAAAAAAGAAGCTTGTCAGATATTTTTATCCTTATTTTGGAAGTTGGATATGACTTCTAATTAATTTTTTTTTTACCAGAAGTATGTAAAAACAATTTGCTATGTTTTATTTTCCACATTCGAGTTATTGAGGTTAGGAGATGAAAATTGAAAGAAAAACGGAGTCACAACCTAGTTTGAGGTATCTTTTTACATTATGGGTCAATTTGTGATTGTGGAGGTTGACGAAATAAATTGTTTGCACTGTACAAATGAAATAAGTTACTAATTAAAAAAGTAATTTTGTGTTTGGTAAACTGTGTTATTGCGGCTGCTGTAAATTTAAAAAGTAAAATACATATGTTTAGTAAATTATATTATAAAAGTATTTTTTTATTATATAATAACCAAAATATAAGTAAGTTTTAATTATTTTTTTTAAAGTATATTTAATAAATTGTTTAGACATATCTCTTTTTTTCTTAAATATGTAAAATTGCTTTAAAAAGACTCAATTAAAAAAATCTAAAGAACTTCATAATCTATTATATAAAATATGATAATGATTTTATATATTAGAGTTTATGAATAAGTAAAATATAATTATTTTTTATTAAAATTCAGAATTATAATAGGAATTTTAAAAAAAAATGTGATAACTTATTAAATAAGTCGTTTATGAAAAACAACTCCCTACCTATTTTTAAAAGTTACTAACAAAATAAAAAAATTATGAAATAATCTATTTTTATAAAATTTACCAAACACTATTTTTATCAAAACTTATAAAATAAACAGTTTATTAAATATTTTTATCAAAACTTATAAAATAAACCGTTTATTAAATTTCAACCGCAATCCCAAACTAACCATATATTAATCAAAATTTTACCTTTTTTTTTTGGGTCTCATGCTATAGCTTTGTCAGTTTGGATAATGTTTTCCAATCGAAAAGAAAACTATATTTGGATTTAATTAGTAGAAAGTAAGACTATGCTAACAAAATCAACAATTTGCAGTCATTTCATCTGGTATTTTTTTTTTTTTATTAAAGCAAGCCTATTTACATAATAAGTTAAAAGAAAGAAAAAATAAAAAAATAAAAAAGAGGGAGACCAATCTGTACATTCCCTCAAGGCCATCCCGAAAAAGAACCAAAAAAAGCTCCTCTTCCTTTCATTCGATCCAAAACCCTACCAGACTTTTCTTCTTCATAAATGTTGTACCTCAACGTCCAGTTTGGAAAAGGGAAAACGAAAACGATAGCCCAACTACCTACACGAAATTGGAGACATCAAATCTCGTTAGCTCGTGTCAAGGTCAAAAACCCAGTTTTTTACTTTAATGTAATATCGGATATGCATCATCAAAGGTGCTAACATAAGAACATGAAATTCATTAAGAATTTTGACAAGTCTTATCCGAGGTTTGTCCATTGTCAAAAGTCGTTCACTCCTTATAACAAATTTCTAGTTTGGGGAACATCTCCTACATAGAACAAGTGTTATAACCACTAGATCCAACGCAATGGTTGTTTCAACGATTATAATTAAATAATACCTACGGGTTTAGGGGTACAAAAAATGAAGTCGGTAGAGAAATAGCAACACTTTCGATTACCCTAAAGATGGAGACGCTTCCGCCATGGCAGTTGCCTTCAACTTTATGTTTGAATGTTGAAACACAGTTGGTAGTGTGGCCCGACTCGTGTCGTAAAAACTCACCAGCAACGTGTTAATCCCGGAAATATTAAAAACAAATAAATAAATAACAGGGAATCTGCTACCAATGAGAACAAGAACAAAAGGGGTGGTATTGTTGTTATGTACTTTATTTTTTCCCTTTAACCCTCCATTGATTAGGGACCGTTTGGGTTTTCTGACCGCAATAAGCACCACGACTAATTCTGCAGACGTTAAAGAAACCATACGGACCTGTGCAAATGATCACTTCAATCGTGACGGCAAAGCATCAGACTACTGCCACGTAATTGAAACTTGAAAGCGTTTTCTCGCAGTGAATTTTCTATTTGTCTTTTCGTTCTTCCAGTAATACCACTAACTAGTCTGATAAACCAATTCACGAAGGCACCGACAAAGGAAATAAGATAGCTTCAACACGAACTGTTCAAACCTAGGACATGGTCTTCCCCACCTCGCCCGGTCGCACTCAAATAAAACATGGCCTAAACGCATAATTGAATATTAAAGGCTCCCAGAAACCGACTCGAGCAACTGCTTGTCATTCAAAACATCATACCCTTGAGCATAATAACGGGTTAGATTCATAAATTATGACGAAAATTACTTTTAGAGGAACCAATATTTCTTTCTGCACTTGATTGTGCACGTTTTCCATTAGGTACACTCATGTTTGATGACCATTACACATAACATCCATCCAGCAATAAGTTTTGTAATGTTTAAAAAGGTTTGTAACGATTCTCTCATCAAATTGAATAACAACTCCTGAGTAACATTTTAAGCAGATGTTCGAAGTCTGTAATCAAACCTTTTGATACTGATGTCAAAGTTCTAATCGAACCATTTTCAATGAGCAGAAAACAATTGTAGTAAAAGAACGAAGCTCAACGAACAGAACTAAAACACATTTCCTGTTCGTTTGGTAGTTTTACTTATCAAAATCACAATAACAGCTCATATTTAGCTGATGCCTTCACTTTTCTGCTCTCAGTAAAATTCACTATGAAACTACAGGTATTGGAATCGCTTCAAGAATTCTGAACACGACACACCTAACTAGCAAGTGCAAATGATTTATGAACATTGAGTGGCGACTAACTTAACAAAGTTCCGCAGTGTGTTAGGTAAGATGGCTTCTTTGATGCGTGTTGCGTTATATCTACATTAACATACCAACTCCAATTAGGTTAGCCAATCAATTTACGTTTGTTAATTGACCTTTAATACTGCCTAGTACAAGGTCAACCTCGCCAAACCATTAGGATAAGATTCGTCCTCTGTCTAAGCAGTATCTCGCCAACCAATAGGATCAAGTCCTTAACCCACATCTAGCTGAAACCAGGATTCGATATTATTAAGAGCCTATTTCACATGCAAGCAACAGCTTAAGCCTTCTAATTTGACATATTACACTTTTGAAAGTTTAGTACCACGAGCTTAAGTTGTTGAGACTAATTTTGGGTTATTTTTAAGAGGCATGACCCATTGGTAGCAGTTCTCTTTGCATACTTGCGAGAAACAAGTACATTATGCATCTCCAACTAATTTTTCAATTGAGGAAAACTTATCATACAAGGTTCAGTTACAACTCACAATAGTTACAATGACACAAAAAATTAAGAAGGTTCCACCCTAAAGGTCAGTAATAAATAAGCTAACTTCAGCGAAGAAAGTTCCACAAACATACAATATTAAGCTGCACTACATGTTAGCTAAGGACTAACATCATATAAAATCT
Organism: Luvunga scandens; assembly: GCA_030449905.1. NCBI lineage: Eukaryota > Viridiplantae > Streptophyta > Magnoliopsida > Sapindales > Rutaceae > Luvunga > Luvunga scandens. Next base: position 260,489 of record JASUUG010001064.1, on the reverse strand, counting down.
CAAAACCAATTGCAAAGAATCATATTACCATAAAAATATGCAGTGCAGACAACGCATAATGATACCCACACTAAAACATAACATGTTAGAAGCAATAAGCAAACATGTTAATACCGGATGCAGCAATAAAAGAATAAGCAAATAGACAATAACTAACAGTAACAATCGTGTTATATAGCAGATGCCAAGAAAACATTGCATTTATGCATAATAAGAAAACTTCAACCTACCATCATCTGAAGTGATTAGAGTTCAACAATCAGCATGAGTTTTGGTTATTATTATCTCTATTGACTGATGTAACCAGTCTCTTAGCAGCATTCCTTGCAAATTCCTAAAGCAAATCACTAATGCAAAGCCCTAATAACCCCAGAAAGAAAGCTGCGGATCAGACTCTAGATAATTATTGTCCAAAGACTTCAATAACTAAGAGCTTCTAAAAAGAACTAGTAATCAATCCTCCCTTTATAAACACTTTAATCCCAAATACGCTTAAAAACCCAGCAAAATATCATTCATTTGGAGGAATGAGAAAGTAGACATAAATTCCACAGTTGATTTACTTTATAAAAAGGCTTTCACAAACCATACACAGCTAGAACACCATATAGAATGCATTTTAGTTAACCAGAAGACACTAAAACTATGAGATAAAACACTAACAAACAGTGAACAACAAACAACGAACAACAACCAACAAACAAATCAACATGTTTCATCTTGATGCAAGCATAAATCTGAAAGGGTCTCCCTAAATAAGCCAATTTGCCATGCTAAGCAGAGAGAGAATATTTTGCTATAAAGGCAATCTACTCAAGACAATTAGCCATGTTAGAAATAATTACCTAGAGAATTCTTATTGCTGATTTCCAGTCCCTCGTCCTGCAGTAGAATTTGTTTGCTGCTGCTGCTGTATCTGTAGCAGAAGGTTAGCTGCAAACTGTAGTGTAGACTGGTATCGTTGATTCTTATCAACCTCTCCATCAGATGTCCCCTGACCAGCTCCAGAGAGCACAGACTGAAGCTGCTGAACATGATTGGGATGCTCCAAATTCACTTTGTCCACTGATACCGTCATGACATTTTGTGGTTGCGAAAGATTAACTTGATTTGACACAGCAGTAGGATTGTTAGGCTGCTGAAAAACAGATGAACCATATAATGTGGAAGCCTCTGTTCCCTGCATCATTCCATATCCTTTTTGAGTATTGGGAGGAGCTGCAAATTGATACTGCTGATTCACTGGAGGTGAAACAGCAACAGGAGCAGTTTGAGGAGCAATTGAAAAATTAGGCAATGGCCTAGAATACACCATGCCCTGCTGGGATAAATTGGCAGTGGATTCCTGAAATTGATTGTTCCCAAGTAGCATTTGTGCAGAATGGCTAGGAGTGCTAGACACAGAGACATAATGATGAGTCAAGGATTGAGCTTGAGGATTGTACTGATTCCCCAATTGTTCAATAGACTGAACATGAGGTTCGGCTAACAAAGGCCGGACTGATGACGAGCCAGAAGCAGGCTGAGCAACTTCTGCTGACTTTGTTGCAGGAATTAATGAAGTTAGAGTAGCAATAAGTTCAGGTGTTAACTTGACTCCAGCTTGGGAGACAGCAGCAGCATTATTTGACCCATAATCCATGGAACTTGACTGCACTACAAGGGGCTCACTAGCATGCAGGAAATGCATTTTTGATTGAACCTTTGAGTCATCATGTGAAAACCTGTTGTAGTCCACTGGCAAAACATGTTCCTCCTTTGGGCGGGTTAAACCATACTCAGCAGGAGGTGGTGGAATGTTCTGTTTATCAACAGTTTGTGGTGGAAGCATTGCTTGTTGAGGCAACTTCAGCACAACACCATATAGACGTTCTGGCCCCACAACTTTCAACACTTTAGACAAGAAATCTGATGGCGGCACCAAGAATAAGGTTGTCCCATCATCAAACTTTGCAACACCTGCACGGTTCTTTGAACCCAGGTAGCGGAGGAATTCAGTATAGGAAGCAAAATCATCTTCGCTGTCTGGCAAGAAGAAAACTATGTCAAATCCTATAGCCTCAGCATAGTGTTTTGCTAGCATATCCAATCCTGTCCTGGCTGAGCAATTAACAACTTCAGGACTGCAAAACAGAAACCCAAGCATACAATGAGGAACAACAAAAGATTACTTGGTAACACCTATTTAACTATAGTGGGAAGACTAGGTTGTTTCAATTAAAAGAAACCATTGTTAAACTAACAGTTCTCAAATAATAATAGCCATGGTGAAATAAAAAATAAAAATTTTTAAATAATGAAACAGATAAATAAACAGTAATTTTTTATATTCAGTATTTGCCAAAAGAACATCCAATTCAGGAATAAAGGCAATCAGGTTAGCATGCATGAACAAGGAAATACTTCAACATGGTACACCCCTCAACTGGGAAACAGAGAAGCTGGGTTTTACTTTGCACTGTCAGTTAGAATCTACCACGCAGTTTTTCTTGCCCTTGTGGACCATGGTCCACTTTGGCATCTTTTTCATTTTTTAAAATAAAATTGTATGGTCAATATAAAACTAATTAAACCAAAAAACCAAAAGAAGATGACGAAGAAGAAACATTTTAATTTAAAAGGATGTGAACGCGTAAGTGTCATGTCTAAAGATTCAATGGGTAATCCATGAGATGCAATGCACAAAGTCACAAAGATCAAAAAATGAAAATAAGCCCACATAGTAAAAAGAAAACGAACAACAAACATTTCAATAAAACAAAACCATAAATAAGCCCACATACTAAACCAAAATTATTACAGTATATCTTAAGCCAGAAGGAACTCAAGTAAAGGGAAGTGTACTCACAGCTCACTCTCTATCCTTTTCCCGATAGGAACACATCGAGCACGACAAACTGGTGTACCCCCCTTTGCAATAATGCCACGCCAAATAAAATCACTATCAATAGGATTTCGACCAAATCCACCAGCTGTCACCTTTGAAGCCACTGGGCTAAGACGATTCCTCCCTTGAACGTTCACAAATGCACCAGAAGCAGGTCCACCAGTTATTGAACCAAGCCCATATGACTGATCCAACCCAAGCCCATGATCATCAATCTTTCTTGAAGGGAAAGTAGCGTCATCAACGGGCAAAGAACCATCTACCCTCAAACGTTTAGAATCACGTTGAAATTGGTTTGCATCATATACATCCCATGAGCCTGGTGCATGATTCAATGGTTGCCTAATACCCTGTGCAGGAGAAGTACGTATCCCAGGAGAGGGCGATGGCCTTCTCCAGTTTGGATCCAAATTTTTGGCATTAGGGTCTTGCATACTATGAAAATCCTTAAAGTCTGGGCCTGAAAGCAGGGTTTCATGACCGCCATGAGTACCAAAAGACCTCATTGGCATACTTGGTCCACGAATGTCAGCTGGTTGCAAATGTCCAGCAAAATTATTAGGCTGCATTGACTGATTAGGACCAAGCATATCCAGCTGAGGTCTTATCTGATCACCAAAAAACATCTCTGATCTTGGCCCTTTAGTTCCGGAATAAGAACCAGAGTAGTCTTTTCCAGGTGCCAGCTCACTGCTTGAAAACATAATGGTGATTCTAGGATCATTGAACAGCCGACCTTGCAAACCCTCCTTAGCACGCCGGGCTTCATCCACACTTCTAAATTCCACAAAAGAGTAATTTCTTGAAGGATAACTCTTTATTCTCTCAATCTCGCCAAACAGTATCATTGCATTGTGAAGCATTTGCTCATCCATCTGAACAGAAGGTGGGTAACCTACCCATAAAATCTTACTCGGTGGACCATCTCTATTTCGTCCCACTGAAGACTGAGGATGCTGCGAAATAAAACAATTGATTAAAGCATAACTAACTCAACCAAAGAAATAAACTAATTCCTATATTCAGTTCTTTGACATATGGCTGCTTGAAGCGCTAAGCATTTAAATGGCTCAGCCTGCCACACATGCAATGTGCATGGAATAGTTGTATGACGCCGATCACACAATGCCAGTGATAATATCCAAAATGATGGATCATTTTGCAATATCTAATTAACAGGTCAAAGATTGAGACTCACAGATCTTTTATAAGCCGAATGATTATCAGAAAAACCAGTGCCCCTACCAAGAATTGGACCATCCCTAGCATCATGTGAATTAGGCCACTGTTCCTGAAAAAGAGCAAAACAAAATGTCAATCCATTTCAGATGAGGAAAAGATATATATATATATATATAAACACTGAAAGCCATTCTGCAAAACTTTCCCAAAGTTCAAGAGGACAATAGAAAAACGGACAGATGCATAACAACATGAAAATAAAGCTTAATTTCTTTCTAATGCTCCTGCGAACTTAGCACATATTTAATAGAAGATTTCATTCAAGACCAAGTCCAATATTAAGCATCATAAATCAATCATGCCCTCTAGTTATCAACAACTTTTGGTAATTTACTTTTGAAAAATAATCATTGCTCAGGGCATAGAGAGGCAAATGCTATGCTTGTAAGCCTGACTTACCACTTTTCAGTTTTCTATCAATTCATGATCACTCATAAGACTTAACTATGAAGATAAATCATTCATAAGCAAAAGATATCTTTCTCCATGAACAAATTGAAATTATGAACATATAGACTTACTCTTCTCGAGGGTTGTGATCGAAGGAAGTCAACACGTAACTGTTCACCACCTATTTGCCTACCATTTATGTTTTTCAAAGCTTGGGCTGCATCTTCCAGTCTTGAATATTCAACAAAGGCAGTATTGCCATCTTTAAGGAACTTGAAGTCTTCAATATTACCAAACTTGAGAAATTCCTCTTCCAATTCTTCTTTTGAAACAGTTGGGCTAATTCCACCCACCCATAGATGCTTAGAAGGTTTGGCCTGCAAATAGGAATTAGAAGCAGCCGCCTTATAACAAGCTTAACATTGAATATGCAATCACCACTCCAGAATATTGCAAGTAAATGAAAACATCTAATAGGAATTATGTAAAAGCCCAAAATTGAATGAAAAGCTCAAGAAAGTCTGATATATAGACAGTATAATCCTAATACTAAACACAAAAACAAACCTATTTTTGTCTGATTTGAGATTAGCTTTGGATTCTTTATTTTAATGGTAAAATAAGTGAAGATTACTGAATGCAAAATGATTTCAAACAATGGAATTGCTCAATCTGCAACTGGACATCAATTCAATTCATCTTTTGATCTAGAAGCAATTTTAACTAACAGTTCAGCATGAAGCAGATTGCATGACTTTACATAACTATGAAAAGCCAATAGACAACAAAACAAATCCACAGTAAAACATCATTAAGCTTCAATTTGATAAAACTGGGATGCATTTTTGTTCTATTTTCTTATATCACAAAGAATCATGGAGGAAACATCATTTGCTTTCTATTTTCTTAGCTGCTTATTTAGCTCCATCTGAGATGGCTATCATGATAAAACATTCCAGAGGCAAATTTCAACAGCTAAAGCTCAACAAGTGTGATAAAACATGTCAAAAACCACTTTAGGGGACTATCAACCCTTCACAAAGCAGGTCTCATATGCAGGGAATAGAAACATTTCAGATGTTGATTCTAAGAATCAGCTAGTCCAAAATCCTGATATTTTCCACATATAAAAAAGCCCATATCCAAACATCCCAGCCCACTGTAAAATTTTATTAGCTTTAGAAGTAACAAAAAATTATATTTAGTTAAAATAACCTTTTTTATATATATTTAGTATGGTAGATAGCTTCATTTCTTGAAGAATAATATAATCCAAACTATAGTATCTTATGTGATGGAATATAGTTGAAGAAAAATACATTCCATCAGTCAAAATTAACAAACAAAGATGACAAATTTATTTTTTAAAAATTTCTTATTACTCAATTTCCAAAAAAATGTTGCATTGTGGCCATTAGTTATTTGTCTGTCAAAATATTCAACAAGTAACCATAATGACACCTTATTTCTTTTGGACGTTTGGCTAAAGAACATTAAAATCCATTTAAATTATAAAAATCATATTATTTAAAGCATTTTCACACTTGTTCTTAATTTAAGGTTGCAGGAGCTTGACCTCTTCTCAGATTTTGTCAAGTGAGGGAACTATTTCTGAACGTATTTTTTCCAAAATATTTTTTTTGTCCAAAAAAAAAAGTTGTGTTAAAAGGATATAGCTCAATCCAAGGTGCAAAAATCTCAAATTGGCCCTTGATCTTTAGTCATCAAATCCAGCTTGTAAACCCCATTCATTTTCAAGCAGCATGTGAAATCCAATTGCCAATTCCAAAATGCAAAAAAGAATCAGAAAGAAAGGAGGCTTCTATTATACTCTTGCAGTCTTATATATATTAGGCCTTTTGTAGACCTTTAAAAAGTGAAATCCTCATCTAATGTTGTACAATCCCATCAAATGATGTAGTCGGATGTTGTGAGAAAAGCAACACAACTGCATAAAACGTTTAGCAGATCCCATAAGTATGTTCATTTTGCTCTTGAGGTCTGGTTAAGTGCTTTATTGTGGCCAATTTCAATGGTGTGTCATTATCTTCTATAGGAAAAACCCCCAAGCTTAATCTAAAATTACTACAAATGATACCGATTACATTTGTGATCAGAAATGTTTAATGTTGTTAATTAGCGAAACAAAATTTCTCAAGCTGCATTACAAGTGTTTGGAAATCATCTATATTTGATCAAAATGAATTATCAAATCCTATCCGTCTTGTTGAATCTATCCCAAATTATCTCAGTCCTCTGGACAAATAATTGGATTCAATTTCAACATATATCGCTCCTAAATTTGCCGGCTGAAATTGTTTTTCGTATAAAATAATAATTTTCGTGAAATACTTTCCTTCTCGGTAATAAAACGTTAGAAAGAAACTATAAAACGTTAGTATCAAACAAATTATTATACAAATACAAAAATCCACAAAATAATAAAATAATAATTAAATCGCAGAAATTAGAACAAACCGGTCGAGCAAACTCGATCTTCATTGGGTTCCCCCGGAAGTCGGTTCCCTGGAGGGCGTCTTTGGCGGCTTTGGCATCCTCCACGCGCTTGAAGTAAACAAACGCGAAGCTCCGTGACGAGTAAGTCGTCACTTTATCCAACGCGCCAAATTTCCCGAACAGCTCCTTCAGATCCGCGTCGGTCGTGTCGGCCGACAAGTTTCCAACCCAAAGATTGCTCGAAGGTGGCGCCTCCTTGTCGTCGTACGCTCTGTTAAACTTACTTGGTGGCGGCGCCATTGATTTGATTGAACGAACGAACGAATTGCCGGAGAAATTAGGGTTTCGAGGTTGATTGAATTTGAACTTGATTAGCAGAGGAAATCAACACCATTAATTACACACTACGCGCGTACAAAGATGCGAGAGGGAGAGAAACCCTAGATATTGAAATTTTAAAATTGAGCGAGCTAAAGAAATTGTAAAAACGATAAGATTGTGAGGGGTATATATCATGGGAAGGGTTAAAAATGAGGGGGATAAATAGGGTCCGGTTATTTGAGATGTTGTCCCCTTGTGCGGTTACTCTTTTCTACAGTGCGTGCGATTGCAAATGCTCGAGTGCCACATCACCACATCCATTTATTCGAAGTAATTTTATACATTGTTTGTAGCTCGAACATCACTCAACCAAGAATTATGTGCTTGTTTGTAAATACAAATGACTGCCACGTCATCAACTTTCAAGGTAAACTTTGGAAAGAAGGAAAGAGGCATCGACAATTTGACCAAAACTTATCTTTGACTATAATATAGAGAGCAATTTAAGAGATGGTGGGACCCACTAAATATCATTTCATAACGATAGAAAGTGGGGTCCACACTTACTATCGATGTAAATCTAACGTTTGATTCAATAGGGCCCATCACTTTATAAATGACAAATGTAAACTTAACTTCTTATACGTATTAAATATGGTAAAAATAACTTAAGAGATAGTGGATACGTCAAACTTCATTTTAATAACAGTAGAAAGTGGATACACACTTGTTAATTTTACCAAATTCTATGGTAAATCTAACAATAAAGCAAAGAGGCTACGACAACTGAACCAAAATCTCATCTGGTAGTGACACAGAGAGTAACTTAATAGATAGTAAGAATCGTCAACCATTATTTTCTAACGTTTGAAAATGAAGTCCTTACTTGTTGTGTGCCTTAAGAGATAGTGAGGTTCACTCCTTATAAATGACAAGTGTGAACTCGACTTCTCACACGTATTAAAAATGTGTAATATTTTGAGTAATTATATTACTATATAATAATGATAAATAGTTCATATCTAGTAGTGATAAATAGTTCATATCCTAATAGATATGTCACCAATCATCATTTTTCATATGCTAGGTGTTAATTGAGTTTATTATTTGTCGTTAATATGATAATACCATACTCCATCAATTGTAAATGACGTGCTAGATGTACCCTCTATCGTCCACAATGAAATGAGACGGGCAATCTTATAGTTCTTGGTCTCTAAAATATGTTGCTAGGTGCTCTTTTTTTATTTTTTCCCCTTCCATTGAAGTTAAACCTAAGCATGTGCTCGTGACATAGTTATCCTTACACTAATATTCAGTGATGGAAGTATGGAACCAAGATTTTGGTTTCACTGGGTCATAAATCATGATAGAAAAATTATAATCTCGTCTAGGCTATGAGGTACAATTTATAAAATTGGAGAGGCCAACATTGAGGCTATAATAGATAATAAAAAAATTTAGCATGCTTTAACAAAATTAAGTAAAACTTAAGGGGCTAACATAAAATTTTAATTTTTTTTAACTTGTTTATAGTGCCATTATTTTATTTCACTCATTTTATAATATAACTTAAAAAAATTCATCCATTAGAGTAATTTTATATTTTATGATAAAAGTTTGACAACTAAACAAACAAATATTTATTCTGCTAAAAGCTTTATTAATAGTAACTTGAAAAACTATATTCTCAAAACTATACCAAATAATTTGATGGTACAATATTCTTATGTTTCTTTGAATTTCTGCCCATTTACGGAATTCTTTTTCATCATCAACGCTTTTGTTACTGAAATGAAGATTCAATGAATTTGATAAATATTTGGATTTATCTAAGAAGCATCTTGATTTCAAGTTTCAACTGAACTTTCTTCCCAGCATATTTCGATTTGATAATAAATGCTCTATTTTTGTATATGAAAATAAAAGAGCTCATTCAAGAGTTGTTAACAACTTGAATTTTATTACTTTGAATAACTATTATTATTTTTATTATTAGTTGTTTCCTTAATCTGTCAAGCGTTTGCAGTGATTTGTCACAACACCACCTTTAAAATTTGAGAGGAAATAAAGCTATTAAAAAAAAAAAAGTAAAGAATTTGGGTCAAAAACAATGATGAAGAAAGTACTGAGAAAAATAAGAGATGAAGAAAAGGATTAAACAGAAAGGAACAGAGTAAGAGAAATTATGATAATAAGTGTAATAAGGCTATCTTAAGTATTGTGAGTTTATAAAGTAAAATTTTATATTATAAATTTTAATAATGTGTTTAATAAATAAATGAATTTAGTTATGATTTAATGGGTTCAAATAATTCCATCTTTGTTTATTTGAATACATGTTTGCAACAAAAATTTTATTGTGTTAAAAAAGAATTCCAAATAATTATTGGTACAGGAACGTTATTAAATATAATAGTATAAAAAACACTCATCAATAAAACAACAGGAAAAAAAAAAATGATTAAGGAATGGAAAGAAATTTTTTTTAATCTTCTTCAGCAATTAAAATATATAGAAACACATCAAGATCGATGCATTATTAATTTATTATATTAATCAAAGACAAGTCATTATATTTTCAGACTAAAAAATCATAGTAGTAATTGCTCTAAAGATAATTTCACAAAAGTAATTTTAAAAAGAATCCATTTTTTTTATTTTGATTTTTTTTTGTTTATACTGGTATATTATAGTTAAAAATTAACTGATATTTATAAGTAGAAATCCATCCACTTTATTTGATAAGTCTATTATAACAGAGTCTAAATTTACCAGACACTCGGACTAACAAGACCCAAAGAAATCACCCCTTCACAATAAAGGGGGAAAAAAAAGAAAAGTCTTTATATGATTTAGAAAATGATATCAGCACCAAGTCTAACCCTAACTTCAAAACGCACTATTTTACTTCAGAAAAAATAGAAAAGGCATCGTCCGCAAAGCTATTTTCCTTTCCTTTATTAATTGAGGTCACATTCAAACCATAATTCTACTAAAATCGCCCATAACTTATAGTCATCATGCATGCCCCCAACCACCGCCACTGCCACCACCAACAGCTACAACCACTCACAAAGCGACAGCCAACTCCAACCATAGAGCACGACCCCCCATCACGTGATAGCCACAGCCACTAAAAAAGCGGCAACCACAATAATGACTCCTCATAGCCATCACGCAAGGAGCAATTCGTGAAGACATTTCTTGTGTGTCAACAAGACAAAATAGAACAACAATGTCCCGTGGGGTTACTCTAGCCACTTCTCACTCCAAATTGACCATGCAAGAGCATATCGATGGATTTCATAACATGTCTTCCGAAATTTGAGGGGTTTGTAACTATTGTTTTGGTGGTGGACTAATTCTTTAAATATGCCACCTTTATTCGTGCCTTGAAAGAGTGCTAAGTGGAGGACACCACCAAGCCTTTTTTTTAAGCAAGTGGTGAAGTACTCGGAACTTCTGGAATCCATCATTAATGATCGTGATAGTCGATTTCCTAGAAGGTTTTGGACTAAGTTATTCAAGTTTATGAGATCGGCGCTACACTTCTCTGTAAGCTTTCACCTGCAAACCAATAGGCAAACCGAAAGAGTGAATGCTTTGCTGAAGCTATACTTACGGAATTTTGTAAGTGCCAACAAGATTGGCGAAATTGCTGGACATGGCTAATTTTCTTGCAACTTACAGCGAAATGAAGCTACTTCTAAGAGCCCTTTTGAGGTGGTAATGGGACAATAGCCACTAACATCATGCACTATCATTATGAGTTATATCGAGAGGTGCCTCACAGTGTACAAGGTTGCTAAGTCGTGGCATGAGCAAGTAAATATAACACGAGTGCACCTCGAAAAAGCAACTAAACAGATGAAGAAATGGGTGAATAGTAAGCGTAAACATGTTGAGTTCAATGTGGGGGACTTGGTGCTAGACAAAATCCTATCGTCATAACACAAGTCTACCCATTCACTGCACAAGGGCTTTATTTGGCAGTATAAGGAGCCATTTTCGATTATTAAGAGGGTCGGCAATGTATTCTACAAGCTAGAGTTGCCCTCTTGGCTTAAATTTCATTTGGTCTTCCATGTTAATTGTTAGAAGCCGTACTATAGAGGCACAAAAGATCCAACACGGAGAGAGTCTAAGCGCCCTCCACTTGGTAACACAAGGGCGTATGACAAAAAAGTAGAGAGTATTTTGGCTAATCGAATAATTCGAAATAAGAGTTTTCTGTCATACCAAGACTACTTTATCAAGTGGAAAAGACTACCCGAGAGTGAAGCAAGTTGCAAGCTTGCAAATGACTTGTGATAGTTTTAAGATAAGATCAAATACTTCCACAGCGAATTGACGAAGATGTCTCCAGATTAGATGAAGGAGAATATAACACCCCAAGCATTCCTTAAAGCCTTGGTGTGTACCATCAGCCATAAAAGGTTCTAGAGCCATGAAGGCTCTCCACACTCATGCAGTGCATATAGTAGCTTGTTGATAATTCTATGTAATTAATGAGTTAAGTGGTAATGGAGATAGTTTTAGAGCATTATCTAGATATTTCCTTGTACTCTATAAATAGAATGGGCCACATTTGGCCAAAACACACAAGAAATCCAGCACACATATATCATCAACCATTGTAAAGCTTTCCTTTCAGTAATAGAGTTCTTTTCTCCCATCATGAACGAATTTGATTGAGTACTCTTTCTCATTTTTTAATCTAGCAACATTTCGAGCGAGTAAGGTTGACTTAAGAGTAAGAGAGTGGGATTTGGCGCCTAAGACTACACGATTTAGCAAGGGAACAAGTGAGTCATGATAGAAGGCTTGGTTGCACTACGAATGCCTTATGTACAAGCAACAACCGGCAACATAAAAAGTTTCTATATTTGTCACAAAATCATAAAACAATAATAGGCTTCCAAGAGATAAAGACAACTGCCTACAAGTTCTTGATTGGCATTCTCTCTTCCAGTGGGCTTCCAACTAAAAGTTAATTTCATAAGTCTTAATTTTCCTAAGCAAAATATTTTCAGAACAACATATATATTTATATATATAATGCTTCTTTCTTTATTTGATAAAAGTTAAAGAAATTCATTTTTTCTTGTTGTATCTTTTTTTGTTTTCTCTTTTTTTCCATTCCCGCATATATATGACCAGAAGCAAATATATATGGGTAGAGAGAGATAAATTTTAGGAATATGTTAAGGACTTGAACAACCGATTTTCTTGTAAGTTTTGTGAAAGCAGTTTTGCTACAGGCCTAGCTAAGATTAAATCGCATTTATCTCGAGTTAAAAAGCCTTGACATTGAAATTTGCCCTAGTGTTCTTGATGATGTTCGAATTGAAGCACTTCAAGCAATTTATACTCTTTAAATTAAGAAAATTAAGAGTTTGATGCTCTCTTCAAATAATGATCTACAACCTCAAATCATTTCAACTTTAGCTCCCAAAATGAAAGTTAGGAATTTTCATCAAGTTACATGATTATTGGGTCACTTGTTGAAGAGCATTACAAAAATTGGGTCTAATTACATATTACCAAGTTATTCAATTCACAAGTCACAATAGATCCCCAAAGTCAAGAATGAAACTGAGAAATATGTTGTAAATGTCAAGAAATCTTTTACCATTGATCATGTCTGAAGTAGTGAAAAATTCAAAACTTGTGTGTAGGAACTTTTTCACGTGTAATGCGGGTGACTTCATTTATGTGGATAAAATAGTTCTTAAGAAAGGTATGTTATTTCATTATGTTATAGATAGCATACATTCTATGATTAAATCTTTGGGGTCTGAGCATATTGTTCATCGCATCCTTGATGATAACGATGATTCTACGGCGGACCATGTTGCTGAGTTTAAGTGACACTTTTTCAATACAGTTGTGGAGATTATTATCCTGAAATACCCATGGATACACCAATCCAAATGTGTTGATGGTGAAGTTGGGCCACTTTTGCTACTCATATACCTTTATATTCCCTCGATTAATAAGACTACTTAGTTAGTAAAACTAATATTCAAAATCTTGTGCAATCATTATATAGCTTTGCTCCCTCGGAAGAAGCATACAAGAACTAAGGAATATAATCGTAGTAGTCGGCTAAGATTGCCATTGAATTATTTATGCTCAATTTAATTTTGGAAACTCAAAAAAAAAAAATTTACGGGCATTGCAACTGCCTCTTAATTGTTCATCTTGTGTATAGCAAGGGTCGAGTGATAATCGTATACTTGAGGCGGTGCATATACAATTCATTCTACAAAATTATAGAGTAATACTAATGGGAAAAATGTGGCGCAAGTTTTGCAGCCACTACTTCAAGTTCTTGATCTCACAAATGGATGCAAGTCAACTTTAGGATATTTTTATGAAGCAATAAAAAGGGCAAAAGAGGCATTTAAACAACGTTGAAATGGTAAGGAGAGGATAAGAAAGGTGTCTAATGCTTGCAGAAGTTGTGTAGTCCAACAATACATGTAATTGCAACTTTTTTAAACCCTGCTTACATGTGTAGTCAGAAATTTTGCAATTTGCACTTAAACTAAAGTTCTAATATTTTTGGTACCCAGTGTAGAATGGGAAGTTTTATCAAAGCAAGTGCAACTCTACAGCATGAAAGCCTCATATTTTTTCTTTGCAATAACATTGAAAACGTTAAATATAGCCTATCCTCGTAAGTTTTTTTTAGTTAGATTATATTTTATCTATCCCTTTTCTTCTCATGGACATTGGCATTAAACAAAAAATTGGGTGGCAATGGGTAAAACGATTTGCATAATCATTGCATTTTAGTTAAAAAAAAATTTTGTTCCCCTTTACCAACTCTATGAGTTTATAGTCCAAATCTTTAAAACGAAAAAAGAAAAAAATATGGACCTCAAGTCTTCAATTCCTAATATTTTGACATGTTATTGCATATGTATATTGTGCAAATGTGTAGGGAAATAAAGGGAGTGTTGTGGTGAAAATTATCATGTATTATGAGACAAACTTGCTCCACTTCATTGTGTAATCATATTAGCTTCAGCAGAATGCATTGGTTGGTGAATTAAGCATGAATATGGTTATGATGGAGAAATTTAGAGCACTTAAACCCTAGAATTAGGAGCTGATTGACCTTGAAAGAATTAATGGACATCCTGAATATGCTCATGAATATGTTGTAGGTTTTTTGGAGGATCTAGGTTGGTCGGTCGATATATATTATCATGATTTATTATTAATCATCAACAACACCAACGGTCGGGTTTGTACATTGCCATTAAAGTGAAATAATCGTCATGAATTTGATTATGCATCTTTAGAGGATCTAGACTAGTCAGACATCATAGACTATTACGATTTATTAGCAACTAACAATACCACCGATCGGGATTGTACATTGTCAGATTTAAATGACCATGATGATTCTTCTAAAAATATTGCCTAGAAAAATTTCAAGTATATGCTATCATCCTTTAATGATCAAGATGATTTTTCCAGTATATCACCCAGTATTGGATAGCTTAACCGAAGCACTCGAATGAAAATGCACATTTTACGATGGATTAATGAAGTCGGTCATTTTGCTTGAGCAAAGTTTTCTTGCCCTTAAACAATGTTGCATTTTTATTCCGTTGTAACTGAAGTCTTATCGAAAACAAAGATAGTCTTGGACATTACTACTTTTTATATGATTGATGTCAATTGATTTTATTATCTATCATTATGGGATATCGAGCAAAATTATCTTGCCCTTAAACAATGTTGCATTTTTATTCCGTTGTAACTGAAGTCTTATCGAAAACAAAGATAGTCTTGGACATTACTACTTTTCATATGTTTGATGTCAGTTGATTTTATTATCTATCATTATGGGATATCTTTACACCACCAATCGAAGAGAAGGTCTAACTTCAGCAGGAAGGAATGACTTTCCACATACGGAGTAAACACAATTATCATTTATGTATATAACCAATATGCGTATCATTAAGCTCCATTACTTGTTAATTTCAACTAACATTCACATATCAAACTACTTCTTTCACTCATAAAAGATTATGGATAAGTAGTGGTTCTTACAATATTCCTTCCTTAGTCAGGAATGTCGGAGCCTAGTATGATAGATGTTTCAAACATCTTACTCTTCAAAAATGAAAATCGAGTTACAATACAACCAGCTGCAAAATGGCTATAAGCTAGAATAATGGATTTCTTCAAGCTTGGGCCACTTGTCAAGCTTGAGTATTGTTCCCTATATGTATACCAATACACATGCATTAATTGATTTGATAAAGAGTAGCAACAATCTATTACCAACTCTTACAATATTGTATTCTACTTAGCAACCAAACTAAGTTCTTTATGCAATCATTAACTATGTTTTGCTTAGCGTGTGTATAGTAAAAAGCAAATGACTGTTACCCTCTAATACAACCATACAAGACAACTATTAGTATTAGTAATAGGCTTCATTTGATTTCATACCTTATTATGACCAAAGTGAGAACAGAGCTACTAGGTGTCCTCACTCTAAAATTTTGAAGCAGCAAACAATATTTTCAATCTTTTGCGTTCATATACATATGAACTTTATAACACCAGCCATTTTAAAATATGAATTCTTGGGTAGAAAGTTTTGAGTCTTGATAGTCAAAAAAGGTTCTACTGTGTTAAACAAGAAAATTAAACCAACAATGTGACCTTGTCAACCATGGAATTATTACAATTAGTGCTTCTCTCTTTAATTATCTGTTCTATTGAATCAAACCCACAGCAGTATGAATAATGCCATGCATTTAGGCAATCTTCAACCTTTGAGATTATTGACTATTATATACAACCTATTCCTTGTTGCTTCCAATGCATTAATATTTGTAAATAAAACCAAACCTATCCCATACCTAATCAAGGCATCAATAGGTATTTGTATGCTATCATTTTGTAGAACATGAAGTATCAACATTTACTTTACTTCCTTATTTTCCAACAAGTTGTAACTCTCCATTCTATGGAAGAGTATATATTTGCATCAATTCCTTATATTGTCTTGTATTAGCTGACTCTAGGCATCTCCCAAGAAATATAATTTTTAAGTGCACTTGTAATTGTTTTAATTGCAAGTGGTAAACTAGCACATTTTCCAATTACAGTAACTGCAACCAAATGTGTGTGCAAATATTTGCTTGAATCTATTAAACGAAAATGCAAATGAAAGAAATTTTTTTGCTAAATCACCCATAATCTACCAAAATAAACATGATGTTTCTTCACTCTGATAAGCTCTTCCAAATACATTATGATCAGATTCCAAGCCTAAATCATAATCAATGTTTTCTTAAATTATGTTTATGGTCTTGTGTAAGTGTTACTTCAGCAATAATCACTTTGTCAATAAACTTGTCTTCCATAGCTCTCATTATTACTTCTTTCACTAACATATTATTTTCCCACTCCGCCCATCTCATAACCCCAATCATATATTGACCATATCACCCTTCACCATCTCAGTAACATCTGTTCTTTGCTTCATCCCCATCAACAATGGCAGGTTCCAACTTTTTTTCAGTCTTTTTTTTATTACACAAGTAAATAGAAGCAACAATCAAACTATAAAATTGGTTCTTGACTAGCTAGATTAGCAAAGATTTGAAATAAGAGTTCAACAGCAAAAGACAAAAACAGAAAAGAAAAACAATAAGAGAAAGTAATTCTTGAGAAATTAGAGTGAGTGCACCTCATGAAAAACCAGATTGGCTGTAGAGCTGTTTAATGACGAGACGATCAAGATTTTTGTTTTCAAATTTTATTTTTCTTTGCTGTTTCTCACATCTGGACCTAGACTTGTTAGTGTTGCTTATACACTTGTCTTTTTAAGCTAGCAAGGGATAAATAATAAAGCAATAAACCAACAGTCAATAATTGAAGGCATAAAAATAGATTGGAAAGTCGTAATTGGAAGAAAACAACGAAAAAAAAAGAAAGAGTAACTCTATTTTTTTTTTTTTATCAAGTATGCATTTTTTAGAAAAACCTTTTAATCAATCATGCACAGTTGTATAACATAGAATTTTGGTAAATTAATAATTTTAAGATCATAAAAAATCTATTCATTTAGTGAACATTAGTATATTGATAAATTCATAATTATTGATTTATTAATATATTAGTAATTTATTAATTTATAGAGATGATATCACGTTCATGATAGAATGTTTTTTCCTAAGTAGAGAAATAGTATAATTTTTTACTTGATTTTTATTAATTGATTGAGTAAATCGGTTACTTGATAGTATTTTAACTGGATTACAATTACATAATAACTCATTGAAGAAGACTTTTTGAAAACAACATGTTAAGTTGATCTATCAGTGATCTCTCTTAACATAATATATGGAATACAACAATTACTTTTAATTTGAAATGCATAAAGCATTATGTTAGTATAATAAAGAAAATCATAAATATTTAGTTTCAAATTAGTTATTTATTAACTTATATATTGATTAGATTTTATAAAAATTTATTTTTTAATAAATTTATCGAATTATTAATTCTAAGCCATGTCATTATAAGATTGATTTAGTTTCTAATTGTAAATTATCAGTCCAAAACCAAAAAAAAAAAAAAAAAGAATAGAAGTATAACATAACAAGAAAGCTCAAAAACTACTAAGAATCTATTGCTATTTAGCACAATCCAATAAGGATGATTGTTTTGGGATATAATGAAGATATTTTATAGCAACAGCCACGGTCAAGTTCTGTAGACAAAATGAAAAAGCGAAGATTCCTACGAACAGAAGGAATGGCCAAAAATCTCAAATCAAAATCAATAATTTGATTTTAAATATTAATTTGCTATTGAGCACAATCCAATAGAGCAGAGGATAAGAAAAACAGAGGGTAACAGGACTTAAGAAAGGCGAACAATAGCAAAGAGCAACAAGACAAAAAAAAAAGTGGAAGCATGCATGATTTAATTACGCCTGGGCACACGCGAAGAAAATTATATGAAAAGCAAAAGTAAGGAGACACGCATGATTTAAAACAAAACCAAATCAAAGTGCTGCTCAGACTCGCCCACCTCCAAGCATCAAAATAATCTCTCCACAAAAACTTTCCAATTTTCCTTGTATTAATTCAACTCTGTGACTGTAACAAGTTTTCAAGACTTTGAAACTTCAAAAGCAAACATACAGATTACTTTGCTCGTTTAAGCATAAATGTTATTTTGACTTAAAACTAATTTAGACAAACAATCCTCTGCTCTATTTGCTTGAATCACTATAGTCTCTTTCTTTCCGTTTCTTTGGATGACAGGATGCGTAGAAATTGAAAAGCACCTGTATTATTATTTACGGTCACGATAATACAAACTGATACACAATCCAGCTGCTGGTAATATAATATTTTGTTGTAAAATCATAATCTTTTTATTGCACAAGGTAGCTCGCTAGATATTTTTTCCTTCTTCAAATCTTGAGCTTTTCGGCAATTTTGATGTGCAGTCCATTTGGAAATTTGAGACCCGGCTGCTTGAAGACCTCCCCTCCTTTGACCACCGACCACCTGGCAATTGTATATATTTAGTCGCGTAAAATTAACCTTATCAATGATTAGGTCATCGTCATCAAAATTAACTTTTCAGTAATTATTTATCATACAATACTAATAAACACATTTGTATATATTTTTAATTAGTTACCTGTACTTTGTGACCAAGTAATGAATATAAACGGCCAAATGAACCTTGGCAAAATCGGCTCCGGCGCAGAGTCTCACACCGGCTCCGAAACCCATGAAAGTCTTTGTCCCAGTATGCAATTCTTTACCCTGTCATACAATGATTAATAGAGCCAATCCATTAAAAAATATAAGAGTGGCATCATCATCATCATCATCATCATCAGAGTACTGAATCCCAAAATTAAGGCACCG
Organism: Luvunga scandens; assembly: GCA_030449905.1. Classification (NCBI taxonomy): domain Eukaryota; kingdom Viridiplantae; phylum Streptophyta; class Magnoliopsida; order Sapindales; family Rutaceae; genus Luvunga; species Luvunga scandens. Next base: position 241,259 of record JASUUG010001064.1, on the reverse strand, counting down.
TCGGATGGATAAAGTCAATAAAAAACAACAAAATCTGATTATTTAAACGGTGACTGGGTTACGGGATACGGTGCCCTCAGAATACCTTAGCCACAGCTCAGAAGTCTAGAGCTGTTTGTTTATGTGGCGATAAATATTAAATTTGTAAGTAAAAAAATCACCTGCCAACGCCATGGATTGAACGCAAGTGGATCCTCATATTTATCAGGATCAAAATGAACAAGCGGAAGAACCATCATTATCACCCAGCCTGCTGGAATTGTATACCCTGTATTTAATAGTTACAATTATTCATAATTCTTTTAGCATTAACTCCAAGGTTTTCTATATATATATATATATATATATATATATATATATATATATATATTATTATTATTAACTTGCCGTCTAATTCCATATCTTTCAGGACTTTCCTGAAAGTCACCGGCACTATGTTTGCCAGCCGAACAATTTCATTAATAACCTGTAATACAACGCATGAGAAAAGAAATTAAAATTTACATAATCGACGAGCAGTATTAATTAATACACAAAAAAAATGTTAATATAATAAGGTCTTTAGATTAATCAATTATTAATCCTAATTAATTAACTCACCATATGTGTGAAAGTCATCGCTCTGTATTCTTCCCATGTTACTTCCGAATTCTCGTCCTCTCGGCGGCTAATAATTCCCTCGTGCTCTTCCTGAAACACGACCCTAACGAAAATTATTAAGTGAATCTTACCTTATAAGTGCGACAGCTCAACTCAGCTCTGGATTCGAACAAATTCTGTAAAAATAATTAAGCTGCAGCACAAACCGTTAGTTCTGCCAGAACTTGAGGATGATCGGTAAGATACTTAGTGATCAAGGTGATGGATTGAGAGACAGTTTCGAAGGCAGCGAAGATCAGCACAAAGATCAAGTCAATAGCATTAGAATCATTCAATACTGCGTTTTCTTTCTCTACTTCTTCGAGTACACGATCCAAGAAATCATGGCCTGGCACCTTTGTTGCTTTCCTCTCTTGATAAATATCCTCGATCACCTTACGTATATTCTTACGTCCCTGTATAATTAATTCTGTCAATTTAATTTGTCATTAATTAGATTGACAAATTAATTTATATATATATAGTAGCTAGCTGGCTTGTACCTTAATACATTCATAGAAGGCGAATCCCGGGAAGTACATAGGAAATGAGACGATACCCAGCTTGAAAGCTCTGTAATTCTGTCTGAGTTTCTTTGAGTATTTACTTTCATCATAACTTATTAGCTTTTTGGCACAAGACTCAAATATCATCTGCCAGCGTGCAGTACCCAAGTAAGTTGATGATTACATATATTAATCATAATAACAACAACATATAATAAAACATTATGATAATATTTGATTGGATAAGTTCAGCTAGCCGAGCAGTGAATCAACGGCGAGGAGTTGATCGGGACCTATGTGGAACTCATGTTGGATAAATCCTGACTATTGATTCGATGCTCAGTATAAGCTCAGTTAAACACCGAAACCTGGTCTATTTAATATGGTATATACGGCTAGCTAGCTAGCTTACTTCTGCACAAGCGTCGCGGACATTGACAGTGCCCGGAGAGGAAGCCCATGAGTGTAGATGTGTGCGAGTCGTTTGATCAATTTCGTGGAGGAATTTTTGCCTCAGGACTTCACGGCCAGTGAGATGCAAAACCAAGCTTCTCAGGTATTTATGGACGCTACCATGCTGCGAGAGGAAGCTTTCAGTTCCAAATACATGACTTAAACCGTCAGTGCACCAAAATAAAAGCGACCTATTTTCAGTGTTCATAATGCTATAATTCGTCACAGGATCTGTCGATACAATCACCTTCTGCCCGGCTATATTTGTTCGAAACACAGATCCATATCTGAAGCAAACCCCACAAAATTAATTAAACGAAAGCTATATGTCTGTATATATATATATATATATAATATAATATAATGCAATATATTTTATCAAGAGGTTACCGAGCCATTCTCTTTTTGATAAAGGGTTGGGTTTCGTATAATGAATAGGGAGTGAAAAACTGGATCGTCTCTCCGATGATCGGCAAACCCATTGAACCGGGAGGCAGTTTGCCATTGCACTTGGGGTTCGCCCAAGTATAAACCCAGTGGCTTATTTTCACAACAAGTAGGGTAACCAGCAAAACAGCCACATACATTTTTGAACAATTTAAGTTTTGAGCTCAATGATCGATCGGTGTGAAATGCAGGCATTGGGTCAGCTACTTAAACAGCTAGTGTCCTTCGAACAAAAGATCTGAAAACGAGGACCAAGTCAAAAAAAATAAAGGAACACGAAATCTAGTGTACCAAAAGTTAAAACCTAGCGGCGGACGCATGACTTTTAATTAGCCTGCTGGGCTAATTTATAAATTTATTATATATGTGAATGTTGGTACATCTAGAGAAGTGAAAAAAAAATGAAAAAATTACATATGTCGAGCAACGCAGCATTAAAAGTCTTAATAAAATACATGTACTTGATAAAATAAGCTATAACAATGCGACAAGTGGACTTATATTATAAATTATTAAAATTGTACTAGTTAAAAAATTATGAAATTCTTTATTATTTTATTGATAGAGAAAGTGACATATTTAAATAATTTGATGTGATGAAAAGCAAAAGAGAAAATATGTTTTGATTGCGAAGGGAATAAACCATGAAATTATAAAAGTGTTGTAAATTGATATTATATGCCATTTTGTAAAATTAAAATACCAGTGACAATTTCATAACACATTGACATACTTTTTCTTCAATTAGTCAAAATAATAACTATTTTTGTAATAAGCTAAAATAGTAATAACATTTTAACCTCCGAATAATTTTAATTTATTCAATACACATATAATTTAATTATTACTCTAATTGAAAAAAAAAAGGTATTGAATTAGTGACATACATGAAAATAAAATAAAAATCATATTGTTGTATGAGATTTAGAAAATTTCAAGAGGTAATAATGAATTTTTCGAGGGTTGGATTTAGGTTCGCCACCAATAAAAATATTGTATTAAGGTGTGTATTTCTTGCCTTTTAGTTTGAAAAATATCTTATTATACATACGAAAATTCTTTTAGTACGGATGTGCCATTTCACAATACTGCAAAGATATTCATCTGAATACAATTTTATATAGACTTTTGCATTGAGCATAACTCTCTCTCTCTATATATATATATCAAATGAGCTCTTTTAAATATTAATTTGATCAGCATCATATGAGCTCTTTTAAATATTAATTTGGTAAATATCATTAAGTCGTTGCGTAAAGTATAGATAAATTAAGGTTGGAATTAAACAATAAAAAACAAAATTCATAAAAGATTGATCCCGGAGTAGCAACGGAGATAACGCGACAGCGCAACATTATGAAAATCAGAAGGAAAGGAATTCTTTGAAGTTTCTTTTTCTTTCCCCCTGAAGCAATGACGATTTTTTTCTTATTTATTCATTCATTTGTTTCTTTACTTATTTTGCTATTTATTTCAATTTAAGAATTAAGATTGTGTTGATCAATGAACTTTTGATTTAGTGAAAAAGTCCTTAATCTCACAATGTCTGAGAGTATGAGTTTGAATCTCTATAAAAAAATATTATGGAATTAACTGAAACCGTCTTATGAGAACCCACGAATCCTGATAATATAATCTGATTGCAAGAATTAAAATTGTGTTAGAAGGTAGGTTCAAGCACCATCGCAGGAGATTCGACATTGCAGAGACTAATTAATTTTCAATAGAGGCGGCCAAGAAATGAATCAGCCGAAGAAGAAAGGACTTACAATTTGTGCCACTTTCCCCACTACTGCACTACATTATTCAATTGACTTCAAAGTCAAGCAGGGGACAAGTAAACGCTACCATTTCTGGCGAAATTTTTTACTTTAGTTCTCGTGTTTGTCATGAGCAGGAGTTTAGCCATAAAGCATAAGCTTGACCCAAATCTTCGTAAGTATAAAATTAACCTCCAGTTAAAATGAAAATCTTTAATTTGATATTTTAAATTATGAAAATATTAATTTATCTTTATTTTAATTTAGTTTAGTGTAAAACTATCAATTTATCTCTATTTTTAAAAAAAAAAAGCATAAATAGGGACACGTTGATTTTTTTTTTATCTTCTTAATAATAAATGAGGATAAATTGATATTTTCAAAACCTTCAAAAGTGAATTGAAGATTGTCATTTTAAGTGGGACATAAATTGAAATTCGTAAATCAAAATTTACCCTAAAAATGCCTTTTTATTTAGTGGTAAGACGCTTTTTCGACATATGCTAAGCATCCCTAGAGAGTTCGACCTTAGTTCTCTTTCTTGTGTTCTTGAGAATAGATATCCAAGCTAATGTTTGGTAGACCTCCAAGCTACACTATAGAATCTATGTATCTAGACTTCTAGTAAAATAGAAAAAATAAGTATAAAACTAAGTGTAATATTGTTGAACTGCACTTTCTTTCTAGTGATAGTCGATGCTCATCAATGTACACTAATAGTCCAAAAAAAAATTGAAGCTTCTTAAAATTTAGTAACTATGTGAGAGTAGATTTTCAAGCTAAAGCTTGTGAAACTTTAGACTGTACTGTGGGTGGGCGTTCGGATTGGGTTGAAGCTTAAAATCTGCTTGGGTTCAAAATTCAAACCCGATTAGGTTGTATTTGGTTCTGATTCAACCTGATAAGGTTAACTAACAAATAAAAAATAATTCAAAAACTCTTTCCTAACTTTAACGCATCACAACTCTCACATACATTTCTCATTCTCAATCACCAACTGACTTCTTCTTCTTCTTCTTCTGCTCCTCTTCCTCCTCCTCGTTCTTCTCCTTCTTCTTCTCTTCTTCTTTTTCTCCTCCTCCTCTTCCTTCTCCTCCTCCTTCTCTTCCTCCTTCTCCTCTTCCTCCTTCCCTTTCTCCTATTTCTCCTTCTTCCCCTTCTCCTCCTTCTCTTTCTTCTTCCATTCCTTCTTCTTCTCTTTCTCCTCTTGGTTCTTTTCCTCCTCCTCCTGCTTTTTCCCCTTCTCCTCATTCTTCTCTTTCTTCTTCCCCTTCTTCTTCTTCTCCTCCTCCTTCTCCTTCTCCTTCTTCTCCCTCTCCTTCTTCTTCTTCTTCTTATGCCTCTTCTTTTTCTCCACCTCCTCCTCTTTCTAAACCCTATTTGTCCACCCTTAAAACTATACTATAAAATTAATGTATGTAAACTTTTAGTAAATTTTAAATATTTGTAGCTTGTAATAATTTAAAAATGTACATCTAATAATGTTGCATGTTGATTATTGTTGAAAGGAAAAAAATTGAAAACATTTTTTTCTAATGGCCAAATCATGGTTGAGCAAACTAAACTAATAAATGCTTAAATGCTTGTTTAATCCCCATAATTTAAGTTAAGTAGTCTTTTAGTCCCTATATTAAAAAAATGTTTCATGACTCTCTTGTTATTAAATATGTTACCCTCATACTTTTATTTTTTTTCTTTACTTTTACGAAGATACACTTAAAATAATATTCTTGGGGATATTAATGAAAAGAAAAGAATGTTAATTCATCAAATCATCTTTAAAACTAAAATAAAAGTTAGTGTAAATTTTTTGTTATCATTTCTCTTTTATGATTAACTTTATAAACTAATTTGTCTATACATAATTAATTAGTAAGATTGTTGTAATAAGTTATCATTTCTCATTATTTCCTTTTCCTTAATAAATCCATTACTAAAATTTAAATAGTAAGATTTTACTCTATGCACCCTATAAGGTCTAAAAAATAGCCTCCATCAAAATATTATTGATAATTAACTTCTCTAGTTCTCTAACTTTGTCAAACAATCTCACAATTTTTTTTTTTTGAAATTTATAAAAATTCCAATTGCTATAGATATAGGAATAACATAATGAAGTACTATCTCTTTTTTCTCTTAAAAAAAAGATTTTCAGAATCTCATGAAATCATAGAGGAATGATGATTTATGAGACTTCATTGTTAGCTCATAGTAACTTAGAATATAAATTAATGAACTGCCAAAATAATTGATTCATCTTTGTAAAATTTGAAAAGAAGAGTTTAAGTCATTTGTGAAAAGGAAGGAGAAGACATGATTCATCATAGAAATGGAGAAGGAGAATACTCTTTTTCTTTTTTTATTTAAATTACATTTTCTTGTCCTTAAATGTAATTTTGTTGAGGGATAAATTAATAACTAAAAAATTTATTAAATGATGGGTTTAAAGAGCAAAATCATGACTTCAAATACCCTCTCTATAAACCAAATTATTCATTTGTTTTTCAATTTAAGTTATACAAGTCAATTATTCACTGGTTGGTTTTAACTTGAAACAATTAAAAACAATTTAGAAAATGATAGAAATTGATTGCAAACCTTAAAACAAACTTATTAAAAACTAAATTAAATTAAACCAAACTTTAAAAAATGTCCAAACCAAATCAAATCAAAGCGGATCTATAAACTTAACTGCCCAATACTAAAAAATAAACCAAAAGTATTAATTTTTGAGAAATAACTGATGGACATAAAATCAATTATTTTTTTAGGTAACAATTTCTATAAGAAAAGAAGTTATAACAACTACTGCTTGCAGCTGAATCTGCACTATTCATTGCCAAAATTTGAAATGTTATTATCACCATTTGTTTTTTAATAAGTTATAGTTTGAAATTGAATTTAAAGTTTTTATTATTTCTTCGGTTTCGTTTCTGAGATAGGTTTGGGTTCAGTTTGATTTTTTTGTAAAGACCAAGCCGAGCCCGAATAAGTCAGATTCAAAGGAGAGAGCTCGGGCATTCGCAAAGTTGTTAAAGGCTTGTTTATTTGCTTGCAGCGCATGTTGAAAAGAACAAGCTCCGAGGTCCATCAGCATGGGATCCGAATCCGATAACCCCGAGAAGTACTCATCCGGACTCATAATTTCAAACAACGACTCCATTCGATGTTTTCTTCTCGCCGCTTCAGAAGACGTTCAACTCCCACGAGAGTTGCGAGAAACTGCTTTGAATTTCTCCTCTTTAAACAAAGTTCCATACAAATCAATCCGAAAAATATGGGTCGGGTCTCGCCCTTCAATCCGACCCGAATTGTTTCGCCTCTTCTCTGGCTCTGAGTTCGTCTTCACCAGCCCCAAGCCAAGGGACAAGGTGAGAAATAATAATGGATAATGAAATTAATTAATTAATTAATTAATTTCGATGCCCTTTTTGACTGATAAAAATGTCTGTTTGTTGAAGAGTGAAGAGCTGAAGGCGAGATTAAGGAAGCTAGCGGAAAGAGCGGAGAGGGATGAGTATCGAGAGCTTGTTAAGGATATATTGCCCAAGAACAGTGCTACTGAACCCTTCTCCTCTTACAAGGATCAGCTTGGTTTTGGTAAAAAAAAATTTCAACTTTAAATAATTTATTTTAGTTTATCTTTAATTCATTCATTTGGATAGTTTGTTTATCTTAAGCATGGCAACATGCACTTGCAATCCAGCTAGTTTTAATTACAGGAGTTCGTTTAAGGCTATAGCTTCAACCTAGATGAACATTGCAAATTTGACAGAATCGGAGGATGATTTTGGAGATATCATTTACGTCTGTGTAGATTAGTTTTCAGATATTGGGTGACTTGAAATGCATATGGTTTGGTACGAGTGCCGAAAAAAATTTATATTCAACTCAGCTAATCACAAATGAGGCTAACGACTTGGGGATTTAATTGCTCCTAAGGGCTGAGCTGGGTGGGTTTTCAACCAGCTTTCTTTGGATGGACACCTGAGTTCAAATCTTGCAGTAGGGACTAAAATAGCAATTTCAGCTTTCACGATATGAACCTGTTCCTCTTCTGGCAAGATTGTATTCTTTTTGTAAATTTTTTATATCTCGTCCTTTTCCCCCCAAGTCTTGTTGACTGTACTGCATATCTCCATAACTCTGTGACTGCAATTGTCCTTCTGCCCTAGTTTTACATTGATACTATATCATCTCCAAATAACAGGCAAAAAAAAATATCAAAAGTTTTCCTTAATCATGTGAATTAGGGACCGACTTGCTATTCTTTTGCAACATCTCCACAAAACTTGTCCAAGTTTATATTCTTTCTCCTACAACGTGACCCAAAATTTATTAATCTCCATCTTCACAAATTTTGCCACTTGAGCCACCTCAAAGCTAAATGTAGACACCACTCGACTATCACCTCATCCCGCACCAACAAAATTGCTTTTAGCCCATTTTGGGAGAAAAAGTGTAGTGACTATTGGAATTTGTATGCTATTTGGGAGAAATCTTTTTGTGCAGTAATCTTTGTGAGCTTACTTTGTTTAGGGAATTTCTTTTTGGGTTTTTCACTTCAAAGTTGAGTGCAACCTCTACAAGCAATGAGAATTTCCCTGCACTTATACATGTGTAGATTGAGAGTACTGGAGAGATGCAAGAGGCACACCAATTAGTGCTTGGCAAACTCACCAAGAGTATGTATTGGAAATGCATCCATAGATTGAGACTATCAAGTTGAGAGAATCCAAGTATAGAGCCTCTGCAAAAGAGTGATTGTATCTCTATAGGGTATAATTCTGAGAGCCAAAAGAGATCTGTCTAGTGGGAGAGATTAGAGGTAGAAGAATCTTGTCCATTTTACTTCATTGATCGAGGTTGAAAACCTTTTCCAGACTCCCATCAGTGTAGACCAATTGGGAAAACCGCATAAAATGTAATGTGTCATATCTTTTTATTTCTTGTTTCCCTTATTTTTTGGTTGCTAATTAAGGTTTGGACTTTAATTGGTTTATGTTGCATCATTTTTTACACCAACTTATTCACATAATACCTCAATTTCCTTTCAGTTATGCTCTTCTGAAATGGCTCTGTCCCACAAGCTTCTTGCCTATTTTGTGTATGACTTTAAGTATCACCTTCATTCTGGTAGATGTATAAAGTTTTTTTTTTTTTTCCCTTTTCTTCTCTTTCTACTGCAGTTATTGGGTAAGTTTTTGGTATTCAAGACCTTATTGAAGAAATCAATCAATTGCACTGGCCTGGCACTAGCCACACACTTCCAAATTGTGCTGAGTGTATAAGTTGTTCTGCTGTACTTATGCCATTGAGCGTCATGGTTACTTTTTTCACTATTACTCAAAATCTTCTTTTGTAATGTTTGTATAATTCATATTCTGCAGGTTTACATGTTGTACTTATAATGTTTACTGGCTATTTGGTTGGGTATTTTGCATTCAGAGCATTGTTTAGCCACAGCACTGCCATGGTAACTTTTTAAAGACTATCTTAAATATAAGTACACGTTTATCTATTCCTGCTGGTTAAAATTGTTTCTTTTGCCATATATATATTGATGAGGTTGATGATCTCGAACCTTGATTTTCAGAATGCTGCAGGAGGCATCCTTGGATTGGTTTGTGGCATGCTTGTTGAGACACTTCTTTTTATTATTAGAAGTTCCAGTCATGATACTAAATCACCTGCTACTGCTTCCAACAAGCTAAAGAAGAATCAGTAGGCATGGGCTTTGATTAGAAGGTGAGAGTGGATTATGCTTCTTTTTTTATGTGGTAAGAGTTAAAATGTGAGAATATCGAAAGTGAAGGTTGCTGTCATTTTCGAACCTCACTTGCATTTTTCAATCCTTCCAAAATGGTTGGTAAAAGGAGGTGGTATTTGAAAGAGATTATTGGAAATGCAGTGATTCTAATGCTCTAGTTCCTTCACTGTTTGATTTTTCCTACAAATTTGTTAATCAACCATGGATTAGGTACTGGTTGAAAAAGTGGCATTGAAGAGACTTTGGATTTGTGAATTTATTTTGTGAATACAAGTATAACGATGTAATCTAATTGTCTAATATAGATTTTCCTTCCTGGTTGGTTTTATTTTTCACAGTAAACATATATATTTGCAAGAACCAATCTTTTGTTTATTGTTACTTTATTAATGTTTCACAACGTAAAAATGCCCAACAAATTTGTTATCAAACTATTGCTTTGATTATTCACGTCCTGAATTCAAGGCAAAATACAATGTTTTCATGAACAAATTCTATTTGATGCGGATAGGAGAAGCGATATTTTCTTTGAAAAAAAAGAGAGAAATCAAAACCAAGTCAAGTCGATACAGATTGATCCCTCCTTTTACCCATTTCCAAAGGGATTGGAGTTGCATCTCTTTTTCATAATGTCAAGAGCAAAAATGTAAAAAGCACACTTCTAAAGAAGAGAGATTAAATAGATAAAAGTTAACTTGAAAACTAGTTGAATATGTCTAAAAGTTATTTGTATCAAGAAAATAATTCACAATACTCCGATACGTCACAAACAACAGCCAATAAATCTAACGAGTGGGTTTCTTCTTCCCTGGAATTGCAACTCTTTTACCCTTACGGGTCCTAGCATTGGTGCTGGTTCGCTGTCCTCGGCAAGGCAACCCCTGACTATGTCTAATACCTCTGTAGCATTGGATGTCAACCAATCTCTCTATATCATGTTTAATGCATCGCCTCTGAAACACGCAAAAGTAAATTTGAATGTGACAAGAAAAATCTGAAGACATAACATAGACAAGTGGAAGAGAAAGCTACCAAATCTTCTCCAGTCAAGTATCTGGAAACTTCCTCACGAAGAGAATTGAGTTCCACTCCAGTTAGTTCCTTCGTAAGTTTGTTCCCGATATTTAGGTCACAGAGAATTTGGTGAGCCCTTGAGTGCCCAATTCCATAAATATGCTGTAGAGAGGTTTCAAGTCTCTTGTCATTTGGAATCTCTGTGTTTCCAACACGAAGACCTTGCACATGTAGACCATGAAACTGCAGAATACAACATGACACTAACAGTTTCAACCATATTCCTCCAATAGGTATTAGCCGTATTCCTCCACTAGGTATCAATGCAAATATATCATTCGAGACACAAAAACGCTTGTAACTGAGATTTGCAAATAAATCGATTGGGCAATAAATCATTGCTGCCAAATTAATACACAAGACAACAAACTCAATCACTGAAGACTAAATTTACAAATATTTAGAACCTGAAAATTCGTAAGTCTCCAATTAATCTAATGTTGTGATAAAAATGTGGAAATAATGTTCAATTAGCATACACTACTCTCACCCCTTAACAACTAAGGCCTTTTTTCTTCTCAAAAGTAATGTGCTTATATGCATTTGTTCCATTCATAACCAAGTTTCTTCCCAGAGAAACCAAATAGAAATCAAAATCTGAAAACCATGTTCTAGATGGAATTGAAAGACTCCATAGAGGATAAATTATTTCATACAGTTCCTATTACATAAAACCTACTGTTATATGAAATAGCGCAACAAATTAATCAGTGATTCCCAAAGTCCCATTCATTTTCTGCAGGAAAAAAAAAGAGATTTAAAAATTAAAATTCTATTCTCTACTAAGATTTCTCTTGTAAAATATTGTCAATGTACTCGTTGTTGCTTTCATTCTAGAGGATTAGGATACATTGCTAGGTATGCTGCTTACTTAGATTAAAAATTTAAAAAAAAAAAAACACCAACAAAAACATCTACAAAGGTCATACAGATGATAAACTTGAAATTTTCACTAAACCCTAAAAACTCTGAGACCCAAATAAGAGAAAGGTTGTCAGATAAACAGCGATGTAACTGAACTCACCGAAATGGTCTGAATAAGCTGCCGACTGACATTGGATAATAATCCAACGGAATTGCGTAAACTAATCATCTTTATGTTGATCCGGTCCGCTGGGCCTCTGCTTAAAAGATAAAACATTAAGCATGAATACAATTAGTCAAATAGCACTTAATTGTTCACTTGAACCTTTTTTCAAACAGTTGGGGTTCACGGTAGCAAATTAATTCATTTTAATTCATTCAACGGAAGAGCAAATAGCATCCAAACCAATCACAAGAAATAACTATGTCAAACCACGCAATTTTTACCTCCAAGTCAGATACGAATCGACAGTAGCAGCTGCGGAAATTCGAGAGAGAGTCGGGAAATGACGAGACATGGAGAGCTCGCAGCTTTTAATATAGAAAGGGCATAACCGGAAATTCATAATAATATAGGGTTAGAAATTGATTTTCAGGTCAATTAGAACAAAACTAACTGTAGAAAATTAAAAATGAACAAGGAATTGCTTTAAATCCACTGGAAATCGTATGTTCAGGCAGTTCAGCATTATTTTCTCAGATTACTGGGAATTGTACGTGTGTTAAATTTAACATAGTATTATGTATTATATATACTTTGATATGTTATGTTATAATTTATATTAAACAAATATTATTTTAATACATTATAGCACCAACCTTGCACTAATTAGGGGAACATAATGCTTGTCATAGGCCTGGTTACACTGGATGCATAGATAATTGGCATAAAAGGTGTTTTATAAAGGTCTCTTTGAATGAAATAAGGTCTAGCGCCAGTGGTAACGAAGCAATCTTTTGAATGCTCTAAACAATGGTAGCAAAGTGTCAGACACCTCAAATTGCCCAAAGCAAAGTCTGACCATTTACGTATATACAATTTACATCGCTTTGTCACTTTGAAAGAACCATTTCACGGGGTTCGTTCATTGCCCCATTTCTTGTTAAAAAACCTTGCACATGTAGAGAGTATACAAGAAACTAATTCCTCATCTAAGTAATAAATTGAGAGAATGCATGGCATGTAAATGGTAAGTGAAAAAATAGCACATAATTGTTCGCTATTTTTCGCTTTGGGTATAGAATGTTTTCTCACATGTTAGAGGTTCAAGGCAAGTTCACACGGACCTTTAGGCGGACAGAATAGAGTCAAAACAAGTTGGCCCGTTGATTCAAAGGCTTCCCCTCGATTTCAAGCAATCCATCATCCACAATCAAAGTCAGACACACCGACTGTTCACAAATCCAATAATATCCAAATGAATAATAAAAAATGGGCCCTAAACACGTCGGCATAATCAACCGAAAGTACAAGTCACAATCAACCCATAATTTTATCACCCTTTCCTTTGCAACTTGCACGTCAATCCAATGGGATACGCTCTAAGTCGCATGGTCAAAGACGCATCACGCAAAGCCACATTAAGCATTTAAACCTCCATGAATTAATTATGACCCAGTTGCTCAATCTTAAACAAGATTAAGATTGCAACCAACACTTGTTTAATTATGTAAATGTAAACAGAATCCCAATGAACTGATAGTTTCATATGAACACGTGAAATTATCTTAGCCGGTGGAGTACTTCATCTCTAGATAATTGCCAATAAGCTATTTTTCAATTGTTATTATGCATACATAGCTCAAAAGTCAATAGTATGAGTTGGAGAAATTCAGCAAAGCTTCAAAATGCAGGGTCGGCCTGTAATACGGCGCTGCATGTCATGCAGCTGCTTTTATTATTTTTTTATTATTTTAAAATGCAAATTCTGTCATTATGGGACAATTTGATGTGATTAAGATTTCCATATAACATTCCCCATTTATTACAAGCTTTTCACATCAGGATCAAGACTTTGTTCTTCTAGTAATGGACTCTAAAAGAGTCAGCTTCAGCTTAATGATAGCCTTATTCTGTTCTTTCTTTTTCACTGTTGTCTCATCCGCAGAACAAAGCCTCGAAGAAGTAGAAACTGAAGCCTTGAAGGCCTTCAAGAATGGCATCACCAATGACCCTTTGGGGGCACTTGTAGATTGGAATGACACAAATCAAATTCATCACTGCAACTGGTCTGGAATCACCTGTGACCCTTCGTCAAACCATGTCATTGCCATTAAACTCGTCGACAAGCAGCTCCAAGGCCAGATATCTCCATTCCTTGGCAACCTTTCAGCCCTCCAGGTTCTTGATCTATCTTTGAATTCATTCTCTGGAAGTATTCCGGCTCAGCTGGGGCAATGCTCCCAGCTCGCTGAACTAACACTGTACTATAATTCTCTTTCGGGTTCCATTCCACCAGAAATAGGATCCCTTCAGAATCTGCAAGCAATGGACTTAGGAAATAACTTCTTGAATGGAAGCATACCAGAAAGCATTTGCAACTGTACTTCCTTGTTAGTGCTTGGTTTCATTTTCAACAATCTCACCGGCACGATCCCAAAAAACATAGGAAATTTGGTCAGCCTTCAAATGTTTGTCGCATACGACAACAAGCTTGTAGGTTCAATTCCTGGTTCCATTGGTAGATTAGAAGCGTTGCAAGCTTTAGATGTGAGTCAGAACATGTTGTCGGGAACAATACCTCCAGAAATAGGAAACCTGGCAAAATTAGAATACCTTCAGTTGTTTCAAAATTCCATTGGAGGAAAAATCCCGTCCCAACTAGGCAATTGTAGAAAGCTTCTCGCCCTTGAACTGTACACCAATCAGTTCACTGGAAGCGTTCCCTCCGAGCTTGGAAATTTGTTTAGCTTACAATCAATGCATCTATACCAAAACAGATTGAATTCCACAATCCCAGTTTCTTTGTTCCAGCTGAAATATTTAACACGTTTAGGCCTCTTCGAGAATGAGTTGACTGGGACATTACCCCTTGAGCTAGGATCTTTAAGGTCATTACAAGTACTGACCCTACATTCCAATAAGTTCACTGGGGAGATCCCTTCTTCATTGACAAACCTGACAAATTTAACATATTTGTCAATGAGCTTCAATTCCCTAACAGGGAAGCTTCCATCAAACATTGGGTTGCTTTATAACCTGAAAAATCTGACCATGAATAACAATCTTCTTGAGGGAACAATTCCATCTAGTATCACAAACTGTACCCATCTCACAACCATAGGTTTGGCATTCAATAGGATTACAGGGAAAATTCCCACTGGTTTAGGAAAGATGCCAAACCTTACATTCCTATCTTTGTCATCTAATAGGATGTCCGCTGAAATCCCTGATGACCTTTTCAACTGTTCAAATCTTGAGATTCTTGATCTGAGTGAGAACAATTTCAGTGGACTGCTAAAACCAGGAATCGGAAAGCTTAATAATCTCAAGATTATGAAAATCCTAACTAATTCCTTTGTTGGGCCAATCCCACAAGAGATTGGCAATCTGAGTCAACTCATGACCTTGTCTCTTGCTGAAAATAGTTTCACAGGTTCTATTCCACGAGAGTTATCCAAGCTTTCTCACCTTCAGGGACTCTCTTTGCATCACAACCGTCTAGAAGGTGCAATACCTGACGGACTATTTGAACTGAAGCAGCTAACCTACCTTGATTTGCAGCAAAACAGGCTGACAGGTCCAATTCCAAATGCTGTCTCAAAAGTTGAGCTGCTTTCATACTTGAACCTCCAAGGCAACAATCTTAACGGGTCCATACCAATAAGCATGGAGAGTCTTCATCGACTTTTGACCCTGGATCTCTCTCACAACCATTTAACAGGATCCATTCCAGGATCTATGATTGCAGGTATGGGGAGTATACAAATATATTTGAACTTCTCATACAATTTCTTGGAGGGAAGTATTCCAGATGAGCTTGGTAAGCTGGAAATGGCACAAGCCATTGACATTTCCAACAATAACCTCTCCGGGAAAATTCCTAAAATGCTTCAAGGCTGCAGAAATCTGTTCTCTCTTGATCTGTCCGAAAATAAACTTTCTGGTGCAATCCCAGCTGAAGTTTTTAGTGGAATGGATATGCTTATGAGCTTGAACCTTTCAAAAAATGGTTTAGATGGTGAAATCCCTGAAGACGTGGCAAATTTGAAGCATCTTTGCTCGTTAGACCTTTCTCACAACAAGTTGACAGGCATCATCCCCGAAAGCCTGGCCAATCTTTCTACCTTGAAACAACTGAACCTTTCTTTCAATCAACTTGAAGGCCGTATTCCTGAATCTGGCATATTTAGAAGCGTTAACATGTCTGATTTGGATGGAAACCCAGCTCTCTGCGGAACAAAAACTCTCAAATCATGCAGCTCAATGAGGAAAAACTCCCACCATTTATCCAAGAGGACAAAATTGGTACTTGGAGGCTCAATTGCTGTTGTTCTAGTCCTTGTTCTGGTGCTATTGGTGTTAATACTAAGTCGATATCGACATGCCAAAAATAGGAAATCAGAAAGGGTTGAGGCCCAAGAAGCAGAGTTCATGTCCGCAATGACACTAAAAAGGTTTGATCGAACAGAATTAGAAAATGCAACCAACTCCTTCAGTAAAAACAACATTATTGGTAACAGCAACTTGAGTACTGTTTACAAGGGTCAACTGGAAGACGGGCTGATCGTGGCAGTGAAAAAACTGAATTTGCATCAATTCTCTGCAGAGTCTGACAAGAGCTTCTACCGCGAGGCCAAAACCTTAAAGGAGCTGAAGCACAGGAATCTGGTTAAGGTGCTGGGATACGCTTGGGAAAGTGGAAAACTGAAGGCACTGGTTCTGGAATACATGGAAAATGGAAGCTTGGAAAGCGTTATACATGGACCTGGGGTGGATCACTCAAGGTGGACACTGCCCAAAAGAATCGATGTTCTTATTTCCGTAGCCAATGGGCTGGATTATTTGCATTCAGGTTATGACTTCCCCATTGTTCACTGTGACTTGAAGCCTTCCAATATTCTCTTAGACGGAGACTTTGAGGCTCATGTGAGCGATTTTGGAACGTCTCGAATGTTGGATGTTCATCTGCAAGACCTCTCCTCATTATCATCAGCTTTTCAAGGCACTATTGGGTACTTAGCACCAGGTAAATCTTTCAAGCTCATCAGTGTTTCCTTATTACATGTCATGATTTTTCTATAAGACTTGTACATGTCATGATTTTTCTTTAAGTCATGCACTTAATCACATGTGTCTTCTTTCTTATCAGAGTTTGCGTATATGAGGACAGTCACAACTAAAGTAGATGTGTTCAGCTTTGGTATAGTGGTGATCGAGTTCTTGACAAAACGGAGGCCAACAGGACTGGATGAAGAGAACGGGTTGTTGCCTATCAGCTTGCGTCAACTTGTGGAGAAAGCTGTGGCGAATGGAATCAATGGGGTTCGTCAAATCACAGACCCTAAACTGGTTTTGAGTGTTTATGAAGAGCAGGGTCAGCAGCAAGTGCTGGAAGAGCTATTTAAACTAGCCCTGGTTTGCACTTACCCGAATCCTGAGGATCGTCCCAATATGAATGAGGTGCTGTCTACACTTCAGAAGCTAAGAGAGACAGGAAATGGAAGTTTCCCCTCGATGAAGGAGAATCAAACACCACAACGCCTTTGAAAGGACAGTTCAATTGAAGTTCGTATTCTGGTCTTTTTGCAATATCTGTTTAATCATAACTTCCTTAGAAAAGCTCAGGCGTCATTCACGGTGGGAACATCGTTAACTTAATTTTGGAAGATCGTCGTTGATAGAGAGAAGATTGCTCTCTTAGTTTTTTTTTTTTTATTTATTTATGTATTCCTTAAAACTTTACAAACAGAATAACAAGCTTCGATTTTTCTTCTTTTTTTTAAAACAAAGCTTTTGATAATCTAGCCATTTTGAGAAAAATGGAGAAGAGAAGACTGAAAATGAGAAACGTTAGCGAAAGGCCAGAAAGGCTTGCCAGTAAATTCTGAATTTGGCTAGCAAATTCCTTTTCAACAGTATGTGTTTACAGTCACAGATGTGTTAGCGATGATTAGTGTTAACTGTTAATGAAAATAAAGGAACATGAATTTGCACTAAATGAATGTAGTAATATAGCCCTAATCTATTTTTCTTTTTCCTTTTCTTGGGGACATGACCATCTCGCTGTAAGTTTGATACAGGCAACTAATCGAGCTAACAAATCAAGTGCAAGTATCTAAAATGAGCTAAAAGAAACTCTCATGTATTCATTCATCGGAACCGTTTCCGATCCTTTCCCTCAGCAGGCGCTTTATGTTCATGCAAGATCTTGTAGTCATGAAGACATGACACACCTGGAGCAGGTACATTATCAACGGTGCCTTTGATTTTTTCGAGTAGTTGAGTCGAAGAATGCAGTGAATGCAAATGCCAGAGCTGCGTTAGGTTTCGAGCAACGTCAATTTGAAAATGGAAAAATGTTGAATGTCAAATCGAACCACAGAGAAATAGGAAGATCAAGAATTGCTTAGCTAAACCGATTGACCAAGAAAAAGACTGCAACATCAACTTGGAAAGATAAAGAGAACCTGCAATCTGTAGAGATTTCAATGCATTGTATGGCCAAGCTTTAATCAGGAAAGGAAAAAAGTTCAAGAGCATAGAGCCAAAGGAGATTTAAGTACGTGTCACTTTGAGGCTAACAAGTGCAATTGTCAGACAAGAACCTTGATTTCCTGCTTAACTCATTAAGAAATGTAATCTGCACTGCATACCTTGAACAAGTTATTCCAATCATCTTCTTTAGCCAAAACAATCTTGTACTCCGAAACCCCGTGTTCCTTAAAAATGCTATTCTTGCAATTGGATCTTTTATCCTTTTTTCTGAAATTTCAAAACAAGATGGAGCGATGCACTTAACATTGAAGCCAAATCTGCACAGAAAAGGCGAATAGTCAATAGAACTAAATAATCTTCTGACACAAAGGAGCTTAACGATATAACTACATCAAAATCAAGAGATCGAAGGCTCATTTGAAATTCCCATACACACGAAACACTCCAGATTGTTTGAACTGATAAATTGTGAAGAAACATTAATGGCGTAATCTAACAAGCAATTACAAAGAATAAATTCCACGATATGTTAAAGGGAACTCTAGTGGGGTGAGGGATGGTGGCCATTAGAGACCAAGACATACAAGCATTCAAAGAGGGAAGGGGAAAAATAATAGTGAAAATTAAGTTTTTAACATTCGAAAAGTGAATAACAAAAATGTTGAGCAAGAGGAGAACACGGCTGTTTTTGAAGAAGTAGTACACACAAGGGAACAATAGAAGATATACAAAGAACCTTAATGACCACCCATACTTACATGTTTGATCGTAAAATGGCAACCAGCAAAAGAAGCAAAGCTTCTTCCACAAAGGAAAAACCAAGAAAATAACAGAACCAGAGCAAGGAAGTACGTAAATTACGTAAATGTTTTCTTCTCGTCTCTCCACAGCAAAATGTCCGCAACTGCACTGACATACTTCAAGGTCAACACACGGTAATATTCACGTAAAAATCATCCTACAAACAGATTATGTCTAACTTAAAAGCAAGTTCTGCAAAATCAGCTCTTCTAGTGATGATCAACTCTGGCAGTCTGATTATTCTGTTGTGAAGTTTGGTGCATAATAGAACATGTAGTTTCCACACAGAAATCTGCATTACTTTTCAGTGCTTAAAGAGCCCATACTATTATTATTATTATTATTATTATTATTATTTTCTCTTCGTATGTGATGCTATGATATAATTAAAAGCCAAGCCTAGAACAGCAAACTGGTTCCGCCAAAACCAGCAACATGAGCTGTAGCAAATTTTTAGTAGCTAGCCAGCCAACCTGGTCTCTAGAACAGTGTTTACTGAGTCTATCATGTTTGATATCGGACCTTTTAATTTGTCACAGATAAGCTAATGATCCTACAACATATACGAGTAAAAACTAAATTTTAACCATAATCAACAGCCAAATGTTGACTTAGGTTGACTTTTAAGACGATTTCAGAATATGTTTATGGTGAATTTACTTTTGAGATGAAGGAATCCGAATTTGGAAGTGTTTATTTTCTAGAATAGAAGTGAGAATTGGAATTGAGTTCGTGAAGCCTACCACAATTTGAGAATGGGTAATGAGAGATTGATCCTCATGATGGGTTGAGAATGAGTCTCTTATTCTCTAAACTTTCAAATCTACCTTCATTTACATTTCAATATCTCTAAAATAGCCCCTTTTATAATAATAATAAAATATTTATAAATAAAATATTTATTATTATTATTATTATTATTATTATTATTATTATTATTATTATTATTATTACTACTACAACACTATTACTACTACTACTACTACTAATAATAATAATAATAACAATAATAATAATAATAACAATAATAATAATAATAATAATAATAATAATAATGCCATTAGTATTATTTTAATATTTTTTTATTCGAAATTATTAATTTTATTGTTTTATTAATATTAACCTTGTTAAAATTTATTAATTTTTATTAATTTATTCATTATTTATCATCATCATTATTATTATTATTATTATTGTCGTTGTTATTAATGACTTTTTAGTAAGTTGTAAGGATCTAATTCATTTCAATTTTGATTTTAACATAAAATAAACATATTAATGTCAATCTAAACTCATTCCGGTTTCAATTCCTATAGTTTAAGTAAATAACTTATTTTTATTTTCATTCTTTATTTCCATTCCAACATATTCTCATTCATGCTCGTTTTGATGTTAGTATATTTTAATTCCACTTTAGTAAACAGACCATGAGTTTCCAACCTTTCACATCTGCTAGTAGCTTCTCCACTTTTAACCATTTGTTAAAGTCCCTGAAATAAGCTAAAGATGAGTCTCTGGCTAAATGAGAGAATGGCTGAATGGTTGAAGGGACACCTACAAAATCAATAATCATCACAGGCATAAGTAAAATGTCACTACTTCACTTGTATTTTGTAAAAGAGAATGACATTTTTTTTTATAAATTAACTCCACAATTATGTTTAATTGGGGAGATGAGGCCACGGAAACTCGAACCACTCGGCCTTGGTACATTCCAAATGTTGGAAACAGAGAAACAGCCTGCAAAATACCTTGGACTATGCACTAGAATCGATTGCTCTCATGGTACATCCAACAACACTCATTAGGGAGCAAGAAAGAGAGAAAGAGAGAAAGAGAGAAAGAGAGAAAGAGAGAGAGTATCTTTTCGCATTTCATTAAATAAGACGAAGGGATTGAATAAGAAAAAGGCGGAAGAAATAAACCCAAGCGAGTGGCAATTCTCTCCCTTTTGACCACCCGTAGATGGGAAAACAAAACTCCCTGTCTCACACATTCCTTCCAATAAGACAATGGAAGTAGCCTTCAACAAATCTTTTCCCTTGTAACCATTTCCTCAACTCTTATCATTTCTTAATAAACAAAATGTTCCTCATCAAAGATGTATTTCTAATGTGGACCTTGCATCACATGGTCAGATCATCTAGTTCTTCTTGGTCCTCTTGCCATGGCCAACGTGAAAAATTGAGCAGAAAACAAGACATAACCACAAATATTGGCACTAGTTCCCAAATTGAATGAAATAATAAGAATGTAACAGGAGTCCTAAAGGATTAAAAAAGTCTTGATTTCATCAGTTTCCTGAAATTAAGGATTTCGAAATCAGAAAGGCTAACAGAATGTATTAAATGAAGAACGCATAGAACAAAAGACAAATATATGCATGAAGAAAGGCATCAGACGACCAAAAAGTAACTTACTTCCGGTGCTTTTGTGCAGCAATGCAGTCAGAGACTCCGGTGCGGGAGGCTGATTGAATGATGTCACATGCTGATAGAGAATGGTCACATGTTGTGAGGCCCAACTCTTCATGGATCCATTTCACAAGCAGGATAATATACCTAACAAAAAAATCAAAGAAAAGAATCAAGTAAAAGAAATTAGAGTTTTAAGTCCATGCGTTAGCATCTAGGACAGGAGGAACACATGAAACCATCCTAATTTGACTCCTGTGGTTTAACATTTCAATGTAAAATTAACAATTCTATGTTGGTCTCAATTGTTACCGTGATTCCCGATTATGAAAGTTCAATTCAAGGGAACAAAAAAAAAAATGACGCGTTAGTAGACTTTCGTGGGCGCTTGGTACTAAATTATACGAGGATAAAAATCATATTGAAGTTATCTTCGGTATTATGAAGAGTGTGGAAAGTAGTGTTTTAATTGTTGAAATAACCCCGCCACCCTTGTTATTACAACTCTTCATTTAATATACGAATATGAAACGCCCATTGTTTCAAAACCTTCCACTCAATTTCAACTTGCAAGTCGTCAAACTAATCAAATCATACCAATGGCTGCGCATCAATCAAACAAATCAAGATGTAAGTTATAAAAATGGGCCCCTCCTGAACGCATGGGCAGTATCAAAATCACCACGTAAAAGAAGAAGAATCTGCAATCATTTTGCCTTATTGCTGTGGTCAAATAACAAGTCAGAAACGCAGAATCAACCCCATAATTTTTCTAGCGGTTTTTTGCCACTTGCATATCTGTAGGAACACTCTGCAAGTCCGTAACTGACGCATCAAGTACTAAATTTATATGATTCAATTATGATCCAATTGCTCAGTCTTCTACAAGATTAAGATTGCTACTAACACCTATTTATTATATAAACGTAGTAAGTATTGAATCTCTATGAGTGGACAGTCATAGTTTCGTAATGATTATATGAAATTTTATTAAACGTTGGCCGCATTTATCTCTTCTAGATAATGGCGAATAGGTATTTGTCATCATGTGTAGAGCCCAAAAGTCAATAATGGAAGTGTAGGAGAAATTCAGCCTAACGTTCAGAGAACCTATGTGATTACCATAACAATTCTGTTACTAATGGGACCGTTTGATGTGATTTAACATTTCTATATAACTTTCCCCCTTCATTACAAACTTTCACATCTAGCAAATGGAGTCTCAAAGAGTCAGCTTAAGCTTAATCATAGTCGTATTTTTTTCTCTCTTTTCCACCGTTGTATTATCATCTGGAGAACAAAGCTCAGAAGAAGTTGAAACTGAAGCCTTGAAGGCCTTCAAGAATGGCATCACCAGTGACCCTTTAGGAGCACTTGCTGACTGGAAAGACACAAATCAAATTCATCACTGCAACTGGTCTGGAATCACCTGTGACCCTTCGTCAAACCATGTCATTGCCATTACACTCGTCGACAAGCAGCTCCAAGGCCAGATATCTCCATTCCTTGGCAACATTTCAGCCCTCCAGGTTCTTGATTTCTCTTTGAATTCATTCTCTGGAAGTATTCCGGCTCAGCTGTGGCAATGCTCCCAGCTCGCTCAACTAACTCTGTACTATAATTCTCTTTCGGGTTCCATTCCACCAGAAATAGGATCCCTTCAGAATCTGCAAGCAATGGACTTAGGAAATAACTTCTTGAATGGAAGCATACCTGAAAGCTTTGGCAACTGTACTTCATTGTTAGCGCTTGGTCTCATTTTCAACAATCTCACTGGTACAATCCCAAAAGACATAGGAAATTTGACCAGCCTTCGAATGTTTGTAGCATACAGCAACAAGCTTGCAGGTTCAATTCCTGTTTCCATGGGTAGGTTAGACGCGTTGCAAGCTTTAGATGTGAGTCAGAACATGTTGTCGGGAACAATACCTCCAGAAATAGGAAACCTGTCAAACTTAGAATACCTTCAGTTGTTTCAAAATTCCATTGGAGGAAAAATCCCGTCCCAACTAGGCAATTGTAGAAAGCTTCTCGCCCTTGAACTGTACACCAATCAGTTCACCGGAAGCATTCCCCCTGAGCTTGGAAATTTGGTTAGCTTACAATCAATGCATCTATACCAAAACAGATTGAATTCCACAATCCCAATTTCTTTGTTCCAGCTGAAATATTTAATTCGTTTAGGACTCTCCGAGAATGAGTTGACTGGGACATTACCCCTTGAGCTAGGATCTTTAAGGTCATTACGAGTATTGACCCTACATTCCAATAAGTTCACTGGGGAGATCCCTTCTTCATTGACAAACCTGACAAATTTAACATATTTGTCAATGAGCTTCAATTCCCTAACAGGGAAGCTTCCATCAAACATTGGGTTGCTTTATAACCTCGAAAATCTGACCATGAATAACAATCTTCTTGATGGACCCATTCCATCCAGTATCACAAACTGTACCCATCTGGCATCCATAGGTTTGGCATTCAATAGGATGACAGGGAGAATTCCCAGTGGTTTAGGGAAGATGCAAAACCTTACACTCCTATCTTTGTCTTCAAATAGGATGTCCGGAGAAATGCCCGATGATTTTTTAAATTGCACAAATCTTGACATTCTCGATCTGAGTGAGAACAATTTCAGTGGACTGCTGAAACCAGGAATCGGAAAGCTTAATAATCTCAAGATTATGAAAATCCGAACAAATTCCTTTGTTGGGCCAATCCCACCAGAGATTGGCAATCTGAGTCAACTCATGACCTTGTCTCTTGCTGAAAATAGTTTCACAGGCCCTATTCCACCAGAGTTATCCAAGCTTTCTCACCTTCAGGGACTCTCTTTGAGTCACAACCATCTAGAAGGTGCTATACCTGACAGACTATTTGAACTGAAGCAGCTAACCTATCTTGATTTGCAGCAAAACAAGTTGACAGGTCCAATTCCAAATGCTGTCTCAAATCTTGGGCTGCTTTCATACTTGAACCTCCAAGGCAACAATCTTAACGGGTCCATACCAATAAGCATGGAGCGTCTTCTTCGACTTTTGACCCTGGATCTCTCTCACAACCATTTAACAGGATCCGTTCCAGGATCTATGATTGCAGGTATGGGGAGTATACAAATATATTTGAACTTCTCATTCAATTTCTTGGAGGGAAGTATTCCAGATGAGCTTGGTAAGCTGGAAATGGCACAAGCCATTGACATTTCCAACAATAACCTCTCGGGGAAAATTCCTAAAATGCTTCAAGGCTGCAGAAATCTGTTCTCTCTTGATCTGTCCGGAAATAAACTTTCTGGTGCAATCCCTGCTGAAGTTTTTAGTCGAATGGATATGCTTATGAGCTTGAACCTTTCAAAAAACGGTTTAGATGGTGATATCCCTGAGTTGGCAAATTTGAAGCATCTTAGCTCGCTAGACCTTTCTCACAACAAGTTGACAGGCATCATCCCAGAAAGCCTGGGCAGTCTTTCCAGCTTGAAACAACTGAACCTTTCTTTCAATCAACTTGGAGGCCACATTCCTGAAACTGGCATATTCAGAAGCATTAATATGTCTAGTTTGGTTGGAAACCCAGCTCTCTGCGGAACAAAAACTCTCAAATCATGCAGCTCAATGAGGAAAAACTCCCACCATTTATCCAAGAGGACAAAGTTGGTACTTGGCGGCTCGGTTGCTGTTTTTCTAGGTCTAGTTCTAGTGCTACTGCTACTGATGTTAATACTCAGTCGATATCGACATGCCAAAAATAGGAAATCAGAAAGCGTTGAGGCCCAAGAACCAGAGTTCATTTCCGCAATGACACTAAAAAGGTTTGATCGAACAGAATTAGAAAATGCTACCAACTTCTTCAGTGAAAACAACATTATTGGTAACAGCAACTTGAGTACTGTTTACAAGGGTCAACTGGAAGACGGGCTGATCGTGGCAGTGAAAAAACTGAATTTGCATCAATTCTCTGCAGAGTCTGACAAGAGCTTCTACCGCGAGGCCAAAACCTTAAAGGAGCTGAAGCACAGGAATCTGGTTAAGGTGCTGGGATACGCTTGGGAAAGTGGAAAACTGAAGGCACTGGTTCTGGAATACATGGAAAATGGAAGCTTGGAAAGCGTTATACATGGACCAGGGGTGGATCACTCAAGGTGGACACTGCCCAAAAGAATCGATGTTCTTATTTCCGTAGCCAATGGGCTGGATTATTTGCATTCAGGTTATGACTTCCCCATTGTTCACTGTGACTTGAAGCCTTCCAATATTCTCTTAGACGGAGACTTTGAGGCTCATGTGAGCGATTTTGGAACGTCTCGAATGTTGGATGTTCATCTGCAAGACCTCTCCTCATTATCATAAGCTTTTCAAGGCACTACTGGGTACTTAGCACCAGGTAAATCTTTCAAGCTCATCAGGGTTTCCTTATTACATGTCATGATTTTTCTATAAGACTTGTACATGTCATGATTTTTCTTTAAGTCATGCACTTAATCACATGTGTCTTCTTTCTTATCAGAGTTTGCGTATATGAGGACAGTCACAACTAAAGTAGATGTGTTCAGCTTTGGTATAGTGGTGATCGAGTTCTTTACAAAACGTAGGCCAACAGGACTGGATGAAGAGAACGGGTTGTTGCCTATCAGCTTGCGTCAACTTGTGGAGAAAGCTGTGGCGAATGGAATCAATGGGGTTCGTCAAATCACAGACCCTAAACTGGTTTTGAGTGTTTATGAAGAGCAGGGTCAGCAGCAAGTATTGGATGAGCTACTTAAACTAGCCCTGGTTTGCACTTACCCGAATCCTGAGGATCGTCCCAATATGAATGAGGTGCTGTCTACACTTCAGAAGCTAAGAGAGACAGGAAATGGAAGTTTCCCCTCGATGAAGGAGAATCAAACACCACAACGCCTTTGAAAGGACAGTCCTAATGGAGGTCGCAATCCCGTTTTTATGCAATATTGGTTTGATTGTTTACTTTATTAGTTGTTTTTCTATTCATAAAAACATTGCATGTACAACTGAAATAGAGAAGCGTTGGCAAAAGGTGGGAAAAGCTAACTGTAAGTTCTTAATTTGGCTAGCAAATTCCATTTCGACATTATATGTTCAAAGTCACAGATTAGTTAATGATAATTAGTAATAATGAAAAGAATGAAAAAGAACCTAAATTTGCACTATGTGAATATTCTGCCAGTCCTTTTTTCTTCTTTTTTTCCCACTCTTTTTTCTTCGGGACTCGACCATCTCGCTATAAATTTGTTACAGGCAACTAATCGAGCTAACAAATCATGTACAAGCATATAAAATGAGCTAAAAGAAACACTCATGTATTCCTCATTGGACCCACTTCCGATCCTTTCCCTCAGCAGGCGTTTTATGTTCGTGCAAGATCTTGTAGTCATAAAGAAATGACAACTGGAGCGGGTACATTTCTTATCAACGATGCCTTTGACTTTTGCAAATAGTTGAACAAGAATTTTGCTAATCCATCGATTTCCAATTCATATTGTTCATAAACGAAGAATGCAGTGAATGCAAAAACCAGAGCTGCATTAAATTCCGAACAAGGTCAATTAGAAAAGGGGAAAATGTTCGAATATCGACTGGAACCACTGAGGAATAGGAAGATCAATAGTTGCTTACCTAAGCCGATTGACCAAGTGAAGGACTGCAACATCAATTTGGAAAGATAAAGAGAAGCTGCAACCTGTATAAATTTCAATGTGGTGTAAGGCCAAGAAAAAAGTGTTAAAGGGCATAGAGCAAAAAGTAGACTAAGCATACGTCACTCTGAGACTAACAAATGTGACTATCAAACAAAACAACCTTGATTTCCTGCTTACTTTATTAGAAAATGGTTATCATAGAAATTGCTTGGAAGAGGAGTTCTGGAAACTTTAATGTAATAAGCACTGCATACCTTGAAGAAGTTATTCCAATCATCTCCTTTAGCCAACAATCTTATACTCCGAAAACCCATGTTCCACAAAAATGCTATTCTTGCGATTGAATCTTTTGTCGCTGTTTCTGAAAGTTCAAAACAAGATGGAGATAGGAACTTAACATTGAAGCCAAATCTGCACATGGAAGGCAAATAGTCAATAGAATTAAATAATCTTCTGAAACAAATGAGCTTAACAATATAACTTGATCAGAATCAAGAGAGGGCTCGTTTGAAAACTGAATACACATTAATTATGATGCTAAATCACTCTAGATTCTGGACAATAAATTCAGAAATTTTGAAAAAACATCAGTGGCATAATCTAACAAGCAATTAGAAAGAACAAATTCCACCATATGGAAAAGGGTACTCTAGTGGGATGAGGGACTGTGGCCGGTACAGACCTCGGCATACATGCAAACGAAAAGGGAAGGGGAAAAATAATAGTGAAAATTAAGTTAACAAGAACAAGTACATCCATTTACATTCAAAAGGGAATTTAGAAAGTGAAGAAAACAAATGTTGAATAAGAGGGAAACAGGGCTGACTTTGAAGAACTAGTTACATGCAAGGGAACAAAAAAAGAAATACTAAGCCTTAGCGACCATCCATACTTACATGTTTGATGGTAAAATGCCATATCCAAAAAGGACAGCAGAAAGCAGCAAAAGAAGCTTGGCTGCAGATGAGGTCAAAGTTCTTCCACAAAGAAAAAACCAATAAAATAACAGAACCAGGACAAGGAAATACGTAAATGTTTTCTTCTCATCTCTCCATAGCAAAATGTCCGCAACTGCACTGATATACCTCAAGGTCAAAAAACAGTAATGTTCACATAAGAAACATCCTACAAACAAATTAAGTCTGAACTTAAAAGCAGGTTCTGCAAAGTAAGCTCTTCTAGTGATGGTCATTTCCGGCAGTCTGATTTTTCTGTTGTGAAGTTTGATTTATATAGACCATGTAATTTCCACAAAGAAATATGCCTTGCTTTTCAGTGCTTAAAGAGGCCAATTAAATTTTCTTTTTCCTTTTTTCCGCGATACAGTGATATAACAGAAAACCAAGCCTAGAACAAACAAACTGGTTCTGCCAAGACCAGCAACATGTGCTGTGGCAAATAATTAGTAGCTAGCCAAGCTCAATCCAGCCAACCAGGTCTCTAGAACAATGATTGCCATGTCTATCATGTTTGATATCCAACCATTTAATTTGTCACACAACGTTAACCTCTGACTTTTAAAAGATCTTAGGATAAGCTAATGATCCCACAACATATACCAGTAAAAACTGAATTTTAACCATACATAATCTACAGCCATATGTTGTCTTAGGTTAACTTTTGAGCCATTGCAAAAAATTTTATTAAGTTTCCAACCTTTCCCACCGCCAAGTAGCTTCTCCACTTTTGATTGTTCATTAAAGTCTCTGGAATAACCTAAAGAGGAGTCCCTGGCTAAATGAGAGAATGACTGAATTGTTAGAGAGACCCCTTCCTGCAGAATGAACAATCATCACAGGCATAAGCAAAATATCAGACAACTCAAATTCCCATAGCAATAATTAGTCTAATCATGCTAGTAAATTCCAATATAGGAAATGGAGAAGCAGCCTGCACTGCACATGGTACTATGCAATAGAATCAATTGCTCTCATAGTAGATCCGACAACACTTATTAGGCAGTAAGAAAGGGAAAAAAAAGAAAAAGAAAAAAAGGGCATGGAGTAAACAGGTAAAGGAAGAAAAGGATTGTCCTAAACGTGGCAAAATCAATGCAATTGTCAAAGAGACTGAAGCTGAACCTTCAGTGACGGAGGTGAGAACTTCACACATGAACCCAAGTGAGTGGCAATTCTCTCCCTTTTGACCACTTAGAGATAGGAGAACAAATCCCTGTCTTACACATTCCTTCCAAATAAAACGGAAGTAACCTTCAAGCAATCTTTTCCTTCTAACCCTTTCCTCAACTCTTATTGTTTCTTAATAAACAAAATGTTTCACACCAAAGAAGTAGTTTTAATATCTCAACCAACTACATTAGAAAGTGATGCCTAACCACCTAGTTTCATCTCTTAAATTATCATAAAATAAGTATTGGACATGCCAAGAAAAACAACAAAGCCACTTCAATATGATTGCTTCTTGGGCCTCCATATGACGAATACTAACTTCAAAAAAATGCACCATGAATCCATAATTCCTCCATCCTCTACGGATATTCATCTTTTGCCACCATAAGATTAATAGAACCGAAACTTAAAGAGGAAGACAAAAAGAAACAAAAAAACCGATGGCAGACAAAAATTCTTTCATCGGACAATTGATATTCTTTCCCTACAGATCTGGACCTAGTGCTACACGGTCTGACCATCTAGTTCCACTTGGTCCTATTGCTATGTCCAACAAAAACAAGATATAACCACAAATAATGATAATAGTCCCAATTTTAGTAAAACTAAGGAGGTAACAGAAATCCCAAGGATTATAAAAATTGATTTAATAAATTTCCTAGAATTAAGGACTTGAAATCAGAAACACTAACAGAACATATGAAATGAAGAACACATAGAACAAAAGATAGATGATAAAAACCATTATATGTAAGAAGAAAGACATCAGATCAAAAAGTCACTTACTTCCTGGGAGACAACTGGTGAGTATCCAATATGTTTTTGTGCAGCAATGCAGTCAAAGGTTCTGGTGCGAGCGGCTAATTGAACGATGTAACAAGCTGATAGAGAATGGTTATATGTCCTGAGGCCCAACTTTTCATGGATCCATTTCACAAGCAGGATAATATACCAAACCACCCCAGTAGGAAGCTTAATAAATGGTCTGGAATTAAACAGGTAGAGACTTAAAGTTCATAACATATTGTTTGAAAATCAAAGAAAAGAAAATAGTCCATGCATAATTGGAAACAGCTTAATAAAAGAAACGAGATTTAGTCCATGCATTGCCACATGGTACAGCAGCATGAAAAATGCTAAAAAGAAAATCAAAAATTCAGAAAATAGGCCAAACAAGAACATAATTGGAATCTCATATTTGCCCAATTCAAACTGTCTAATGACCTTGTTGTGACATAAAAGGATAGAGGAAAGATGAGGAGGACGCTGGCTCTACTCAGTGAGATATATGCATGCACAAATGTGTTTTCTGTGTGCCAGTGAATGGATTATAACACAGTGCATTCCCCAGAACAATATGCCTCTTCTGGCATTCATTTTACCTAATCTAATAGCTGAAATCAAATGAAGAAGGAAAGAAGACAAGAACAAAATTCAACTTTTCCCAGTACAAATGTTCCATGACAATGACACTGGTAAATGCAAAACTGCAATTCTGTTATTACTCAGCAGTTCTTGTATGCAACTTCTCACAAGAAATTCAGAATGCTTACTTTACCTTTGATATCCCAGGCCTTCCAATATAATAGACAAAAAGTCCCAGAACTTGATGGGTTCTAGATTAGTGATGAAAAATGCCTGCATATTCAGTGAAAAAACTTCCTCATGAAAAAAGATATATGAAAAACAATATATATATGAGGCCTTTAAATTCAATGATCCAAAATGTACAGTACCGTTCCAGCCACAGAGACCATTCTTGAATCTAGAGCTTCAGCCGCGCAGACATGAGCATGAGCGACATTCTCAACATAGGTAAAGTCAGACATATTTTCACCACTTCCTATAATAAACTGAAATGAGAAATCCAGTTACTCCAGAAAAGTTCTAATGAAACACTGGCATGAATGAGAAATACAAAATGACGCAAAAATTAAAACTTCTGGACATTGAAGATGTGAAGAAGAGAAAAATGGAGCTCATAATGATCAGGTCTGCGTAGTATTTAAGAATCATTACTAAAATATGTTGTATTGTAGCTGGGAACTTGAATGCATTATTTCAAAAAGATTTCAAACTAACCTTAGTCCTTTTTTAAAATTAACCAGGATGGACTAAGGTTTACAGAAAGAAAAAGATTTCAAAAAGGTCCATAATTGCATTCGAATTTCAGTCAGCATTCAAATGTTAATACAATGTCCATCGCAGTCTAGAAATTACGGAGTTTTTTAACACGGCAACAGTAAGTAACCACAGAAGAATCATCATCAAACCTTAGTCCATCCAGGTTTGGCTAGATTCACAAGAAGTGGCACAAGCTGTGTGTCTCCTGGTCCAAAGACATTGCTTGGGCGAAGAGCACATGTTAAAAGACCATCGATATTGTTAGCAAACAGGACTAGAGCTTCAGCTTGAGCCTTAAGGTCACACATCAAGTCCTGAAACTGCATCATGTACACATCACAAGTCAAAGGATGATTAGATAAAATGAAATACTTTACCAGAGGCATAGAAAACCACCCTTCTAATTAACTAACTTACTTTCCAGCGACATGTCAAGGTTTCATCTCCGTTGTGAATATCATGTGAACCATCAAATACAACATCTGCAGTACTATTGTACACGAGCCGCCTAACTTTGCATTCTCGGCAAGCAGTGACAACATGTTTTGCACCTGAACATAGAATTAAAACCATAGCAATCACTAATCCACTAAAAGATGTCTCTGTTTAGTTCTCAAAAGATCTTTCCTTCAGTGAGATGTCCTAATTACCTTGAACTACAATCATGTAGCAATTATAGAAATCATCAGTGTTCAGATCAGTGGCATCCATATAGAACACTGTGCTCGCACCTTCCAGCACTGCAAAAGGTGAATGCAACACACAAAAGTATATTCAACTTAAACTCTTGCGGAAATTGAACAATAAAATGCAAAAAGACAGTAACAAGAATCTGTACCATATTCTTTTCTTAACAAAGATGTACATGTCTATTTCGACATTTTCTTAGCAACCAAACAGTCCTCAATAACATAATCAACATTCATTTATTTATAGCTTCTTTCCATTTTTCATAAATCCTTTTTCCACCTTTCCACAGAAACCACTACATATAAAAGGGGAAAAAAGCCATAAATGCATTTACATTTTTTAAAGATTAAGAAAAATCTAACTCACATATTTGTAATAACAATAATCAATTCATAAATTCCATTTCTCATATTCTCTTTCTCCACATTTTACTCGGCAACCAAACAGCATCCAGTTCCCGCACAAAATACAACAACATATGCATAGTCATAATGACGTATACATGTGTACTTAAAAAAACGTATGAGTGTATTTATAATTTTTGGTACACCTTTTTTGATTTGAGAGATATCGCGAACATCGACTTGGTGATACTCAGCTCGACCGGAGGAGAGAGAGTCGGAGAGGAGCGAGTTGGACTCGGAGGGGTCGAGCTGGAGAGACTGAGTCGAATCGGTGACTCGAACGATACATTTGCCGAGTTCTAACAGCCGCAAAACCAGCGATCTCCCGACGAATCCTCTCCCGTTGAGGACCACGCAGGTCCTCGGGATCGCCTCGTCGAATGACATGTCGTTTTAGTACCTTTTCTTTTCCTCTTCCTTCTTTGAGTTGAAACAATCGATGACTCCAACTCGGTGTCGTTTTGAGGGGGACGAGAGAGAGGGGGCTTGTTCGTTTTATTCAAGCCTGCGCGTGCGTTTGGCGGGCAAAAAATGCGAGGTTGTTTACTTAAGTGCGTTGTTGACTGCAGAGTGTAAGGGGCCCACAGAATCACGTGGTCAATTTTCTTGATTTGGAAGTTTGATTGATTTTAGTGGGCATTCGCCTTTCGGTCGAAAAAGTGATTGGATTGAAAGTATTTTTAATATTATTTTGTAGAATTAAATTATGATAAATTATTTTTACACCTTTAATTTTTTAATGCTTTTAATTATAATTAATTTTTTAGATAGTAACTAAAATAATGATTTTAAAAATATTTAATAAATACAAATATAATTTAAATATTTTAATTTTTACTAGACTAATAATATTAGAATATTTTTAATATATAAAATTATTTTTAAAATATAAATTCTTGTATTTATTTAATAATATATTTGTATTTATTATAAAAATTTTAAATAAATATTTTGGTTAAATAGATTTTAAATTAATAAGATATATCTCATCTATTAATAATATTAACATTATTTTATATAATATTAAGATAATTTAAACTTTTATACATTTATTTTAATATTATGTTTCTATTTATTATAAAATTTAGTTTAATATAACATAAAATTGTAAGGTATAAAAATATTTTTAAATATTAAAATTATTTTAAAACATATATATTGTTACTGTTATATAAATCTTATTGTCTTCACAAGTGTACGAATATATTATAGAATAGATTTATGGAGACGAGTATTGATCTCACGAAGAAGTAAATTTAATTATGCGTAGGGCTAATTTTTTTAGTGTATATGTGAGTTGGTTGAAAGTGAATTTTTTTATATCTTAAAATTTAAAATAAAATGGTGAGAATTAATTAAAGATGAAAATAATGTAAATGAAACATTGTAGTTTTTGAATTCACACTCAATATATCACCGTAGGCTTAATAT
Source organism: Luvunga scandens (assembly GCA_030449905.1). Classification (NCBI taxonomy): domain Eukaryota; kingdom Viridiplantae; phylum Streptophyta; class Magnoliopsida; order Sapindales; family Rutaceae; genus Luvunga; species Luvunga scandens. The sequence continues at coordinate 207,442 of JASUUG010001064.1, read as the reverse complement.
TTTCTTTTTAGTTCTAATTAATTCATGAGGGAGATATTTCCACTTATCATAATTCTCAATCTAATAAATATGGTATCAAGCGCTCAATTTCCTAGAAGATAATAATCTTATACTAAATGTGGTGTTAAGAACAGTTGTGTCAAACTATAATAATTCTTCTCTCGACAACGTGGCAAGACCATCTATTAAATAGCTTAGATATATTCTCTGTCAACACTGAGTCAAAACAACCTACAAAATAATAGAGGAAAATTTTCTCTCTAATAAATATAATGCTAAGCACTCATTGTGCTAGATAGTAACGATCTTTCACTAAGAAACTGATATATCGCACAATATGTAGATAGAATATGTTGTCTGTCGACAATGAGTTAAAACAACCACATAAATCAGAGAGTGAAAGAAAATAAATTTACCTACTTAAGCTCGTGGATCATATTGAGCCTTCACATTTCACCTTCAACCTAAACTTGAAATTAAACTAGTCATTTATAATTAAACTATGAATAAAATGGTAATTTTATTAAGATACATAAAAAATACAAGATGGAGATATAATTATAGAAAATGTAGCTAAAAAATGAATTTAGGAGTGTCAAATTAGGGGGGAAGCCCTTTATTTATAGATATAATGGAAATATTATAGTTATCGGATGAAAACAATTTGGATACTCAAGATTATGTCGTGCGGCAAGCTTTGATTGGTTGGAACACATCATTAGTCAACACCACATCAGTATTTTGGTCCAATAAAATGCTGTCATGTCATAGGTCACTGCCACATCAGTATTTCGATTTAATAACATCCTGTAATATCATCAGTCAACGTCACATAATCAGTCAATACAACATTATTAATCCAGTAAGATGTTACCACGTCATTGGTCAATGCCGCATCATCATACCGTAGTATGTGAACAGTGTCATACTTATGAATAATATTGTATGCGTGAATAATACCGAATACCTTTTTATGCTTCTCTTAAGATTTTCAACAATTCAGAGTTCAAAAACGTCATTAGTTTTGCTATTCGAATTCTCATTAGTCGTAAAATGGTCAAAATATTATTGAAATATATAAAATATTTAAATTATAATAAAACACACATAATAAAAGCTTAGATGATTTAAACACGTAAAAATAGAAATATTAGTGAGACTTGAAGTACGAAATGATAATTTTACCCTTTATAAATATGCTTTCTCCAGTACTCAATAGTTACATGTATTTTGATATTATTTTCTATTTATTACAAAACATTAGAGTCGACTTTTTTTAATTAGTAGAACCCATAAGTATTATAGTCACCAAGAGATCTTGGTGTCTCTTATTAAAAATTTATGGATTTATATAATTATTTTTCTCAAGCCTTAGGGGTGTAGATAGTCTTTTCATTTATTTTTATGGTTAAAACTCTAATTGGGACAACAATAATATTATATCTAGTGGCAGCTTACGTGTTATGAAGAAACTAGTTACATAAACATTATTTCATGCCATATAATCTATCATCTAAGATTGTATAAGAAAATTTGTACAATCATTTGTAAATGTATCATTATTATTAGAAGAATACTAATTAAGCTGATAGATTTATTTTCTACATTAATCTACTCCGATGAGAATGTTTCCTTTCTCGCCAATGTTGATGCAATTCACAATTTTATTTATAATTATGAAGGAGTGAAATAATAAGACATATAGTTTGTGTTATTAACATTCAAGGGATTCGGGTCCTACGAATATTTATTTTTACATAAGAAGAAATTCTACCTCAAATGAGTAATGCATAAAATTGGTTTAATTATAATTCAAAACTAAGGTGTTGTTTATTTTTTAATCAAATCAATAAATAACTTGAATTAGTCAATTACGAATAAAATTCTGTATGTCTAATCTGAATAATATATTTAGTTTTTTGTTTGAGTAGCTAAAAATAAATATTAAGTTATTTATTTTTTAACTTAAAACTAAAATTTTTACATTTATGCCCTTACAAATTACAAATGTTAAACAAATAATAAATATCTTATAGAATATAAATAAGATGATATATTGTCATAACATAAATTATATTCAATTGAATAGAACTCCTTAATATTTTATATTATAATTAATCAATTTTATTATATTATGTGATGTTTTTATATGAAAAGTATTCATAAAAAATTATGAAGATAAATAGTGTTAATTTGAAGAAAATAAAAAGATAAAAAGAATAATAGTTTACCACTATATATTATGATAAGCTATATATAGAGATAAATAATAATACTAATTATTAAATTTTATTTAGGTAAGGATAAAAATTAATCAATTGAATAAGGATATTTTAGAGAATATCTTTTACTAATATCATTTAGACTTTTTAGATTAAGTAAAAAATTAAAAAAAATAACTTAGTAGCTTAATGACTTAAGGGTTGAAAATTTTTATTAAATTAAAAAAATAAACAGATTTAATAACTTAATTAATTAAAATTAAGTAAAAAACATAAACGGCCACTAAGACCAAGAATATAAATAGAGAGAGAGAGAGAGTAAAAAATGCCCTAAAGTTGTGCCTGCTCTGTATTATATAATTAAGAGAAGGAAATTAGTGTAATGTAATAAAGTAAAAGAGTGACAGAATAATTAGAGAATAGAAACAAATGGAAGATAACAAAAATACAATAAAAAATGGAGATAATGTTTGCCAGCTTTAATTACTCTAATGTAATAAAGTGACTCTAATGTAATAAAGTAAAAGGGTGACAGAATAATTAGAGGATAGAAACAAATGGAAGATAACAAAAATACAATAACAAAAAAAATTGAGATATTTTTAGCCAGCTCTTTAGTCGTTAAAGTGGCTACCTCAATCAAGTACCGTATGATGTCAGTTTCTTTGAAACCTGAAAAGGAGAAAGTGATTTCATTTCAGTTTGCAAAAATATAAAATAATGGGTTGTGTTTGGCAAACGGCAAACCGATCCACATCTAATAAAACCACCAACTTAAATTCATTATTGGGCCTTTCTCCACTAATATATTTAGGTATTATAAAGACAAATATTCACCAACTGCTCACCATTTCGTGTTTTATAAAAAAATATATCAATTTTTTCTATTTTTTATTTAAAATTTACACAGTTTATCACTTCCTTTCTTTCTTTCTTTTTTTAACACTATTAGATAATTTAATAGAACTAGTTGTTATTTTGGATAGATGGGAATAAATTATAAACTCCCAATTTTTCACAACTAATTTTTTGTTGCTATTTTTTTTATTGATGGGGCCAAAGTATAATGTTCAAAATTTCTCATAACTAATTTTATGATTATTTTGATTGCAATTTAGATAGCTATTACTATTTCTCTTGATAATTTATTATTTTTGAAGATTTGTTATTATGGTCGAAAATATATTATTCATCATTGATTATATGAGTAGGGTCCTTGATTTATGCTATAAATGAGCTACAAATTAGTTAAGTTACTTATTTTTGGTGATTTTATATATTTAAATTAGTAGGTTTGATGAGTTTATATAGTTAATTTTGTAGCTATTATTAGTTCTAACAGCTATAAAATGAAATCTTTTTCTTTTTGTGATGCAGGTAAGATTAAACAATTTTTTTTACATTTAGGGTTGAGATAGTCGTTTTATCAATATTCTATTAAATTTTTTAATGGTGTTAATGAAAAAAAGTAAAAAAAGTGATATATTCTGTAAACTTCAGAAAAATAGATGCCTATGAAAAAAAATTTAGTGTGTTTTTGATGAAATGCAAAACATCATCTGTTCGGCGTATGTTTTCCCCTTTTTGTAATATCTGCTAGCACATTAAAAATTATTTATGATATCTTTATATTAAACTGCTTTAGTAATTAATGTGAAGATATCTCCAAACACATTAAGATATGTTCACATTGAATTGCTTTAGTAATTACATAAAAAAAAAAAAGGAAACATTACCCAAACACAATTATACGTACGCTTAGTAATTAATTTATTATTTATTTTTTAAAAATTTTTTTTTAAGGAAAACCTTTATCAGTAATTATTTCAAGATGTGTAGTGTAACCATCCCAAATTCCCAATCATTCAGTCATAGTGTCCTTCTCACTTCCTTTGCTAAGAAAAGAAGTACATGCAGAAAGCAGAATTGCAGACAAGCCAACCACTCGTAGCCAAAAAGGGGTGACGAATGACAAATTTATTATGTTCCTCTGACAAGTCGGCTTGAACAACCGCACCAAATCTTTGATCTTTTCATCTTATAGAAATCAACAGCCATTATTAGCTCAATGATATTTTGCACGATGAGCAAACATTTTCGAATTATATATACACCTTTAAATTATGTTATAATTGTATAAGTTTAAACTCTTGGTTGACCCTAAATGTAACACAAGTAAATTGTAAGAACGGAAAAGAAAAGGAGAGTACATTTTGTCAGTTCCCAAAAAGCCATTGCATTAAACCCAATTCAAGAGAACATGGAAATTGCAAATAACTTTGGGACAAATGACAAAGTAAAAATTAAAATTAAAATTAAAAAAAAAAGGTTAAAATGTATATATTGGTGGTTTTATTTCATATTGGCACCAGCTACTCTCTGTACACAAACAATAGTAGTTAAAACGGTCCTAGAAGTTATCCTTTGCTTGACGAATGACACCTAAGGCTTCTGAATCATCCGCAGTCTCTGGAATGTGCAATGACTGCCGGATTTCGGGACTTGACGTGCGAAGAAATGGATTACATGACTTCTCCATCTTTATTGTTGTTGGAATCTGGGTAGACACACAAGTAAACAAATTATTGTCAAAAAGAAAAAAAAAATGATGGAAAAAGAGCGACATGTTGCAGTAAGAAGAAAGCATGCGTTGCTCCTTGAATGAACATGAACTTGATAGATGGTTATATAAACTTCTCAAAGACTGAGTGGAATCAGCTGTTGTAACAAGCCACAATTGATACGTTCCTAACATACAAATGATCGTATGTGAGGGGCGCTAAAAGTTTACAAGGACCACATATACCCTTATCTAACCTAATAGTATCATGTGATGAATTCAAGATAATTGTGCTTTCAAGTGCAAAGAATTTCCAACCAAACTAAGACTTAACAATTGTAAAGCTGAAAGATAGCTATCCAAAGAGAATCAAGGAACTAAACCCAAACAAAGAAAGTCCAAGAAATTACCGTGGGCACACCCTTGCTTCGAAGTTGGGCTATGTGCGCTGCATATGATTGAAGGGCCTCATTGTTGGGTTCTATGGATAATGCAAATTTTGAATTACTCTGTACAATTTTTAAATCACAGTTAGGGTTCTTAAAGTTTTAGCTTGAAAAAATTGCAAATTGCTGAAATGGAAAAGAGATAAGAATTACATACCAGTGTATATTCATGACCGCAATATACATTTGTATCATCTGGCAGAGACATTATCTTCTGGAGGGAAGAAAACATCTGTGACATAGAGAATCAACTGATGATATACAAATCATATCAAACCAGTGAGCTAAAGTAGTTTTATGTTTTTTAACTGAGAAAGAGATGCCTTTCATGCAGGGTATTAAACATCTTCGCACATACAACCATTTACCAGTGTATATTTATTGTATATAGTATTTCTCTAAAGGCCAATATCTAAAATGTTATATATACCCATTAAAAGGAAGACGAGCTTCTGTCTTATATTATTCTCTTTACACTCAATCATGCTATCTTTTTAATTTCTTTTTAAATATGAATATATAAATCTCATCATGGAAATAAAACTATGTTTTCATGCTTTTAGGAGCCTCGTTTTCAATGAACTACTAATAGCAAAAAGCTAAAATCTTCTCAAAATTGGACTAGCTATGGACTCCTCAATTGGACCTCGATATAGCTATAACAATTATTCAAGAATGATACAACAATAGCTCTGTTTTTAACTTAAATATCTCAAATCTTGTCAGTAATGACAAATCAATATTTCTACTTGAGCTAATATAGGTGACAACAATTTTAATCTCTTTAGATCTTTTCTAAGAAAATTCTGTCCTCCCCAAGCACACAAATGAGCACTAAATAGCAGGGTTTTCTTTTTACTTTTTAAATAAGATTGATGAACAATTAAAATAACCTTCCAATTCAAAATAACATCATCTGCGTGCCATAATTATAACAACAAAATGTTCCAACCCACAAAGAATTGATGAAAGACAAAATCTACCTGCCCAGGGGTTCCTTCAAAAAGCTTGCCACATGATAAGCTGAACAAAGTGTCCCCAGTAAAAACTGCCGCTGATCCAGGAAAGTAGAAGCTAATATGACCTGTTGCAAATACAACCAATAAAGTGAGTAAAAAAAATTGGGAATAATCTGTAGAAATGACTAAGGTAAAATGAAATGCAAAATCACATCCATATATTCTGTACGTCAGGAAATAATAAAGGTACTCTAAAAGTCAATTTAAAACTTTAAGAACATATCACAAATCTAAATATACTAAACTATATTTCGGATTTACACCTCACTTCGATTTAAGTTACAGAATTCAGATGTCCATTATCCTTCACATTGCATGCATGTTATTTAGATCAAATTACTCTTTCTATTAGAGAAAACATCAAGAAAGAATATGAACGTAATTCTTTTAGGCTACAGACTCCAGATGTTAATTGTGCATCCATATGGAGCAGACTCAAAAATCAAACCCCAAAATTCCGAACCTGAACAATCATATGGTTCCATATTAAAAAATAACAATTTGATGCAGAAGATAACCGTCGTAGATCTCCATGTCTACCAAAAGAATTTGTAGAATGAAGTACAATTAACGACAAAAACGATGCTGAAAATTGAATGATGCAGTGAATGGACCTTTTACAAGCCATTTTAGCTTTATAGGAATTTGGGGGAAAAAAGGGATAAGTACAAAGAACAACTTAAAGTAATTGAAAAGAGGGCATAACCATTAAGTAACAAAAATGCTTCAATGACTTCATCAAATGATTAAGTAAGGACATTCAACCTCGGGTATGGCCAGGCGTTTCAATCACATGCACCTCATGACCAGCAAACATCCATTTGTCTCCATCATTCAAAACTATATCAATGCCAGGGATCCTATCCTTGTCTACTCCTGAACCAATCACCTGCAACAAAGGAAAGTATAAAACTTCAGAAAATTGCATGCATCATGTAGCCAATCATTAAGGATATGAGCTCTGTTCCTAATAACGCAATAATGCATTCCCATAGTTCAATCATAACCTTGGGCATCAAATATGGGCGGTATAAACATGAAGGCTCATGACGATCTAAAGAAATACTTGTTTCAGTAATAAAATTGTACACTTTGTAATTATTGAATATAAAAATGCTCATTTTGACAGGGGAAAATACTCGCATTCAGAGATTTTGGCTACCTGCCTATTCTGTCATTTTAATTTTTGAGTCATGTAGCAGACTGTGGTCTGCACATGTAAGTCAATGGAATCAAGATTAAAAAGCATACAAGTTTTTGTTGCTAACTATGACTCTTTGGCTAATTACCCAGGTGTATTAAACTTCAATATTTTGTCCTTCACAAGTAAAGACAACATATGGTATCATCTGTAAACCTTATAGGGAAAAATTCTTTAGAGGTATTGAAGTTTTGTTCAAATAAATGGTGTGCAACGGAAAACATCAGCACCACATCAATGATCTTCACAAGGATTGCAAACACCAAAAGCAGAGTTCACAGAAAGATTAACACCAGTCAGCAGATGCAAAATTCAGAGAACTCCCAGCCAATCAACAGCTAATTGTTTCAACTATGAGTTGATGTTCAATTGCATGTCAATTCCTCATTCACAATGAGTTACGAAAGTGATGAAGAGAGATAACATATTCATACCTTTGCACCGTACCTTGCTTTTAGCTCCAAATTACCACCAGTGTGATCATGATGATGATGTGTATTTAGAATGTAAGTCAGATTTCGGTTTTTCCTACTCAAAGCATCTATCACAGGTACAGCTTCAGAAGGATCAACAACTCCAACAGTACCTGTGTCCATGTCATGTAAAAGATATGCATAGTTGTCCCTGAGACACGGTACCTGAAAATAAGATTATGATTACCAAAGACGGCAACAATAAACATTAATAGCATGGGAAGGCAGTAGACACTAGACAGAGTGATATCAATAGATACATGTTGAAAAAGATTTCGTTTCCTAGCTCCTTTAATGTTTCTTTGCTAGAGATAAGAATCTGTGTTCTCATTTTTCAAGAAAGGGGTAATCCAATTTAGCGGCTTGGTGGTGAAGATGTCCACGATTTTAAGTCCAACATGGAGAGCAGAACATTCTTGCTCAAAGAAGCATATTGGAAGAAAAGGAAAGAATTATACATTAATCAAGGCCAACAAAAACGACATAACAAAATTACACGGAGCATCCATTACTTTATATTATAAAACATGATATTTAAAAATCAACTCACCAACTCAATTTGCAACGATGATGACATGTTGGAAATACTGCAAAACTCAGCAACTCTAAGAGATCGACTGGCTAAATGCAATGTCTTGAATGGCATTGATAATAGGCGCATGAAACCATACAGAAGACCCTTTCTAAGGCAAAGTTGTCTTGGTCCTGGTACAACACAAAGGCCACTCTTCCCCTGAAACATGAGAAACATTTCCAAACTTAATAACCAAAAAATCATGAAGTACCCACATCAGAAAAAGCCAGAGTAAATGTAAGTAGCAAATAAATTACAAGTATCACCATTTACATAGACATGAATGTACAGCACAATACATGTTATTGTTTTATCAAAGGTATAAATGGACTACTAGAGTACGGTTCATGTTGCAATATGAATATAAAACATAAATTCAACAAAAAGAGAGACTGCGATTTTCATTTACCAATAAGAAATATAAAATAAACTGATGTGGATTACACAAATCACAAATTACTATTGTACCCAGGAACATTCTTCTACCAAAATAATAGATGAATGGCTACATCTGTGTGGAATCATATGAAATTCATTCAAAGAACATGCACAATAACGTAATTTCTAATGTCTCAAAATATCATGATTCATTCATAGATGAAATTTACAACTTCTCATCAAATTCCTAACCCAAACTACATAAAATTCTACAAAACTACAACCCATAATCACATTTCTAACATGCAATGAATTATAAAACAGCATTTAACTTAATTTTATATTTTAAAAATAAAAAAATACTAACAGTAGTTCTCTTTGTACCAACAAATTCAGTAAAGTACAAGCAAAACATAAACATAAACAAAGAAACAACTTTAAATAAAATAAAGCATATAACAATTAAACAAATGAAAATAACAATTAAAACAACATATAAAAAGTTTTCTTTATCGTTTTCAACTCGAAATTTGGATTTTGCCCATATGGTCGCATCAAATTGAAAATGTTACCATTATATTAATTTCCACCCTAAAAAAGGCTTAAAAACATACATGAAAGATGAAACCAACAAACGCAAAAACAAAAAAAAAAATCAAGAAAAGAAAAGAAAATGGGAAAGAGTGGATACCCTTGAACAAGTGAAGGAGGCCATGGCAGCAGATGATGCTCTGGAGATCATTTGCATCTCTCTCTCTCTCTCTTCCTTCGTGAAAAAAATGTTTAGAGAGACAAAGTGTCCTTGTGAGAGAGAGAAGAAAGCGTTTTTAATTTATAAAAGAGAGAGTGATTCCAGTGTGCCAGTTGGTACTTAAATGTATTATTTTATTAATCCATTGGATAATATCACATGGATGCCTATTTTATTGCTATTTATTAAATAAGAACATAGGTTATCCATTGTATCAAATAAGTCTTTACATTCTCCAGAATTGTCCTTTGTCTTTGTTTTGGGCCGTGAGACAGAGCTCTAAAGAACTAAAGGAGTACGAGGTTTGGACCTGCGTGATAAGAGGACAAATTATGAAACTATATCCAATTTAATATATAAAAAAGAATTAGGGGTCCGATATTATTATCCCGATAATCATTTTGCTACTTTATTCATATTGACTTTTTGAGGAGGTGATTTTTTTTGGTGGAAAAAATTTAAATAACTAATTGTTGTGATACTTGTTTTGAGATGCTAAATTTATTTCGAGAGAAAATAAATTCTTTTTTTTTTTTAAATTTTAAAGACCACTACCACGAGTTTATTTATTTTATTTTATTTGGGGATATGCAGCATCTTAGCGATTGATGAATGAAACTTGTGGATATACTCAAAATAAAGTGCATTTTCAAATTGAATTCAAAGTAATTTAATTGTTCTTCTTACTTTTTAATTATTATTATTATTATTATTATTATTTTGCTGGTAATCAATGTTCCAATCTAAGGAAGGTAGGAACTAAAACTTCAATTCAAAAACTTTGTCCCAACTTATTATTATTATTATTTTAATAGGAATATTATACTAGCTTTGGCTTCACAAAATTGATGAAATAAAAGAAACAAATTGCTTCAGAATAAATCAAATGACTTCGGACATTTTTAATTGAGAAAGGGAGATATGACAAATAAAAAAATATAAATTCCAAAAAAATAATTTTTTGGGATTTAATATGTGAAATTTTTTGAGCTAATAATTGTGGTATTTATTTTGAAGAAAAATAATTATATTTTATTTGGTGAATAAAACAATGAAAATATGTCGTTTTTGGAAACCATCACACGTATTCACTTAAAATTTCAAGAAATTTAATTAATTTTCCGATGAGAAGGGACTGATGAAACTTACAGGGTGGCGACTGGCGAGGAAATTAAAGGGCTTTTAATTCTATTAATTAAATTAAATGGACAGCACACGTGGAGGTGGGGGCTGTCCTGTTGGGGCAATGATTATGCCACCCCTTTAGGTTCGCGTGTGCGTCACCGACATCCGTTTTCTGCTCCACGTGGCTCAAATTGATAAAAGAGATTTTATTCCCTTTTTCAAATTGGGCCACAAGGTATATACGTGTTTCTTAGATTTAAAATACCAAGAGTTATTTAAAATTTTAAATATAGGCGTTTTGCTGCTTGTTTATTTTTTAAGAAAAATTTTTCTTCGAAACAAAGCAACACGCACACTCTTGGTTGGATTGATTGTTAGGAGGGTCCAACTCCCTATAATAACTGTGATATCAAAATAAAAGATGTGGTTCAAGTCTTTAAGAATTCAAAATTCTTTCTTAATTAAGAATGATTGAGTGAAATCAGTTTACAGTCTATTCAAATAAGAATTATTGAGTAGAGTTAATTTATGATTTATTTATTTTTATAAAATATAAGTAGAGCAGACAATTCTCAAATATTAGTAAGGGTACACAATTTAGATAAGGATTTCATAAAAATTATGATGCACTTACTAAACCGAAATTAGAATGGGCATTTTTTAATATTAGTGAGGATAGACAATATGAGAAAAAACAAGAACTAAAATGAGCTAGAGTGGGAATATGAAATAAAAACTAGAATAAGTTGCTTATTAGAACTCTAGGAATCAGAATAGGTATGAGTTGTATTTTATTAATGTATTTATTTTGTCTTGAAATTAAAATAAGAATGAGTTAGATTATCACAAATTACTAAAAAATCATAAATTAACTATTGTCATAATTTTTATTTTGTATTTTAATTATTGTGATTATTTATTCAAAAATAAAAATAATAATAATTATTATTAATTAGCAAAAAATAATTATTAACATTAATATATTAATTAATTATAAAACTTTTTATTAATAATAATAATCACATCATCATCATCGTCGTCATCATCATCATCATGATCAACAATGGCAGCCAATCGATGGCGAAAACGGCATCAGCAACGTTGACATCATCATCATTGTCGCCGACATCATCAACATCATCATTGGCAACGCTGTTGCTAGATCGCGTGGCGTTGAAAGGGGTCCAAACGGAGACGATATTGGCAACCAACTGCTGCTCCACATCCAACGACAATGGTTTGACCATTGGATTGCTATTGCTGCTGCTCGATTTGGCAACAACGGTTAGCCTGCCACAATTTGGTTTGTTCAGTAGTGATTTATTTTTTGTTTTTGTTTTTTTTAATTTATAAGAGGACATTTTTAAAATTTTAAAATGCTAATGTGGTAAAATTAAAATTCTTGATAACGGCAGACAGATTTCCACCCTCAAGAATCAGTTCCTTGTTCCCTATTCCTAAATTAAAGTAAACCCGACAATTCCAATTCTAATTTTCACTTTTTTTTTTTTAAATAAACTCTAGTAATGACTCTAATCTCCAATCCAGTAAACGCATCATCAATGCAGAATTGTAGCCTCAGACAATTATCTAATTTTAGATGATCGAAGACTCAAAAATAACAACACTGATCCAAGTCCTTTGTGAGTTAAAAAATATTAAAAAAAAATTCCTTTGTGATTACGTCAAAGCACTAGATTGTGTGCATCAAGTTTTACATAGGATGGAGTCCGCATAACTCCTAATCAATAAAATCAGTTTACTCATCAACTTGAGGAAATTATTTCCGTTGCTTCTATGATGGTACAACAACAGGTTTTGACATACTTCGCAAAATGTACAATGCCTGCCTCAGAGAACTGGAACACAGATTTTCTTCTTTCGTTTCAAGTAGACACCTCATAGAAAGCTGGAAACTGCAGAGACACCTCATAGCTCATCCTGCAAATTCGAAAAGGAATGTAGAAACTTTGGTCAGAATATTAACAAATATGAACACAACATTCAGATGCCAATAGCCGTTATGGCATGCAGTTCTAATTAATTTTTCTTGAGAGTAAACTAATTATATGAGGTGCTGTGCCATAAACTCTGTCATGTTGCATGAAAAAGAATGAAAGGCTCATATGGAGAAGCATGTCATACCAAATTAATCATCAAATCAACAGTGAGGACTCTTAAGAAGGAAATGGAATAGAATAAAATAAGGAAAATGAGAGAAACAGGGAGTGTGTGTGTGTATATATATATTTAATAATTACATGATAATCGTCCAAATCTTGGGGATAATGCTGCAAATGTAAAAAGAAATTAAACAGTCAAATTTGTGTTTCATCAAAGAAACTGTAGCATCACAATCATCATAATTAAGGATCCCATCCAACCAACAAGAGAGCATTTTCAAGCTACACTCTCATTTATGTCCTATTTAATTCTTCAAAATTATCTGACAAAAAGATGATAGAAAAACGCAGGCCAATTTTTCACTCAATCATTGCTTTGACCATGCCCATTAAGAGTCTCCAACTGTCTTATCTGAACTGAGGAGTGGTTTTTTCAAATCCTAATTGACAAAGTATGATACAGTAGCAAATTACGACTCCCAAAAAACATATCCATGATAATAAAAGAACAGATGAGGAAATCAAGAGACAAAGTACCCTTCTACGGCGCCTCCTCTCTGCATACTCACGGTCTCTTTCTCTCTTCCTCCTCTCACCTTCCTCTCTAGCTCTTGCAGCTTCCTATACATATGATGATTTGTATTATTATTTGGAGAAAGATTCAAAAAGGGACAGTGGTGAATAATTGTAACATTAATTGCAAAAAGAACCCATAATAAGTTCAGCACACCTCTTCTTCCCGAGCTTTCCTCACTTTCTCTGCCTCCTCAAAGGCCTCTTTTTCTGCCTGAATATTAAGTGAAAATAAGCAAGTTAGCAGCTCCAGCAGAAGTAAACAATAGATATGGATTTCGGTAAGCAGCAGCTCACCTCCCTATTTGAGGAAAAGATATCTTCTACAACTTGTTTCGCATATTGTGGGTCATCACAAATCAAAATGTTGTCAAAAACTGACCCAGCCTTCACCTGCAGTGCAACAATTGATCCACTTATTCCAATACTTCAGAATGTCCATCAAGACACAAAACAAAAGTTCAAGTTTAAATTCCACCGAGACATATGCAAAGATGAAGACAGTCAAATAAACATTTACGGCAGCAGCTTCAACAGCTAAGATTGAATCTGCTAAGAGCACACCCACAGTAACTTCCAGTTGAAGATAGAAAACCCAATCAACACTCAAGTTCACCAACCTTTTTCATTGTGAATACAAACATTAATTATCATTTTGGTTGAATATGATGATGACATATGAAACTAAAAAATTATTGTTGTGGTATATGTAGTGACTAGCTCTTAAAAAATGAGATCATTTATTGCCCAACAAACTTAAACCTAAATCACTGACCTTAATATTCATTTACTTTTTTGGTTTTGTCAACTAGAGAAAATAAGCAACAAGCATGCTTTCACAAAAATATTGAATGAGATGATAATTCATTGACTTCTAAAATTTTAATTTGTACCAGTAGCTCTGTGTAGAACAAGAAGAAAGTTCATGATAGTTACCTGCCATACTTCAATTCCAACATACGTTATTGGCTTCAGGACATAAAGATTGGGGTCATCTTCAAACTCTGAAAAGTAAGAAAAGATAAGCAAAGTTTATGCACAATTAGAGAGGGAACATTTTGCAATTGAAAGACAGTTTGAATAGTCAGACAAAAAAGCAACCAAATGCAACCAGAATCATGAACAGGGCACATATGGGGATGAAAATTTTGTCAAGACAAAAGAAACTTTTTGCTGCTATGTTTGTCGAAACACAACCAAATTCAGGCAAACAATTTTCTTCGCCGACCCAATTAATCAAGGCATTTCTTTTTCAATCTAAGTTGTAGTATAACATTAAGTAATTAGATTTTGATATACAGATAAAAACTTTTTGAAAAAAATATTAAAATTCAAAGTTCTCTATCTAATTTATTCTCCTCATGTTGGGGTCAAAGACAGCTATAAAATACATTGTTAGTACTTGTATGCACCACTTTATCAGGCAGTTAACCTTTGCTTGCTTATTTTGGATAATAGGTTATTCTTATTTAAGCACAAATCAAATCACAAAACCAATTTTTTCAACATAGAAGTATGTGTCAGGTTGCAGGTAATCCCACACTAATTCATAGAAATTATTTTTTCAATGTTTTTAAGCAATTGGATTTGCTTCTGCCAGTTTGACCATGCTACCCAGTCCAGTCAAGTTTCAAATTTACTGTACATTGAAAATCTGATAAATATTCATTTGCATTCAATGATATTTATTCCTCTTTGAATTAATGGTACAAAGTTTTATCTTCTACTTCCTGAGCTGCGACCCAGTTAAGTCACTAAATCTTGCAGAGATGAAGTTACCTGGGTTATCAATCCAGGGAGTCTTCCATCTTCCTTTGTAGTTGGGGTTCTTGATTTTCTGCAAAACCACAAACATTTAAATAGTTATGAAATACATCAAGAATACTTGGTGTCAACTTTATTTAGAACTTGAAAGTACCTTGCGCTTCCATGTTCCTTTATAAGCTGGATTCGGTATCTTTGGTGGCCTCCAAATTCCATCCTCTTCATCCCAACCATCAGGCTAACACAAAATCAGCAAGAAAAGGTCATTCAATGCAGTAACTGTATATCTCTTTTATGGCTATTAGCCAACCAACAAAATTACATGATGATTAAATGGATCCCTCACAGACAACGGTGTCATCCTTTCTTCAAGATAAGCAAGAGAATATATAAAAACATAAAGATAGAAGTCAAACACTTGATAATCAACTTCTTTTGATATTCGTTGGCTGAAAATGAAAATTAATTAATTAATTCTTGTTGTCAGCAAGAAATATGTCTATTGAATCTCCAAAGTAGATGGCCATGAAATGTGTAATTATAATGTATGAAGAGCAAGCAACATACCTCCTTTGCCTTCGGATCTGGAATCTCAGCTGGAATTGAGTCATATCCCTACAATAAGAAGACAGGTAAAAAATTACAAGTTTAATTTATGCGGAACAATTTCCTGTACCATTCAATCCATTAAGAAAGAGCAATATGCAATGTACCTCTGGTTTAACATCAGTTGGATCATCAATATATTCTCTATCGTCCCAGTCTGCTGGCTGTGAATACAAGTCAATAATATTATGCAAGGAAAAGGAAACTTAATACAAGCAATAGGTAAACCCTTACAATGAAATGAGAGAGAGAAAGCCCCCAAAGAACATACAATAATACAGCTAGATTTCGAAGTAAAAAATTCTAGAGTCAAATAGTGTTTTCCACCATGGTAGATATAATCCTCAAAACAAAGCAAAACAAAAAAATTGGGATGGTAGTGATTTTGAACCATGCGCATAGAAGAAGGCCTCAGAGTTCAAATCCAAAGGGCATACCTTTTTGGCGTTAACATCCTTGATCTTTCGTGGAGGAAGTATATCCCAATCTGTGTACATGCTCCCAGAGTCTCTTTCTCGATTATCAACTAAGATACTATAACTTGCATCAGGCCTAAGAATGAATGTGTAGAAATGTGTAAGCTTGTCAGTCTCACATTGTAGATCCTTCTTGATGGGATAATTCTGCCCTTGATAGGAAAGTATCACATGAAGCTTTTTGGTCTGTGAGCCACAGATATCTGGTCCAAACATCAAACTGCATGGACAAAGTGATAGTCAGAGGATTTATACCTGTTTATAATGAGAACTGATAATGACAATTTATAGAATGACTTTCAAGCACTGGGTTTTTAGATGTTGTTGATGACAAAGGGAAATTAAAATTGCTAAATCACAAAGAAAGCAATGCCAGAACTAATGCAAAGAAAATCTAGAGGGCAATCAAATGATGAGATCAACTAAAACAAAAACATACAGAGTGGAAAAAAAAAATACATATATATATAACAGAACAAGGAAAATTGAATTTAAATTCAGAAAGTACAGGTCATGCAGAAAATATAAAAAGTTGACAGACCTGTAAGGGGTATCACCACCAAATTTCTTCTGATTGACATAACCAGAAAGAAGCTTAATGTAACCACCACCACATTCAATATCCTGCTCAAACTTAATAGAGTACTGAACCACTAGTGTTCTATTCTTGTTGCTGAACTCTGGTATCTTTGCAGATATGGCATAGTGTTTGGCATCATTATAGGTCTGAATACCTGCACGATTTCCAAGCCCATTAATCTCACATTGACCAAGCACAAGTTCAAGGGTATAAACATAAATTCCAAAGACAAGATTCAGCAATTTAAAGCATTTGTTTTCTATAAAGTTAATCTGTAAACTATGCCAATAATATTTTACATTCAAAAACATTGTGCAAGAACACAAAACAACTTAAATCTGCATAAATTTCAAACACGGTTAATAAAATATCACATCAATGCAGAAAAGAAAAAAAAATCCATCAAGTTCTCCAAAATATTTAATACCTTTATCATCAGGATCTCCAGACCATTTGCCTGCCGTGTGTTTAAAGGTTCCTGCTTTTCCTTCAGCTCTTTTCCAGTCTGATAAAACCCATCTACTCTTCCACCCATCTTGCAACACATTCAAAAGCAACAATATTCAGCTTTCAACTTAATAAACAACAAGGCAGCATTCAATAAAGCTCATTTTGGGATAAAAATTGAACTTCCATAAGTGATTTTCTAAAAAGCGCACAAAGTGCTGGTTAAAGAGATAAGTGCCACTCAGAAAATTGCTTTTTTAAAAAGGTACTTCGACAGGTGCACTTATTAACGAATCACTTAATAAGTGTTTCTACAAAAAAGCGCCTACACTCAAAGTGCTTTCAAATCCCTCAATCATCAAGTAGTAAATAATAGAAGCTTGTAGAACTACTACTTCCGCAACACGCGATCAAGATCACACAGATTGAAGAATATAACACATTCAAAAGCAACAATATTCATCTTTTACTCAAAAGTGCATTCACTTACCTTCGAAGCGCTCTTCGAAAAAGATTTCGGAGGAAGCGAAATGAAGAAAAACAGATGCAAGTAAAAGCAGAAGCTGAAGCTGGATTCTCATTTCTGCTGCCAAACGAACCCTTTATGGGACGCTGACTGCTGCGGAACTGGGTTCCCCTTATAAAAACATCGCCGGCATAGCACTTTAATGAACGTGAAATCTCCAAATTACCCTTACTTTCAACTTAATAATTATTTTGTTGATTGGCAACTAGAGTCTGGAAGCTTCGGTTTAATTTTGACTATTCTGTCCCTTGCTCACAGTCACAGGCTCACAGCGATCAAATTTCCTCAATTTTTTACATTTATCCCTCAAATAATAATTATAATAAATAAAACAAAAAAAAATCATAATTCTTGAATACTAAAATTACTTGACTACATAATACATGGTTTGTGGCTTTGTGCGTGACTTGTTTGTCACTCGTCGATAGGTGTTATAAGATGAGCACAATAATTAAAAAAAATATCTGAAAGCAAAATTAGGTAACTTGTATATAATAAATTGCAATGGCAATGATAATAATCAATATGATTACATATCCGCCCTGGTGGATGATGAACAAGAACATATTCCTACTCCAAATTGTTTTCATTTGTATAAATTCAGTAAACACATGCCAACAAATGTGAAAATTCTTTGCGTTTCATATCCAATGCCTCTCTTTTGATTTTCAATACGACTTTAAGTCCTACTCCAATCTATACCACAACCCTTGTGTAGGATTTTTATGTACATATAAATTAAGTCACCGAGCTCCCGGAACCACTTGGTGGTCAAAGGGATACTGCATATACATTAGGAATCAAGCAACTTGTGAAGGGAAGTCAAGTCACCTTCTTTGGTTTTGTTTCTGCTGCTCGAACTCGTGGTGAAGATTGTGAGCTGCTGCCAAGTGCAGCAGCTGCTGATTCAACGTGTGTGAGAAGATACTCGTATATTTTCTTCCTTAGCCTATCAACTGTCTCAGCTGAAACATGGGGTGCTTCAACTTCATCCTTGCTTGATCCAATCTTGTCTAACCAGTCGTTCACACTCTTGAGCTGAGACAACATCCCTGCTATTTGACCATTATCAGACAAAGACGAGGTATCAACATCAGCATCCAAGAACCTTTCGACAAAACCCAAGAACCAATCCTGTGACTCCATCTGCAACATCTCTGCCAAGTTAACAGCCTCGTCAAGGCCATTTCCTCTGGTCCATTCTGGTAGGGGTTGGGGCCGCAGCTTCTGCCCAGTGGCTGGACTATCACCAGGTCTGCGAATTGCTCCTGATGCAACAAGCTTAGAGACGACTGTTGGACGGGGCTTCCCTGTGGTTTTTGCTGGAGCATTCTTAGTGGAATTTTCTAGCACTATCATCGGTTGACTGCCGGAAACAATCTTTTGGCCTTGAGAAGAGGCTGCAGGAGCTGAAAGAGTAGAGTTGGCTTCTTTACTAAAAACAGAGAACGATGATAAATTAGTGGCTAATGCAGCTTGGACCCAAGAGGCTGCATGCTTCTGTCTATCTGATGTGACATTTAGTGCTTCTTCTGAGGGGTTTTCCTCGTCGTCTGGGGATGAACCAACCGGTAGAATTTTTGATAGAGAATCAGCAGTCATGCGAGCATTTTTCAAGCTTGAATGAAGCATCAAGAATTGATCCACAGCTGGCTGTGGATTGTCTTCATTGGCAGAGGAAGTTAGCTCAGAATACAAGCTACAAGAGGAATAAGAGAAGATGAGTTGATCAAAAGGTCCAATTCATAAGGCCTTACATAGAGGGAAAATACGAAATAAAGTACCACCACAACAGAAAATATGCTTTAAATTACGCTTAAAATTAAGAATTTCCAAAATTCACCATAGGCATAGGTCCACACAAATGAACACGCTGCCTAAATGCCACAAACAATACTATATGATAGTGTATCTATGACATTTCTATAAAACGATTGTATATCATTTATCCACTAATTCGCAGCCTCATCATGCAATAAGTCTACGGTTTTACTTAAACAGTCTGTACTATCATCATTCCCTTTTATTAGGCCACTCAATAATTTTATCTTCCAACCAATTCATTCCAGCTCTAAACACACTCTGAATTCCAACTATGCGGCAAAGGTGATCAGTCATCTCAGATTTGTTGCAGCAGTTTGACTGTTGCAGCTGCTCATGAATGATGATAATTATGATCTTTGAAAATTGAAATTTTATATCTACATCGGTAAAATATACCTATTTTAGTAGCAATCAGCCAATCACCAATTTGTAGTTTGCTTCCTACAAATAAACTCTATCCTCATTCATTTATCACCCAGACAATAGCACAGATAAAGACCAACTACTAGATCTCAAGGACGATGTAAGATTCGGCTCATGTTTCTCAACTTCTCCCACATTCTAAATGTGCAAAGAGTTACTCTAAGAGAGCCTAGACTTCCCTTTTTATCCTTTTTAGGTCCAGGATTTCCACTGCTCTTAGTCTGAAAATCAACCTTGGTGATCCCCTAGGATTAGGAATCATCATGGCAGGTGAAGTGCTCTGCTCATGCCCCTTTTCCCATAAACTTAAAAGTCATACTTCTAAGTAAGTTGAACTAGGGCTAACAACCAACCTAAAAGTGGCAGAAGAGGTGTTCAGCAACAGAAGAAAAAAAGAAACCTTCCAGCTCATGCTACCCCTAATTTATTGATCATCCTAAAGCAACAAAAAGTCTTCAGAAGTCATGCCTATTTTGAATTCTTATCCCCCAAAATGAGAAAGCAAATCACGCACACTCTGACAGAGATTTGGGATTCCTGCTTATCCACACGAACTATCAACAGGCAAAGAGATATATTGCAAATTATTTCAACTTGTTCCAATTGACTTTAAGTTCAAGGTCAAAGCATCAATCAAACTGTTATTTGGACAAAAAGATCCTCTAGATGAAAATTTTTTGCAGAAGTAATGGACAATCTAGGCTATGTACCAATCTCTCGAACTAAGGTAATTAATAATCCTTTTAGCATATTTAAAAGTCAAGACAGACATCCTATACAAGATTAGAGAGGGGAGAAAAAGAGTCTTCCATAGATTGTACATAATTCATAGTATCCAAAGCAAAATAATGCACCTAGTTTAACTACAATGACATTCTTTATTCTTCATTTTGGAAATGTCATACCTTAAACATCGAAGTAAGCTCTCTGCAGCTGAAGCCTCCTGCATAGCCTCTATGGCAGCTGTCTGGGCTGCATCTCGATGCTTCATGACTTCCTGTAATAACAAATAGGTTTCCATGAGAAATATGAGGTTTTGAGAGGATGAAATTCACACATTTCTGACTTCTCAAACTAACTACTTGATTCACATTTGCCGAAGGAGACAAATTACTGAAGCAAGCACAAAGGATCAAGTAATATAAGGTTCAAACCCCAGCTTACAAAATATCTTAGCCAATTCTTTAGTAAATATAATTCAAGGGAATTTATGCAAAACAGAAACACTCTGAAGTTTTAACAAATATCTGTGCTTCCAGTATCCAATAGCCCATGTATCCATGTGTAAGTGTGTGCTTACAAGTGTGCACGAGATGCTGATAGCAAGTACAGAACTATATGCATACGCAGTATAAAAATTCAACAGGAAGAAGCTTTAAAGAAGCTCTCTTTATTGAAGGCTAAGCAACTTATCAAGATCCAAGACATCAAATGGTTATACCTTTCCAAGCTTTGCAAGGGAAGAGGGGAGTGCAGACCATGAAACACTTCCATCTGTTAATCTTCTACTATTTATTCGAACCTTGATCAAATTTCCTGGAAGACCATTATTATTCAGTTCCCCTGATTTCCTTCCAGTGAAAGTTTTTAGCTTATTTGATTTTTCTTGATCATCCAACATTCCATTTGCAGGAATCTTCTTGGCAGAGGTTTGAAACTTGTTCTCCTCTTTAGATGTTTTTGCAGATATATGAAACTCTTTAGATGTTTTTGCAGATATATGGACCTTACTATCTTCTTTCGATGACAACTTCTCACTTGATGTGCTTCTTCTAGGAGCCTGGAAAGTAGGATTTCATTAGATGAAGGGCACAGTTGTTTAACATGAGGACTAAAATATAATATAAAATGAAATAAAGAATCCAAAAAACAATGCGTAAGTTGAAAGGAATGCAGCAAGAAAATTGACATTTTGATAACTTTCTGGGAGATAACAGAAATTAAAAAAAAAAATGCACGATCCATCACCAAGTGATGAGATCCTTCAAAAACAAAATTAATCACTGCTGCAAAATTTAATTAAATCACTTCTGTCAAGTCCATAGACATGCGTCTCTTCCACCCTTCATCTAATCACAAGTCAAAAAACACATTTTGAATCTAATTTAAGCAAATAAGACAAATTATTATACTCACCGAAGTACTCCGAGCTTCAGGCTTGGGATCATGTTTGGCAGCTCTAAATCTTGAATTCTCTCCAGTCTTCACCTCCAAATTCCCTTCCCAGCTCTTCCTCAAAGCCTTGGCCCCAAATTCAAACCCTTGAACTAAATTCTTGATAACAGGTAACTTCCTCGCAGTGGGACTCCCCCCGCGAACAGAACTTGGCTTTTCCACTGATCCCACCTTTGCTGTCACCTTATTCAATCCCTTAATGCTCGACTGATGCTTAATTCCATTGGCAAATTTCTCAAATGACGTCGGCAATGAATACACACTTGTCGGAGAAGATGGGATTGACCTTGAACTTGTTGACTTCAATTTCCCTAATACTTCCTTCTTGAAATCTGAAGTTAATGCCTTCGACAATTGAGAATTCGATCTACTCAAAGTGCCCCTTTTCTTCGCCAAGCGATCATCTTTAGCTCCACCATTAAATTTATTCCCAACAAACTTCTCCTTTTCACTAACATGACTATTGCCTGACACTACTTTCAAAGGTGATTTCACTTTCTCCCCAGGCTTAGAACACGAAGAGCTATTACTACTCTTATTATCATTGTTAAGGAACCCAAGAGAATGAGTTGCCACAATATCTTCAGGGCTTCCTACACAAGGATGCCTCCCAGGAACAGGCCTAACCCCACGAAGAATGGGGACTGGAGAAGCAGATTCAAGCCTCTCAACATGAATAAACTGGCCTAACTGAATCTTATCACTAAGAATTAAATCATCATGTTCATCAGGCAAAGATACGTAAGTAGCATGAGATGAATCTGAAACCTTCAAGTAAAAGCCTTGGTTGGGGAAAAGCTCGCCTCCTGCTAATGCAGGCACTATGCTCACAACTTGCAACAGAGATGACCTGTGCTCACCAGCAACCTTCACATCTGTGTTCATGTGTTGTAAAAGCTTGAGAAGCACACCAGGCACAAGATTTGCCATTGTTGAAACTTCCAATTTGCATTACTGTGGCAATCCAGATGGAAAAGATTCAAGATTCCACATAACAGCACAAGAGATCTTCGAGAAATGCTCAAAAAGATTGGATTTTGATCAATACCCAGATAGAGAAAACAACTCAGAAATATTTTTTTGGATTCAGATTAGGAACCTGTTAAAGCTTTTTGGTACTAATAATAATAATGGCACAGAGAATTACTAAAAACACAAAAAACAAAACAGGTTATACCCCAACTCAACTGACTTAATATCAAAAATAAAATATCACTAAAAATGGAAACAAAAGCAAGAAACTAAACTGAACGGGAAGGTTTTGGTATTTTGATGAGTAACAATAATAATGGTGTACAGCTAGGAAAAACGAAAGTAAATAAAAAAAAGTTTTTGCGAAAAACTCAGTGACCCAAAAGCAATTAATGACTGTGAGTGATAAAGAGCAATTCACATTTTATGAAGAAAACAAAAACAGAACAGAATAGAAAGAGCGAAACCAAAGTACAAAACTAACAAAATCTTTTGGCTGGGTTTACAAGTTACTATAAAATAAATTATTCCAGCTGAAAAGAAACCCCATGAGAGCAAAAGGCAACTTTTTTAGAAGATAAGAGGGAAAAAGAACGTAACATTGAGAAGAAATGAATGAAGTGTAACGTGTGCAAGTACCATGGGAGCAGGTTAAAAAGGAATAATAATTGACGCCAGGCTTACTCTTCAATGCTTCATTGACACGAACAAATATATATATATATATATATATCTACCTATATGTGTATAGAATTACAGATATCATTAATATTTGTTTCCATTTATTTGTACATAATATGGTGTATTATTATTTATGATTCTTTACATATGAAATGTGTCAGATTCTGACACAAACACATATATCCAAACGCATGGACTAAGATGCATCAATGCGTGTGTATGTGCAAAAGAAAATGGAAGCCGACAAACACTTTGGCTTTGGTTGAGTTTGTGACTTGTTTCTTGTTGAGCCAATTTCATGGAATTCTCACAGTAACTGCAATGGAATCTTGGCGGGGAACATAAATTTATGTAGAAAGATTTTTTTATTTCTTGTTTATCTTAGGATATTTTAAGTTTTTAAATAAATTTGAAAACGTTTTTTCCCATTATAATTAAATAAAAGAATATATGATTCAATGATAAAGGCGAGCATATAGCCAACTATAAACTCAATTTTCTTCTTCTCTATATGAGTAGTGTTCAAATAGTAGGCTTATTATTTTCATTCAAAAGAAATTGCCAACTTTATCTAATAAAATATGAATTTTTTTTTTCTTTTTAAAAAAGTTAAGGGTGAATAAAATTTAAATTTATTTTTTAATCCTTGCATTCTTTAAGAGTCGAATTCAAATAACTAACTGAATAAAATTACGTAAAAATATATAAACTTAAGCATCTTAGAACTTGAATATTTTACAAGTTTCAAAGTGCAAAACCGTTACATACATGGAATTAAACCTTTATATTTAAACTTTTTTAGTGAATTGGAGAATCAAGAAACTTTTCATTTTTTTTTTGTACACAGTTTTATAAGTATTAACTTATTTCGTAATGCAATTGGGTGCATGTGCCGAGTTATGGAGATGTCAAAAACAACGTAACGGGGTGTCGGCTAGCCTGAAAAGTTGTCACATCCCCAAGATAATTGCACTTATACAGTTATACTCTTTATCTTGTTTCTATTTTTTATTTTATTTGTGATTTATAATTATTATTAATTTTCTTTTTCTTTTTCTTTTTTTGTGTAACCCACAAATTGTTAAAGAGAATGGCTCTCAAGCAACATATCAAACATGCGGTAGGCATTCGAAGATGGGACCCTCCAATCGACAAACTTGTGAAATAATTCATTGACAAAGGTATATGGCATTGAAATTTCACCATCTCAAGATATGAAGTATTGTCACCACCAACGTGATGTATCCTTGATTTTACAATTATCGCAAAAAGAAGGTTTATTGTTTCAATTTATTTTATTTATTTATTTTTGGGGGAGGACAAATTAATGTCAAATAAAATAAATAGTGGTAAATTTCGTTGTTTCAAGACTATCGAATATTACATTGGTTTGTAAAATTTTCAAATCAATTTATTTTGATTATGCATGAAAATTTGATGTAATCTATTGAATGATGGTTTATTGTGAAAATAAAATAACAACTCAGTCTCTATCAAAAAAATAATAATAATAACAACTCAGTCACTGAAATTCACCCGTTCGACCAATTTATACTGGATTGATTAAATTGTAAGCAATATAATAAAAAAATAATTGATGGATAACTTCTCCAATTAACTTAACCTCTATATTTAAGAAATCCAAATATTATTCAGATAGTTTAAAAATTTCAACCCCTATTACTAATGTTTAAAATATTTTATGTCAATTTCTGCTACATTCAATTTTAAAAAGTTGCACTTTGGATCCCATTTGAATCTGCTCAAAATATTGGCCAATAGCAAGCCAATGATTTGGGGCCATCCATACGGGTACTTAGTCTACATCTTTCGTCACCTTATTTTTCTCTTCTTCGTCCTTTTTTTTTTTTTCCCTCTCCAATGAATAATTGAGACCTTCTGATTGCGGTTTTAAAATTAGCTAAATTATATCATTTAAAATTATTTGTACAGAGTTAGTTCCACGTTAGTTGTCTAATTTAATATTTTCACAAAAGGGTTTGTTCTTGGTTGGCTGGTTGGTCTTGATCCACAAAGTTTTGGCATATCTTTTCGGTTCATTTATTATACAAACGCACAGCCCATTATTTAGTTGGAGGACAAACTTGGAGGTATAATATTGGGGTTATATGAGAACATCATCAACCAAGCCATGTTTCAAAAACAATTGGCTCGTGCTAATTTGTTTTTTTTTTTTTCAAAATATAACCGCATGGTTAGAGATTGTGTGTTAGGTGAAAAGAAAAAGGTTAAACAAAAACATAAACAACCCCATCATGTTTGTTTTTCTCGGAAATTAGCAAGAATTTTCCCGGGAAAATTCAACTAAAAGTAAATGAAATGAGCATGCCGGGAAAAAGTGAATTCAAATAATGAAGCATTGTTTCTTATATATTTGACGTCACCAAGTCAAACAACAGGATCTGGAAGTCCGCGTTACAATTGCTCGTAATTCATTCAGTAGTGACGTCATACGACATTATTGCGATTTAGATAACGTTCGTCACGATTTGAGCCAAAAAAAATAAACAAAGCTAAGTTGACAAAAAGTTAAAAACAAAAGTAAGCCACTCAAACATGATTAATTATTAATTAGGCATCATAATCGTGAATGCAACTTTCTTTTGAGTCTTGTAATTGTTCCCCACTACCCAAAAAAATATAAAAAAGAAAGGTCGTGTTTATATTAAAGAAATGAAAGGTGTTAAGGCGTTAATTACACCTTTGAACGAGAAATTGAAGATAATTTTTGAGAGAGAAGAAGAAGGAAGAAAAGTGAGGATACGTGAAGCCTTAATTGAAATTTGAACTTATATAAACTACCACTATCCCATGATTTCAATTAGATCAAAGTTATAATAATAACATAAAATGAAAAAAATTTTATTAGTAAACACTATAAATTTTTATATTAATTAATGTAATATTATCAGGGCGGATCCTCTAACTTTTCACTCTTCTAATCATACTTTTATAAAATAACTTGTACAAAGATTTATGGCAAATTCTATGCATGTGACAAATTAACAATCATAATAAATTAAATGTTAACTTGAGAAATGTTTTTTTTTTTGGGTAAAAAAAAAAAAAATCGAGCCTCGCTCTCTTTTCCACTCAAATATTACACGACAATAGTTATTAGTATTATTATTTCTATAACAACTGCTACTACATATTTGACTTAAGGTGTCAAGAAAAAATCTCATAAATGATTTTTTTAACCTTAATTTCAACGAAATTTTCACCCAATAATAACAACTTTGTACTCAAAGAAAAGGAACTAAGAGAGAGTCCAAAGATGTCACTGCGAATATTTTAAAAAACAAAAGAGGCGAGAGAGAAACTAAACGAAAATCATATAAACATGCCGACACAGCAGCTATTAATTGACTGATTACCAAATGATTTTTTTTTTATTGGAAATTGTTCCTCTTGGAGTGAACAGAGCATAATTTAAAGTAATTAATTTTACAAATTAAAACAAATTATGCTGCAGAATATTCTAAAGTTGTTGTAATTATTCGTGTGAATTAAAGATAAAGCAAGAAGGTTTAGCAGATAAGCAATCTCAAAGCAGAAAGGGGGTCACTGTCAATTAATTTAATAAATTAACCAGAACAAAATCTACACATATTCAATTTACTAGATCTTCCGTACTTGAAAAAAAAAATATATATATATATATAGGACCATATAAGACAAAGTTCTCCCACTTTCTCTTCTCATCAATTCCTTTATTTAGAGTCACTTTGATAATAATATAATTTTTAAAATAAATATTTTTAGTTATATTAAAAAAAAATAACTGTAAAAAAGATTAATTAAATATTTAATAAAATTTATTTTAAAAAATATTATAAATTTTAAAAATAATTATAAATATTTAATAAATTTTATTATTAAATTATTATATTAAAATAGATACAATATAAGATGAATAAAGTTAAAGGATGATGAAACGCGTATTGGTATCTTGCCTCATTGCTCTAAAGAGCTTTTTATAGAATGTAAAATATGAAGAAGAAATAGAGTAAAAGAAAAGAATGCCTGACTAATAATAAAAATTTATTGAATTATTAATTTTGTTTTTAACTTAAATAAGGATGGTTTTAAGTTAAGGTGATAATGTTAAGGATATTTATGGAATTATATTAAATGATAAAATTGATTATTAAAATATAAACTTAAATGTTATTATTTTAGAATCTAAATGTTGCTGTTTCCCTATTTTTCGAATTAATTGTAAGAAGGGTTAATTTTGATAAAAGTTATTTTATTTTTTTATCAAGTATTAAAATTAATTTTTAAATAATCAAAATTACTTTTAAGTTTTCTTAAAACAATCATAAACACGCCTTTAATTTATCCTAACTTATTTCTTTTAAAAATAAGTTGTTGTGTATTGATTTTGTTGACTCTTTAATCAAATGACAATATTCAAGTTACAAGGTATAATTTTATATTAGTTTTTGTTAAATAGGTTGAATAAAACTGATAAAAATAGTTTACAAATATGCATAGTCACAACTCTAGTTATTTGATAGATAAACTCAAAAAAATACATAATTTTAAAATGCTAAACTTTCATAGCAGTGAAAGACTCGAATTCTCTATTTTAAAATTAAGTAAAGAAAGCACCAACCAACCCAATGCTTCGAATTAAATTTTAATTTAAAATCAAAATTAGATATACTAAATTAAATAACATAAAAATTATTCTAAATAATCACTATTCACTTGAATTAAATTTTAGTAAATTCAATTAATTTAAAATCAAGGACATTCTAAATTTGCTATTATTATTATACAAATTTATGAGCGGGGAGTACGGGACCAATGGAGTCAAATACAATGGCAGAGATTAATCAACGACTGATGCGTGCGTCAGCCATTATGATTATGACACGTAGGATTTATGACATCCCTCCAAATTAAATACAATAAACGGCTAGAGCATGTGATTATTTTGACTTCCGTTCACCTGAAACTCGTGCACTTGTGTTCATATTGGTGGCGGTGGTTGTTGATAACGTGAATTTAATTGGTCTCAAATATTTTGAATTTTTTAATAGTTTTTTAGAGTAAAATGAGAAAATAAATAAATGAATAATATTTTTTTTTATAGAAAGGTCAATAAATATTCATTTTTCTTATTTAAATATAACCGGACAAAAATTTTTGCAAATGAACTAACAAGCACCTCATATTTGAATCAACCAAAAGGTAATTAAATGTTAGATAGTTGGCAAACCAAATAAATCCATCAATTACCAGCAATGAAATAAATTAGCATGTAAATTCCTTTGCATCAACTAACAACTAATTTCAAAATTTAATATGATAGTGCTTTAAAAATTTAACATCTTAAAATAAAAAAAAAATAATTGCTTTATTATTTGGGGTGACAGCTATTCGTGCACAAATTCACACACACACACACACACTAATCCATGTTACAATCAAGAATTACCAAAAATATTTAAAGCATGTGGAATCTCAATAAAAAGTCTTGAGATACGTGGGGTCTTGTCTTGTGATTAAATTACAATAAGGATCAAAGTCTCATACATCAATGATTATTTTCCTTAACTTATAGTCACGCCTACTAATTGAAAACGTTGGTTCGTGCACCGCACACTAGACAACAAAAGCATACTCCTTGCTTTCATTTGTAGTTATATTACCCACCAACCCGCTAAGTTATTTCATTAACATTTGAGGTTTTATTTTCAGAAAACTAATATGTATTGACAATCAATTATATTTATTAATATTTAGAATAAAAAGTCCCTAAAAACTAACTATTATGCCATGGTTTAAATTTATATTTCTATATTAAGATATACCCACCGCACTAATATTAAAAAATATATATTCCGTCCATCCACTGACATTTTGTGGAGGGAGTTTCTGTCCCTATCGTATAGCCAAAGGATAAGAGTCCTAATTGTGGTGTTAGAGAGGACTACAAGGTGGGTGGCTTCGAAAATTTGAGGTTAAGCCGCTATGGGGACATGTCCTTTTCAACGAGAAAATATTTCACCAACTTATAATTGGAAACAAGACAGAAAATGAGCCTTGACGATGAGACCTGGGCATAATAGCTATAGTAAATTTTTGTAGTATTAGAAGCTGACGCGTTACACACTTGGAATTTTTGAACCAGGAAAAGTTAGATAGGCAACATGCATCAATAACTAAATCCCAAGTTGGGTTGACATGCAATAACAGAGTTTAAATCTAGTACCGAGCAGAGTTATGTTGAACTTCATGTAATCTTAGCTAAAAGATATTACACATACTTAAGATAAATGCAAGAATGAGAAGAGAATAAAGTGCTTTTGTCCAAACAACCATCAAATACTTGAATGGAGCAATTTCGCCGTAAAGTTCCTTCAAAATCGAATGGAAATGTTTCAAGTCTAAGAAGATTATGATAGAGAGAGAGAAAAAATAAAAAAGAAAAAGAAAATTTCCATCCTTGAACCAGACATCAGAAATAGTTGAATTCCAATCGCCTACATGCGCAAAACAGTGAAAACGTTCTCGACTTGGCAACAAATTTTTTCTATATCAATCAAGCTTCTGCAGCAAAGCATTCACAACTCATTTGGGAAGAAGAGAAATCGAACAAAACTTGCTTTCACACTTCCATCAGATAAAAGAATGTGCCAACTACCAAAGCATTGAGACTTTCCCAGCATTTTGAGTGAACAAGAGTATCCTCCCAGCGTAAGACTTTTGACACATGAGTTTCTCTACCCTCCAATAAAGGAAGGCTAAAAGTCATTGTTACCAACCTACCATCTAATCTACTATTATGTGCTTGTATCTTCCTTCCATGTATCACTGTCTTTAAAGTAACCTGCTGAGGGACTTTATAAGTGACTTCAGATTCCGTCTTGTAACCTCGTCTCCAGTGAAACCCAGAACATCAGAACTTATATTCTGCAGTGATGGAAGGAGGGAGAAGATGGGACAAATAGTGAAAATATAGATTTAACCAAAAACAGTTGAAGAATCAAGTAACTAGCAAAAGGATATAGAGAGTAAAATTTTACCTCAATGTTCTTCAAAGTAAAAATCAGAGAGTACACAGATTTTTGTATCATTTCAGAGTTTTCAGGGCTCATAACTGATGAATGCACCCGTCTGCATAAAATAAAAGAAAAAAAAGTAATATGGATTGTCTATCAGCCTTTCAACTAAAAGAGAGGGAGAGGGAGAAAGAGGGAGGGGGAGGAAAATGCATATGCACTTGTCTGCCTGAGAAAGAGAGAGGAACAGCAGATTCATTCCATTTTGTGTCTACTGTTGAGCCTTTTTCTCAAGGCAATTTTCGTGGCCGAATTTTGATCAAATATTGATTTACATGCTAATGGTGAAAATTTGACAGGGCCACTGACTCAATGTCAACATCTGGAATCAGTTTCTCAAATAACTGTTTCAAGACAAAGTTAAGAATAACAGCTATATGACTTCCTCACCAGATCTCAAAACACACAAATCAATCTTTGAAATTGAAACAAGAATATATCTCAAATTTTACAACTATATTCATCTGTTTATATAAGAGGCTGAGAGCTAGAGGCCTGGAGAATGGACATTCAGTCTTTGAAGTGCAAAACACGCTGACGTCTCCTAATTGCCCATCTACATGTTGCTCTCACGGACACATATCACAATTCTCATTACAGTTGTAATTTTGTTTTATCCTACTTACAGCCAGGTCAACATATAAAGAGTGACTTTTAAGATTCTGCACCTCTGTTCACCAAGGCAAGCACTTTTTTTTATGCCTGGTCATAAACTCACACTCAGGTTATGCAAGTCATTCTTGGTGCAAAAGTGCCATATAGCTTTCATAAACTCATACAAAGTCAGGAATATCAATCTCTTTCTTCCTTACATTAATAACTTTCTCTTTTATACTACGGCAATTACAATTTTTTTCCCCAAATTGTGACCGTATGATGTGACATGTATGCCAAATTAAGAAATGAACAGAGGAGAATGCGAGAATGCACCTCAAATCTTCAGAGGCTTGTGTCAGGCTTCTGGTTAAACTCTCAACTTCCTTAAGGAGACCACTATCACGAATATCAGCCAGCAAAGGTTGGACGTCTTCAGCCATGGCTTGAATCTGAGACATCACTACATCAATGCCAAAGATTTGTGCATGAGCATACATCAAATACAGAGAATGAAATTTGGATCTTGTTCAATAATGCTTTTACACAGTGAAAACGGGAAAATTTGCTTGATTAAAATGTTTAAATTAATAGCCTTTGGTTAATGGCCTGCATATTTATCTTTCACAAAATCACCTAAATTAATTCTTTAAAAGTACAGATTCTCCCACAAATACCTGAAACACAAATTCAAATGACAAAGGAATCCTAAGAGAGAAAAAGATCAGAACATTGTATCTTTAAATTTCCTAGCAAAATCCTAATCTTTTCACAAGATGGTTTCACATCTATGCTACAAGCATGTCCTGTTCAACTACCCTGAATCAGTTATTATCATTCAAACTAGAAAAAATAAAAAAGAAAAAAAGAAAAAAATAGTTAGAAGGGCACATCACACCTTTGTAAGAAGTGGCCTTGCCTCTTCAATAACAGAAGAAACTCGCTCAGCCAACAAATAGCTATTGGTAATACCAATGCCCTCCATTTCTCGTCCAAGACGGGTGACTATCCCCACCAGTTCATCCAAACTTACTCCTTGATGTCCCTTCATCTTTTGTTTATCGCACACAATTAGACCTTCCCTAACACATTCTGGGTCTAGAGGCCCAACCGTAGGTGTTGGAATTGGATCCCTAGGTGTTATATCGATTAAAGTTTCCATCAGAAGACC
This sequence comes from Luvunga scandens, assembly GCA_030449905.1. Classification (NCBI taxonomy): domain Eukaryota; kingdom Viridiplantae; phylum Streptophyta; class Magnoliopsida; order Sapindales; family Rutaceae; genus Luvunga; species Luvunga scandens. The sequence continues at coordinate 174,661 of JASUUG010001064.1, read as the reverse complement.
AGACTGGTTCACTTCAACCAGAGCATTTTGTGGTATAATTGTTTTTTCATCTTCAACCTACAAAAGAATACAACATTTAAAGTCAAAAGATGAACTAAGTAGAATAGATAATTTTTTTTTCAACACATTTCAGATATTTCACAATCAAAATGGAAAGATAACCAAACTTAAACATCCACGACAAAATTATGGTATTGAAACACACCTCGACAACTGCTTCAATACTTTCAAGAGAAGGATTCACACGGATAACATTGCCAACAGTCACCCCTCTAATCCTCACAGGTGTTCCTGTACATATACCACAAGCCTGGGAAAACTCAAACACAGCCAGATACTTCCTGAATTTAGACCGCAACTGGAACCCCCAACCAAGCCAAACTGAGGGCAAGAAGAACTGTGCCTGATACGAGAAACAATCCCACCCCACCTTCCCATACACTCCTTCGGCCAAACCCAAAATCGCTCAACGGACGTAATGTCTGCCTCCAAATATTCCGAGGCACATCCATAACGACAGTGAGTGGATTCTTTCCTTCCGAAGAAGATGGCGGTTGGTTATGTCCTGCATCAGCAGACAAGGCTCTTATGCGGGTAGCTTTTGCCTTTGGTTTCGGTGGAAGACAGGGCAAGAAATTTGAAGAACCACGAGATTGAGCAATCATCGAAGACAACATCGCGGGGCATGTTGAAACCTGGACTAACGAATTTCCAGCCATCTTTTCCGCAATCCCGGTTCAGCTATAGTTGCTGCAATGACGAATGACCAATCCCAAAGGTTCCAAAATATTGTCAGCAGTAGCAAGTGTCTTCGGCCAAATTCAGAATAATCCAAATTGAGCAATATGTAAGTCCTGTTCACATTTACTCAAAAGCCAAAGCGAGAAAGATGAATATTTAACCAAAATAAACAAACAAAATAAAATAAACATCAACCGAAAGTAAAAAGATTTGTGGGATTACCTTGAACTAGGGTTTACTCTCAAATTCTAAGATCGTATTATCTTTAAAAAAGCAAACCCGCAAGCAACTCTCTCTCAGTCTAAGCTCATTTTCTATTTTCTAAAGGAAGCGGGTTAAAAAGAAAAAAAAAGAGGGGAAAATTGTTCTGGTAATGGTAGTAGAGTACAGAGTAACTTGAGGGTATATTCGTCATTCTGTATCGATTTTCAAGGTCGGATCTTGATATCCATTCCGACCCGACCCAATTTAAATTGGAATTTGCCAATGTCTATATCGGATTTAGGATTTACCATTTATGATATTTTCTCTCCAATTATTATTGTTGAGTAACAGCAAAATTAAGTTTTTTTTCTTCTAATTTTCCAAATAAAATTAATGTTTATGATTTGCCTTTATGATCTATGATATGATTTTGTAATTCTCTAATAATAGTATAAGAGTGACGGTACAACTACAAACTCTTATATAAACTTATTTTGTATAAATTGATTTGACATTAATTAATTAATTAATTAAATAAAAATAAATCATGTAAATCAAGAGATATTCAATCTAACCAATTTAATCATGCCACATCAATTTATATAAAAAAATTTATACAATAATTTGTAACTATATTATTACTTATAGTAAAGTGTTATTCATCGTAACATGAGCAACCCATATCACTCGTGCTTTTATTTATTTATTTTATATTATGTGAAAATAAATTAGAGTGATTTTTTATCTATATTTTACTGCATATGTATATTTTGATAAAATAGAAGAAAATATTGATCCATTAAATGCTTCTTTTTTCAATGTAAACGAAACAACTGAAAATAAATTGATGAATTAAGGATTAATACTTTGACAGTGAAGTGAATAATTTAATAGAGTTCTGGTAGGGCAAATTTCAACATTCACTCGAGCTATTCAATGATTTTAAAGTTTTGATTACTGAAAAGGAAATAAAATAATTTTCTTAATCATTTATTAATAACATAAGAGGTAATTGTAAAAAAGAAAAATGCCGCTACAACTTTTAGTAAAGTGTGGCCCTCCGCTGACAAGTATTGGGCTCTCCACTCGCAAATATTGCTAATGCCAGGCCACCAATTGTTATTTTTGACCCGTATCCTTCCAACTTTTTATTTTCCCACCCAACACTCTCAACATGGAAAATTCTACAATTCGTCAACCTTTCAAGGCGAGACGACTCTTTTATGGTTTTAGCCCTTTTCCTTTTGCGGGTTGAACAAAAAGAGCGTTCTGAATTCTTTTCATCTTTATTACCATCCATTTCTAAATTCAAAAGATCTTCAATTAGCTTTGCCAATTTAATTGCATGTTCATTCATCGGCTTGTATGTTTTTTCACCCTCATAAGCTCAACTTGAAATCCTGAGGAAGGTGGAACATAAAGCTCCATATTTACATGTCCGTTGCAACTTAGGATTATTTTGAATTTTATGCACATAAATGTCTTGAACAGATTCAGCTCTTACTTGTTTTGTCCATTTTTTTTAAGATACACTAGCTAGGAAGAAATTCTTTGATATCCATGATATCTCTAAAACCTTAATCATATGACTACATAAGACCCTTTTCCTCTCAAACATCGTACAATTGTAAAATAATGTAATCTCAATCTCCATTTTCACACATTGCTCTTTAAAGTGCTTGTCCATACAAATTGCGTAAAGTAAACATTCGCCTTCTACAGTAGAATTTTGTATGGACAAATCAATAGCTTCTTCAAACTCATCTTGAAACTCTTAAATTATTTTTTATTTTTTATTTTTGGGTGTAAACTTCTCTTGCTTGTACAATTAAAAAATTGTGCTACATTGAGGTCTGACTTGAGGTAATATTCTTCAAGCATTTCTCCCTCAACTCAAATATGCTTTTCAACCAATTATTATCACGCACATAATATTCTTCAAGCATATGCATTCCAAGTACTCAAAAACTCAACTTCCTTGTCAGTGGACTCCATGAAGGTAGATAATGCAATTTTTAATGCTATCGTGAGGATTTAAAAGCATTGTTTACATGCTTCAAGGCATTTTGCGTTATATGCAGCGTACAAAGCTTGTGGTTTGCGTTAGGCATTACATGAGAAATAACTTTAGCCTTTGCAGCATCTTGATCTATGAAGATCATTTTTCGCGATTTCCTAGACATTACCTTCAAAAATATGTCAAAAAATCATATAAATGAATCAGCAATCTCATCATACATCAAAGCTGCCCCAAATACAATTGTCACTCAATGATGATTAAATCCAACAGAAGTTTCAAATGATTGGTTTTCTTATCTACTTTGTAAGTTGTATCAAAACTTATAACACCTCCAAATTGGCCATAATCAAGAATCATCTTAGCATCAACCTAGAATATATTTGTGATATGTCCCTCATTGTCTAACTATATAGAGTAGAGAAATGATGGATTTTTTAAAGTTTCATCAGAAAAATATTTCAATAAATACTTCTCCATACGCTAAATCTTTCTATCTCTTTGTTATAAGATAATTCTTTTGATCTACTTTTGTGTCCAAGAGATTTTCGCCCTCTCATTTGCATGTCCATCATCTTATATGCAGATTTAAGTGAAATCCCGGATTATTTTGTAAAGTCCACTTCTATTACTTATGAAGCTGTTATTTTTCTTTGAGGTGGTAACATGTGGGCACACTCTTGCATTACAAGTAGACGGCCACAGGACTCAATAAAATGATTAACAAACCAATTATTCTTTTTCTTATTTGGCTTGAATAAAATGATTAACAAACCAATTATTCTTTTTCTTATTTAGCTTGATAAATAATCTAGTATCACACCTAGTTCATATCTCTGCTCTATATTTCTACTTTTGGAAGATCTATTTTGACTTTCAATCAATAACTTTGTTTGCAGCAAACATGATTTAGTTTCACAAGTACGTTTATTCTTAGCATGGGTATCATTTCTAATATTGTTAAATGGGTGGGTCGCCCATGATGGGCCAACCCGACCCAATCCGCATATGGTAAACAGTTACCATATGCGGTTATGGGAGTGAAGAGAAGTTGATTTAAAATCAACTTCCCACACATTAATTTAATAGTAATAAAAAACTCCCTAAAAATAAGAGAGAACACTGAAAAGAGAGAACGTAGAAAAGTTTCAGTGAAACAACTCTAGAGAATAGGGCATTTATACTGTGATTAGATGAGGATTTTTAAGTGTAATTTCTTTCTGACCATTGACGTGATCTAATACTCGATTATTCCGCTGTTTAATTCAAGAAGAAAGATATTTTTCTTTCATTGGTATAAGAGCATTGTTTTTTGTGTTGGATTTGTATGAATGGTTGAGTTTATTTCATGAAAATGCATGAATTTTATGTGTTAATTATTTTTCATGAAATATATAATTTGGTGGCTGTTCAATTTTATGTTCTGGAATGCTAGAATCATTGTTAATATTCTGGAATTGAAAGACATAAAACAATCTAGGGTTTAATTTGTATGAAACCTAATTAAAACATGAAACCCGAAATGTTTTTTGATCATATCTTCCAATCTAAGAAATCTGGCATTATGAGTTATGTATTATTGGAAAGATCTTTTTGAGAGCTTTCTAACGATATGTGATTTGTTAAAAACAAACTTAAAACGAGAAAGTTATGGCCAAAATACGAATTTAGTCGCATTAAGGTTAAAAATTTGTAGGAATCCTAATTTTAGAAAATATGACGAACAATACCCAAATTGATTTTTCGATGATTCCAAATTATTCTAACCTCTGATTGAAAATCTAAAGCCACCATTGGAATCAAGACAAAAAATTGAGTCGGAAAGTGCCGGACTCGACGTCATTGGAGCTGAAAGAGGCTGCGTGTGGGTCCCATTCTTCGATCATGCGCATGGGAATTGCATGGCACTGTATCACTGTAGCGTACTGTATCACGGATGAAACACACGCACCTGGCTATGCGTGTGGGATAACATATCTAGATTGATATTTTCCATGTATTTTGCTATCCGAGACTCCGATTTGGGCGCCATTTGATCTGCAATTTAATTTTATATTTATTTTTAAGATCAAATCAAATTTTTAATTTTTAATTTTAAAATAAAATTCAGATCACATATATTATTTCCTGGATGTGCATTATACATTAATAAATATTAACTTTAATGGGAGCTCGAAATTTTTTTTTTTTATAGAAATTGGCTGAAATTTTATATCTCGTGATTAGTCGTTTGTTAACAATCACTAATATGAATTTTATGTTATTTGTCTTAGATGCCTCCCGTTAAAAAATTATGGATCGACGAAGAGGGATTAATGACGTATAGAGCTTGGTTTGCACCAATTGATCTAATTGAAACTAATGATGGCTTATCTCATGAAGAACTTGTGAAGAAAATAGAAAATTATAAGATGTACCCTGATCGTTCTATGTGTATGATTATAGAAGACGTATATGATGTCTTTATGCACTTAATGTGTAAAAAAGCGAACACTAAGTATACAGACTGGAATAATTATCAAAGAATCCTCATCAATTCTTTACTTGATAATGATAATACGCTTGTATTTAAGGCTTGCATGTTAAAGGAGATGAAGAATTCATCAAACTTATATTATATGCTGAAATGTGAAATTGAGCTAATGAAGGAGTGCCGTCTTGCATAAAAAATGAGGCGAACTTCAGTACTTAGCATTCAAATGAGCCTTCGAAATGGAAGACAAGCTAGTCGCCTTAGTAGAGGACAGAAGTTATGGTATAAGAAAACCATAAATTGAATCATCGAGAAGGAATAATTATTTTTATATGGAGATATACATGAGTATAAATTGGATGAAAGGGTCACAAGCAATAAAGAATATTTTAAGAACATGTAGAAAAGTTTAGTTTAAAATATTAACTAGGCTACCTAAGAGAGGAGGCAAATTAGGTTCTTAAAAACTTAAGTAAATAAAATCTCACAACAATTTAAACTAATGTCTTAATAAAATAAAAAATAATAATTTTAACAATGCTTGAAATGAAAAGAATAAGAGAAGAGAGATTAAACACGTGATTTTTACGTGGTTCGACCAACCGTGCCTACGTCCATGCCTCCAAACTCACCGGGCTTGAGGACTCCACTAAGTAAGCCTCCAAGGCTTCAACAATACTTACAGTTGACTTTAAAGGTCTCAATGAACCTTTACAACAAGAGATTATTTCCAATCTCTTAACCCAAGTGTATCCCAACACTTACAATCACTCAAAAACAAAGATTATAATCAACCAATCTCTCACACAATGTATATGATTACAATTGAAATTTCAAAGTGTGAATCAATGAAACAAAAACAAGTTTAAAGTTCAAAAGAGATTGTATACTCAGTAGTTCAATGACAACTCTTGGATCTCTATTGATTTGAATTTAATTGAGCTATTTTATAGTTGGAGCTGAAAACTAGCCGTTGTTGACTTTCTAAGAATAATCGGATTGCCATTTGCTTCTATCGGTTAACTGTTTTGACTTGTTCAAATAGCCATTGTGTTTAGATTTTAAATAAACGGTTTACCGTTTACTATTATTAGATCACCGTTTATTTCCAGAAATCTGCAAAACAAACTTAGATCTCCGTTTTTTCTAAACAGCTCAAGATTAGTAAACTTTCTCTTTTATGTAAATTATCGATTTTCCGTTTTTAAATAAACGGTTCATCGTTAATTTTCGGTATCTTGTCAAAGCAAGTATAGTTGAGTTAGAAAAACTCTCATTTTCTGTAATTTATTGATTTACCGTTTGTACTAAACGATTCACTATTAATTTTCAGAATCTTGTCAGATACACGGTGCAAGATTAAAAAGATAATTTTCTGTCATGTAAATTATCGGTTCACCGTTTTTCCAATAAATGGTCTACCATTAATTTTCAGACTCTATATTTTGACAACTTTTGTTTAGACAAATATTTTCTGACTAAAGTTAACGACCATTAAGCTTATTTAAACATGTCTATGACTTTAAGAAATTCATTTTAATAGCCCCGACATTTTAATCAAGAATATATAAGTTTTTTTATTATCAAAATCAATATTATAATATCAACATGTTTTTAGTTAAATCTTTACATTAGTTGTTACTCAACTTAATATATATTTTTTGATATGGCATGAAGTATTCTATTGAGTGGGAGTTCTGATTATATTGAATTTAATAAATTCATGATTAGAATTGATAATTTTACGTATTTAAATCGAATTAATGATTAATATAATAAAGGGAATTGGATGATGATTGGAAGCTTCGACGACCTTTCGACTCCATTCTTGATATTAGTTTGTCATTTTTTTATTTACATTTGCGACAAAATTAATTGTTTGTGTGTAATTATTAGATGCTTTTATTGATTGTATTTTTTAATTGTCGTTGTGTTAAAAGAAAATTAAGATGGCATCTGTATTTAAGAACATTATGACTAAGTTGAACAAGGGTGAGAAGCTGAATGGTGATAATTATGATATTTGGCATCGTAAGATTTAGTACATCCTTAAAGAGTAAGAGAAGTTCTCAACAACACTTTAGCTGAGCTTGAGCATGGCAATACTGTTCAACATAGGAAGGATCTTGAAGCTTATGAAGCTTGAAAAAGAAGAATAGCAACACTTGCATACTGATGTTGAGTAGCATGCAAGATGACCTCATGTGTGAGTTTGAGAAGTATGAGACTGTTCATGAAATGTGGCTCGCTTTAAAAGATAAGTTTGATGACACTTCAACCACTAAGCTAAGAAAGTTTACAATCAAGTTTGATTCTTATTGGAAGCATCAAAATCATACAATAAGGCAACATTTGAAAGAAATGTCAAATATGATTTTCAAACTTAAGGCTGTTGGACATATTCTGACTAATGAACAACAAGTTCAGGAAGTAATAAGATCTCTACCTAATTTTTTAGAACACATGAAGATGAATATAACTCACAATAAAAGTATTAGAACTTTTAATGATAAAGAACATCGCCTAGAACTGGAAGCAGAGCGCCTTGAGGCAGCTAAGCTCTCTAATCGTGTTTATATGGCCGAGTTCAGTTTGCGTAAAGCTTCGGGCTTCAAGTGTAAAAGAGGTCATAAGTATAACCAGAAGGGTGAGAGATTTGATCATAATCAGAAGAAGTCAAATACTAAGAAGCGTCTAAGGTGTAGGCGTGCTGATAAGAAAAAAGACAAATCCAAGATGAAATACTACAATTGTGGCAAGCTAGGTCACTTCGCTTGTGAATGCACTGAGCCAAAAAAGGTGAGACTCAACTCCACTTTATTAAATTATGCATTAGGAATTCTATACTTCTAACTGATTCTCGTCCTATGTAGATTGTAGACTCATGAGCAAAAGACCATATAGCTCATGATCATGATGCATTTGTGGTGTATCATCAAATTAGTCAATGAACTAGATAGATGTACGTGGGTAACAACTCCAGAGTTTAAGCAAAAAAAAAAAAAATTGGTACCTACAAATTAACTTTACGTTGTGGATGTATTCTTTTGTTACACGATGTCTTATATGCACAGAAGATTCGATGAAATTTGGTTTCTATTCTTGTTCTTCTTGAATTGGGATATAGTTTAAATTTTCATAGTGTTTGTTTAGATTCAATATTTATTGGTACTAGACATTTAATTAATGGTTTCATTATATTAGATACAATGCTTGATAGTTCAAGTTATAATAATAGTTGTTTTTCATATGTCGCCTTTTTAAGTAATAATGAGTTAGATGCTATTACTTGGCATGCTAGATTAGGTCACATAGAGTAAGAAAGAATGCATAGACTTGCGAGAGAGGACATGTTGGGTTCACTCACTAAGGTTGAATTGCCCATATGTGAAAATTGTCTAGTTGGGAAAACAACTAGAAAACCATTCGACAAAGGAATTAGAGCTGAAAAACCATTACAATTAATCCATCTTGACATCTGTGGTCCAATGAATGTAAGGGCTAAACATGGAGCCTTATATTTTATCACATTCATTTATGATTATTCACGTTTCGGTCATGTCTACTTGATTTCTCACAAATTAGAAACATTAGATTGCTTTAAATTATATCTAAATATAGTGCAGAATTGTTGTGCAAATTTTATTGAACTTACAAGTGCACGAATTTATTGTAAAATAGATCAATGGTGACGAGTGTCGATCCCACAAGAAGGTGAATTTTAATTGCTTGTAGAATTAATTTTCTAAATGAGTGGTTGGATTTATAATGAAAGTGACGTAGGCTATCTTATGATTTAAATTAGAGCGGTGGGAATAAACTATTAAAATGAAGTGCTTGGGTCTCTGGATTTAGATTCAACATGCATTATGAGCTTAACATTCCTTATTAGTACTAATTAAATCATGAAGTGGTTTTTTCACTCCTCATGAACCTCACTTTAATTAATATGGTGCTAGGTGCTTGCCGTGCCAAATAGTAATAACCTTACACTAGGGAGACGGTTATACCAGAAAACATCTAAACAAGATTATTATTATCTATTAACAAAAAATCAAAACATCCACGTAAATCAGAGGGGAAGAAAAAATAAATTTACCAAATTAAGCTTATAGAATATGTTGAGACTTCACTTTCAACCCAAGCTTGAAAGAAAATTAGCTAGTTATAATTGCACTAGGGGTAAAATAGAAATTTATTAAAATATATAAAAAATACAAGATAAAGAAGGAATTACAAAAAATAGAGCTACAAAATGGATTCAAAGGTGTCAAATTAGAAGGGGAACCCCCTATTTGTAAATACAATGAGTAAATCATGGTCATCGAATTAAAATAATTTGGACGCTCAAGATTACAACACGTGGCAAGTTCTGATTGGATAGAACATATTATCAGGGCTGTCATTCCGTGTATATACATGTATCGTACGCACATTTTTTTGGCCCACTAATATATTGCCACGTCAGCAGTCAATGCCACATAAGCATTTTAGTCCAATAAAATCGTGACATATCATCAGTCAACACCACATCATCAGTCAATGTCACATAAGTAGTCAATGCCACATTATTCGTCTAATCGAATGCTGCCACATCATCATACAGTACCACGCCATCGTAAAATGTATGTGAATAGTGTCATTTATCTTTTTAGGCTCTTCCTAAAGTTTTCGACTGACCCAAATTTAAAATTGTTGTTCGTTTTGCTATTTAATTTCTTGTTCATTGTGAAATGACCATGATACCCCCTACAATACATAAAATACTTAATTAAAATAAAATATACATAATTAAATTATAAGGGACTTAAATACATAAAAGTAAGGATGTTAGTAAGACTTGAAGTGTAAAATGACGATTAAATACATAAAAGTAAGGATGTTAGTAAGACTTGAAGTGTAAAATGACGATTAAATACATAAAAGTAAGGATGTTAGTAAGACTTGAAGTGTAAAATGACGATTTTCTCCCTTATAGATACACACTTTCTAGTACTCAACAAGAATAAACTAGACAGTAATGTTAAAGTCCTAAGGACTAATCGAGGACGTGAATACCTTTCGGAACAGTTCAAAGAATTGTGTAATGAGAAATGAACAAATAGACAACTGATTATTCATGAAACTCCACAACAAAATTGTGTAGCGGAAAGAAGGAATAGAACATTGTTAGAAATGGTTAGGTCAATAATGGCGAATCAAATCTTCCAATATCATATTGGGGAAATGCTTTGTTAATTGCTGCCTATATATTTAATTGAGTTCCTTCAAAATCAGTCAATTATACTCCATATGAGTTATGGACAAGTAGAAAACATATATTATCTCATCTGCGACCATGGGGGTTGCGGCTTATATTCATAACTCCACCTATAAGTTTAAAAAATTGGGGGCTAGAGGTAAAAAATCTATCATTATTAGATACTTAGAACACTCTAAAGGATATGTGTTCATTGATGAACACGAAAATGAAACTGTGACTGAATTTAAATCACGGGATGTCAATTTTCTAAAAAATGAATTTCATAACATTGAAAAAGTTGATAAAGATTTTAATTTTATAAATTAGAAGATCCAAATGAGATTATCTCTTCCAATGTTGATGTTGGTACTAGTATAAATCCTTCGGGGGTTACTATTTTGAGTGGGGGTGAAATGTCAAGCACATTGATTCTAACTGGTGAATCAACTCGAAAGAGTAATTGTAAGCCAATTCCTTATTGTCGTTTTGAGATTGAGGGAGAAGCTTTTATGATTACTTCATATGATAATGATGAGCTAAATACTTTTAATGAGGCTCTTACATCGTATGCTAGGAATTTATAGATGAAAGTAATAGATGAAAAGATGGAGTCTATGAAAGCCAATCAAGTTTAGGTCTTGGTTAAACTTCTCCCAAATCGTAAAGCTATCAGAAACAAATGGGTTCTCCAAATAAAATGTAAAGCGGATGGGATAATTGATAGATACAAAACAAGATTAGTCGCTAAAGGTTATACCCATAAGAAAGGTATATATTATGAAGAGACCTTTTCTCTTGTGGTAAAGTTTGCTTCTATACTATTAATCTTGGCTATTGTTGCATATTTAGACCTTGAATTACATCAAATAGATGTAAAAATTTCAATTCTCAATGGGGAACTAGAGGAATAAATTTATATGCAATAACCACAGGGTTTTGTTGTTAAAAGTCAAGAGTGCAAGGTATGCAAGTTTAAAAAATCTATCTATGGCCTTAAGCAATCCTTTAGACAATGGAGCCTTAAATTCCATCAAGCTATAATTTTTTATAGGTTCAGGATAGTTGAGGAAAACCATTGTGTGTACATTAAAAGGTCTAAAGGCGTTTTTGCAATATTGTCTTTGTATGTGGATGACATATTGTTAGAAATGAACAGTAAAGAATTTGTCAAAACTATTAAAGATTGACTATATTCAAATTTTAATATGAAAGATATAGGCGAAGTAACTTATATCTTAGGAGTCAAAATTTTCAGGGATTGTTCAAGGAAACTTTTAGCTTTATCACAAGAGTTTTTTTTTAAAAAGATCCTTAAAAGGTTCAACATGGCTTATTGTAAGCCAAATGATACTCCTATAGTCAAAGGACAATATCTCAGTTTCAATAAATGCCTTAAGACTCCTAAAAAAAAAAAAAGAATAGCTAGAGTTCTTTATGTAAATGCCATTGGAAGTCTCATGTATGCCATGATGTGCACAAGGCTTAATATTAGTTATGCTGGACGACTAGTAAGTAGATATCAGTTTAATCTTGGTCAAAAACATTAGAGTGCTACTAAGAGGATTTTAGCATATATGAAAGGCACTGCAAATTATTGTTTATGTTATCATGGAGGTGGTTTGCGACTTATTGGATATTCAAATGCCAATTGGGGTGACAATTTGAATGAGTGCAAATCAACTTTAAGATATGCGTTTCTGCTAAATAGAGGAGCAATTATATAGAGTAGCAAGAAGCTAACATGCACAACTTTATTGACGATGGAAGCTGAATATTTTGCATGTTCTACAGCAGTGCAAGAAACTATGTGGCTTAAGAGATTTATGGAGAACTTAGAGATTAATATTAGCAGTATTAGTCTAGTAACTATTTATTGTGACAACAAGCTGCTATCTCTTTCTCCAAAGATACTAAATACCATAGCAAGTTGAAACACATTGAGATTAAATACAATTTTATAAAAGATATTTTGACGAAAAAGAAAGTAGCCATACAATATATATCTACGCATAATATGATAGCTGATCCACTTACCAAAACTGTAACGATGGATGTATTTACCTATCATGCTAAACATTGGGGGTGCATAAATTGTAATTTTTATATTGTTAAGTGTGCTTATTTGTTATAAACATATTTATTACATTAGTTGTTTTGAAATGTAATGGTGTCTCTTATTTCAATTTATTTTATGAAAAGCATGATTACACACAGACGAAAGTATGTCGTCAAGTTAGGATCGACTTTCTTATACGAGTGGTCACCGTAGTTGCTATAGGAGCAAGCTAAGATGAGACAAGTAGAATAATAAAATAATATGTTTGTTTAAATGCTAAATAAAAGAAGTTATTCTACAAATTCTGTCACTTTTATTAAAATCAAGATAAGGTCTTACATGATATACATTATAGGTCTCATAGGCCAACTATGATGTACCCCACCATTATAGAAGCCTGATTGACGCCAGATGTGAGATCTTATTTTAGCACTAGAGGAAAGCATTCATTTTAAGAACTCAAGTCAAGCATTGTAGAAAAGCGACTGGACTAAGATCTGTACAGTGAATTGAATTAATAAGACATATGTCCCAAAATGAAAAATTCATTGTAACGTGTGTATCATACCACACGGCTTGGTGACCAAAATAGAAAATGAGAGAATCTCCCTTCTTCATCATTGTGTATGTTCCATATGACTTTTTATAAGTCAAACCGGATATCCTTATGACTATCAACTTTGTTTCTGAGATTTCTGACTAATATCTTCTACTTTTAGCATGTTATCTATGACCTTAACATGATTCGGTCTATGAAACATAACTAAGAAAACGATTATTCTAAATTGATAGACATGAGTATGATGGGAAGATTTAATTTTTCATTTATGTGATTCACAAGTCGACCAATTATATAATATCGTTGTGATATTACAATTGTAAGTATATAAAGAGATTGCACAATTTTAGCATATTAAAGGGATTTAGTATGCTTGAATATTAAAATAAATTAAATTTGGGATACAGTGAACATATTTTGAAATTCTCTTGCATACGACTGTAATTAAGACTTCTCTTGCCTAAGTTAGCAATCGAGATTTGTTTTTTGACTCATCAAATGGATTGTTGGGTATGTTCATGGTCACACGGTGTATTTGCCTATATGATTGAAGATATGCGGTTGGTCATTGTTTCTTTGTTCACTACTCTAATGCTTCAACGTCATCTCATTATGTGCGAGTGAGAGATGTTAAATGGGTGGGTCACCCATGATGGGCCAACCCGACCCGATCCGCATATGGTAAGTAGTTATCATATGTGGTTATGAGAGTTAAGAGAAGTTCATTTAAAATTAACTTACCACACATTAGTTTAATATCGATAAAAAGAAACTCCCTAAAAATAACAAAGAACACTGTAGAGAGGGAATGCAGAAAAGTTTCAGTGAAACAACTTTAGAGAAGAAGGCATCTATATTGTGATTAGAGGAAGATTTTCAAGTGTAATTTCTTTCTGACCATTGACGTAATCCAATACTCGATTATACTGCAATTTAATTCGAGAAGAAAGATATTTCTAAACTCTTATTTTTCTTTCAAATACTAAAGCCCATAATTAACGCACACTTACTATAGAATTCATATATTGTTTCTTCTGAATCAAACCCCATGCCTAGTCTCAATTTGCAGGATAAATTAATTGAATTGAATTTTCTAAACTAATCTTTGTTGTAGCCATTTTAATCAACCACAAAAAAATATGCAAAAAAAAAAACCTTATTGAATCTTGCTCTTTTCAAACTTTCTTCAATTGATATCACGATGATGATGATGATGGAAGTGAAGTGTGTTGCAATAATGCATGATGAGACTGAAAGCGAACAAGCAGGAAGAAAAAAGTGTAATGTTTTAGAATTAAGATTTTATTTCAACATAATGCACTTTTTTAAAAAATAGAAAAAAATTAAAAGGGGGACAAATCCTATCCCTTAATAGCCAAAGTGGACCAGAGAAATAAGATTCTTAAAAGTTGAGTAACAAGTCAACTGAGCATCGGATCCCAATCCATTATATAATTGAACAAAATAAATTTATTGGAGCTTTTATTTAGAATTGTGTTTTTATCATCCCTTCAGTGTACCGATGAGGGCCGTTTACTAAGGAAATTGCATTTAGAGATAAATTTAGTCAAATTAAACCATCTTTTTAACTCTACTGTCAGTCGATAATACATTTTTTTTTATCAACAGCCCATTTAATTGATTCGCAAGAACTTGTGTAATACTTTTTTTTTTGTCCTTATAGATTAAATTATTTCTCTTAAAAAAATTAAATTATTCAAAATGAGAAGGTTTTAAAATTTATTTTTTTATTTTTTTCAAACTAGAATATTACGTATCTTTAATTTAAATTAATTATTGACATTCAAATTCCTCTCACAAAGAATAAGAAAAGACAATACAGTGAGAATTATTTTTTCAATAGATTTTTCGTAAGTGTTAAAAGTACTACTTTTCACTAAAGGATAAAAATTCAATGCTGCTGAATAAGTGGTTTGAATTATTTTAAATTTTCATTTTTTATTTATTTTATCTAACAATTATTAATTCAATACTGAAAAAAAACTCAAATGAAATTTGAATTCCAATAAACTCCAAGGCCGAAGACCTTGGACCTTTGCCTCGGATGGCAACAAGTACGGCAACCAGTAGGGCTTGGTACCCGCCGGCTTGCCCATACCAAACTCAAAGAAACGGCAAGGTACAACTAGTCCGTGAACAGCCAACCATCGCACAGTAAAAATTAAATAAGTTCAATCTATGGTCATTGGGTCCTCCTAAAAAGATTTGCTAAATTCATTTAGTTATTCCAAAGAATCAAAAAGGCTGGTTATTAATGAAATTCCTTGCCGGCTCTCTGTAAAATATTCGTTTGGCCAGGGGCTTCGAAACACATCATAAGATAACCCCACATCATAAGATAGCACCTGTGCTGACGAATAACCAACCCGCAATGAATAGGAAAGGTACAATAATGCTATGAATGACCCAGTATCAAATATTGGTAATAAATATCAAAACCTCCACATATAACTACTACCAAAATGGAAATGGATGAATTTTTAACTGGTTCCCAACTTTCCAGTTAATGAGATTTAGGACTAATACAACATCATATTCCCTAACTGAATTCACCAAGATTTCCAGCTTAATAGTTGATTAATACTTCTAACTCAAATATGTACCTCAAATACCTAACAACAATCTGTGGAGGAATGATTTGTCAAGATTTCATCCAGAAATTAAGCTGAAGGCAATGTAGTAGGCACAAAGCTGCCATTGTACAAACCAAGTTTGAACGTCAATAAATCAACTGGCAAAAAGATCCGCATCCTCTAACAATAACAATTATCAAATAAGCTCAAATCCACACAATATTTTCTACTAGGAGGAAATAGCATGAAATATAAAAATGTAGCTCTCATCGCCTAGTAAATTAAGACAAGCTCGCCTAGATTCACAGGTCTTGGACGCTCAAACCTGCATACATGAAATGCAGAAACAGAAATTTATTCTAGAAAAGCATTGGAAAGACACAAATTTCGCTACTTAGTACAATGAGTCATAATAGCTCTGTGCATCAGAAACTGACAAGTATTTGAACCGACAACATACCTGGAGGAAGAGACTGCTTCAACTTGTCAGCCTTCTCTGAGTCGAACACACAAAGGGTGTAAAGGTACTTGGAGCAGCGAACCTTGAACTTGACAACATCTCTGCTTCTCTTGATTTTCACAGAACGTGCATCCTTCCTTCTGGCAGTGAGAAGGAAATCCTTGATCTCGTGTATCTGCTTAGGCTGTGCAACACAACAAAAACTACAAAGTAAGCAGCAGAAGAAAATGTGGTAAAATAACAAATGAACATAAGCTGATATAGCTAAATGAACTTAAACATGTTTCATGCAACATGAGTTAAATTGTCAGCAAGTGTTGGATGAACTTAATCACAATTCAAATAAAAGTGAAAACACCAAAAATAAATAAATAAATAAATAATATCAACTAGAAAAACACAAGCTAATGCATAAAAGCGAAGCATCAGGGAACACCGGACAAGAAAGACAGATTAGAAAACATTCAAATAAATGCGAGCATCAAAAGTAAAATAAGCAAGCATTGGCTAATTGAATATATATATAAATGAGTAATAAGGTTCAATTTGTTAACTGATACGGACTTGTGCTAACTTCAAGCCATTCAACCATTCAAACAGAAGGAGCAGACTTTTTGCCCCCCCAAAAATCAAATCTAATGCACATCAAGAAGTACCAGAAAATTTTTAGCCACCTTCAACGACAATCAGTTCAAACCAACACCCAAAAGCAAATCTTCTGCTACATAACCATCATTTAGAAATTTCTAATTTCCCCAGGTCGGTCAAACCAAAGCATTTTCTGAACATACAATGATAGGAGTAACTACCTTCTTCAATCCCGTTAAATTTCATTTTTAATTTAATTCATTATTGCATTATTAACCTCTTATCTACAAAATCATTCCACAGAACTAATCAAACGGGAAGAAAATGAGCCAATCACAAATGAAACATTATCTACTAAACACAGACACGTTCACCCAACACAGAAAAAATCAAAATCATTATTAACAGTCAATTCAGCATTCACTTCATCAACACTCTAAATGCAAAAAGGCGATAACTTTCACCAAAAACATCAAAAAGATCAGGAAAAATAAACCAAACCCCGATGATAAAACAAGTAAAACAACAAATCATTAGCACCCATTATAAATTTTGCATCACACATATAATTATGCACTGGTAACGGATCCATAACAAAGAGAACAAAAAACGTATCATGTTAATTTCTCACAAAAGATTTACAGAAACATTAAGATAATAAAGTTAATTTAAAGAAAATTTACCATTCTTGGTTGAGGTTTTTGTTTCACTCGAGGTTTCGAATTGAAAGACGCCCCCAAACCCTAGAGTCAAGTGAAGCTTTAAGGTTTTATAGTTGCTGATTATAAACAAACCCTAGAACTTTTATGCGCTTACTTTCCAGTTTTCTCCCTCTTTAGTTTATATGTTGCCTCTTAGTACTTCTCTGTTAAAATGGGCTGGGCTTTTTTTTTCAGCAAGTTTTAGTTCATAAAAATATGGCACTGGCATCTTTGTCAGCACATTCACAAATTGGACTAATTCCAGGAAATGATGTTACACACTGGAAAAATAAATAAAAAAGAAGAAACAAAGGCTTTAATGGTGTTTTATTTCCCGAATTGGGGAATCGAAATCCAGAATCAGAATGATTGATGGCGTTTGCTTCGTAAAAATAGAGTAGAAATTGGAATCGTAATTATGGGACCCACCACTATATAGGAATAAGGAATGAGAGATTGATTCCCATGAGAGAGGTGGGAATCAATCTCTCATTCCCTGAAATTCTCATTTTGCCTTTCTCTAAAATTGAAAATACTCACTTTGTCCTCATTTGTAATTAATTAATATATTATTATAAATAATTAATTAATATATTGATACATTATTATCAATAATTATAATTTTTGAATAAATAATCACAATAATTAATATAATATTATTATAGTTAATTAATTAATTAATATAATTATTATAAATAATTAATATATTATTAACAATAACTATTAATAATTATAGTTTTTTAATAAATAATCACAATAATTAATATGTTATTATTATTATAATTAATTAATTTATTGTTATAATAATTATTAATATAATTATTATAATTAATTCATATATTATCAACAATTAATTGATATAATTATTACTATTAATTAATATATAAATATATTATTAACAATCATATATTAATATTTATAGTTTTTGATTAAATAATCACAATAATTAATATATTACTATTATTATAATTAATTCATTTATTATTAATAATATATTAATATAAAAATTACCATTAATTATTATATTAATACATTATTAACAATAATATGTTAATAATTTTAGTTTTTGAATAAATAATCACAATAATTAATATATTATTATTATTAATTAATTAATATACTATTATAATAATTATTAATACAATTTTTAATTAATTAATATAATTATTACTACTAGTTATTATATTAAAACATTATTAATGATAACTATTAATAATTATAGTTTTGACTAACTAATCACAAGAATTAATATGTTATTATTATAATTAATTAATTTACTATTATAATAATTTTAATATAATTATTATAATATAATTAGTATATTATCATCAATTAATTCATATAATTATTACTATTAATTAATATATAAATATATTATTAACAATAATATATTAATAATTATAGTTTTTGATTAAATAATCACAATAATTAATATATTACTATTATTATAATTAATTCATTTATTATTAATAATAAATAATTAATATAAAAATTACTATTAATTATTATATTAATACATTATTAACAATAACTATTAATAAAAACATTATTTTGACTAAATAATCACAATAATTAATAATATAATTATTATAATTAATTAGTATATTATTATAATTAATTAATTAATTTTATAATTAATTAATATATCAATATATTATTGACAATAATTAATAATAATATAATTTTTTGAATAAATAATCACTATAATTAAAATATAAAATAATGATTATGAAAATAATTCATTAAGTACTTTTTGGTAATTTATTACAATCAAATTCATTCTGATTTCGATTCTAAGACAAAGTAAACACATTAATGGCAATCCAGCTCATTCCGATTTCGATTTTTATAGTTCAAGTAAACAACTTATTCTGATTCCCATTCCTTATTCCCATTCTAATTTCTGCCCATTCCGATTCCAGCTCATTCCGATTCCAGTTTAGTAAACGCATCATAAATGTGTGTACTCACCAACTCAAAGACAACGAAGAAACCACTCGCATGTAAGTTTTCAGGGTAAAATCCAGAGGACCCTTTTGCCCAGGAATAAGGAATTCAAATCGAAAATTGCCCGAATAGGTTGATGAAGGATCATCTAATCTCTCAGAAGAACTAGAAGGTAAATCAGGAGCAGGTTCATAGGCAACCAGTCCTTTAGCCCAGTGGAAGAATTCTTGCACTTACAACTATAAGAGTAAGGGTGTGAATTCCATAAAAACATTATGGAGGTTAATTTTATTTCTCCCCCAGTTATCAACTAATTACTTGAATGTAATTACTTGGTTATTAATAATGCAGTCCCTTTTGTTTACTAAATGAATAAGAAAAGATTAAGCTTCAAATTTTTTTTTAAAGATTTCCTAAATATATCATCACAGATTGAAGCCACTAATTCATTCACTAATTGATTAGGATGATTTTTTTTTTTTGTTTTAAGCAATACTATAATGTTCCACAAATTATACCGGGTATACGTCTTGAATCTTAGCCAACCGATTGTCAGAAAAATTAAAATAAAAAAGAAGGCTTTACTGTTTTGGAATATAAAATGAAGTCTCTGTATCGTTATGTAGATACAGAGCCATCGGAGGTCGCAACCTTACAAGGCCACTAATCGAGCACGAAAAATTTAAAAAAGCCACCGAACAATTCGTTGCATCATCCCTTGCAACCTCTAATGGCTCATCTCCACGATAATCCCAAAGGGCTTGAATGATAATTTCAACAACTTTTCCTTCGAGAGGTCGAACACAATGAACAGAGTGAAGGCTACAACGTTGTTGGATTTGAACTTGAGCAAGGACAAATCACTGTTGGATTCTTGGAGACTGGTCTCGACGCTGTCGATCATTTTAGTCTTGGACTTTTTGGTGGATGTTTTAGTTGGGATTTCGATTTTCATGGTCTCTAGTTTCTTAAGGATTGAGGATTTGAGGGATTTGTAAGAGTTGGTTCGGTAAGTGAGAAGTCATGGAAATTGATTTGCAAATGATGGATGTGCAAAATAAGCTTTAGATTATGTTTGTTTTAAAACCAATACAATTTTAAAAAGTTATAAATTTTTAAAACTTATAACTTTTATTATTTACAGAAAACAATAGGGACTGTTAACAAAAATACAAAAATGATGTTTGGTACAACAGGTGCAAGATAGTTTTACCCACCCTTAATAAATACTAAGAGAGAAATACAAATAAAAATAAACAAATAAATAACCAACTGCTAAAGACAACATCTATACAAGTTTTTCCAAATAAGTGACTATTAGTACATATATGTATATTACCATATTACGATGATTTAGTGCACAACATCATTGACATTTATTTACCATGACTTATGAGCGATATCGTTACATAACAGCATTGTAACCCCATTAACAAACGAATTGAAGCTTAACTAACAAATAAAACGTGTGGCTTTTTATTTTTTTTTTAATATTGTATGATTTATTGAAAAACATAAACAAAAGCGCAATAATCAAAATAAAGTAAATGTATGACAATGCTACATTGTAAGCGTACTTTATTGTCCCCATTTTACCTACTCAAATAATAATATCATCTTAGTGAATTCGTAGATATCAAAAACCAATCTGATTTATGATTGAGTTGAATGCCAAACCGACTTGTCGTTTGTTGATTTTATGCCCCTCAAAGTCAAAGGCTTGGATCTGGAGACTTCTCGGACCAAGTTAGAAACGCGAACACGTGTCGCCCCACATTAAGGATGGCAATTTGGCCCGGCCCGAATTTTTTGGCTTTGACCCGAATTTTCAGACTTCGGGTCGGGTCGTGCTTGAGCCGACCTGACCCGACCCTAAATTAAAAAAAAAAAAACACAAACAACCAATTAATTGCATTGTGCATTTTTTATGTTGGATTTTACAATTGAATTGTGTGTGGGGTTGAAATGATTGTGGAATTAGATTGTGTGCTTTTAATTTAATTTAATTGTATGTTTTTAATGTTGGATTGTAAAATTAAATTGTAAAAAATTATTTCTATTAATTGGTTGTTTTGTGAATTACATTATGATTAATTATATTGTATATTTTTCCTTATGATGTTAATTATTTTAAATAAAAAATTATTTTTTTGTTTTAGATTCAATTTATTTATGGTATTGTAACTAG
Organism: Luvunga scandens; assembly: GCA_030449905.1. NCBI lineage: Eukaryota > Viridiplantae > Streptophyta > Magnoliopsida > Sapindales > Rutaceae > Luvunga > Luvunga scandens. Next base: position 152,891 of record JASUUG010001064.1, on the reverse strand, counting down.
TAAAAAAAGAACAACAATTAAATTAAAAATCAATTTCGGCCGGGTAGGGTCGGGCCCGACCCAACCCGAACAATAAATGGTCGGACTTTGGTCGGATCGGACTTTAATTTTTTTTTGTCGGGTCAGGCTCGGGCTTGGCCTAGTTTGAGCCCAACCCGACAAATTACCATTCCTAATTGTAGGAGGTGATTTTCTTCTTACTCTTTTACAAATTCAGGTGGTTGAGTCTGATTCGTCAAGATCTTCTCCTTTCTTCCTCCCTTCTTAACTTTCCCTTTATCCTTTACCACACTCTCACATTTCCCATATGTCATGCCTTTTATATAGCAGGCCTATATTCTGCCCCTAACAAGAATAATTTCAAAATGTTTTGAAAGACTTAATCTCAATGTTATTTTAAAATCAAATCCTTGTACTTTGACAGAAGATTCTAGCTATAACTAAGCTGAAAAATCCATATTATAAACATTGATATTATCTTCTAATTGATATGGGTAACGCATTTCGTTATTGTTGGGATCTTTTGTTTGTTTCTCACATGCTTCTGCTGTGTATACAATCACAGAGTCAATACTTATATTTGATTTTGATTCAGTGTTGAGCTGAACTTTGTACAAAATATTCTTTTAATAATATTTTGTGATTGATATAGATGGATAAGAAGAATTTAGACATTAAGTTTAATTTCAATGGAGCCCAATGCTCAGTAACACATCTTTCCACATCAAAATTGCGTTTAATCAAATAAATCATAGAGATTAACAAATTTTACTTTCACAACAAGAAAAACATTGATCGCATGAAAATTAATTTATCCATTGGATTAATTCAATTTAGTGGTAGCTAAGCGACGACTTAAGCGCCAAGTAGCATCGTCAGTTTGATGATGATTTAGTGATAATTTATCTGATGTGCAATATTGGACAGAAGGGAAAAAAAGAAAATGGACCAAATGATAATTGTAAATGCCAATAACTTTAACCATTTATTCCTTTTGTTTGTTACATCAACATAATTAATGTCACATCAACAATAGCAGTGACATTCAAAATGATTTTTGTAAACTTCCTTGCAGAAGCCTCCCTTTTCACAATCCGAAATACAATAATTCCAGCATTTGCCACTTGTATCAGGATTGTCATCCACTCCATGCTTACAACTCCCAAGCTTTGGGTGATTATTGCAGCATTTTGATTTGCTCACCACTTCCTTGCTATCTGTAAATTAAAAAAAAAATGAAACTTAACAAAATAAAGAAAAACCTTAAATAAATAAAACTAAAATAAAATAAAATAAACTACATACTTATGCATAGCATGAGTGCCACAATGAGCACATATGCGAGAACCTTCACTCGAGCCATTCTTTCTAATCAAAATATGTTTAAGTTTCTTTTTTTTCTTTCTTTTATTTATTTATGAATAGATATATGTTTTAAATTTGTGTGAGAATAGATTAAACTAATCACGAGTTCTTGCTATTTATATAGTGTTGACATGTATATTTTTGGTAAAACGATTTTGGCGATAAAACAAAATTAATATAATTACAGGGAATCTCCGGTCATCATATGGAAAAGGAATATTCAGAGAAAGGAAGAAACAAAATCCCAAAAATCGCTGCACTTCATTCGAAGTATCCTTTTTTGGTCTTATTTTCTTCCTTTATTTGAGATTTTGAAATTCTAAACCGTGTCTTCCTTTTTTTGTTTATTACAAAAATTAAATTATTGCTTAATTTTAGTTTCGTTCCCACCAGTAATATTTCAGAAACTCAGAAGGTATGCGCTCAACTTATATAGAGAACCAATATTGCTCCAGATGCTGTCACAGTTTCACCCAATTACAAATTGACACATATTATGGGAGCAAAAGCCGTAAAATTTTGTTTATGACGCCACGGACCTGATTCCCACATTCACACTTTCATGTCTTTCTTATTTGTTAATATATTATCAAACATATTTTCAAATGTCAGAGGTTTATTGATTAACGCTAAAAAGTGCATATTTAATAAATTTAAAATTATTAATTTTTCACTTTCAGTATTTATTAATATCTTTATTATTCATAAATTATCTTAATGCTCCCCTAATAAATTTTTATCTTAAAATTAATTTGTAGTATATTAATTTTTTAAATTGTAAATATTTAAGGAATAAAGATGGAATTAGAACTAAAAGCCGGAACAAAAAGGAATTGCGGGAACTATTAGAATGCATTATTGAGGAGATGTAATTAATAAAAATAAATATGTAAAAAATAAAAAAAATAATAAAATAATAATAAAATAATAATAATGGTTTAATGGTTATATTATATAAAATAAATATTAATAAAATAAAAGAAAATGATGCATTCCTCGCCTATAGAAGGCGAGGACATGCAAGCAGTAGAGGAGAATTGAGTAGAGAAGGGGGGCTGAAGTGAGAGCTGAGAAATTCTTTTTTCTTATTTTTCTTGTGTAATCAATTCCTTTGCAGTATATTTTAGAGGTTTGTTAAATAAAATGAATGTCTTGTTTTTCAATATGATCAGCTAACTTTCTAAGTTGCGATGAAAGGTGAAGCTCAAGGATTTAAATTATTAATTAAATTACTCTCTCAAGTGAGTTTTAATATTTCTTTTATTTGTTGTATTTTTTTTCTTTACCAGTTTCTTTTATATGGTATTTTGACATAATGTCGACATTTCAATATAGTTGTGGCACATTAGATACTTGGTCTCATATTTATCACATTAATGATTAGTCAAGAATTAAATGGCATAATAATTAACTTGTAAAATAAATACAAAATACAAATATAAGAGAGTTGTTATAATCATAATTTTAAATCTGAGAGTGGATCCCATAACCTTAACATATTTTTAGATTGATTCATATCAATTTCTTTTCTCACAATTAATTTTCTTTAGTACAATAAATTGACTACTAAATTTTAAATTCTCTATAGTTCGACCCTAGACTCACCGGGTTATATTATAACTAGACACTCTTATACTTAGGAGTAATAACACTTTTGAATCGCGTCATTTATTAATGTGAGGACACACCAATTAAATTTGGATAATCTCATCGTCTAATTTTTTTAAAATTTTTATTTAAGATTAGGACATGTAAAATTTAAAATATTTTTGGTGCATATACTTCTTGAATTGTGGAATTAAAATAATTGACAGCATTTACTTCACCAAATAGAATCAAGAATCGGAATTGAAATCATGAGATCCACCTTAATGTTGAAATGAGGAATGGAAGACTGATTCCTAAGGAAGATGGGAATTAGTTCTCCATTCCCAGAATTGACCATTTTACCTCCAAAAATTAAAAATATCCATCTTTTCCTCAATTTAAAAAAAAAAAAAATCAAATGCAATCAGATTTTTGTAGGATCGATTTGCAATTGACAAGGAACAAAAGCCATGGTTGTCGCATGTCAGTTGTCGAATGCAATAGAGCCGGTTGTCACACATTACTGCCATTGCATGCAATGTAGGTCGTTAGCTTTGCTCCATTGATCATTGTCGATCGTCTACAATATCCATCGATCATCACTGTCACTCTTTGAATTTCACTATCACTTGTCAATAAAGAAGCCACAGCCACCACTCACTCGTGATTTTTTATGTTGTTGTTGTTGTTATTTTATTTTATTTTATTTTATTTTATTTTATTAATATAAATCTAATAATAACAACAACAACAACAACAACAACTAAAGACATTTTAATAACTTAAAATAATTCATTCTAATTTTAAGACAAAATAAACGCATTAATGGCAATCTAGCTCATTCGGATTCTAGTTTCTATCATTTAAGTAAACAACTTATTTTGATTTCTATTCAGCTATTTCTCATTCCCATTCTCACTCATTATGACTCCTACCTATTTCGATTTGAGCTCATTTCAATTTCCGTTTAATAAATGCACCATTCATTAATTAAACATGTCCTAAATTAAATAAAAATCTTAGAGCTTGAAATTTAAAGATCCTTCAATATAAACAATTACGAAGAAACATGAGTGATGATAGAGATACGAAATCTTGTACAAATTGTTGTGTCATAAATTTATTAGTTAGACGAAAATACAAAATAATAAAAGTAAATTATGTGGGTCAAGAATTATTTGATCCAACAAATTTATTATGCTGAATCGGTTTGTGTAAAATAAGTTCATAAAAGAGTTTGTAGCTGTATTTTTACTCTTACTATGCATATCCATGATTAATTATAAAACAAAGCACTAACGAAGATATCCAAACTGAATCATATTTTCTTTCATTGGAGTAATGAAATTGTGATTTTATTGTCAATGTATTTGGTTATCACTTATGATTGCACAAGTAAAATTTGTTGGTGTAAAGTAGATACAATTATAAAGTGATAACCAATACCACCGGAGCATATGTATCAAAATAATCAATACCATTTCTTTGCTTAAACCATTTGGCTACTAATCTAGCTTTAAAAGTTTGCAAACAACCATCACTATTGTACTTTCTTCTAAACACCCATTTGTTGCTAATTGGTTTAAATCCTGGAGGAAGATCAACCAAGATCCATGTTTGGTTCGAAATGATAGAATCCATTTTATCATTTATCGCCTCTCTCCAAAAGGAAGTGTCTCTAGAAGACATAGCTTCACGGAATGTCTTTGGATCTTTCTCAACATTTAACAACAATGGCACTTTATTAAGTACATTCTTTCTATCCTCTTCAACTAAGAAGAGTAATGCTTATGATGAAATAAAATCCAGTGCTAAATTCTTTTCTTTCCTTTCACGTTGACTTCTCCTTGGTTCGAAAGATGTCATAGACTCTTTCATTTTATTAATATTTGTGGAGATACCAGGAGTATTGTCACAAGATTGATTAATCATAGATTCTAATTCAACATTAGAATTATATTGAAATTTATTTTCAATAAATTCAACATCTCTAGATTTTACAATCACATTAGAATCTAAATTTAACAATCTATAAGCCTTGAAATTTTCAGCATATCCTACGAAAACACTTTTTATACCTCTAGCACATAACTTTGATGATTTAGGATCATTTAGTTTATAAAAAGCTAAACAACCCCAGACCCTTAAATACATCAAATTTGGTTTTCTTCCTTTCCAAATCTCATAAGGAGATACATGTGTTTTTAAGGATGTAATTCTATTATGAATGTGACATACAGTGAATAATGCTTCCCCCCATAGATGAAATGAAATTAAAATTGTATTCTTAAAACATCTTATCTTTAATCTGTAAATTTGTATTTATATAATTGTTATTCATTGTTTTCTTTAAGAAGAAGGTGTCTTTTTAGTGAAAGATCACAACCATTAACCATGACACATATTTAAAAGACCAAAACTCTTCAAAAAGACACAATTCAGTTTGAAATTTAACTGTCTTAGGAAATAAACGGTTAGCCGATTGAAGTTATCGGCTCACCGTTAGTTTCTAGTGACTTCAACATTGCTTCTGGATGTTATCGGCACACCGTTAACACAAAACGGTTCGCCATTAACATACAAAGATGTTTCTCGAAAATTATCTACAAGACCGTAACACAAAACGGTTTGCCGTTAACATACTGCAACAATGCTATTATTCAAACTTCAATATTTATAAATATTACAAACTATTTTACAAAATGAGATATCCCAATAATAAAGTCTAAACTGATATGAAATAATAGAATATTGATATTTATCAGGTATGAAAGATACTATCCAATAAAAGAATAACACATGCAAAGGTTGGGTAAAAATAGCCAAAAAACAAGAAAGTGATGCATAATGGATGGGCAAAAAATGGAGGATAAATTCACTTGCCCAGTTTAAGGATAATTTGGACTTTTCCGTAAAAGAATTGTCATATTTGTAGAATTATCCAATGTGGTGCCAATGGCGCCATATTTGGAGAAATAAGCCATTCGTTTTCGGAGGAAGAAACAGAGAAAGCTTGAGACTGTTGAGAGACGATTGGAGAAGAAACTACCTCAAAGCCATTAACAAATGGAACGATTGAAAGACTGTATGGAAGAGCTACTGAAGTTCACGCTGAGTTCGCACATCAACAGAACCCTGGATTTTGACCTCGGCATTTCCCGTCAATTGTGCTCCAATCTCCTTCAAGGCGATCCAAACGACGCCGTTTCACTCTCCACCAGTAATCGTCATAATACACACTTCATACTCCATTTGTTTGTATCTTATTTGTGTGTGTGTGTGAAAGTAAACTCATGTTATTTGTTTTTCGTTGGTTCGTTATAATCTAGGTTTTGATGTTGATTCTGATGAAGATTCTCTTCAAGGAGTTCCTTTGTATCCTCTGTACAAGCGCCTAGCGTTGGCGTTGTGTCGTTCTGTGAATTGCGGGGCATTTTGTCGGACGTATAAGAAGGTTGCTTTGATGAATGAAGAATGTTTCTTGGAACAGAAGGAAGAGGAGTGGGGTCAATTGATTTTAAATAAGGCGTCTGATTTGGTCGATGTAAGTTTTCAAGTTAAAATCACTTTTTATAAGAGCTCTTTGTTAGTTAAACATTACAAAATAGGAGCAGAAGCACTTTGAGTTATTCTAAAAGCTCTTTTGTGATGGTTTTGTTGTAGATTTTGAAGGCTGTAGAGTTTGAACTTCATGTTGAGGAGCCCTTCTTTTTGTTTATAAAAGGTATAATTATTTATTTACCATAGTACTTTAGATAATTTTTCATTGATTTCTTTGTAATTCGTTTTTATCTGTGTTGTGTATTATTTAATATTGACAATGTGTGTAGATGGCCTGAAAACCATTGAGGGAAGATGCGCAATCGGTGATTACAATCGGTGTGGCTTATGTGTATTTGTTTATGAATTGAATTTTCATAAGCATGTTTTCTTTTTCTAAGATCATTTCATATTATATTTGATGGTGTAAACCGTAGAGTACTGGTTTGCCGGTGGAGTCTGTTATGGATACAAGACATGTAGTTTCTATATCTAGGGGCTGGGAATTGTTAAGGGACTCTGACTAGGTAACTTTCAGTATTTTCTAGATTTAATTATTGATTTCACAAATAAGTGTTGTAGTGTCAATTTTGAAGCTTTGACTATTAATTTATGGGTTGTTATGATCAGCATAGAGGGGGAGTCTATTTTTACTATCTACAATCTGTATGTAGTTTGGTTGGCCATTGTTACTCTTTCTTATTTATCTAATTATTTGCTCACAGAATAGGGCCAGGGTCAGTGATTCTCCTAAATAAGTGCATGATGCTTAAAGTTCAGGTGATACATGTTCATTTTACTTATTCATTACTATCATATTTCTAGTTGAGTTGCGCACTCATAGTTTTATCAATTGGCAGTCTGTTTGCCACTATGCTTCATTTTCAGAGATGTTGGAGGCAGAAAGTCTTGTGAAAGTCCTTCCTGAGGTTAAAACCATTGAAGAAGGTATTACAGCTGTGATATGATCAGCTATTGCATCAGGTTATACTTCAGTATCAAGAAGGCCCTTGAGTTCTTTGCAGTAACGACAGGTTTTGTACAAGTGTCATCAATGCTGGTAATACCTCCAAGTTGTCACCATAATATTGAAATGAGGGTTAGGGTGTTGTATATTTGCTTAAGACTGACCAGGGTCAGGGAGATGGGTTTAAGATGTAGAAGTAGAGCTTTAGGGCTGTTTTATCGGATTAGCAAGCACCACTTAGAGCAAACCATCCTATCTTCTATTTCTTTATGGGACTTATAAGGTGGTTGCATATTTGAAATACCAAAATTATAAGCAACTGTTAACAGTTCACTGAAACTAAGAAGACAGAATGGACAAATCCATAAATTTTTAGGAAATTCATAGCTAGATCAGAGCTACAAGAGTGCGAAAAATAATCCTTTTAGTGCCTTGCTAAACTAAATAAGATTTGCTACTAAGATTTTATTGAGCATTTAGTTGTAATTGGTAACCCCTAAGAATATTTCTTCTGGAGTAAAATCATTTAAAATACCAAATATTCCCTTTTATGTTGGCATGCTGCTACGAATATAGCCAATGAGCAATTTCCAGATGCAGGGGATTTTCAAAAACTTTAAAAGCAAGTCCCAGTTGGTATGGCTTTGGTGGTAAATATGTGAATCTTTATTAGTTTTGGACCTAAAAATAGAACTTTCACTAGGTTAACTATTGGGCAAGGTTTTTGACCTTTGATGTCTTAAGTAATTGGAAGTAATGGGTGTAAGTGTTTCAGGTGTGCAAATTTATAGGAAATTTTACACAGAGGAGAAGGAAAGGTCCAATGGTGTCCTTGCAATAGGCATTTCCAAAATGGCTACTCAGCCCTATGTTACATTGGCGAGCATACTGTCTGTGAGTTGCTTATCCGCACCCTTGACTGGCATTTTTCATTTTTAGTTCATAAGTTTCATGTTTGAAATTCCTTTTTATTGTTTGAACTGAAATTTGTCTGGTTTGGACAAAGTTTAATTTGTTGGTTATAGCTTTTAATTTTGGGCTAATTAAAGTACTGTAGAAGGTTACAGAGTTCACATTTAATGAGTATGTGAGTTGTTATTAAAATTATATCATGTCCTACATTTAATATACTTATTTTGTTTCTGAGCCTAAAAATAAAAAGTAAGTTATTAACATAGACATTGTACAGCTTCAAATTCTTCTACCAATGAATGGAAAATGGTTGAAGAAAATCCAAAAAGGTACTCTTGAATTTGTTGAGGTTTCAAAAATTGATAGGTTGTGGCTATTAATTAATTTCCCAGTTTAGTGGATCTTGCATCATCACTTTCAATTATCATTATCAAATGTAAACATTTGATCCTATGAGGCAAATGATTTTCGTTGTATGTATCATGATCATATGTTAACAATTTATGTTATGACTGATTTGAGATTGGAATTCTCCATTTGGTCAACGGCTGAAAGTGCTTTAAAATTTATAATGGTCCACCTTACCAGGAAACAGTTTACTTTTATCTTTTGAATCATTTTGAAACTTTGCTATTACATTGTAATAAATCTCTGTTGAATGTGAGATGGATCTATTCATGATGAATGGTTAACTCAGAGTCTTTTAAAATCCAAATGCTATCCGTAATTGATATTCGAGTTAAGAAAATTCTGATGAATGACCTGGTTGAGGTTTTGACCATTTAAAATGTTGTTCATCTAGAATATCCTCTTGTGCATGAATCAAACTTTGAGTAGAGCAGTACAGAGTGAATTACATTTTTGAAGGATATTGTATGCATGTTTTAGCAGTGGTTGTAGTGCATTTGAATAATACTTTTTTTCTCATCTGAAGCTATTACTTTCCATATGTGTGCACTGTGTGCAGACATGCATAGATATATATGTGTTTGTTTGTGATTCTGGGTGTGGATCTGTGCCATTAGCATTTAACCCACGGCATGGCTGCAAAGTGCTTTCATCTATAATTAGCCATGTGAAATGTCCAAAAACAAACCTTTGCCTGACAAAATTGCAAAATCTTAATTGTTTTGCTGACTGCTTGAAGTTCCTAATTTAGGGACTCAGTTATGTGGGCATTCAAAGCCTTTTGGGTCTTGCGCATACTGCTGGAACGATTTCAGATGCACTCCCACCACCAAGATCAGCTCTTCTTTCATCGTTCATGTTGCCTTTTAAGCCAAATGTAAGATAATGACTAGTTCTGAAATGCCTTTTTTATCTTTTATTTTTTATTTTTTTAATTCATGCTATGCTTAGGTTTTTCCCTGATTGGTATGTCTTTTATCCCATCAACAAAATATTTTGTGTTTGGTTTTGAAAATTTGTAGTATTTGAATAAGAGAATTTTTTTTTTTAAGGAAAAAAAACCTTCAATATATGTCTGTGATAACAATGCACAGAGGACTAGTCTGATCAGGCAGCATTTGAGGTGAAGATATTCTTTTTTATCCGTCCCTAAAGGGATAACCCATTTGATTTAGCCTTTTGCTGCATGGGTAATAGATTGATGGTTGGATCCCCCACACATTAGTTTAATTTGGTTGGGTGGGGTGCATGGTAACTAAAACAAAAAAAATAATAAAAAATGCAGCTAGACACCTAGAAGAGAAGATTTTCTGTTAGAAACGATATTATTTATGATCATCAAGTATTGGTGGTTAATTGGACCCACTAGATAGATGTTGGGAACAAAGAGCTTTGGTATTCCATTATCCCTATCTGCAAATGACTGTCCATGTTTTGATCTCAAATTGGTACAAGAGAAAGAATCTTATTCGTTCAAAATCTAAGAGTTTTTCAATACTGCAGTTGGTAGGCTTGAACCTTGTAAAATTTTAATTGCTTATTTATCAAATTCTCTCTCCATTTTTTGGAGGTCAAAGGTAGTTCCTTAACTTGTGGAGCCAGGGCCTTGGCAAAACATGCTACTAGGAGTAGCAACAGATACTGGGGTAGATATGATGGAAGTGGTTAGTATCTTGTTTATGCTTTTGTTGTTTTTGTTTCTTGTTTCGTTAATATTTGTTATGTTTTTAACATACATGCACAGACACATTAAAACATTCCCTGAACCTTCATGATTGGCTTGCATTGCTTGGGTTAAACAAATGAGTCAAATTCAAGCTTGTTCACCAGCCTATTAAGTGGACAAAAAAAAAAAAATAACCTTCAGCTTTTAATAGTTACTTTAAATTTCCGGCTGTTACTTAATGTTGATTTTTTTTCCCCTCCAGATTCTAATAAAAATAGGCTTGCAATGGATGTCATTGGTCCTTTAATTGCTTACTGTTGCTGGCTGAATGTGCATATTGTTCAACCTCATGGAATTGTCTTTGAGATTAGAGTAGCTGATGGCTATGGTGCCCGTTGGTCTAAGAATGGAACCAAGGTATATGCTTAGTATTGCATATATGCTCACAACGTATATTTATCTAAACAGGTTACTGAGCATGCAGAAGTATTGCTATTACCATGAATGTGAAAGTTTTAATGCATATGCGAGGCCTGTCATAGAAATGCCAAACTTTGAATTCTTGGGTGGAAGTTCATTTTTATTCATGAAAGATGTGCTCACTTGAATCCCACTCTGTTCTTAGTTGGTTTTAGCAAACTGCTCAAATAAATATGTGGCTCACCTACTTCGCAATCTTGCATCTTGAATCAATTGACCAAGCTGGCGAATTATATGGCTATAACTTGAATAACTGTCAGCTCCTATTTTAACTCTTTTTCTTTTTTAATATAAACCACTGCTGATATTGGAATCAGTGTTGTAGCTGAAACATTTATATATTCTTCTTTTCCTAGCGACTGGAAGGTTTAGTTTCTTTGGCTTTCTGTGCAAAACCATTTATATTTCAACGCATTATGAATGCATTTCTAGTTGTGTATTTTGGCTGGCATAATATCACTTCTTTGGACAGGATTGTTCCATGATTTGATCAAAGACCTTTTTAGTCAATGAAGCTTTTATCCCTTACATGGTCACTGCCAAGCCAAATCTTTAATTTTTCATGTTTATATTTGTTTCATTTCAGTTCATTGGATTTCTTGAGCCATACATGGAAGATGGCCACTCAAAGGGATGGAAGCATTGAATTGACTGTTGATATTTTTCCATTTTGTATACTTGATCAATATTGGTATGTCTACTTAAGAAAACTTTCTTTCTCTTTTTTTTTTTTTTTTTTTTTTTTTTCAATCGTTTAGCTCTCACATTCGCTTGTGTTTGCATCAGTCCCCATCCTATTATAATGAATGGGAAACATTGGAACAGTGTGATGATTAGTATTCTTTCCCTGTCTTTTTGGAGATGCAAGAGAAGTTGTATTTATCATAGTGGTACAAAGAGTATGTGATGATTATTATTTGATCTTTTGGATTTGGGATTTTTTTTTTCAAATTACCATGGACTCCACCACATCTACCCTAAATTAGACTAATCCCCCTCCAAGGTTGATGTGAGGGCATTCAAACCCTTGGCCTCTGGCTTTCCCTAAAAGTGGTCAAACCAATTTCCCTTGGCTTCACTCTTGCAGTGGAAGCAAGAGGTCTCAGATTCGAGTCTTGGGAATATGTTTAATTTGGGGTTGGGGAGGGGTGGGGTGTGATGTAACTGAAAAAATAAGTTCCCTTGGGCCTTGCATCTTTGGATATGGGATATGCTTTGCCATGCATGATCATTATTGACCTTCTGTTAATACACTCATGAAGCACTAATTGAAAATGAGAGAAGAGAAGAATGAGAAAAGGCTTGCATGGTCGCTTGTACTTGCAGATGAAACTGAGGTTGACCTAGGTGGATAGAATGACAAATAATCTTGTCCAAAAAGGATTAAAACTAGCTTTTAAAATTAACAAAATAATAATTCTTCATCCTCCCATTTTGCTATTCATTAGAATATCTACCATATTAAGGCCCCATTTGGGACTGCTGTGCTGTCAGCGCAGCTCCACCAAACAGTTCTTAAGTTAGGGGATGAAAATTCCATGTGTCACAATTTTCAAGATGGATTTTGCTATGATTTTGATATCTTTGCTTCCTATGCTCTCTCTTTGTCACTCGTTTTGGTTCTCTGATGGGATTTTTAGGTGCTTAGATATTTCACTTTTGTGTTGCATGCATATGCACACAGGCATGGTTAATTATATATGCATTAATGCTTCTACTTACACTCCCCCTCTTTACTAAGATGTGATTGCCGTATATTAGCAAGGAATCATGTCCGGAAAGAGAAGGGGATAACTTAATACCTAAGGTGATAAGCAATAGTAGTATTATGGCAGTGATGTTGGCAGTTAAAGTGGGAGATACATAGAAATCATAATTTTGTAGCTTTTAAGAACCATTCAATGTATCATTGGAGCCTTCAGATTTATAAGTGTGGAATCAAGCACCTAAAAATAACTTACCACATTGTTTTGTTTTGATAGTAATTGCAATTGTCATGATGACAGGAGCATGATCCCTCGATAAGTTGTTCATGCTACTGTACCAGATTATAAACTCATGGATACAGGGGAAAAAATGATTATAAAGGATGGTAAACTGTGTAGCTGACGCTGAAATTATGTGGATTGATTTTGATTGATGATGTCGACGTCAAGGGAGAGAAACTTTTCTCTTAACATATGACAGCCAAGGATATATATTTGTCGGCCACATCACTACAGAGCTTTCGTATGGATCTGCTTGCGACATGATTGCATCAAACTGCCCCGCAGGTGGACAAGTTTTAATCTTTCTTTATGTATTTGTAAAGTTGGTTTATCTGGTTTATTCTGCAAAATTATATCTGATTGAGCCATCAATGTCAGTGACCTCTTGCAATGAGCATTTAGTGTATGTATTATCCTGTGAACGATTCATAATGAAATTTAAGGATTCGTGAAGGCATGGAACATACAGTAGCAAAAGACATTTCCTGTTACCTCTCTACTTTAATAATTATAGAACAATAGAATTATTTGAATATCCTATAGCATGGCACTAATGCCTTTCAGAATACTCATTTTTAAGTTTTTTAACTTGTTAATAGATCAGCCTCTTACTTCGTGTTGTATTTTGAAGAGATTGAACATAAGAAATTTGTACTCACTCTATGTCGTGATTGTCATTATCAGTATGCCTTTCCTTTTTATATTACAGTTTTTCTACTGTAAGAATCAGTGATTGAAATCATTAGTTGTTGATTCAAAGCATTGGCCTGAATTTGGAGTTCTAAAGCAGATCATGATTTTAAAACCAGGCAAACAACTCATGCCTTTGAAATGTTGCTGGTGAATCATCCCTTTCAACAGTTGCTATAGATTTAGGACTCTGTTTGGTCTTGAAGCAATTGTGGCTGCCTTAATTCTTACATTTGTCGTAAAGCTTGTGACTTGTGGATGTAGCGATATATATTTTACTTCCGGAGAGATCTTTATTTTTTTCCATAACACTTGCATTTGTCTTTGCTAAGTATAATTTTCATTTGGACATTTCCTATGCGAGACCCACATGTGTGCATATGCTTTTTTCATGAAAAAAGTGATGTTTGTTGAATTTTGTAGTTCTTACTGTAATCTTGAAATGACTGTGGACCCAAAGCTTTATTGATTTTCCAGATATCAGAGGTTGCCTTCTCAAGATACCTAATGAACCTCTTAATCTTTGGTTTTGATAGGTTATTGTGGTTGAATTAAATCAACCAAGAAGTTAATCACCAATAACCCAGCATGTGCTGAACACTGTTGTTATTCCATTGTTCTTTTCTTTTTGTGGCTTTATTATTGGAAGTTCTTTGACACCTATTATTGTCAATATTAACATGTAAGTTTATTCTTGTGTGGAACATTATGTTTTTTGCTATATTTGTCGTAGTTTATGGTTATTTGCACCTGTTTTTTCAAGTCTGAGGAACACTTGTCAGTGATTAAAACAAGTTGCCCATGAATATTAGAGCTGTATTCTTTGATTTTGACACAAAATGGAAAAATGAGTGGAGGTATGTAACATCACCTCTCAGAATTGTACTTCTTTTCTACTTTTGTAGAAACATATCATGTGGCTCTTATATTTTCACATGTTATTATCAGATCATCTTCGGTACCCAAGCTTGTTATGTTCTTTGTTTTGATTTTGATACATAGAAGATTGTTCAGGTGTGTGCAGTTGTGCACCAGATAGTACGCGACTGTGCGTGTGTCAAGCTTCCATTGGGGGTGAGCTCCACTGCCTCCCCCCCACAAGATGGGAGGTTGACATGCGCCTAGTTACACACTTGCGGTGGACACCTGATCAGCTCCCTTAATACAATCTAATTAGATTTTGCTCTGTTCGGTTGAATGTGGCTGTTGTTTGAACTTCAGTACAGCATAATTTGTGGTCTCTGTTGAGTTAATATAACTGCGTAGTGTAGTAGTAGTGCACAAAATTTCGACTGTAGTAGTAGTGCACAAAATTTCGACTGCTAGGAGTAAATTTAAACTCAGGTTTTCCGCCCGGAGGAAATTGTAACAAATTATATGAAACTTTGAGCTATGATTTTGATGACTTTACAGGAGGATCTAGATCATCTTTAGAATTTATAGTTTCAAAGAAGGTTTTGAACAATTTTCCAAAATCGGTGGATGAGTTTTGAGGCCATTGATTACTGCTACGGGGTCTCAGGTTTTACGAAGTTTTGCTATCTGCGGTTAATATGGTCGGTTTCAGGGCCCTCCGCAGTTTTGTTTCTTTAACCCATAATCGCTTTTTCTAGTGGCGCTTCTAGTCTTAGAGGTGCTTTTCTATTTCACCGCCTACACCTTTGGTGTCAGCACAAAGCATTTCTGTGCAAAAGCCATAACCCATGGTGCCCTCTGGAAACTGGAAAGCGGCGAAGCGAAAAGTCAAAAAAGAAGAGATGTCACCTTTTTCTTAAAGCATAATCTCTTTTTCATTTTTAAAATTATTTGCCCATATGGTTTGATCTCAAGATTGGCATTGTCAGAATTACTTTTTAGCAATTTTTTTTTAAATTTACTTTTTGAACAGTTTTGCCGTCAAAGGATACATTTGGTGTGTACAAATTCAAGCCATCAAACTTGTGCACTCATATAACAAAAAACCAATAAAATTAATTTGATGAAGTTACAGCATGGATAATTTGTATCTGCAGGGTCATATACCCTGTAATCATCTTATGTCGGAATAGTTATGTTACCGATTCTTAAATTTAGTGTTACACTTCTTAAGTTGTATATCGTACCTTCCAAGCATTGTGTCACATGTTTAAATAAGAAGTTATCATGGACAATTTATAACTAAAATAATTTTAACACATATTTTGATATCAAATACATATTTTTTACATTCTAAACATTCCCATAAGTACATAAAACTATTACTTTTTTTTTTCCAATCTTAATCGCAATTGTAATATATATGTTAGGAAGGAACTTGCAGACAAAGTATGCTGCAAATTCATGGACCACTTAAATGGAATCATCTACTCATTTTATTATTGTTATTAAATATATATATATATATATATATGAAGAAAGATGGGTGAGGCAGAGACATTTCTCCAATGATTGGATGAATAAACAGTAGCGCTAACAGTCCAACCTTGTCTTCTTGTCAAATCATTACCAAGGAATAAGCATCATTTTGATACCCAATTAATTTTGGGGACTTCACCTTCAACTTCTTTCTTGTTTAAACTTTAATTTTTTTTCTTTTGTTTGTTTTGTTTCATCTAGTTCTTGCCTCTTTGCCCCCACTTTTAAATTAAGAACTTAGACCCCAAATTCACAATTTTATGGTGCAAATATATACTTTTAATATTAAAAAACGATGAACGTTATGCGTGTAATATATATTCCAATCAAATAGTCAAATAGTATGAATTATGAATTTAAATGATATAAAGCAAAGTCAGTTTATTCATGAGGAATTGTTCTTTTTAGTGCTATTAGGACGTATCAATTACGAAAAACGTGTTTTTAATTTTTTTTTTCTTTAGGAAAAAATGATCATCAACACCAATACCTTGCTAGATAGTTGTCTATACTGTCAGAAATAGTAAGACTGCTTATCACCATTATGTGTTGATACAATGTGGTGGTGGCAATTAAAGATATTTGATTTTACTTGAAAGCTGGCTAGCTTGGAACTATGGAGTAAACTAACAATGAGAAGGATTGAATTGACATGAACACGAAATATTTTGAATAAATTAAGACTGGAACAAATACAAAATGTGCATTACCAAGTTCAACGGCGTTTTGATTGTAACGGAAAGTGATTTGTGTGTAATAAACTAATAAATGATGGTTATTGGATGATTGTTAAGAGACAGCAGCTGAGTTGTAGATTCCATTGGAGGTCCTTTTGAGTGCAATAAAAATTAATGCATTATACATGTCAATTTCCACTGGTCGTGGTGCAGTGCAAAGTCTAATATTTCTATTTCTAATGGATAAATCAGTGATAAAGATTTAATTATTTTATATGAATAAATGTTGCTAGATCTAAACTTAATTAATACTAATATTGGGTTACTCTCTTTTAATTTAAAATTTTTTAGCTCAATTAGTGAACATGTATGTATTCGAGAACTCTCATATGTGTCTCTCTCATATTATTTAAAATATGTTTTTGTCTCATCCTATCTCTACCCCTCCTTTTGATGCTTGTAGGTGGAGTGATAACAAATTTATTAATAAGAAAACCCAAAGATACATGTAGTCAGAAGGTGAAATAAACCTTATTCCTCAAATAAAATCATAGAGCTAGAACAAGTATTAGCATAAAATTTTATGAAAACTACTGAAAATTGTATGAAGGACCACAACCTATAATTTAGAAAGCCTTTAGCTTCTTGTGACAAACTTAGCCAGATTAGATACTGTCAGGCCTTGCCCTTCAAGAGTTGTCATCTTCATAATCATCACCAACACAAATAGACACAAGGTACCGAACAGTATTATATGACTCCAGTTACAATATTAATGTCTCCAAAATTATAGAATGATACAAAATTTATTTGAATTAGATGCTAATAAAGTTGACAAAGTTAGTTATATAGGGAAAATCTAATGACATCAAGACATAATTATTATGCTATTATTAATATCGCTTTTATAATCATCTCTTTGTCTTCATTTTCCGAGGAAAATATGTAGTTTGTTATTTTTCTGGTGGCGGGATGCAGTTACTATTGAACAATTGGGATTCCACTAACTTATTTTATTAATTTTTGGGAATAAATGTTTTATTCCTTGCCGAACCCTCCAAGCTACTCTACCAATATGGTGATAACATCAACTTGATAAATCATTTAAATTATTAATTAATTTATTTTACTTTCTTAACTCTTTGTGCATTGAAATCACATACTACCAAACCCAATTCTTTATATTTTATTTTATTTTATTTTTAAAAAAAAGAGTTAAAGAATTGAACTGGCCTATGAATCAGTGATACATATCTTTTCAGTTTTTATTTTTATATTTTTTTCCCCCCAAAGTGGGTCTTTGGGATTTACTTTAGTATGGCTTCTCAAGTGAAACCATAAGCATGAATTGCTTTTTCCCAAGAAAGCTAGCTAGGAACTTCATTACAATATTCAAAGTCCTAGTGCTAGTCTTTCTATTCTTTCATGCATATATTATTTGTTCAAATAACAAACAAAAACTACAATCCAATTGAATTTCTAAAATCCTAATTTGTGTCGCCAAATATCATATGGACGAAGCATTATGGTAGGTCCTTATTCTCAATAGAAGCTTTTATTTAATAGATGTTGGATAGATACAATACTACTTATACGCTTAAAAAAGTATAACATGAAAATGACCTTAAAATTTTATAATATATACCATGGCTGTCTCTAAACCATAGTTTTGTACTTGACCATTTCATGAAACTGAAATGAAATTGAGTTTTGCAAAGTTTATTGCAGTTGCCTCAAGTCTTAAGGGGGGCCTCCCAAATAGTTCATGGACATAACTCTTTTTTCTCCAAAAGGAACACACTCTCATCACTTCTTCTCTTCATCAAACCAGCGGTTGCAGCAAAGCAATGGTGATCAGATAGCTTTAGACATGCAAACCAACAACAACAGCAATATTCAGCCACAAAACAGCTGCCACACGTCTACTAGCCGGTCATCGGACTCCGGTGAGCCGTGTGCAGACACGGCGGGTGGCAACAAATGGGCATCAAAGCTTCTTAAGGAGTGTGCTAGAGCCATCTCTGACAAGGACTCTAGCAAAATCCATCATCTTCTGTGGATGTTAAATGAGTTGGCTTCCCCTTATGGAGATTGTGATCAGAAATTAGCTTCTTATTTCTTGCAAGCTCTTTTTTGTAAGGCTACTGAATCAGGGCAAAGATGCTACAAAACCCTAACTTCAGTAGCAGAAAAGAGCCACTCCTTTGATTCAGCTAGAAAATTGATTCTCAAATTCCAAGAGGTAAGCCCTTGGACTACTTTTGGTCACGTAGCTTCAAACGGTGCAATTTTGGAAGCCTTAGATGGAGAGACCAAACTTCACATAATTGATATGAGCAACACACTTTGCACTCAATGGCCTACTTTGTTAGAAGCTTTGGCTACCAGAAATGATGAGACACCTCACTTGAAGCTCACTGTTGTGGTAACTGCTAGCCTTGTTAGATTGGTCATGAAGGAAATAGGCCAAAGGATGGAGAAGTTTGCTAGGTTAATGGGTGTGCCCTTTGAATTCAATGTGATAACTGGATTGAACCGCTTAGGTGAGCTCACAAAGGAGACACTAGGTGTCAAAGAAGATGAAGCTGTCGCGGTGAATTGTATCGGTGCCTTGAGAAGAGTTTCTGTAGAGGAAAGAGGTGCTGTGATCCAGATGTTTCAATCCCTTAAGCCAAAAGTTGTGACAATTGTTGAGGAAGAAGCTGATCTTACAAGCTCTAGATATGACTTCGTGAAGTGCTTTGAAGAGTGCCTTAGATTCTATACATTGTATTTTGAGATGCTAGAAGAGAGCTTTGCCCCAACTAGCAATGAAAGATTGATGTTGGAGAGGGAATGTTCAAGAAGCATAGTTAGGGTTTTGGCTTGTGATGATGATAATAGTAGTAGTAGTAATGGTAATGGTGATCAAGAAGAAGACGAATGTGAGAGAAGGGAGAGAGGAAGCCAATGGGCTGAGAAGCTGAAAGAAGCTGCTTTTTCTCCAGTTGGGTTTAGTGATGATGTTGTTGATGATGTTAAGGCTTTGCTTAAGAGATACCGAGCTGGATGGGGACTTGTGCTACCACAAGCAGATGATAATTCATCAGGGATTTACTTAACATGGAAAGAAGAGCCAGTAGTGTGGGCTTCAGCATGGAAACCCTAAAAGCAGCTTGGCCAAAAGCACCATTGATTTTCTCAAAAAAAGAACTTCAACCTTAGCGTGGCATTTATACACAAGTACTTGGAAGTCATATATGAATCATGCATATATGAAGTTTATTAGCATTCAATAGTTCTACTACCTTCTCCATCGTATTCATATCCAAATAACTTTTAGTTTACATGCTTTATGCTTGGGAGTTTGTGTTGCCTTTTTTTCATTTTTCCCTCCTGCTTTTAGATCATTGTTCTTGTTTGAAGGTGTTTTGAAACTTAGTTATTAGTTCCTTTCTATACCATATTTGCCATTTGGATTGCTTGCTCAGTTTCTTTCCTTTCATCCCTTAGTGGGATTTTGTAAGAAATTATTTCAAATATATGTTGTCAATAAAGATGAAATTATTATTGATATATAAAATACCCATATATCTAGGTTTCAATATCAATAGCCCTTGCTTGATTTCCTATACTGCCTGAAGGTGTGATCCAATTCATTTGTGATAATCAAGCAAGAGCATCAATATATAAAAATAAGCGAAGCTTTGTTGATTATCACCATTTCACTAGACAGTGCACATGCCAATTACAATCAGGGTTTTAAATTTATTATCCTATTGAAACATAATTTTTCAAAAACTTATATAGTTAAACTAATCTCATGCAATTGTGCAAATTAAGACCTAGAGTTAGTGAAGTAGTAGTATACTATGCTAAAGCAAAACTAAAAAACTAATGACTTCAGTATATGAATTAAAGAAATCAAATTGTTTGGAAATTGGGGTCTAGCCAAGCTACAAATTCTCATGTTTATGGTGCAAAATAGTCTTGATTCTTCAGATAGCTAGGCTCCTATATCCAGCTAACTAACTCACATAGCAAACTAACCCTATCATATCCATTATTTTCACATCTTTTTTCATTTTCAAAACTGCTCTTGAAAGCTGAAGCTTAGGCTTTAAGCTTTAAGGATACCAAATTGATCTTCCAATCATGATGAATCTCTTTCTTTGTTTCTTGGAAACAAAGCAAAAGAAGTATACTACTTTTATCATCATCAGAAGAAGTTGAAAGGGAATACTGTATAATAAATTGACATAAAGAAAAGAAAAAGAGGGGGCCAAGAAGAGACCTTGGTGGCAAACACAAGAGTACCAACTAGAGATCCCATGTTTGCCTTTATGTCTAAAACGATTTGAATAGCATATATATTTTGCTTTTAATTACTATACTCTTGTACTCACTTTACTCGAACATTATATAGTGGAACACAACTTTTCTTGATTTAGATAAGACTTTGCTCTATTCAATCCCCGTTTCTTTTAAATTCTTGTTTATCATTTATTACAATTATGCAAATTCTTTTGCATCATCACATGCGTGTGCGTATATATTTTTTATATATACTAGTATGGTTATTTATATATGTGTATATGCACTAAAAGCATGCAAATACAAACAGATAATTACAAGATTTTGTCTAATAATTTATTTCTTTTCAATCTTTGAAAACTCCTTCAATTGATGTGAGATAAGTTTTCAAGTCAAAAATAGCTCATATTTACTTAAAGAACATGATTGCTTTGTGGGTTTACGATCCCATTAAATTTGGATAGTTAAGAACTTTTTTTTTTCATATGTGATTGAACAAATAAAACAATAAAACTTTTTTTAGGTCATATTTATACATCAAATTGAGAGCTTTGGAAAAGCTTCTATATTAAAAAATGGATACAAAAGAGTTTTTTTTTTTTTATGATGATGTATAAATTTATACAGCATTGATAATGAGGTTATTATAGACCCTTTGAACTTTTATATTTTAATCATCACTATTGATTTAGAGCTAGTTTTTTAACTCGGTAGCTTTTGAAATTATTATTGTTAGACGTTCTATATAAATAATCAGTTATTAAAATAATCAGTTAAATCTTTTGTTACAAATCTATTTTAAAAGTGTTGTAAATTTTAAAAGTAATCGTATACATTTGATAAATCTTAGTGTTAAACTAAGGTAAGAATACAAATGACTAAAATAAATATAAGGTCCAATAAAATTTATTTACACATTTATCAACATGTATATATAATTTTTTTATGGTGTATATATAATAATTCACAACTAAAATATATATAATTTTATTAATTTTTTTTGTTTTGTTATCTCAGTATAATTGGTAATAATAAGAATCTCCTTGAATTTAATAATATTGTTTCCTAATCGAATAAGGATAATTTTGGATTTTATAATATTCGTAAGAATATATATGAAATTATATCAAGCATAAAACAAATTATGTTAACATAAATGTATCAATAACATTGATTTTAATGATAACAAACTAGATTAACACAATTGGAGTCTTTAAAACTAATGAATTTTTAGCCTGTATAAAGTTTTTAGACAAGAATATGATTTTAGAAATAAATGGATAACCATTAATCTTAAGTCAGCAAACCATTTTTACAATGAAGAATTATAATTTTGATTTTGGAAGATAATAGTGAACTATTTATTCAAAGATGGTTAACTAACAATTCCATAGAACAATTTAACTAAAAACAATCAACCGATTACTGGAAACGGTTACATGATATCTCTTTACAGGGTTATTGGAATTAATCGACAAATCAATTACTAGCAAATGGTAACTCGACTTTGAACATATTAGCACCTGAAATTAAATGGCAATCTAACTCTTAATTATCAGTGATCGGATTATGGCTACAAAGTTAATAACGGCTAGTTTTTTACTCCTACCATAAAAAGGCTTAATTAAATTCAAATAAAGAGTTTTGGAAAAGCTTCTATATAAAAAATTTGGATATAAAAGAGGTTTTTTTTTTTTTTTATGACGATGTATAAATTTATATAGCATTGATAATGAGGTTATTATAGACCTTTGAATTTTTATGTTTTAATCATCACTATTGATTTAGAGCTAGTTTTTTTTAATGTTGTAGCTTTTGAAATTATTATTGTTAGAAGTTCTATATAAATAATCAGTTATTAAGATAAGCAGTTAAATCTTTTGTTACAAATCTATTTTAAAAGTGCTGTAAATTTTAAAAGTAATTGTATATATTTGATAAATCTTAGTGTTAAACTAATGTAAGAATACAAATGACTAAAATAAATATAATGTCAAATAAAATTTATTTACACATTTATCAACATGTATGTACAATTTTTTTATGGTGTACATATAATAATTTACAACTAAAATAAATCTTCTTATTTTATTTTTTTTTGTTTTGTTATCTCAATATAATTGGTAATAATAAGGATCTCCTTAAATTTAATAATTTTGTTTCCTAATTGAATAAGGATAATTTTGAATTTTTATAACATTCATGAGAATATATATGAAATTCTATCAAGTATAAAACAAATTCTGATGCTATCAAGCATAAAACAAATTTTGTTAACATAAATATATTAATAAAATTGATTTTAATGATAACAAACTGGATTACTACTGTTGGAGTCTTTAAAATTGATTAATTTTTAGGTTGTATAAAGTTTTTAGACAAGAATAAGATTTTAGAAATAAATGGATAACTATTAACCTTAAGTTGGCAAACCATTTTTACAAGGAAGACTTATAATTTTGATTTTGGAAGATCATGGTGAACCATTTATTAGAAAATGATTAACTAATAAATTCTAGATAACAATTTAATTGAAAACAATGAATCGATTATTGGAAATGGTTAGCTGATATCTTTTTGTAGGGTTATTGGAATTAATCGACAAATCAATTACTAGCAAATGGTAAGCGTGAACATAGGCGAATTTTACCAAACCACGTAAAAATACAGTGTTTGTTTCGCTTCTCTTCTCTCTTTATATTTAGATTATTATTATTTATTTACTAGTTGTTTAATTTCATTAAAAATTTGAAGTAGTTGTTGTGTTAATTGCCTAATATTTTTGAAAACACAATTCACCCGCTCTTGGGTTGCTTAGCTATAATTTTAGATTCTTAAAATTAGATTTTGAAAAATTACTTCTTCATTGCTTTTGAAAATCTACTGTAGGATGAAATAATTTACCAAAATAAAAAATTTATTGAGTATTAAAATTAACTTTTAACTTTTCAAAAATAATTTTAAGCCTCTTAAAAGCAATTTCAAATGAGTTCTTAAATTATAGATAACTAGGTGGGATCATTATGGAACCTTGAATTTTAATCTTTTAATAATCACTATTGATTTAATTTAGTAGATAACTAACTAAGTGCTAACTAATTATTAGATAATATTCAAATTGCTAATAATATATAGGTTCATGGATATAATTTTATTTTTAATTAACTGATAAAAATTTTTTAAGTCACCAATAAAATTCAAAATTAAAAATCAAATATGCAAATATACATATTAAGTTAGATGTGTACGAACTAAATAAAAATGATTTCATCTTCAAGAACATGTATTAATAGAGATCCCTTTTGTCATTAATTATTGGAACAATATAATATTGAATTCTTAGTTTTACTCATTGGCTTTTTTTAAAAAAATTATTCATCAGCTAAAATTGAGTTGAAATGATTATTGCAATACATATTAATCTAGCAATTTTTTTGGTGAAGAAGAGATAATTATATGATGATAAACTAAGATTCAGTTGTATCCATATTAAAATAATTTTTTTAGAAGAAAAATATAGAAGTACAGATATACTTATTTATTTATTAGTTAATCTTAAAAAAAATATGTTTAATCAATTGAATAACAAGTAAATTAAATTTTAAATAATTAAAATCAAAATATTATCTTAACTAATTTGATTAAATCTAATAGTGCATGTTTTATGCCATTTTTGACATTATAATTTATATAAAAACATAATAGAATGATCCTACAAGAGGATTTATATCTCTAATTTGTAGCTTAGCATATTAAGTGATTACTAAATATTCCAAAATTAAACATGTAACCATAAGAACTTTTAAATGGTAGCAACTCAATACAAGGGAGACCTATGTTATGGTGGGGAGTTGCTGGATCTCCCTAATCATGAAAAAAAATTAGGATAGGTAATGTTGATATTGAAACTGTTCCTTTTTCTTTGAACTTCTTACATTTAGGTGAAGAGATGTCTACCTTTCAATCATATTTACCTGCATAATATACATAAGAGAACTCAAACGATAAACCTCAAAAGTTAAGCAACGAGGTGAACACCACTCAATTAATAGGTGGCTTGCAACAAAGTGATCAAATTAGGTGTATAGTAGGAGGCCTTGGCCATCTCAAGTTAAAAAAATAAATAAATAGTGGATGAAGTTGAAACTATACCAAATTTTAAGCTTATTTTATGCTTGCTCCTTTAAAAATTTTTGTTACAACCAATTAATTTTTATTTGTTAAAACCAATTTAAGTTTATGGATTCTTCATTTTGGATCCCTCAAACCAAAATCTTGGTTTTACCTTTAACTTGCAAATACATAAAGGTTAAGATTTGTTGGATCAATAGGCATCATCTTCAGCACCCTTAACTAAGAAGTTCTAAAGTAAATGTTGTGATATTCCTCTGAGAACCAATTGGTGATCAAAGAATGGACACTAAACCATTTAACTCTATGGTGATCACTGGCCCCAATTAGGCCAACATGATATAATGACTTACATATTTTGAGTTAAATTTATGAAAATTAGTTTATCTTAATCTAATTTTACCTTTTTAACGTTAAATATCTAACAATTGATAAACAAAACTATCGATTGCATTGAATTGGATAAACAAGCGTTTAGGCAATAGCTAAGCTTTTCACACCACATTAAAGTCCTTATAAAATCCCATCTTTGCAAACATAGGTCTATTACTAGTTGAAATTATATAAAAGGAAAAATTGAATTGAATTAAA
Source organism: Luvunga scandens (assembly GCA_030449905.1). Classification (NCBI taxonomy): domain Eukaryota; kingdom Viridiplantae; phylum Streptophyta; class Magnoliopsida; order Sapindales; family Rutaceae; genus Luvunga; species Luvunga scandens. The sequence goes on along the minus strand of JASUUG010001064.1, from coordinate 127,202 downwards.
TTAAATTAAATTAAAAAGTCTTTGAACCCAAATATGAAGCCTATCTTTATTTATTATTTTGAAATTATTAATTTATTAATTAATTTTTATAAACTTGAAATTATTTTGAAATAATGAGGAAATAAATTATCTAATGATTGATTTTTATCATGAAAAAATATAGTTTAAAATTTAATTAATTTATTCAGGATGATATTTGAATATAATTAAAACTCTATTGAATCTTTTGCGCTTTTCTGTAATTGTGACTAGTAAGGATGGCAATTTGGCCGGCCTCGAAATTTGGCCAGATTGACCCGACCCAAATTTTTGGGCTTTGACCTGAATTTTCGGGCTTTGGGTCGGGCTCAGGCCAAAAAATTTTGGCCCGATCAAATTTCGGGTCAGGTTGGGCTTGAGCCGACCCGACCCGACCCTAAATCTTTTTAAAAAAAACATTACACAAATAACCAATTAATTGCATTGTGCATTTTTTATGTTGGATTTTACAATTGAATTGTGTGTGGGGTTAAAATGATTGTGGAATTAGATTGTGTGTTTTTAATTTAATTTAATTGTATCTTTTTAATGTTGAATTGTGGAATTGAATTGTAAAAAATTATTTCTATTAATTGGTTGTTTTGTGAATTATTTTATGATTAATTATATTGTATATTTTTCCTTGTGTTGTTAATTATTTTAAATTAAAAAAAATCATTTTTTTGTTTTATATTCAATTTATTTATAGTATTATAACTAGTAAAAAGAGAATAAAAATTAAATTAAAAATCAATTTCTGTCGGGTTGGGCTAGGCCGACCCGAAATTGGCCCGACCCAAACCATAAATGTTCAGGCTTTGGTCGGGTCGGGCTCGGGCTTGGCCGACCAATTGCCATTCCTAACTATGTGCGTATCAAGATCACTCGTACGAAGTAGGGGTGGGCAAATAGCCTAACCCGACCCGATACGATCCAAAAAGTTTGAGTTCGGATCGGGTTCAGATGAAGGTTATAACTCGATCGGATTGAATTTTAGCCAACCCGATCGGATTGGATCATGATTGGATCGGGTCAAATCCGATCCGATTCAAAAATTTGAAAAAGATATACAATACAAGGAAAGTGTGAATGTGGGAATCAGCTCTGTGGCGCCATAAACAAAATTTCACGGCTTTTGCTCCCATAATATGTGTCAATTTGTAATTGGGTGAGACTGTGACAGCATCTGGAGCAATATTGGTTCTCTATATAAGTTGAGCGAATACCTTCTGAGTTTCTGAAATATTACTGGTGGGAACGAAACTAAAATTAAGTAATAATTTAATTTTTGTAATAAACAGAAAAAGGAAGACATGGTTTAGAATTTCAAAATCTCAAATAAAGGAAGAAAATAAGACCAAAAAAGGATACTTCGAATGAAGTGTAGCGATTTTTGGGATTTTGTTTCTTCCTTTCTCTGAATATTCCTTTTCCATATGATGACCGGAGATTCCCTGTAATTATATTAATTTTGTTTTAACGCCAAAATCGTTTTACCAAAAATATACATGTCAACACTATATAAATAGCAAGAACTCGTGATTAGTTTAATCTATTCTCACACAAATTTAAAACACATATCTATTCATAAATAAATAAAAGAAAGAAAAAAAAAAGAAACTTAAACATATTTTGATTAGAAAGAATGGCTCGAGTGAAGGTTCTCGCATGTGTGCTCATTGTGGCGCTCATGCTATGCATAAGTATGTAGTTTATTTTTTTATTTTGGTTTTATTTATTTAAGGTTTTTCTTTATTTTGTTAAGTTTCAATTTTTTTTTTAATTTACAGATAGCAAGGGAGTGGTGAGCAAATCAAAATGCTGCAATAATCATCCAGAGCTTGGGAGTTGTAAGCATGGACTGGATGACAATCCTGATACAAGTGGCAAATGCTGGAATTATTGTATTTCAGATTGTGAAAAGGGAGGCTTCTGCAAGGAAGTTTACAAAAATCATTTTGAATGTCACTGCTATTGTTGATGTTACATTAATTATGTTGATGTAACAAACAAAAGGAATAAATGGTTAAAGTTATTGGCATTTACAATTATCATTTGGTCCATTTTCTTTTTTTCCCTTCTGTCCAATATTGCACATCAGACAAATTATCACTAAATCATCATCAAACTGACGATGCTACTTGGCGCTTAAGTCGTCGCTTAACTACCATTAAATTGAATTAATCCAATGGATAAATTAATTTTCATGCGATCAATGTTCTTCTTGTTGTGAAAGTAAAATTTGTTAATCTCTATGATTTATTTGATTAAACGCAATTTTGATGTGGAAAGATGTGTTACTGAGCATTGGGTTCCATTGAAATTAAACTTAATGTCTAAATTCTTCTTATTCTACAATATCATTCACAAAATATTATTAAAAGAATATTTTGTACAAAGTTCAACTCAACACTGAATCAAAATCAAATATAAGTATTGACTCTGTGATTGTATACACAGCAGAAGCATGCGAGAAACAAACAAAAGATCCCAACAATAACGAAATGCATTACCCATATCAATTAGAAGACAATATCAATGTTTATAATATGGATTTTTCAGCTTAGTTACAGCTAGAATCTTTTGTCAAAGTACAAGGATTTTATTTTAAAATAACATTGTGATTAAGTCTTTCAAAACATTTTGAAATTATTCTTGTTGGTGGCAGAATATAGGCCTGCTATATAAAAGGCATGACATATGGGAAATGTGAGAGTGTGGTAAAGGATAAAGGGAAAGTTAAGAAAGGAGGAAGAAAGGAGAAGATCTTGACGAATCAGACTCAACCACCTGAATTTGTAAAAGAGTAACAAGAAAATCACCTCCTACAATACACGTGGCGACAGAAGTGATGGAACAGTGACAACCACTCTAACGCCACTTTGCCACGCAGTTACCATACGATCCCCACCTGAGTTGTCTACAAAGCATTTACTTGCGAGCTACCAAAGTTCCGACTGAGAAAGGGGGACCATAGACAAGCCATTTGTACCATCCCCTTAATTGGTTCATTCAAAATGGACTTATTAGAGTTAAAGACACACTAGTAGCACAATCTATCTCCAAACGGACAGTTGGACAGCTCTAATAAGCTTAAAGACCTCCACAAAGGAGCCATATTACTCTTAAGTCTATCTGAGGAAGGGCATCACCAATAACAGCTCGCCAAGTGTCCAAAAGGATACAAAAATGCCCTCATGAGCACTCCAATTTAAAAGATCAAGTTAGTCTCACTAAAGAGTAAGTCTCTCATTCACCAAAAACGCTTAACCTTTCTCCTGTTCTAGGGTTTCTTTGAAACCACTCTCTTCGTCTAACCTCTCGTTGAATTGATTGTCAGATTACTATTGCTAGCCTCTACTAGTGTCACCTCTAATGGTTGTTCCTTGCAATTTCAGGTTCATCCTAGTCAATCGCCATTCCCCAAAACTATCTCTAACCAGTCCAACATCCATCTTCACTAGAAAAACATTTTTTGCAAAAAAGCTCTCATTGGGTTTTAGGCTGAACCAAAATCAAACCCAAATAATTCTTCTCGGTATAATCTCTATGTTTCATATATGATTGTAATACTCATAGACCTAAACCATGCAAATTTAAGTGAAAAATGAAAAATCTTTTGTACATGCAAAGCAATACAACCAACCAGTCGTGGAAGTTTGTATAATATCAAAAGAAATAATCAAACCATATATCTTCACCAACTCCTCAGCACCTAAAAACTCACAAAATTTCACTTATTAATAAATTACATTTACTTCCCACTTTTTTTTTTTTACCCTCGAGATGTATCACACAAAAATTCTATTCCAAAAATTTCTCATCTCCTAAAAAAATCTCTCTAAAAAATGCTAAACTACTATTACTCGTTGGTAGGATGACTTGAAGATGATTTTTCTATTGATTGTGACGATAATGTCGTCCCATTTATTGAAACCCTAATAGCCAATGACATGTCAAAGGTTCTTAAAACTCTAGAACTTGATACACTTGAGCAGATACTTTCATTCATGCACTATGAAAAAAGTTAATTAATCAAGTGAACCTTCGTGTTCAGATAAATTACTTTGACTATGGTGGAGTAGTGATTGCTATTGTTAGAAACGTATTACAGCAGATGCAATAGCTACTATATATTTGCTCATAAATTGGGCTAATATTACTACTACTAATTGTGGTAACTCCAGTTATCATAATATTAAAAGGATGTTGTTTTGGGGTAGAGCTACTTCTAGGTTGGGATGGATTGTAGGCTGTTCAAAATTTTAAAAAATTTACAGAAATACCATTTTGCTAAATTTATAAAATTATCATTGTTGTATACTTTTATTTACAACTTTATCATACTTTTAATTTACAACTTTTCCATTCATATAAATAAATAAATAAAAAGTGAGCATTTATTTTATTCGTCTAGAATGTGCTCCCTCGTTTCTTGGCTTCTTCATGTTGACATGCTCTGCTTCTTCTGCAATTATTTGTCTTCTATTGGTAAGAATATATAATAAATTTATTTTTTATTTAATCGTTTACAATATATAGTTCTTGTTCTAATTTTATTGTGTAAAATTAAATTATTGTTAGGTCAAATCATTGAATTTTAGCAATTATTAAATTTATTATTGATAGATCATAGGTTAGAGATAGTTATTTCCGCAAAAGAGAAGAAGAAATGCAAGAGCTGAATTAAATGGCCTGATTTAGTGGGTTTTCCCTGTTTATGTACTTATAAGTATTGCTGGCTTGCAACTATGGCACTTAAAAACATTATTGAGAAAAAGAAGCTTATTTAAGAAAAACTTTGATGAAATTAAGCAATTTTCTATTTAATTCTCTTATAAAGTTAATCAAATTTCTATTTAGTGTACTTGTAAAATATTTCTTTACTTTTCTTTACTTCTTTACTTTTTGGGTGTTAATTAATGTAAAACAATCAATCATCAAAGCCTTGAAAAACTCCTCTTACATTTTTTAAGAAAAAAATATGGTAGTCAGTCATCAAGTGAGATTTTATGTAATGTTGATAATCCATGTAAAGAGTTGAAGGTCAAAGTGAAAATAGTATTGTATTAGAATATGATCCGAAGTTACATAAACCAATATGGACATAAATCGTTAATCAACAAGATGAAGTTCGGAGAATGTATATCAACATGGGTTCATATCAATCAAAGTTAGAAGGATTTCCACCTTCATTTGATGGGCTACAATTTCATCAATTTCAATACACTTGGTATGAACAATTTCCTTGGCTTGAGTATTCTAAAGAAACCAATGGTGCACTCTATTTTGTATGTTTTCTTTTTGATGAAAAAACAACAAAATATCCTACATTTACAATTGAAGGGTTTAGGAGTTGAAAGAGGATTAATAATGGGGAGAGATGTTCCTTTTGCATTATGAAGGGGGCTTACTTCACATCATGCTAAGGCTATGCTAAAGTGGGGTGGCTTAAAGAATTCATCTCAACGTATAGATAGAGTCATGAATGCGCAATCATCACAATAGATTTTACAAAATAGATTGCGGCTTGAGACCTCAATAGAAGTACTTAAATGGCTTGCTAAGCGAGCATTTGCTTTTAGATGTCATGATGAGTCCATTAAATCATCTAATGCTATAAATTTTATTAAAATGATAAAGTATTTAGTAAGGATGAATAAAGATATTTCTGAAATTTTCTTAGAAAATGCTCTGGGCAATGCAAAATATACTTCATCCGATATTTAGAAGGAGCTTTTGAATGTCATTGCCAATAAAGTGTGGCAAAAGATCTATGAAGAAATTGGAGATGCAAGATTTTGTATTCTTGTTGATGAAGCACAAGATGAATCTAAAAAAGAACAAATGGCCATTATATTGAGATATGTTGTATTGGATTTGTTTGTGAATGATTTTTTGAAGTTGTGTGTAACATATGAACCCAAAAAAAATAATTCAATTTCTATAAAAGGAAAGAGTAGAGAGAGAAGCATTTTTTTTCCTAAAATAGAAAGAGAGAGAGAGAGAGAGAGAAAAAAGCTTACAGTTGACCCAGATCTGCGACCCGGATCCGTGCACCCGACCTGGCCATTTCTCCCACGTCCGGCCACCCCACCGGCCACACTTAGTACTGATCTGAAACTTGTGAGCCGCCAGTTGTATCCATGTCGTCCTCGTCACCAGAAACCGCCCAGAACATAGACAAACGAGCCCAAAAAGTCGCGGCCAAAACCCGTTTTGCTCGCCATTGATTTCACCGGTTTTTGGCCAATTCACCACTGAGATCTTGTTCCTCACCTTCCCCTCATCATTTTCTGACCAACCCTGTCACTTGAAACTGCCGGATTACCACCGATCGACCGCCGGAAAACTTACGGTTTTTTGGGAGCTAGATACACCGTTACCACCACGTGTGGGAGGTCACCGCCAGCACCATTAGACTCACCGATATTAGATTTACCAAATCTAAGCTTCTCGTCGCCGTTGAATGAGTTTCGGTCACCGTTGAACGTTAGGGGTAATTCTATAATTTTAAAATTGATGGACATTTTGGTAATTTTAGATCATGGCAGTTAGGTAATTTGAGATTTTGGGGGTAATTCAGTAATTTACAGCGCTAGGGGCATTTTGGTAATTTTATATTTTTTTGGGCGTAATTTTATAAATTCAAAACTTGTGGATATCTTTGTAATCAGAATTGAGGATAGTTTGATAATGTGTAATTCTGAGGATACTTTGATGAATTTTGATGTCGAGGGTATTTTGGTGATTTTACGAATTCGAGAATATTTTATTACGAATAAATGTCACTTCGAGCATATTAGTTATAATTCACAATTATGATTAGTAATTATGTTATTTCCTTAAATTAGGAGGATCCGCGAATGAGAATCAACCCGCGAACGTTGTCGATACCGAGTTCGGACACCGTCACTGTGAGTGGAATATACAAAATCTATTTTCATTGCAGTTTATTATGATTTTAAATTATGGTAAAGCCTGTTTATGAGATTGATTTTCAATGGTTCAATTTAATGATTTGAAAGGGTTCGATTTAATGATTTTATAGAAATTGATTTTATCTGTGTTTTGGTATCTATTATGAAAAATGTGCTTGATTAATGATTTTTGTCACCAATTTTGAATATGCATGATACTATTTTTAAAGAAAAGAAAAGCGGATTTAAGATATGTTAAATGAAAAAGGAAATGAGATTTCAAATGAGATTTTGGATGAGAATTCGAATGAGATTTTGGATGAGATTTCGAATGAGATTTCGGATGAGATTTTTGGATGAGATTCTATGTTTATATCTAAAGATTGTTTGTAAAATCATTAGACAGTTCCCTTCCCCTTTAGATATACTGATACAGATGAGATGACATATACATGCAGTATGATGAATACATAGATACTTGTATTGAGATATAGATGATATAAATGTGATGATATTTTTTTATCTATCCGTGTAGTTCCGGGGCGTGATTGTACCCAGATAGTACGTCATTGCCTGTCCGTCAAGGTCCGAATATGATAAGATTATTTCCCCTGGGTACTTGTTTGGTGATAGTTTTCGGTATTTCTGTATTGATGTTATAAGTGTTACGAATTTCCATCGATTTATGTATTATGTTTGCGATATTGTTATTTGAGTACATGACTTGAATTTAATAAGTTATTTAAGTTTTTGTGATATTTTGATGAAATGGTATTTTGATCTGATTAATTAATTTAGAGTAAAATTATGTTCAAAAACTACTATCCACTCACTGAACTCACTGAGTTTTATACTCATTCTGTTTTATTATATCTCCCCCCCCCACAGGAGATTCGCAGGTACAACAGTCGACTCAGCAACAATAGTTATTTTCGGAATTATGGCCACGTTATGATGTTAAGAGTTATCGATTGATTTATTGAGATAATTTGTGATTGTATAATTTGTTACATTTCGGGGATTACGGATAACATATGTATTTTATTTGGTATTAAATAATTGAGTAATTTGATATTTTGGTTGAGATAATTGATTGACGAAGTTGGTTGTAATCGAAATTATTTGGCAGTGCTTGATTTACAATTTTGTAGTTTTTGTTGTGCAATAATTTAAGGGGAGACTCTGCCGAATTTTCAGTAGAATCTTAATTAATCAAATTACGTCAGAAAGATTATATAGAATTAGGCAGACTCGCCCTGTGGATTCGGGGCGGGTCGTGTCATTGTGAATGTGAAAGAAACTAATGTATCAACTCTTAAAAGAGAAATATGCAATGTCCTTGGTCGTTATATTCTTTTGGTTGAAGATTTACTAGGATAATAATTTGATGGTGCTAGTAATATGCAATGTGCATGGAATGGATTACAAGTATTATTTTGAGAAGACTATCCTTATGCATATTATGTTCATTGTTTTGCTCATTGATTGCAATTTACATTAGTTAAAGTTTCTAAAGATGTGCCTGATGTATGGATTTTTTTTTTTTTTAACATTGAATTCTATTGTCAACGTTTTTGGTTCCTCTCCTAAATGTCATTCTGAGTTGAAATCAATTAAAGAGGCCAAAATTACTAATTTGATAGCTTCTGGGGAGCTAATCAAATTTGTTCATTGCAACAACATGGAGTAACTAATTGGAGCTCTCATTTTACTTTTGTCAATAGGTTGATCATTATGTTTGGGGCTATTCATAATTACCTTGAAAAGATTATTTGTGATGGATCGAATAATGATATACAAGGGGAAGCTAAAGGTGTGTACAAAGCAATGTCAACCTTTAAATTTGCATTTTATCTTGCATTTGATGAATATAACTTTAGGGATCACTTATTTATTTTGTCAAGCATTACAAATGAAATCTCAAGATATTTTGAATGCTATGTATTTAATATCTGCTACAAAATTACTTCTTTAAAGCTTAAGGGAGAGTGGTTGGAATGCTTTTATTAAGAGTGTGGTATCATTTTGTGTAAATCATCATATTGATATGCCTAGAATGAATGATCGCCATATGAAAGGTACGATGCGCTCTTGTTAGCAGAAAGATTATGTTACAGTGGCCCTATTTATTATTGAATTAATTTGTTTAATGTTGTAATAGATTTTCAGTTGATGGAGCTAAATAATAGATTTACTGATCAGATGGTGGGAATTCTTACTCTAAGCTCTACCTTGAATCTTGAATCTTGTTGATTCTTTCAAATTATTTAATGTTAATGATATTTGTAATCTTGCAAAGAGATTTTATTTTCAAGATTTTACTCAATTTGAGATACTTGCTTTGACAAGACAATCAAAATGTTTTCCGATTGATGTACTTCGTCTTGTTGAGTTTCAGTGTATTTTTCACTTTTTAAATTATGTCGATGATTAGTTGAGATAAAAAAAAGTCTTCCAATTCGACTGCAATGACCAAGTGAACATTTTCAGCTATGACACTTATCAAGACACTACTTGAAAATAAGATGGAGGAGTTTACATCAGATTGCATGTTTATCTACATTGAAACAGAATTTGTAGACATTGTCAACTCAAATTGAATGATAGATGAATTTAATTGTTGAAAGTATCATAAGACACAACTTAAGCGATATTTAATTGTAATTGAATTCATTCTTAGATTTGATATATTTTTTTTATGTATTAATGATATTTCCATTAAAATTTATATTTTTAATTGCGATAATATTTGGACTTGAAAACATTAGCCCACCCAAAAAAAAATTTTCTGGCTTCACCCCCGACGCTGTTGTTGATTGCACGTCCGTATTTCCTCCACACCATTTGATTCCTAGCATCTCGCGGTGCATTGAGAAGAAATAACGTTCAATAGAGCGCATAACAAAGAGGTTCACATTTGATGGTACCAAGATAGCTGCCTTAAGAAAAGAATCTACAGAGAATCAGGTAAACAATATCATGCAACACGCTTTGAGGTCGTGTGTGCTCTTATCTTGGGTGGTTTGATAGCTACTGATAGAGAGCGTGATGATGCTGAAACTGTAACAACAATTCCTGTGAATCTTCGAAACCGAGTGTATCCACCATTGCCGGAGTGTTGCATTGGGAATGTCTTTCATGCAGTTCTAGCAAATTGGCCTGTAGACAAGCCCATTGATTATAAAGATTTAGCAAGAACCATTCTGGAATCTGTGAAGATGGTGAATGATGATTTTGCCCGAGAGCTGATTGAAGGTGGGGTCTTTGTGAATCACTTTGTAAAAGATGCTGAAGAGTTTGTTAATAATAGTAAATCTAGGGTGTTCGGTTTTTAGTGATCCGGTTGGTCTTCCGTATTATGAAGTTGATTTTGGACGGGAAATGGCATTATTGATAACTAATGTCGTGAGACTTAGTCATACTGCCACTTTAGTTGACACTAGTGATGGTAGGGGAATTGATGCATGAATTGGATTGCCAATTAACGACGCCCCAACTTGAACAAGATCTTGGAATTGATTTGAACGCAGTCAATTTACAGGTGACAAAAATCTAACAGATGGGGTGGAGAGAATGTGCATGAAGAGCTCAGCCCCATTTCACTTTCTCCATATATAATCTATCATCTATTTAAGTGTTCGTCACCTTTTCATTTTTTATTCATTATCCTATCAACACCGTACGGAGTGGTTTTGAAAGAAAAATGTCTTTAAGGAGATCAAATTCTACACACCGGTGAGGATGTGCGATAGGTTTAAGACTTCATAAAGCCTTTCGATAATAGTGTGCTTCAAAGCAGCGAAGAACACATATGATGTCTGATAAAATTCAAAAGCAATTACTTCGTGTCAATAAAATGTTTAATGCATTCCATATCATCACAAGAAACCTGCTCAATTTTCAAAACGATGAAGAATTTTCGAAGCCACAAAGCTTGGAAGATTGAAACATTGTTGTCCAGTATCTACAGAATATCACATTGCCACATTTTCTACCAATTTCACTGGCTGGAGGCTTAGAGAGAAACTACAAATGCATACTTTACGAGCACAACAGAAGGGAAAGCTTCAGATAAATTCAAAGATTTAAAAGAAAAAGAAAGTACTCAAATTTCTTGAATGAATATAAGTAACGTTACATGTACAACATAAAACAATGCATCACATAATTCTCAAATCCTACATGATGCTGCAATAATTTCAACTATGTTTTAAATGATTGTATCACATTCCATCCAAAATTTGCAACACACAGTTTGTAATACAGCAATAGGCATAAATCGAGTGCAACAGAAATCATATTCAGCCAATCTTTTGAACATATAACGACGGTATAGAAAAGGAAGAAGTTCAAATAGCATGGATCTCTATCCCTTTGGCAGAAAATTATCTAAATTTCCTATCAACTCCGAAATTTTCAATCACTTTGCAAGTTGCAATTATTTGAGAACTATCTTCATCAAAATTCTCAGGGTATGAAGACTAGACTCAGTTGCAAAAGGTGCATGCTAGATTGGGTGAGTATTTTTAACTTGGTTTAATTTACGAATGCAAACCCAAAAACGACTTCAATTTTATCACAAACTCATGCATCAAAACTTTTAGTTGCTTTCACAATATTAGTGAATGGATGTGAAAGAATTCATCGATGAGTCAGAATCAACTTTGCTCATGCAAAAGAAAATGAACAATTCATATCAAATCATTGTCTCATATTTGGCTGAGTTTGTGCCACAGGTGAAAAGAAAAGAAAAGTTCTTGCTCAGAGTGTTTACTCTGCAATTGTTGTGGTTCGATCAGTAAGACCCAAAAGACTTTGAAGACCCCCATGGCTTAATCCCTGGACCAAACATTAAAGAATCAGGTCAGCTTCAGCAAAACATCACACAGATCCACAGGGTATAATGTGAGGAAAATATGATATGGATATGACAAATTGACCACTGTATATATTAATAATTATTTTGGAATATTAAGGTTCAGCACATATCAATGCGTACGCTGAGAACATTTATGCTTTTGAACATAACTTACCTGAAAAATAAATCTAACACCTCTTAAAGAACTTTAAGGTCCAATAGAAAGGAAACAGGGAAGCAATTAGCAAACTCACTGAAAGAATTCTAGCCAAACAAAGGAATGGCTGGGCTGCTGGTTTTGTAACATGAATTGCAATGACACCATTGGTCTTTTCCTTCTCTTCTGTGTAAAACCTCCTGTAAACCTGGACGCCTGAAAATGTAACATCCAATTCAGTGAGAAATATTGATTGTAATTAATAAATCATTTTATTGTTAAGAGTTGTGCTTCTTATAAGTGACCATATAAATTTTTATTGAAATTGCAAGACATTTTGGCTCTGTTCGCATAACTTTTTCAATTTCCAGGAATGAATCCGGACACCAAGAAAATATAAGATTGTTACACTTCATCAATGGCTTTTATGCCAGGAAGGACTTTTGCAAGACTCTCAGCTTGCAGGATCTCCAAAAATGACAGATACTGGTGGACACCCTACAATCAATTATAATTACAACACAGAAAGTTTTAGAAGAGAGCCTGTAAATTTGAACTAATTGCTTATACCTGAACCTTGAGCACCAAACATTTGTTGCATAGAATCAAAGATCCAGAGCCTATTCTGACATTAGAAAAAAGAGACAAAATTAAAACAGGGAATTTAATAATATACTGAAGCAAAACCTAATACCAAATAGATCTAGATAAAACAACTCAGGAACTCCCAAATTGAAAGTGTTTAAACCAGCCTTCGTTCACTATCAATTATGAATGAAGAACTCAGTCAGAATAGATCAGTATGTTGTGAAAATCGATACTAAGCAGGGTCTGCAGGAATCAGATGCCAATAAACATGAAACATAACATGCGTGAGTATGAAACTGAGATATGCCTATTGTAGTCACCAACAGCACACCTTCCTTCAACAGTTTTCAATCCATCTACAAACAATATTAAATTGATATCAATGGCCTTCAAGTGAATTGACATGATTACTCATGATATCAAGGCGAAATAAACACGTTCATATTGCAAAATCAAATAACTACTTTTTAATTGGGTAAAGTATGACTCCTGAACATGAAGTTCAAAGTTTACAGTCTTCAGAAGCTGGTGCAAAGACAGAAATTGGTTTTTGGAAGCTCATCATTTATACATGGATATGGCAACACTAAGCTGGGAACAATAAAAATCAACACTTATGCATCCTTCTTTCATTTCAGATCCTTCTTCTAGAACCAATTTACCCCAATCTTCTCCCTTCTTCAGGTTATCGTCCTCGTTCAATGATGCAATATTGCTAAATGGCCCACATGAGGCAGTAGAAGTTACCGATTCATGGAAAACTGATGCTAGCCATTTGTATGAAGGATATTGAGACTCTGTATCACTAGAATCTGCCACATAGAGTACAAAGAAATGATGCCTTCCCCCAAAACAATAAGATTGATTTCACATACCCAATTCGACTGAAGCATAACCCCATTAAATATTCCAATTGAAACTTTGTCTAAATTAATTCTTATGTGAACCCTTTATTAGAAAAAATGATCTTGAACACGTCGATTCCTTAAGTCATTAAAATTCATATAAAAAACCCAATTAGAAACTAAATTTTTTTCTCCTCTTCCTTTTATTTTTTTTTCCTAATATTAGTTTTACAGCAAGCATTAAACTCAAAGAGTAAATTTCATACTTTTAATTCAGAAAAAGCACCAAAAAGAAAAAAAAATCCCCTTTTTTCTCTCTAATGTTGCCTTCGTTAGAAGAAGAGAAATTATCGAAGTAAAAATGTAATAATAACATGAAAAGATTTTAAGTTTTTTTTTTTTCCTCAGTTGCTTACCTGCATTGAGAGGAACATCATGAGTAAGAAGAAAGGAACATAAGTCTTTGGAGAGACCAAGATCGAGTTCAAATGTTTGGTTGATGTGAGATTCCAAGATGAACTTCAATGCTTCTTCTATGCATACTCTGTAATCGACTGGGCTTCTTCCTGGTGATGATGGTTGCTCCATTTTCGCTGTTTTTACCTCACCCCGCTAGAAGTCAACTCCTGGTCAAATGAATCAGCTTAAGTAGAGTCACAGACTCACAGTTATGGTAAATTATCAGTTCGATACCTGATTTTTGTGATATACTGAGACGATTAATTGTTTGACAGAGTTTATAATTAAGTCCTAGTCTTTGAAAATTTTCATGATTCATGGACTCATGAATGATCTGTTTGTAAGTTTCGTACTTGACCTTAATTTTATGATTTTTATGAATAATACTTTAAGAAAGTTGTATGCCATCGATAAAGCTAATTAAAAGATTGAAATATCCTAAACCATTCTTTAATTGAGTAGTGGATACCTTTTCACCTTATTATCATGGTAATGGTTTATTTAGTTTATTTTACACTTATATTTAAATTGCAGTATCATAAAGTGTGTAATATCAATCAGTCATAAATTCCCCAATTATTGGAATTGATCCACCACGAAAGTAAGAAATTTTACATATTTTTTACTAATTTAAGGAGAAAATGGGTTACTCTTTCGGCAAAAACTGGGACAAAATTAACCAAAAACTCATGGTTCAAGATAAAATCACTAAGGAGTGGAATCTCTATATGATCTTATCAAGGTTTTAATAGATTTATAATTGTATGTGCCACCTAATATTGCGTTTCTTTCTATCAAGACTTCAAAAAGGTCAATAAAAAATGAATCTAACAATTTAATTATGTATAGATTTCTCAGATAAGAGATGTATTAATGAAAATTTGAAGTAAATGGAGTAAATTATTATTGCATAAATCCCATTTTCGGGTTTGTCCCGAATTTGCGTATTGTAAATATTACTATATAAAACATTATGTACAATTGTAACAAAAAATTGGGTTGCAACATATTTCACCTCCCGCGCACAAAGTATATTTTTTCCTTGATCTTTCTCATTCTTTTAATTTCATTAAATATTTCCCTAAACCAACTTATAACTAACTTAATCCTATAATTAATACTTGCGCAAGCCAATATCTTGGGTTGGCTATTCATGTAATCTGTTGAACTTAGCTCCTAATTTAATTCCTAAACAGAACTAATATTTGAGTGATCTTCTGCTACTTTAGACTTATCAAAATCTGAAAAACTTGTGGCTGTCGCTGAATGATCGTCAGGTTTTACGGAACCATCTGAAGAGTGAGGAAGTTGCTTACGATGATGAGCTAGGCCTGCCCATAGAATGACCAAAAGCACCATGACCACTGAGAGAAAAACAAGTGATGCCCACACCATATGAACATATCTCTTCAATGGCTTGCAGTGATTGTTAAGAATCTCAGAAAATGCATTCTTTACCGACTGACATTCTACAAGACTTTCCAGTTTGGGATACACATTAAGCAGACTCTGAATCGAGCTTGTGTATGACTCTACTGAGTTAAATACATCGTTTGACATTGTGATGAATGCTCCGTTTTCACAGTTCCCATTAGAACAAGTATATACCTTCAGTACCTGAAGGAATTTTTAACAGAAATGTTCAAACACAAATTTTCTAAAATAAAAATGTTTGATTGATGTCATTTTTTAAAAGAAATTTGGCCATACCTTTGGGATGTCTCCTATGCGAATGGTATTTTCCGGGCATAATTCTGTCCGGTACTGATAATCTGGTGGTCCCGAGAAAGGATTGCATATGCTCGGAATATTTGTATACATGGTCTCTTGCAGGACTGATAGGTTTGCATTCACCTGGATTAATATACCAGCAACAAAATTTAATTATCAAGCTTCAATGCATTGATTTGCGGCAAAAGATTACGAAAGCTTATATACCTGATTAACAATATTGTAGACTCCTGCACCAAAATCGGACAGGACAGATTCTGCCGATTGCAATTCATCACAGGGAAGGATTGCACCTAAGGTGCTGTTGGTTGGATCTTCTTGGAAGTTTTCTAGAGCTGTACATGTATCACTAGCAAACCTGAAAAGTTCCGTATCAATTTCTGTCACTTTCTTGGCATGCAAGAAATTACTGAAAAAGTTTGATCTTGAAATTAAAAGGCTTACTTACTTTTCTAGGAAGAAATACACTCCAAAAAGTACCCAGCACAAAAATGTCAGAATCCAGCAGAGAGTAATTAGCCTGTAATAGAAAATATATATATAAAATCAAATGCTATATCTATATAAAACATACCAATCTGTTTGTGGGAAAATGATTCAGTTTACTTACAGATAAAGTGGCCTTTGAAATCTTAAAACACCAGAAACTGCATAAAAAAAGAATCAACTCTTAAAGATATTAATTACCACTTAACAGTTAACAAGAAGCATGCAATACAATGTTTGTGCTTTGTAAAGTTGCAAACGAAAGACACATACCGGAAAGAGCGATCAGTGCAACCAGATTAAGGGAAATTGTTGCAGTGGTTACCGCATACCTGCAAGAACAAACATACAATTTCAAAATTATGCCACGGTTACAACTACGTTCAGAAATAAGTTGTACGCAAATCTTTAAGAGAAAAAAAGGAAATTTACGCTATCTGAAGGCCCTTATGAATGAGTCGCCGGTTCTTCCTGGCCTGTCTCTGTATATTTCCTGCTTCGGAATCAAGTTTTCTTGATGTGGAAGTAAGGAAGCCACGAGGCACACCACTTGTGTCGGTGTTTTCCAAGCTAACATCCAATTCTTTCATTGCTCCTGTTGTGCTATATATAGTTTCTGATGCTTGATCAGCAGTATCTATGATTATCCCCACCACGGTTTTTGTACGCGAATTGAATCTTGCATTTCCTCCAAGAACCAGCCCGGATCCAAGTCTGCGTAAATATTGTGATCGGTAAACAGAGTTGCTAAAAAAAACAAATTATTGATTCGATCAAATTTATTAAGTGGCTCTATATTCAGAGTTTAGGAAATTACATTGCCAAAATTGTGAGGAATGTAGCTAGGAGAATTGGCCTGAGGTAACATTGCTTGTAACAGAGTGCCTTTTTCTTCAGCTTTGCTTTTCTCCTGCCTTTACAGCAGAGGATTTTTACCAGCAGGAAACTTCCATATATTATTCCACCCAAAAGCCACAGCAATCCAATGGCATAGCCATAAATGCCTGTAAATATTGTTGACTGCAACCCAAAAAAAAAAAAAGTAAAATTTTCATTTATTTAAGTGCTAATTATTTCATATTTATTCATAATCCTTCTCTATTTTTTTTAAAAAAATCTTATATGAAAATGTCTAGACGTGACATCCAATAAAATTATGACATGATTATATGTGGTGACGTTTCATATAAAACTTTCTCGTGTAAATTTCAATCAAGCTAATTTCTGTTTTTATTTTTATTTTTTTTAACACTAGTCTATGAATGATAAAAGGAGAAAGAGGATTACACTCCAATAATGCTTGTTGGTGATGTCATAACCTCCTCTATATTTCTTTAACTTGTTTAAAGGATCTGCCCTAACAGTATCGTCATCTTCCTGGCTCATGGGTGGTGATTCATTGTTTGTTTGAAGCAAATTCCTCCTTGAGAAATCTGAAAAAGAAAATAGAGTATAATTAATTATCCTTAAGATTAAGAAATTATTATCTAGTAGTTGCTCATGTATTAAAAAAAATCAGTGACGTAGACATTATGCAAAATGGAAACTTGTTGATTGGGTCAAGGGGGTTAATTGGGCCTTGGCTTGATACAAACACACAATATGGGCTCAAATAGATTCAACCAACAAAACCCAACACCAATGACTGAGATGTTTTGTACTAAATTAACCCCTTTTTTTTAGGTAAACTAATCCCACATTCAAATTTCTTACTTTATTACGTGTTTTAGTTGAATCACTTGGGTACCAAGACAACTGTCAAGACTATTTTATGTTCTTTTTTAACATCAAAACAAATTTTCACAAGTGTAAAAGTTTCTTATTTTCCCGTAAACTAATGTCATGAATCGCTTCAACGATTTATATGTTTAATGTTTTAATGCATACGGCTGCTGCGCTTGGGTGGTACAATCCAGAAATTTAGACCTAAAATTGTTAGACGTGCTTTTAAATATAGTAAATTTGAATTCAGTGTTAAATTGACCTATACTTAACTATTTATAATCTTTTGCCACGCTTATATGCATATCAATATATAATTAAAATTTAATTTTTATATTCTTATCCAATAACTATCATCTATATATTTTTAAGTGATTAATAAAAAAGTGAGCTTAGTACTGAATCTTAAATATATAGAACGGAGTACATAAGCGTCCATCATCGATTGTAACCATATAAAAAATCTCAACCGTTCAAATTGCACTAATTAACCCCATAAGTTAAAGTTTTTGTAACACAACCTTTTAGAAAAGTAAAGCAGTTGCTTTACTCAGCAGTGCTTACGCATTATGCGGACTAACTCGATGCAAAGAAAGAACTAAGGGGTACAGCTTTTACAAAATAAAAGCATTGATCACTAATATATATATATATATATTTTTTGAAAAAAAGAAACACTGACGAAGAGAAAGAAACAAAATAAGAATTCTAACCCGGTACAGAGCTTGACTGAGCTAAAATTTCTTTGAAATGAAGTGCCAAAAACAACATCGTCAATATTCCGTATGCAACAAGTCGGCTGCCATGTTTGGAGTCCATGTTTAGTTTTGACCTGTCAAACAAATATCGCATTCATCATGCTTCGTCAGCTTCATCAAAATTTGACCAAATTTATTCATCTGGAACAAGCCATCACTAGCAGCCCTTTCTGGGAAAGCACTTCAGCATGGCTAAGAGAAAGTCAACACATCAAGGAAACTGAATCAAAACAAACAAGAAGCTGAACAGAAACTTAACAGGTTACGTTAGAGCGAGAGAGAAACCCCTCATGGTTTTTGTTATTTGAAGAGAAGGAGATTAACCTAATAAGGATTCATATTTAAAGCGTGAGAAAGGAAAAAAGTGCTTTTGTTTCATTGTGAACGGACAAAAGCCAAAAAAGGTTTAAGCTAGAGTGCAAATTGACGCAAACCCTTTTCAAAAAGCAACCCAGCGGCTGCTTTGTCTGGAATCGCTTCTTTGCAAGCAAAGAACAATTTATTTAGCCGCAAAGAAAACCCAACCAGAATTTAGGGATACAAATTTTTTGAAGAATCTGAAAAGTTAAAACGTATCCATGTAGCAAAATAATCAACTTACTTGGAACTTGATCGGGTTCTTGAAAAAGCAGCTTCTTAGAAAAGCATCAACTTGTACCTCGCTATCTAGCTAGCTAGCAATTCTCTGAAACTTCGATGGTGATGAATAATTGCTTAACCATATCCTTGAGATAATTGAACCTTAATTTCTCCAGCAATATTACCAAATTGCTTCTGGCTTAAAATCAAAAAATTTATGAACAATAAGCAATTAAAAGGGGAAGAAAAAAAAAAGCTTTTGTTTTCCCCAAACGGCCAAACATATGCATGAACATCTATTTAAGAGAGAAGCATATGCATGTATAAAACATGCATATATAATAAACACAACACAAGTCTAGAAGCAGAGACTCTTCAATTTTCTATTCAAATTATGATATCTTTTCAAGTCAAGAACCTCCACGGAAACACCTCTGGTGTTCCAAATTTATAACTTTCAAATACACAATTTAATATTAACCCCATGAATTAAAAATTAAAAACCACTTTTCAAGGTATAAAAAATATAAAAAAACTGGAAAAAGATTTTATTCAACTTAATCCACTTACATCATTAATGGATTAGTCCGAGATTGATGCAATATCTGATTTAGAACAACCAAAACTCTTTCAATTTATTTTTTCCTCCTTTAAATAGTCAATAATAAACAATACAATTCCTTTTCGTCAAAGCTACCTACCCTTTCGGTCAAGGATATCGTCGTCATATTATTTTATTTATTATTTCTACTTATAGTCCCTAAAAAGAAAGTTAAATATTACGCACATTAATACCTCAAAAAGTTGGCCCTCAACTTCCCCTCCCCCGCCCTTTTTCTTTTAATTTCCCTTCAGTTTGTCAATAAAAGAAAAAGCATACATAGTCAAAAAAATACCACTAGTTCGTGTAAAATGAATCGTCATAGGTGACAAAAAATGAATCTTATTATATGGTTTTGGGTAAGCATCGTGATTTTGATACAGTGATGATTGCAATTTGCAAATTTTGTGTTACTGTAGCCAAGTGGTGATTCAAGTTGGAATTCTATTTTGTTATGATTAGCTACTACGCCTAGGCAAGTGGTGATTATAGTTGAAAGTAAATCTATTATGAATATATTAATTCCCCCTATTTCTTTTTTCTATTTTTTATTTTGGGACAAGGTAAATATGATAATATCACTCTCCTCGTATAGTTTTTTAATTTTATCACCCACCCTCTTTATAGAATTTATAATACTTTTATTATCAATAATGTCAGAATTTTCACGGAAAAATTTATCATAGGTAAAAATACGACTGCTATTTTTCTTTGTGTTTAAGTTTTAAAGTTTAAGGAGGTAAGACTAAATAAGGGATAAGGGGTAAAGCTGAAAAATTGTAGGGGAAAGTGTCAATTATCTCCTTTATAAGAAGAAGAGATTTTTCTCATTATCAAGTTGACTTTAGAATTTCAAATGTATTTTGATGGTCCAATGAGCGTGGCAAGGGAGTTTTCAATCCTTTTCGTGAAACATACACTAATTTGGTTAAAAAATGACAAACTCTTAGGTATGATTTATAAATTCAGTTTATGTTTTTTATGTTTTAATTATGGATAGAGATATTTCTGCTCCATTATTTATGTAAATCCACTCCGCTTCTAAAAAAAATATTTATAATAAGTTCATATTATTTCTAATAAATGCAAATTAACAAAAACATTTGTGAGATTAATCAATTAATTTATTTTTATATTTTTTCTTATTTATTTTTTTTTTACCATTAAAATTGCTTTAGTATAAGCTTTATTTAATTATTTTATCTTTATGACATAAGATTACCTAATTACTTGAACAAATATGTGTTTTTGTATCTAATACTTTAGGTACTTAATTTTATGACTTATATTCTAAATTTTTAAATGAAGTTCAATATTTTTTAATATTTTACATATAAATGACATAAATTTGACAATCTAATAATTTACATGAGTATTGGCTCATTAAAATATTAAAGTAGTTTAGTTAAAAGTTAATAACCAGATAATAAAGTAGAATTGACCATTTAGAACAATGAAGTTTGTATAAAATAAAAAAATTGTTGAAGTTAAAGTAAATTTTTGATATTTTTACCTTTCAAGGATAAAATAGTTAATTTCACTTTAGGTTGAAGCAATCCATAATAGTCAAATATAGTTAAAAAAAAACTAAGTCATAAAAAATAAATTACGAATTTAAGAAAGAATTAATTGATTAATTCTTCAAATTTTTTCTTAATTTAAAAATTTTAAAGAATAATATGAACTAACAATTATTTTTTAAATGTAGGGTGAATAAATTGCCACCCTTTAATTATTTACAGAAAAAATTAAGTAATTATAATCTAACTGCTTTATGTTTGTCATAATATCATCTAGTAAATCAGCTATTGGAGATACCACCAAGTACTAGAAGCATTGAAACGGCTCATTTAAATTTCATCAACTTTCGTTACTTATTGTGAACAGGGCGGTCCTTTGTTTGAAAAATTCAGAGAATATGTGGGTCATAATTGAAATTTACCCCGTTTCTTTGAAATTTTTATGCATAGCTGCCATTCATGTACAAAGTTTTTACCTGATTCTCGTAAAGTTTGTAGCTTCTTCATTTTAGCCCCGTTGAACCTAAATCCGGTAGTTAATTTGTAACTTCAAATTAATTTTATGTACAAGAAACTGGGGACTCCTTCGATTTTTTTTTTCGCTATTCATAAACTAATTTAAGAAATTAGGATGCGACTCGTATATTCGAGTTGTATTCTAATTAGAAGTTATTTGTGTATTTTTTTAATCTCTCAACCTAAACCTCACTCTCTCTTACAAATAATTGATACTATAATATATTATTTTTTCACCTTATAACAATAAGATTTAAGCCTTGTTTGGTATCAGGATGTTATACCTTTTAAGCTATTGTTGTTGAAAAAAATGAAGTTATAATTATAAAATAAAAATTGACATTATATGGTAATTATGACTTTTAAATAATATTTTTAACAAAAATAAAAAAAAATTAACTGTTTTTCATCACACAAGTGTGAGATAAAATTAACTTAGTTTTTAAATTACCGTGCTTGATTTGTAACTTTTAATTTACAATTGTTCAAATGCAATACCAAATAGGACTTTGAAACTTGTTAGTTATGAGGGAGAACTGGTAAAAGAAGAGAAGAGAAGATGAAAGAAAAATTATACTAAAAAATAGTCTTAGAAAATAAAGTTTTCACAATTTGTTAAACGCATGATATCACTTGGATTATTATTATTTTCATTTTTTTATTTTCTTAGAATATGAATTATCAGCGCAGACCCTCAATTTGCAGTTGACAAATTGAAGAGGCAAAGTGTGGGCATGAGATGAGACTATTCGATAACGTAAACCAAAATTTACAATTTTTTTTAGTCAAAATTTGCTGCATTAATAAACAGTCAACTTCCCCAACCAAACGGCTGCTCTTCTCTTTTTTTTTTTTTTTTTTTCAATTGCAAAGAAAAATCAAGTATTTACGTAACAACGTGGCTACTAGTAAGTTTTATTGTATTTACATAACAAAAATTTAAGGCTCGAATTCCAATCACATTCACAAACAAAACATTAGTTTTATCAAACTGCTAATATGTTATAATTAAAAAGAAAGTTTAGAAATAATCGTGATCGAGAAATCTTCTAGAGATAAACCAATGTGAGCCAAAAAATAAAAACGATCAAGATTAAATATGAAATACTAAATTAATTGGAATTGAAAGTTCTTACTTAATGATATTGACATGAACATCATCTTAAAGGAGGATATAAAGGGTAAATACTTGTAGTTTTGTCAAATAAATGCAACTATTAACAACTGTTTGTATCAATATTTCGATTTTTAGGCGTTATAAATTATTTTGAATATCATTTTCGAATTCTTATCAATCATAATTTCAACTCTCTAGCCACATCATATAAGGAACATAAGGTTCGCGTTTAACTTGCATCTTTCAGTCTCAATCGATTTTCTTGAAAATACGTAATTGTTACGGTCCTTTAAATAAATGTGAGGAGAAAGCTTCTTTTAAAAAAAATATCGACTAGACGAGGAAATTTTTTTTGAAAAGAATAAAATAAAAATTTAAAAATGAGAAACGCAACATGAGTCTAATCCCAAATTTGTCTCGTTTTTTGGTTTTTTTTTTTAAATTGCCCTGAAATGATAGCTAAATAAAGACATATTATTTAAAAAAAAAATATACGAAAAGAAGAGACCAGAAGAATTTGTAAGGTGCATTTGTGCCCTCAGAGTTCAGGGTGCAGGTTCGAGTCTCAAAATCAATCTTATCATACCGAGTTTGAACCGATTCTTAAACCCAAAACGGTTCAGTTCTGCTTGAGCAAAAATAACCGCCCTTCTGAATAAGATAGCATTCGCCCTTCCAATTAACTGCCCACTGGGGATACAACAAGTGATTGCAGCCATTGAATCACTCTCAAATCAAACAAACTTTATTCAAATATCAGTAAAGGCTTAACAGTTAACATCAGGGGGCAATTGTTTTGCTACTCATTGTTCAAGTAGTCACACGAATGTTGCCTGGACTCTGTGGAGTCTGGGAACAGACAATGGGCATTATCTACTTATGATAAAATCTTATAAAGGTAATACAATGAAGATTCTTCAATAACTAAATCCCGCTATCACCAAGGTTTGAGAAGCAATTTACATTCATATCCCATCCTTAAAACATCAACAAAAGGGTAAAACTTCAAAAAAAAAAAAAAAACGGCAACACAAATTTAATTGAAGATGCGTCGCTCAAGAGGGCACACTTTTTGCATATGCTGAAGCTTATGAGAGCATTCACTAACAGAGCTAAGAAAAAAATTGAGATTGAGGCTTATGGGATGAAAATCTCAGAATTAATGAAAATCTCTGGGTTTAGAAACTGATTATCGGAGCTATATACTCTATATATACACCTGCAATGATAAATTTTAGCCCAGCTAATAGAATAAGCATATTAAAAAGCGTTTGTTGAGAATAAAACCCATAATAACCAGAAAAAATAAAACCCAAAAAGAAATGCATACACACCAAAACAATTAATCACTGATTATTGCTCTTTATTTCCTAATCTCTACATAAAATCTAATTCACCAGCTACTGCACAAACTATTGCATAAACTTTCAACTATATACGGGCGGAGATGAAATTGGAACGAGAAAGGGTCAGTTCAAATTGGAGGAAAAGATGAGCAGTTTGATTGCCATTCGCCAGTTATTTCCTCTGTGATTGGAATTTGAGGCAGGGTCATGATCACATCGGGAGTTTATCACGTCTAACTGATGTCTCAGGCAGAATCATGAATGCCTTTGGATGTTCGGTGCGGGAAGGATGGTGTTAGCTAGTTCTTCATTCAAATGCACTGGAAGAGGCGGCATCTGCCTCATTATAGCAGATGTGCTATTCATTCTGCAATGAAGAATCATGTAATGTAAGGAAACAAGAAAAGAGAAATGGGCTTAACAGATTGTGGAAGAAAAAAGAACCTGATGGGGGGGGGGGGGGGAATGGTTGGTTGTTGGTGGGGTCGGGGGAGGATTTCCAATTTTGATAATAGGCAAATTTGTAGAACATATAGAATCAGCGGCACACTAATAAGCTACAACTTCCGACAGTCTAGTTTCCCTTTCGTACTTTGGCAGTTTAATGTCTAATTTCAGTTGCATACAGTGGCCATGGATTTGGTATTTAGTTTCAGTTTTGAAAAGTCATACTTACGATAAAGGTTCAAGAGAATACTGTCTTTAAGCACATGAAGAAATTATAACGAAAGCGTAATAGATAAAGCCAGGCAAACATACTCATTTAATATTCGAAGAATATTATCACGAGTTTGGCATAAGAGATTGATATTGTCCTGAATCTGAAAAGAAAAAAAGTTGTGAAAGTAAGCGTTGACAGCCAACAAGGATAAGAAATATGAATAAAACAAGATGACTGATCAAAATGTCCCCAAAGAGCTTAAAGTGAAACAAAGTAGGAAATTTTTTATGAAAGTAAAAATGTCATTCAACAATAATAAAAGCTGTTCAGAATCTCACGATGATTTCTATATCTTCTATTAAAAAAGGAAAACTAACATCTTCCAATTAATAAAAAGGAATTCATTGCAATGAATTTTTCTCTTCCTTCTAGTTATCCAAATTTCAACCAGGAGACATAACTGCTGATCACATTCCCAGTATTTTTCGGCATGATTCAATTGTAAACAATCAAGCGTTATATATACACATTACTTTTCACACGTGACAAAAATACAACTGAGATATCAGACAAGAGTTGATATCAACATGAAAGCAGAGAAGCAAATTACTGAGGCAGACAACTTGCATTTTTTAAGGCTTCACAAGCTAATGAAGTAACCAGATTGAAATGAAATCATATATTTTACAACAGAAGCACTTAACCTGAAAAGCTGCTAGGTTTGCAGAAATTTGATTCAAGGCCCGTGCATTCTTCTCAAGAATATCTCCTATATTACCGCCAATGGCTGCAACCACCACAAAGCAGATTTCCAATATTATGTTGCCATAAATGTTTCATGAGACTTGAAAGAAAGAGAAGAGAGAAGTGGGCGATGGTTGAGCTGGGGGAGGATGCCCTACCAATCGAGAAAATAATGTTTCATCTTATTAAAGAAAGTATCTCTCAAGCAAAAAATACATATAACAGAAGTGCCATCACCATGTCAACAACTATAAATGCATAGAAACCATAGAAGGATGCATGCTATTAATTCTTAAAATATGAAACAGTGAATCTGCTCGACAAGTTGGACCTGATTGAATATTACCTCATTTAATTGTTAAAATTTCCCTCTATCCTATAACACAATTTATCTTCCTAAGTGAAAAGAGAGCCACAACCATTTTCAAGTATGTTAAGAGGGAAAACATATATATATATATATATATATATATATATATATGTATGTATGTATATGTATGTATGTATGTATGTATGTATATGTATGTATGTATGCATGTATGTACGTACATATGTACGTATGTATGTATGCATGTATGTACATACGTATGTACGTATGTATGTATGCATGCATGTATGTACGTATGTATGTATGCATGCATGCATGTATGTACGTACGTATGTACGTATGTATGTATGCATGCATGCATATACGTACGTACGTACGTACGTACATGCATGTATGTATAAATTTCAAGTATCAAGATGTAACACTATCACTCTCAACGAATGCTGCACTGTTTCCTCAACAGCTTAACGGTGAGATCTTGATTCATCTGAAGTAAAATAGAAATTCTTTGTTTCTTTTTTTAATGATAAAGTAGAAATTCTAATTTCTGGTTGTTAATGGAAAATATCAGAGACAAAATGAGAAGTGCATAACATAATAAAATCTAGCCCAAAAAAGAAATTGTAAGCTTAGGAGATGAAAAGCACATACAGAAATGGAAAAGCATTGTTTTTCCGTACTAAAATTATATTATAGACCTACAAAGCAGAACGGCAAATAAGCAAAGAAGAGCTAACCTTTGAGAGAAAAGCCATCATCATAGTTTGGAGGAATAATTGTTGATGCATATGGAAGAACGTTGGACCGGGCTGCAAAGTGAGCTTGCTTTAATGAAGGATCAATAACTCTTTCCTATAAATCAAAATCAAAAGATGTTCCTCAGCACCAATAAATCTGTTGATCACAATGACAATTCTTAAAATATTCACAGAAAAATTTATTGCATCAACCCAAGATGCTCCACATCGAGCATATTGTTGTGAATTAACATATTTCAACAAAAGTATCCCCCTACTCTAGCAGCTCAACCTTCTAGTTAAAGGCACAGAATTGTTTAGATACAACTGCAACAAGCAATAAAGCAATTTGACACAAGTGTAATAAAACAGTTGAAGTTAATAGCCTCAGACATTGTTTCAAGGATATATGGCAATAAAATTGACAATGAGACTAAGAAGATTAACTGAAGAAACTTTTTGGTTCATTGAAAAGAATCATAAAACTTGAAAGGAAAGTGAAGAATGCAGCAGAAAGTACCAACTTTCAATGATTTCGAGACATATTAGCAAAAGTAAGTGACAGCAGAGTCTTTTTGTCTGAGAACTAAAGCCAATGCAGTTCAGTCCCACACCAAAAAAAAAAAAAAAGTTTCAACGTAAATTCATGTGGAATGCACATCTCCTAGGAATGAGATCGGTTAGGATCCAAAGCTTTCCTCAACAGCTCAATGGGAAGAGAGGGAGAATTAAAATCTTTAATAAACTTTTAACATATGATCCATGTAACTTTGATGTACATTACATCACGTTTAATGTATATACTATCTGCTGGCAAGATCACCTTAATGTAATCCAGTTCTTACATTCATAATATATCTAATTTAAACATGTTTAATTATTCAAGGGTTTTATTTGAATCCATTTATTATATTTAATGAATGAAGCTTCAATTTCATATTAAATTTTTCCCAAATTTTAATTTTCTAAAAAATTAATCTCTAAGTTTAAGGCTAACAAATGGAATAATACTCGCACCAAATACAATGATAAGACCAATGTTAGTTTCGAAAAAAAAAAATTCTACATGAAAGGAATCTGTACACTTACATTTAATTTCAACAATGAATAATGTGAGGTATAGTTATTTCTGAATTGTGTAACTACTAATGGTGACCTTATTTATTCAAATAATATATAATGTAAGCTTTGATGTTCATTCCCATAAATAAAGCATGTGAAACTTGAGCAACTAAATTAAACAAAAGCTAAGATAAAAACTCAAGTTTCACTGTTAACTGACATAAATATGATTATAAAGAGAAAAGGTTTATGCAACAACTGGATTCGGGCTTCGTGGTCAAATTTAGTAATTCGTGGTAAAAGAGCCAAGGAAATTTCTACAATGGAGCTCAAAATAACAGGTGCTTATTATTTTGCACACTTTTTTATTCCTTATGTTAGAGAGTAAGTAATAGTTTGATCAATTTTCAACTGTGGCTATTTTTAAGAAAATATACATCCCTTTCATTTGAGCACATACATGAACCCAAATAGTCTTGACATGGTGTATAAAATATGTCAACAAACTAAAACATGAATATAAAGATTAAAGGTATTAACACAAATGCAATGGTAACAACATATTGCTATGTACCTTTTTATCTTTGCTCCTCCTGGATAATTCTTCTTTCCTTCTCTTGCTATTTTCTTTCTTCTGAACAAAGATATGAATTAGTTAGAAAAATTAAACTACATAAAATAGCACCACTTTAAATCTCTTCCAGCTGCTATATAGATATATTTTTCAACCCTGCATACTCAATAAATATCCTAAGTACTGTTCTAACAGAACAACAAGAACCAACAAACAGCCAGTCCAATAATTTATAACAATGTTATTTCACTAACATGCTTAAAGCCACTCAACTGAAGCAAAAATATCTCAATAGTTATTAACCATGCAGTTTGCAGGTTCAGGGACAAGATTTTAATTCATTTGAAAATGAAAAATATACAGAATATACACAGAAACAAGAACTACAGATCTTACAGTCATCCATCTGCAGCGCAATGCTACATCCCGCACCGTTTTATTGTTGAGATGCATAGCTATCTTTGCATAGCGAGTTAATGTTCTGTCTGATGCATATCTGCAGGAAAAAAATGACCACCTCTATAAGACAAACTACTGTTGAATGAAACAAAATCAACACAGACAAAACCTTAAGCTGAAGCTTATGTAATTGAGATTACAAAGGGCAGCCAAAAGGATAGATTCTAAGCAACTAAAATGAATTTAAACCAAGGTATCAGCCAAAATTTTTGTCACAACTTTTGACAGAAACAATGTATTGAATTTAGACGTGTTTAACATTCAGGACAACTGTTTGAATACGACAATGCCACTATAGAATCCTCTTCAACTCTTTCTATTTCTGTATATATATTTATATGCTTACACCACTACTCTTGAAGACTCTGCAAAAATACTGAGAAGATTGTAATATCAAATTATTTTGGTGTGCTTAGCCTACATACAAAGCCAATAAAGGTAGGCCTGGCCTTTCTTTTCATGAGAGGAATGAGTGAGACAAATGCAATAGCATATAGGTACAGTTGAAGGCCTGTGAAAGAGCATAAACTACTGAGACAAAAGAATGATGTGAATGGAAAAATTGTGAGTACAAGTTGGTGTTATCCTTGTGTAAGTGGGGTGGCTTTTTTGTTTGTGTAAAAATCTGTACAAGCATAGCATAGAAGTGAGCTTGAAGATGTGTTCCCTAAAAGTCATAACCTTGCTACTGTAAGGAAATCAGGAAGGGTTTAAGGCCTTTTTTTTTCCCTGAGTAGACTTCCATTATTGAAGACATGGAAGCATGATAATTAGTAAGTAAATAGAGTGTTTTTCTTTATAGTACCACTTGCAGGTTTCTAATTTGTTTGCAGAGTACAGCTTCCTTAATCTAATAGTTCAACGGCCAACAAAGAATGACACAAAAAACTACGCAAAAATATAAGTTATAAAAGAATCACCTAGAGATTATATTAAATGCATGGCACATATAATCAAGTTCCAATTTACTTATACAAGTATCCTGTTTACACAATGCAGTGAATACATAGAATAAACACTTCCTCAATCAAGAGAAAATGAGTCAATAAGAATGTGCGTGCTAGCTGGCTTCAACTAGTAAAATGTCTTGAGTTGATTCAAGAGATCTAGGGCTTTTAAACCCCCCTCACAGGGGATGGGCAGACATTTAGTTTCCAATTATACTATACTTGAGAAGGAAAAAAAAATGCTATAAGAGCTGCCGAACAGCAAATTATCCTAGGCAAGTGAAGGAAACAGGAATTAGACCTCAATTTTCCTGAAGTATTTTTGTTTATTAAAAAAAAAAGAAAAAGAAAAGAAAAGCAGATTATCTGGCTCATCTGCTGCCACGGGAACCATCTGAATACATTTTTGCAGCTTACTTCAGTTCATAAGACAACATCATACATTGAGCCACTTTGTAACTAAAGTATGTGAAAGATGATAATGAAATGATATTGGTTGGACACAAGATGAAATATCTCACTAATTATTGGTTGATTGAAGGCAACAGAAGAGGGAACAAGCGTTTTTGTCACACTATTGCTAACCCTAGATTTTCACAACTTGTATTCCTCAAAACCTTAGACCATCCAACAGGGGCTTTCAGTTTTAATTCTAGAACATAATTCAGCACACAATATTATTACAAAGATTCTTAATATAATGTTAGTAATTATCCTATATATTTTACCAGCTTATGTTTTCATGAAGTTGAGACACCTCAGCTACTTGGCACTAAAAATGTAATTTGACAAAGTCAAATAGAGGGAAGAAGAAAATGACAAAAGCAAGGAAGCAAAACAAAATGATGTTTCGGCATCTACCATACACAGAAGAAAGGTTCAAATGGAGCGATAGAACTTTCGGAAAACAGGGTGAGGGATTCTAACAAGGTTAGCAGATAATCCATCTGGAAACGATGACAATGCAGTACATATGACATGAAACCATGTTGATTACGCTTCTGTTCCCTATCTTTTCATCCTCCTAAGTTAATTAAATACAACTTCTGCCTTAGTGATCCCGCCCTAGCCAAGAGGACCATGAAAGAGCCACAAAATCTTGACAAAAGAAAACCTTATCACTTTTTTGGCTCATTGCAAGTTTTCCTACTTGTAGTTTCTCATTTATCATTGAGTTGATACAAAAGAAAATCTTATCCCTCAACGAGTGAAAATTTTTTAACCCCGCTCCAAATTCTAAGAGACATCACTAAATCTTAAATCCTAAGTAGTAAATTAGTAATGCATACTTAATAATTTACGAACCTATTCAGATCATTATTACCATAAGTTAATATTGAAAGCATGTGATACAAGCCAATATTGAAAGCATGTGATACAAGCCAAGAGACTAACAAGATTTCCAAAGAACCAAGTAATTAGTACCCAATAAAAGAAAATGTACCAGGAACTCAAGTTTCTACTTAAAATGTGAAAACCCAAATCAACTTATATAAAACAAAAGTAAGAGTCTTTACTCAAACAAAATAAAAAACCACTAGCACACTCCATTTTACTCGGAGACCCCAAAACAAAAACACAAACAAAAAAAAACACAAAAAAAATAAATAAAACAACAATTATTATGACAGAAATTAATGACAAGAAAAATAAAACACTCAATAAAGACTCAAAATTCAAGGAAAAGAACTCAAACCCATGAAATATTTAGCAAAACCAAATTGAACCCAACTAACAAAACCCTCAAATAAATTAAAAAGATAAAACAAAACTCACTTTTGAAGCCCATCTTCAAGAAGCGCTTGCTCCTCTAGCGTCCACTCAGAGGAGATTCCCGGGTTATGCTTCAAAATCGCACTCCATCTCTCTGCCAGCGTCATCGAATTGCCGTTACTCTGATTCGCTGACGTAGCATTAAACGACGACGGATGGCGTCCGTGTCCGTGACCGTGACCGTGACCGTGACCACCATGACCATGACTATGTTCTTGATGATGATTACCAGATGAATTCGCCATGTGACTCACAAAAATTTTTAAAAAATATTTTTCCTTTGTTTAAAATTGTTTTGCAACGCTGCGTTTAAAGATTTCGATAAAGTGATTCCCACGAATCAATGAATTCATCAGATGGAGAAGTTTTATTATGTACTGCTGAAAAATAAATTAAAAAAAAAGAAGAATTTTTTTTTAATAGGAATAAATATTATTTACAACAACACAGCGTATGCCGGTATGCGTGTGTGATGTAGTGAGGTAACTGGGTACTGGAAATCGGCAACAGAGAGAAAGCGAGAGAGACAGAGATGTACGGAACTGAAAATGAAGGGGAATTTGAAGCTTTCAAGGTGATGAAAGCATTTATATTTCTCTTATTCGTTTTATTTGTTGTTTAAATAAAAAGTTTTTTGTTTTTTTTAACTTTTTATTTGCTTTTACTGTTGTTTTTAGAATATTATTAATTTGGCGCTAAATAGCCTAAATTCACAACATTTGGCTCTTAAATAATTACTTGTAATATATATATATATATATATATATATATATATATATATATAATTTGTTTTAAAAAATTATGTGTAACATATATAAAATGTATAGAATTGATTTTTTTTATATTATTTTATCTAATAATCTCCAATGAGGAAACTCAAATTGTCAATTTGTTAGCGATCTCTTAGACAGAAAAAGTTTCAATACCGCTAATATTGCTATGTCACATCCTCATGTCGGCACATCAAAATTTTGATAATTTTTTAAATTAATGCTGTGCTCAATGACAGTTATTGTAATTTTTTATTTCAAAAATATAATATCGACTAATTATAAAAACGGGCAAATTGGTCCTCGAATATATTTATGATTGGTGATTTAGATGTATAATTGAAATAATGAGCAACAATAAAGAATATCTGACGTTTGATGGCGCACTTACCAATAATCTAGAACTAAAAATTGGGGCCATAATAAGCTAGAACTAAAAAATACAAATTTAGGTTAAATTCAGTTGACTCCCATTATTAATTGAAAATTATTAATTTAGTCCACTATTTTATAGGTTATCACAACACCCCATTCTGTACTTCATAATATTCCATCAAGAATTCAAAAACCAAACTCAATTCCAGCAAACAAAATTTTCATTCATGAAAATATCAAATTTGATCTGCATAAATCAATAGCAAACATAAATTCAAATGAGAAATTCACCCCCCCCATGCGATTCCATGAATTTTTTTTTTTCATTTTCCTTTTTATTTGTTTATTTATACTCTGGCATCTTAAATTAAAATGTCACATTATAATATTTTATTAAGTCACTGCACTTTGTACTCTCCCACAAAATAATAATAATAATTATAATAATAATCATTGCTCTATGTAATCATTTCTTCAATGTTTGACCTAACATTTACTCAAGTTCAATTTATAGATCTCCTTTTGACCATGTTAACTATACAAAATATATATTTATACATTTTAAATGAATCATGGCCAATTTTTTTCATTTTAATAAATCCTGACCGATGGCGCATAAATAATAATAATCATTACGCAGCAGCAGCAAAAGACCAGTCTAAATTTAAATAAAATTCACTTTAGTATTATATGCAGAATCTAATTCTATATTATTAAAGTTTTGCATTAGTGTTCATATCATTGCACAATTTTATGCATTCCTTCTAATAGACAATTTATTTCGTTATTATAATTTCAGAAACAATTGTATTTACCGATTTCAATTTCATTTTTTTTTTCTTTTACATTTTATTTTCATCAACCAAAGTCGATCTCATCACTACTCGGCAGCCTCCCCTCACAACTTTTTTAATTATTTCCACTTTTTGATTCCCCTTTTCATAAGCTTTAATTAACTTGTTAATTAACTGGTTCAAGAAAGCTAATGTGAATGGCATTGCAATTCCTTTTTCCCCGCAAATTGCTTGTGTGACTTGACGGCCTTTCTGCAACTTGTCGTATAGTGGATGACTTTTCCTATTTGTCTAGTCAATAATAAATCATATGATTTTGAAATGTTTTTGTTACATCAAAACATAATTCATTCATTTAACCAAAACTTCAAAAAAACTTCCGCGACTATAATGAGTGTTATTTGATGTAACGATTAGGAATTTTTTAGGTTTGTAGAAGAAAGAAATCAGATCCCAAAGCTATATATTCAAACCAGATTTTGGTGGAATTGAAATTATGTTTATTTACTATTTTCTTATTTTAGGAAATTCCAAATAATTTATATCAAAGTTGGGAATGGATTAAATTCAATTATCAAGAAATAGAATCTTTGAAAGTTACCCCCCCGCCAAAAAAAAAATGATGATTGGGTGGCAACGGGTAAAGAGGCATCATCATATATAAAGGTAATCAATCGGATATAGATTCTCAATCAGCCATTGCATAATAGTCATTATGCTAATAAAATGAAGAATTTAATGGGTAAAAAATTAAGCCATAATTTTAATACAAACATTTAAATTAAAGCAAGAGCTGGGGCTCTAATATGTTGTTCCAAGAATCAAATAAATGGAAATATTCAAAAGATTCAACTCTTAAATTTCAGCTTCAAAGCAAAGCAAACTCATAAGACTTAGCTAGCTCTGCAAAACCCTTATAGATGAAGAAACAAAAACAAATAATAATGTCTCAATTTAAAAACTCGAAAAGTGAATAAAAGATACACATATGAGGAAACAAAAAAGGGTGTGTGATAATATTAACAAATCACTCTGCACAAAGCCACATTAATTTTAAATTTACCAAAATAATAAAAATTTATTGAAAGAATCAAGATGCATGGAAGTTGAGAAAATTGAGAGAACCTTTGATTGAACTTAAGAGAGGTCGGAATCTGCAGGCAGTGAATGGAAAAGGATTCCTTTCCATGTTATTTGAGGTGTAATTGCTCGAGAAAGTCATGGACTCATGGGTGCTTTCCATATTATGATTATTATTATTATCATTTTCAATTGAAAAAAGGTAAAGTGAGATTTGATGCTTAAACATCTTATATTATATGAAGTAAATCTTATCTGTTGAATCAACAAATAAAAAAAAAAAGAAAGTAATTCTGGTGACAGAAATAAGAGTTTTGGTAATATATTGTGTTTAAATGATGTGTTTCAAAAACTAGTGCATTTTCAGTGTTTGTGTTATTAATCGTCTTCACTGTATGATATACCAAAGGGAAATTAGATCGCTTAGAGAATATCATGTGCATTGATTATTGAAATGTTCTTTAGTTAATAAAAATTCTGGACTCAGAATTGGACTTTGGTGCAATGAAAAGTCAATTCTCATGGAATCAA
Organism: Luvunga scandens; assembly: GCA_030449905.1. Classification (NCBI taxonomy): domain Eukaryota; kingdom Viridiplantae; phylum Streptophyta; class Magnoliopsida; order Sapindales; family Rutaceae; genus Luvunga; species Luvunga scandens. The sequence continues at coordinate 92,146 of JASUUG010001064.1, read as the reverse complement.
CATGTATTCTACAGCCTATAAGAGGACATCCCTGCGATGACAAAAAACCTACTCGTGTTTTATGCAGAAAAAGAAAAGCTTTATGTATTCATTCACTAAAAATATGCCCTGTGGCTTCTTCGCATCTCTTTGAATAATATCATTTCATTTATGTAAGTCTGGTATCGTCAAGTCGTTTTGATGATAGAACTGAACGCACTTTACTTCAACATTAATTGATAAGGTGCCTTAATTAATTTACCTTAATTTCAACCCCATTATTTCGCTTTTTTTCAAAGGCGAAGACCTCTGTGATGATTGCTATAGGCGGCTTACTAATGAATCGGAGGCTAAGCTTGCCATGATCTCTTTGTGCTTATCAGTTATCACCACCCTAAGACACCGGGAGTATTCAACTTCGGAAGAATTGTGAGCTGCTGTTTAATTAATTTCAAAACAAATTAAAAACCTTATGGAATAATGTTAATTAAAATTGGTTTTATGCAATCAATCGTTTCAACATGCATAATTATAAATTTATAATTTACAATGATTTTCAAATAATTTTTGTGGGAGACTCACGCTTTAACTAGTTCCTTTTAGTCTAGGCCATGATAGATTTTTAATCCATTTCATCATTCTTGTGTTCAAACAGTGAAGTAAAAATACCTTGTTGTAGATAAAAGTTGCCTGCTAGTAAATAAAATAACTAGTCTATCCCCAAAGAATGTGGTTGAGTATTTTTTAAATAAGTTTTATTTAATTAGTCACTCGAGTTCGAATCTCGAAAAGGAAAGGAGAATAAAAGATGAATTTGGTTTTTACCTTCCACTTTAATTTTTAATTTACAAATTAAGGTGTCGAATACTCACTTTATATATTAAATGTGTCCTTAAGAATTGGTCGAGTAGTCTCCAAACACTTTTATTTAGCTAAAACTTATCAATCTTCCCAATGTTCAATATTATTTTGAATCTTCTAGATTAAAACCTGCACGAGATGTCTGAAATAACCTTAATTTAAGTGTTCTTACAAAATTTTGGCTGGAATTAAGCTTAGAAACAAAGTCCTCAGAAAGGTCCAAAATATATTCTTTCTCATAATCCCATGTTGAATGAAATTTTGCCAATACTTAGAGCTAATGGAATCGTTGCATCGGTTCCTAAGTATACATAAAAGTAAAGCGCACATTTTTTGCTCTTTTTTTTTTCTTTGTAATTACAAGTTTGAAATGAGAATCCACTAAAAAATGTAACGCATTACTTTTGAAAGGATAATTACTACAGAACCCAAGTGGTTTTTGCGGTAAAGCCATAAAGCTTCTCGTGATGGTACAAGATGTATGAGTTTTTAACCTTGATCACATAAGTGGAATGAGAATTTAGTTGCTCTCCGTTTATGGTTAAAATAAAAATTCAACAAAAACAAAACATGAGTAGTTCTCTAAAGATCTATATATATTATCATAAAAAAATAATTCAAATAAAATAATTATGACTTCGTGTTGGTTTGCTACTAGTTTTTTTTTTAAATTAATACTCGTTTCATTTAATTAAATATTTGTACTCTCTTTTTCTTTAGATTAATAACCTTTTGATTTAATTATGTAGAAACTTCGAGAAATCAAAAAATGTTGATATTAAGGGAATGAAAGTCGGAAAAAAATAAAATAAAAGAGATTGAAAGCTCCATCTCGTGAAAGAAAAATGGATAATTTATCAAGTTTTCTTTCCTCCCAATTACTAATAAAGGTTAAATTCATTCTGCTTTATTATTATTATTATTTATTTTACCGAAGGGTTAACGTAAAATCTTAATTTTTTTTATTATATAAATTGAGGGGGGAAAAACTCAATTACACAAATGGAAAAGGTCCATCACTAAATAGTGATCTGGACAATATTTGATGTAGACCAAGAAATTGAAGAAATCCTAATTAGGTAGGTTGAAATTTATAATATTTAAGAATATTTTAGTTAATTTGTATTCTAGTATAATTTTGTTTTCTATTTATAGTTTTATTATTTAGGCATTGCTTATTTAAGTTGCATTTCTAATTTAGGTATAAGTCTTATCAAAGTAGATTTTCTAGTCAAATTAATATAAGCCTTAATTAGTTTAAATAAGGGTCTTTTGTAGTTTTTATAAGTAGAGGCCTTAATTATTAGTTATTGATTATTTTTTGGAATAAACTTTTAATTTGAGTTTAATTCTTATAATTACTCGGTATTTGTGGAATTAACACTTAGATTCACGGATATTTTTAAAATCAATGTAGATTTAGTTTATTTGTTTATTCCAATATTTTTTAAAATCGATGGAGTATGAAAAATATTCCTATCTATCAACCAACTTGCATCTTTTATCCTTCTGTTGTATCAGTTTCTCTACAGAGCCTTTTTTTGTAAAACCATGCTGCATCAGTACTTCAAAGTTCAAACAAAATTCGATGGTATTCATGAAAAATTTAGACCTTTATAGCAAGCAAGTTGTGTCGCATTTACTAGCTGATTTCTTCTACGTTTAATAACAAATATGAATGTAATACAGTTAGTTTTTGCTTTAATTAGGAGCCTTTTGTGAGTTTTTTTTTTTTTAATGCTTTAATTGTAATGTATGTTAAAAAAAAGATTTTTTATTAATCCTAATTTCTATAATTTTATATTATACATTGATAATAAATCCTTCAAGAAAATAACTTTCAGCGTATTTAAATTTGAATTAATGAACATCAAACGTAATCATCCTAAAGTCAATCCCATGATACGTTCTTATTCACAAAATTTTAATTTCATAAGGAAAGAACAATGACATCCCTTTGATTTAGCGAAATAGTTATAAAAACTCCCTTATTTTCGAAAATATTTACATAAAGTCCTTTTAAAACAATTGTATCTTTAGACTGCAGTGACTCAACTGCATTTCAATTGGTTGGAATTATAAAAAAGACGAAGATATATATATGTATGTTATTATTTTATCTACTTTCATACACATAAATGTCTAGCAATAGATCTCATTCCCAAAAAACAACAGAGGATTAAATTGACATGGCAGCAGGCATGGAGATCCATACCTTCATCAAGATCGGTAATTTTTTCTTAGTTAGCGGATTGGCGGTATTAATAATCTCAATGATGCTTGCAGTTCAAGTTGAAGTCAACGATCTTATACATTTACCTCCACGGCCATCGGGAATTCACAATTTCCATTTGGGCGAGTGTGGAACAACAGTAGTAGCTGAAAGCTGTCACAAGGCTTTCTCCGAAATCATTAATTACAAAAATGAAGATGATGATGATCAGCTCTCCCATGAATGTTGCAAACAACTTTTGGGTCGTGGAAAAGGCTGCTATGATATTTGGGCATCTTATGATATAGGGAGACACCCTGAAGTAAATGAAACCAAAGCATATGCTAAGGCACAACAAATTTGGAGAGATTGTCATGTTGCTTAAAAGAATTAGGGAGATTGTCAATTTCCTCCTCAGGGTACTATTTTTATAATAGCAAATTATTCTTTTGACAACATAAGTTTACAATATTGTCCTTATTTTCAAATATGCTTTTATTTATATTTATTATAGATTAAATAAATCATATAAATAGAAATTAAAATAAAAAATTAAGTATTAAAAACAATAAATATATATTTTGATATGAACCAAAAAATTAATAATAAATTTTTTCTTGTACTTTTTTATTTTGTAAACATTTTCTTATAATAAATATTTTAATATTTTAAAATTAAATGTAAAAGTATAAGAAAAATATTTTTTTATTATTATTTTCACGCGCGTGGGAGGTCACCGCCAGCACCATTGAACTCACCGAGGTCAGAACTAGCAGACCTGAGCTTCCCATTGCCGTTGACTGAGTTCCGGTCACCATTGACCATTAGGGGTAATTCGGTAATTTCAAAAACTTTAGAAGTAATTCTGTAATTTTAAAATTAATGGACATTTTGGTAATTTCAGATCAAGCCAGTTAGGTAACTTGAGATTTCAGGGGTAATTCAGTAATTTACGTTGTTAGGGGTATTTTGGTAATTTTATATTTTTTTGGGGTAATTTTGTTAATTCAAAACTTGTGGATATTTTTGTAATCAGAATTGAGGATAGTTGATAATATGTGATTCTGATGATAATTTGATGAATTTTGATGTCGAGGGTATTTTGGTAATTTTACTAATTCAAGAATATTTTATTACAGATAAATATCGTTTCGAACATATTAGTTATAATTCGCAATTATACTTAGTAATTATGTTATTTTCTTAAATTAGGAGGATCCACGAACAAGAATCAACCCGCGGACGTTGTCGATTCCTAGTTCAGACACCGTCACTGTGAGTGCAATATACAAAACTTATTTTTGTTGTAGTTTGTTATGATTTTTTTAAAATATGGTAAATCATGTTTACGAGATTGGTTTTAAAGGCTTCGATTTAATGATTTTATAGAAATGGATTTTATATGTGTTTTGGTATCTATTATGATAAATGTGTTTGATTAATGATTTTGGTTACTGATTTTGAATATGCATGATAATATTTTTAAAGAAAAGAAAAGCATATTTAAGATATGTTAATGAAAAAGGAAATGAGATTTCGAATGAGATTTTGGATGAGATTTCAGATGAGATTATATGTTTATGTATATGTGTACAAAGGTATATGAATATGAGTATAATGATCATTTTCAAAATCATTAGACAATACCCTTCCCCTTCAGATACAATGATACAGATGAGATAACTTATGTATGTGGTATGATGAATACAGAGATATTGATATTGAGATACAGATGATATAGATGAGATACAGGCTTTTGGGGCCCATCTGAGTACACATAGAGGCTTTGGGCCGTGTACTTGGGTAACTTTGTCTTTTGGGGACCAGATTATGCATGCACAGATATAATGAGATATGAGATGATATTTTCTGATCTATCTGTATAGCTCCGGGGCTTGGCGGTACTCAGATAATACGTCATTGCCCGTCCGTTGAGGTCCGGATATGATGAGATATGAGATGGTACTTCCATGTCTATTTGTGTAGCCTCAGGGCGTGATTGTACCCAGATAGTACGTCATTGCCCGTCCGTCGAGGTTCGGATATGATGAGATTATTTTCCCTGAGTACTTGTTTGGTGATAGTTTGCGTTATTTCAATATTGATGTTATAAGTATTATGAATTTCCATTGATTTATGCAGTATATTTGCGATATTGTTATTTAAGTACATGAATTGAATTTAATAAGTTATTTAAGTTTTTGTGATATTTTGATGAAATGGTGTTTTGATCTGATTAATTTTTTTTAGAGTAAAAATTATGTTCAAAAGCTACTATCCACTCACTGAGCTCACTAAGTTTTATATTCATCCCGTTTTATTATATTTTCTCCCCCCCCACAGGAGATTCATAGGTACAACAGTCGACCCAGCAGTAATAGTTATTTTCAGAATTATTGCTACATTATGATGTTAGAAGTTATCGATTGATTTATTGAGATATTTTGGGATTGTATAATTTGTTACATTTCGGAGATTGCGGATAACATATGTATTTTATTGATATTGGATATTGAATAATTTGGTATTTTGTGGAGGAAATTGGTTGTTCGGAGATAGTTGTATTTGAAATTTTTTTGGGAGTGCTTGATTTATAATTTTGTAGATTTGGTTATATGATAAATATAGGAGAGACTCTGTCGAATTTTCAGTAGAATCTTGATTAATCAGATTACGTCAGAACAATTAAATAGAATTAGGCAGATTTGTCCTAGGGTTTCGGGGCGGGTCGTGTCACATGTGACCATAAATAATTTTGTAAGCATGATTAGTATTATAAATTTACAATTATCGAAATAAAAGTCTGAAATCTAGTCCTGGCTAGGAAATTAAGTGCACAAAACATTCCTTCCCCCCTCCCCCCTTTTCTCTTATTTCTTTCTTTTTTCTATTGTCAAAATTAATACATTGTCCCTTAAATCAAAATGGTTTACCTTTTTCACCTTAGGGTAAAAAATTTTTATAATAAATACTCATATAATATTAAAATTGTATAACATATATTAATTATAGAACCTAAATGCGAGTTCTTGTTAATTACCGTAATTGGTAAAACTTCTCGGGATAAAAGAAGTCTCACCTTTGAGCCTCGATTGCATGGGGAAAGAGATATAACTACCAAAGCTAAAAATATAAAAATCAACAAAATAAAACATAGTAGTTCTTGAGAGACTTCTCATCATCTTTATGATGATGATCTTGTGAATATTTGATTTTACCTAATTCGGTGCGGGCAGAAATTCACGATTTCCCTTACCTTAGATGTGATCTAAGAGCAAGAATTTACACACACACACACACACACACACACACACACACACACACACACACACACGAATAAATAAATAAAAAAACATGAATCAGAGCTCTCGAGAGAATGCTGCCCGCCAATTGCGGATGAGGGAGGTGGCTGCTTTGATCTCACTGTAGAATTTGATATTCAGATAAGCCCTGAAGTAATTAATAATTAATCGAACCGAAGCAATGTCTAGGGCAAACCAAATTTGGATGCATTGTAATAAGGTTGTTGCTATATAATGTTTTCGTATATCGATCAATGATGTTATTTATCTAATAACTAAAATATGTATGGAAAAATTAATAATACAAGTTTCATGCAATGTTAATGAATTTTTAGGTAGTGTTTGTGTTTTTTATCTGAAATTTAAATGGGTCTAAATGTCTATGTTAGAATAATATGTTTGTTTTTTTTTATTTTTTGATGTTTGATTGTAAGTGGTAACTTGTTGTTGTTGTTTTTTTTTTTTTTTTCATAAATTCAAAACATCTTAAATCTAATATTTTTATGCTTAATGACCTTAAAAGTGTTACATATACTTAAAGTTTAAATAAGTATATTTTTATAGTGTTATCTAGTACAATAATTTTTATACGTTATAAATATTTAAAAGGTAAGCATTTGGTAAAAAAAAATTTAAAAAAATTTTGATAACATTATTTTTTACAATTTAAAACATTATTTATACATAAAAGATTGCTATCCAATAATAAAAGAGTTTTTTTAAAATTCGAATTGAATGTATGTTCAGTATTTAATACAAAGTAAAATTTGAGATCAAGAGAAATTTTAATATAACATCTAATGACTAGGTAGGAATTAAATACATTTAATGAAAGTATTTGTGAGGAAAAAATTATTTTTTTTTAGAAATTTTATCATTCAAATAAAAGTGAATGAATTTTACTTTTCCAATTCAGATAAAAATGTCTTACAATAAAACTTTAGATACAAAAACATACAAGCAAAATGACAAAACATTTTAAATTAAGCCAAATTAAGATTTCAAACATAAAAATAAACAACCCCTAAGGCATAAGTACTATGAATTTACAAATTAGTGATCACATACACAAAACGTCTCTACTTTACCTAATAACATTCAAATTTATTTTTTACAAAATTATAATTGAAATGTTTGAACTGTTAGTCCTAGTTCAAAAAGTGTATATCATCAATGAATATATATATATATATATATATATATATATATATATATATATATATATATATATAGATATAGACACACACACACACACAATTTTAACATGGACTTGTATCACTACACAATTAAGTTTTAAAAAAATATAACAACCCACATCTCTTTTGTTCGCTTTATTTAATTGAAGAGTCACTCTATAATGCCGTAATTGAAATAACGGTGTCAATACTTTAATTAAATATTAATTGTATAAATTAAATGTAAGATATATAAATTTAACATAAACTTTGTAAATCAACATTAAGTATAAAACAAAACATAAATTATGTAAATAGAATAGAAGACTTATAAATGTAAGGTAAAACAAGTAAGTTAACATAGGAGTGTTAAATTAGTGCGTAAACAAGACAAAAACCTATAAATATAACGTACAACTTGTAAATCAATATTAAGTATAAAATGAAATATAAATTAAGTAAATAAAACATAAGATTTATAAATGTAAAGTAAAACATTTAAATTAATATGAGAGTGGTAAATTGATGTATTATTGGTAAACAAAACAAAAACTTATAAATATAACACAAAACTTGTAAATTAATATTAAATGTAAAATAAAACATAAATTATGTAAATCGAACATAAGACTTGTAAATAAAAGGTAAAATAAGTAAACTAATATAGGAGCGGTAAACTAATATATTATTGGTAAATAAAGCAAAAACTTATGAATAAAATATAAAACTTGAAAATCAATATTAAGTGTAAATAAAACATAACACTTGTAAATAGAATATAAAATAAGTAAATTAATATAAAAGTGGTAAAATAATGTATTATTGGTAAATAAAACATAAACTTACATATGTAGTATAAAACTTGTAAACCAACATTAAGTATAAAATAAAATAAAAGACCTGTAAATAGAAGACAAAACAAGTAAATTAACATAAGAGTAATAAAATAATGTATATTGGTAAATAAAATATAAATTTGTAGATATAATATAAAGTTTGTAAATCAACATTAAGTATAAAATAACATATAAATTATATAAATGAAATAGAAGACTTGTAAATAAAATATAAAACAAGTAAATATTATAAGAGTTACTTAAAAAAATAAAAAAAAACTTAACAAATATAAAATAAAAACTCATTATAATAATAATTACCTTATATATTTACGATTTTTATTTTTAAATTCAATAATAATAATTGTGGGTTTATGTAATACACGTTATGATATATGTGAAATTTTATTAAAGATAAAATTTATTCTCAAAATCAAATTTTGGACAATTTTTTTTTTATATTTTTCAAAATTGTTTATAAGATAACTGGTTTTGCATCATTCTAAACCTCCTCAATAGTAACCTCAAATAATCTTTTAATATAAGTAAGAAACAAAATTTTAAACTATATGAAATATGTATAAAACTAAAAATTGGACCCAATTTTATTGATATGTCATATATGTCTGCTCATATAAGAATGTACTTTTATTATGTTTTGGCTTGATCGACATCAAGAAAAATAATTTTGCTTAATTATCTTGTATAGTAAACAAATACAATGATAGAAAATGAAAAAAAAATTATAAATTTCCCAGCATGAATATAGAATTTATAGTTAAACCAATTTAATAAAACCTATTCCAATTGTTTTTAATTCAATTGATGATAATTTTTTTTTGCTCAAATAAATTAAACAAATAAAACTATTTTTATATTAAAGTTTAATGTTGATTTACAATTTTTATATTATTTTTACAAGTTTTTTTTATAATTTTAAAACACTAATTTACCACTCTTATATTACTTTATTTATTTTATTTTTCGTTTACTAGTCTTATGTGTAATTTACAAAATTCATATTTATCATGGCATTGATGCTGTAATTTTAATTATGACATTATAGAATTTTCTTTATTTGAGACCTTAATAGTAAAAGGAAAAATAGTCATTGTCCAAGTCTAGTTAAATAGCTTTATGTAATTTTATTTGACTAACCACCCAGTTCGAATCTAAGAGAATTGGGGGATAAAAATTCATATGGATTTTATCCGTCTCTTATATATATATATATATATATATCATATTAGTAATTAATTAAACTCGCTAATCTTTTCCACATATGGGAGTGAGATTTTAATCTTGTATCTCTTATTTTTACCCAAAAGATAAATTTTGGATTATTCCCTCTGTGAATTGACTATCTTTAAATTTTCCTTCTTATCCAAAAGATTCTATCATGTCTCCATATTTAGTTCTTAAATCTTATGATGAAATCCTTAAAACATTAAATTTGTATACAAAAAATAGATGTTTAATTACTTACATTGATACCCATAAAATCTATATAACCTATATAACCATATAATTAATTATTAGTACATTTTATACTTTTTTTCATTTTTTTTAGCAAGAGAAGCATATTGTAGTCAATAAAATGGCAACTTAATTAATTGATACTCATAATAAATACCAAGGGTGGTCGTTAAGCAACACGATTGCTTCATTTATTAATTTCGTGCTGAATGTTTTAAACTTGACCGTTAATTTAGCATATTTTTCACATCAAGCTATCCCAGATTTCCCATTTAACTTTCCAGTTGTTAATGCTATTGAAATTTGGCAACTTGGAAAAATCTTTTAATATTGAATGACAAAAACACCTTGGACCAACAGAGTACAAAGTAGTTCATTAATTGTTAGATAAATACAAATGACAGCACATGCAGCCTGAGGATCGAAGTCAATTGCAGGAAAGGTGTTACTAGATTTTCAAGCTTATCGTATGCTACACAAAATACCTCATGCGTTTAGTTCCAATTGGTAAAAATCAATTAAGAGTGATACAAAATTGTCACACTCGATAGTTCGATTCCACTTCTATCACAATTGAAGCTTTTCGATTTCATATTCAGAAAACTCTGGCGTTTAAAATCGGAAGAACCAACACTAATAATGAATGATCATATAAATGAGCTTAGGAAGTATCTCCGTTGATGCTTAGTTTGTTATGTACATGTACCATTGTGATGGAAATCAAGTTTCCTACCAGAACTTTAATCTTTCTACGTACGTATTATTATTGTTATTGTTTTTCATTTTAACCCAGTTGGTTACCATATCAATTTATTGTGTATCACTCTTGTTACTCTGCGATTGAGCTCTGTAGCTGGGTTCAATTTATTATTTTCGTAAACAAATATTTTTTTGTGCAAAAAAAGGTGTCAATACATTATTGGTTGGATGATTTTCACATGCACCCACTTCAATAATTACATTAATCTCATCATTAACACATCAATTTGTATATAAAATTTGTATCCATATCATCACTAATTTTAAAACATCAACTATATACGAGGAAGTAAAGTCAATTGTTCCTAGAAATGCAAAAACAAATGAAATATATATACTTTTTTGATTCTAAGGAGGAGTATAATTATTAATCAGTCTTGTGAGTAATGGTTGATTACTTCTATAAACATCTAAGTCTGTTTGCTACAACTGCTTCTAACTTTTAAGCAAAACTTTTGCAAATAAATCTTTTATTAATAACCTTAAAAGTGTATAAAATATGTGGATTTTCTTTGACTGCTAATTTATGTAGAATTAAATCTTTTAACCATTTCAAAAGTCTTGCTAAAACTACATGTTAACGTGAATCTTAACTTGAACTCGATCGAAAGTGTAATTAGCTTACCTTAATCAGAAAATTCAGTTGATAGCACAAGAAAAGGGAAAAAATTCAGAGCCCACCTTTTGACACCGATGAAGCGGCTGCAGTTTGTTAATTTTGTCCGGTAAAAGAGTCTACATGCGATAATAAACATATGATTATCTTATGATTTACCAACTTTTATGAACAAAATGCAAAGGTCATAATAATTAAATCATGCTAATACCTTCTTCAGATCTTGATTATCGAGTCAAAATACATGAACGTTGGATGCGAAAAACTCTCTCTCTCTCTCTCTCTCTCTTGGATCACCAAAATCTTTTTTCGTTCTGAAATTGAGAAGCCCTAAAGCCAATGTAATCACATGCATGCATGTTACTTGCAATTTACATTTCGAGTACAATATGGCGTAGAAGAATGTTGAAAACACCTTGGTTGCATGTGATGTGAACAGCTTCTTGCCTTCTTTCCCCGTCACACGGTGCCTTTAACATAAATATTTCCAAATCCAAGCTTATTAATCTAATAATATTTGAAAATTTATCATCTCCGCCATGTCGATCGGTTATGCACCTTCCAAGTCTATATAAAGCCTTACATGGGCATGAGTATAAGGTGTGCTTGCCAATATATGTTAGCTCAAGAATCATACAAACAAGCACTGCGCATACACACACGTATATTACAAGCTTAGTGCAATTAGGGTTTCCTCGTGGGAGAGAATTTGATAAAAGAAAAAAAAAAAGGTTGTTATCAAAGGTTAGTGATGATGCTCCCCCTGGTGGCTCTGGCACTGAGCTTGTTTGTGGCCAACGCCGATGCGGCGGTGTCGCTGCCGCAGCCGGTGAAACTGGAATGGCATTATTACAAGGTTCATAATACATGCGATGATGCAGAGGCATATATCCGGCACCAAGTGGAGCTGTACTACAAACACGATAAAACCATCGCCCCTAAACTCCTCCGTTTGCTCTACTCTGACTGCTTTGTAACTGTATGTCTCTTATCAAATTTTTTTGTTTAATTTTGCCTTTTTTATTTCTGAGCTTTTACTTCTCATTTTGTTTTAACTCCAGAGAATTTTGATTAGAAATTGCTTTTTACTAGCTTGGTTCTTTCTTCAGAAGCACTTGGCAGTTTTTCCTGGAGAAGCTCTTTAAGGAAATATTGAAATGCTTCTCTATTCCAAGAAATAGCTTCTTGGAAAAGAACATGATATGCGTATTTTCATTGATGCTCGGCTTTATGGGAACTTGCTATCGACTTATTATTAGCTGATTTTACGGGAAAATGATGAAAGCTCTTTTAGTAAATTAGTCATTTCTCTCCTCACTTTTCAAAACTCATCAAAAGTTTCCTGCCGTTTGAAAAAAAGGTTAACTTTCAATTATATATTTCTACTATTTTATCCCTGAACTGATAAAACCCACAATCGATTGACAAAAATTTCTAAAGACGAAAACTAATTGATGAAAATTTCAAAAGACAATAATTTTTTTTTTAAAATATTTTAGAACATGAGAAAAAATTGATTAATTTCGAGTTTTGATCATTTTCTCCTGATTTTACCAAAAGCAAGCGCTGTGAACGCGGTTTAATGCTGGAGCAAACAATTAATGCTACTGCTCTAAGTTACGGGTGACCTCAACATTTTTCAGGTTTTGCCCCGATTATTAATTTCAGAAAACAGGGCCTTGGCGTCTCCGGCAAGCGCCCGGCAATTTCTATGTTTCTTTTTAATAGCGTTACTATTGTTAGGTTAATGTGCTCCATATTTTATGTTTCGCGCTATCACAAAAGCTTTACCTATGCAATTGAATGTTTACATTTATGGTGATTTCACTTTTATATCGTGATTTGCTAAATCCAGGGATGTGATGCATCGATTCTGCTTGATGGACCAAACTCAGAAAAAACTGCACCACAAAACTGGGGACTTGGGGCGTTCGTTCTCATCGACAAGATCAAAGTTGTTCTTGAACAACGTTGCCCAGGTGCCGTCTCTTGTTCCGATATACTCAACCTTGCCACCAGGGATGCCGTACACATGGTATGCGTTTCCATTTAGCTTCCTCTATATTTTATGTAATATTTTGTATACTACTATAAATTACGAACTCATTTCCTGGTAATTTAATGCTCAAACCGTCACGACAAGGTTTTCAAGTAACTATTTTTGACCGGCCAAGCTCGAATCCCAGGGAGATTGGGGGTTAAAAAGTCAATTCGGATTTCACCCACCCCTACGCCTTAGAAAAATAAACAATCAATTGAAAAGGCATGAAATTTAAAAAATGCAGGCACCGCAAGGGCATATTGCGGAATTGGACCATTTATGAGTTGATAACAAAGTCACTAATTCATATTTCGATGAATCAACAGGCAGGTGCACCATCCTATCCAGTGTTTACAGGAAGAAGGGACGGTATGACATCCACCAAAGAATCTGTAGACCTCCCATCACCGTCCATCTCATGGAAAGAATCTTTGGCATACTTCCAATCCAAAGGTTTAGATGTGCAGGACATGGTAACCCTCCTAGGTAAGGTTCTCTAATACCTCAAAAGAATTAACTAAAAAACCAATAAAACCACTGAAAAGAAAGAAAAGCTAAACCCCCCACCCCATAAAAAAAAAAATATCGGAGATTTAACCGTACAGACACTATGAATCTCAGTTGCATTTGCCGATGGAGAAAATCAGAAAAATATTTCCTGGCAGGAAATTTGAAAAGGAAGTTCAAAATATGTATGTCTGAACTCACATTCCCCATCTCAGGGAGAAAAAAATTCTAAAATTCTCTTTATAATCTACTATTCATCACTTTGTTAATTCAGTGAATTCTTTCCATTTCACCCAGAACTGTACTTCACTGAAAATAACTTTTCTTCCTCTATTTCAGGAGCACACACAATGGGCCACACTCGATGCCGCTACATTGTTGAACGGCTCTACAATTACAAAAATACTGGAAAGCCAGACCCAATTATGAACTCGACACTTTTAAATCAACTGAGAAAGGAGTGTCCACCCAGAACAAGAAAGGGTCAATCTGATCCACTTGTTTATCTAAACCCAGAAACTGGCTCCAGTTACAGATTTTCTGAGTCCTACTACTCCAGAGTTAAGACACACGAAGCAGTTCTTGGAGTTGATCAGCAGTTATCCAATGGTGATAACAACACGCTTCAAATTGTTGATGAATTTGCTGCTGGTTTTGAAGATTTTAGGAAAGCATTTGCTCTGTCAGTGAGTCGGATGGGCAGCATTAATGTTTTGACTGAGAAGCAGGGGGAGATACGCAGAAATTGCCGATGCACAAATGCAGATACTAATTGCAAAAGGTAACAGGGAGGGTTATGATGATATGAAGATAAAAATTTGTCATCATAAAGCTAGGAGTGTATTTTTATTTAAGTGGAATTGTTTTGTGCTAGGATCAAATTAATATTCCATGAATAAAAAGATGAGGGAGAAAAAAAAGAAAAGAAGAAGAAATCTATTTGTCTATTCACAAATAAATGTTTATGCAAGGAAACTTCAATTGTGATCACCAACATTTCTTTTCTTGTATTTATCTAATGGTTTTTTGATCTAATTGACACTTTCTCAAAATTCACATACCCAGGAGGATAAGCAATCAAAAACTATCCGTAAATAATTTGCTTTCCAGATATATGCTACAGTAAAATTTAAAAATGAAAAACGAAAAAATTGTGTTCCCCTAACCTGTAGAGATGTATATGATTGCTAAATGATCAGGACCTGGATGCCCCCACCAAGAAACTTCTTCCCTCTTGTCAAGCTTGTCACTGTGTTGAAGATGAGGGCCAAAAATGATAAAACAGTGTTAGCCAATGCATAAATGGAAAATTAAAAATAAAAATAAGAAGCATGCATTTTGTAACATTTTCAGGCACAATGGTCTTTTGAAATGGTAGCATTAAGGTAATTTCATTAAAGCATGGTCTGAAGCTTAAAATGATGGTAGTGGAAAGAACAAATAATTCATTCTCATTCTGATAACTGTTCAAGCCCTCTTAAGTAAATTCAGCAAATCAAAATCATCCTTGAAAGCCATGACCTATTGTTAGCTGATACTAGTTTTTACATCTCAGAATGCTAAAAACAAATAGGTGCTCTGTTGAATAAGAAACAATAAATAAGAGAATGAAAGAAGTTGTCAATCCTCTTATGATGTCAAAGGAACAAGAAAAAGCTGCACAAGAAAGAATAAGAAGAGCAAAAAGGGCAAGGGCAAAAACAATTGAGACATTTCAAAATAATACCAGCTGACTGAGTTTTCAAAGTCAACGTAATCTTGTTCAACTGACAGACAAGGAAAATTACCTATCAATGAAGAATAGAAAAATAAACAAAAAGTAAACAGATTAGAAACTGAATTTTTGAACCTTAGAAAAAGAGTAGATAACTGGAGGTTCCCCTATTTGGTTTTATTTCAGAAAAAGAGGCAGAAGAGAAAATCAGAATGTATGACCACATGCTATATTCAGCTTGAAATGAGAAATTTTGTTTAGTTAGATAAATTGGTGGTGTAAAAGAATGTCCACATATTAGATACTTGCTTATAATAATAATAATAATTACCTAAAAATTTTATTGTAGCATATGAGAATGATCATTTAAAGATCATCTGTAACTTGATATCTTTATCCCAATTATTTTTAAAAATTTGTTACTAGCCTAACATCAGAGCTATATTATCAACTTTTATTCTTTCCATCATACATAAAACTTGAAATCTTTCAGATTCTCAAACAATGGCCAATGAACCAACCCTAGTTACAAGGGATTAATTTTTGTTTAAAGGATGAACCACTATGTCAATATTTACAGTTTGAAACAAGTCTACACAACATGCAAGATCAAGAGTTCAAGTTCAAAACACACTTAGTCCATAGGAAACTTTGGTGTTATAGCCCCTTTTGCTGCAGCAACATTTAAATTTACTATATCGGACAAGCAATTCCAATTCAGCTCGACAAAAAAGTTACATACACGTGCGTTCTATATATTTACTTGCAGCAGACATGATGCAATACAGGGATAAAAGCAGAGCCAGACAGTAACTACCTTCCAGAAAATGTGAAAGATAATGATGTACAAACAATCAGCATTATCTTCAGACCACAAAAGCCCAACCTTAAACTCCTTCACGATAAGAGATCTGAATAACGAACTCCATCGTGCCACACAATCTTGAAATCCAAATCTATCAGTATGAACTCAAAGTTCCGTTTCTATGCTTGGGCCATGGAAGTAAACAGCAAGTAGTATAGTTCTATTCACCATTCTCAGCTCTGTGGCTCTTGCTTTTTATTAGCTGATTCAAATAAAATAACAATTTAGATAAATGTAACAAGAATATGCAAGAAAAATATAGCATGTCCTAAAAGTGGTGGTGGGCCTTGCATATCCAAGGCAAACAGCATTTTCTTTCCCAGACACCAAGTGTAGTAATCAAATATAAGATTGGAAGTATACAAACAAAGATGCTGAAATTCACTTTCAATTAGCATA
Organism: Luvunga scandens; assembly: GCA_030449905.1. NCBI lineage: Eukaryota > Viridiplantae > Streptophyta > Magnoliopsida > Sapindales > Rutaceae > Luvunga > Luvunga scandens. The sequence goes on along the minus strand of JASUUG010001064.1, from coordinate 75,404 downwards.
GAGGACAAATAAAAAATCAGCTGCTGCTCCTAAGGTTGAGAAAATAAAGATTACGATCATCTTACCTTGTAAAAATATTTCTTTCGAGTTTTGATTGCTGCGTGGATGCACCTTCTTACATGGATCTTCAGCAGGTTATCATTGAAAATCTGCAATGTGAAAAATTTGAGCATAAACTTAAAGATAGCAGATTGTCAAAGATCCAAAAAATCTAACTTTCAAGATTTAATAATCACAATCCAAGTTTGTGAAGGAAAACCATAATCCATGGGTGGAAAGGAAAAAAGAACTCCATTTCAAGTGAACAGACCGTACATGCACAAACAAGAAATTTGTGATAAACGGAAACGGTCCTTTAGATTGTTCATAGACATAGCTGTGTATGAACAAACCTATTTCATTGAAGCTTATCATTTTCCTGCAAATGTAGCTGCCAAATTTTACCCTTTTTTTATTTACATGTTAATGTCTATCAGTCTGTTTTTCTGTGTGGCATATATATATGCACATAGGCATGCGTTGGCATATTCTCATAGGTGTGGCATCAAAGAAGAACAGTTCACAATCAAGCACTTAATAGTTGGCAGAAGGAAAAATTGTATCATAAAAGTTCAGTAATACACCTGCCTTTATCATATCATCAATTGAACGGGTTTCTTTCATAACTTTATGACGGTTCATTATAAGAATAGCTGCCACACAAAAGACAGGTAATTCTTCATTCGCATTCTGGGTTGATGAGACTATGGTACAGTTCTGTGAGTGATCATTTCTTGACCAAAAAGTCCTGGTCAAGCCACAGAAGGGATGAGCTGACGCTGATTTTATTCCATCATAGCTAGAGACGGAACACTCTATGTTTCCATTTTTTGGTTGTAAGCCACCCTTTAAATCACCACTGCTGTTTTCTGTGCTTCCTTCTCTTATTACTACTCCAGACTCCTTTGAAAGCTGTACAACCAACTGTTCCAGACACTTCTCCTCTAAAGTGCTTACCGAAGCTTCATCATAATCAGCAGCCCACATCATCTGCATCGAGGATGATTATTCTCAGTGAACAATATCAGAGACTATTTTGAGGGGCCAGATTGACCTATTAAGAAATCCAATCATGCAAACAATTTCGCCAATGAAAAACCCATATGTAAATAAAATCATAACTAAATACCAAAATAAGACAAGATTTTCCCCAGGATATAAACCTACTACTAACATAGTTACATGGGCTTCAATTACAATCTCCAGTACTATGCCCAGTAACTTGTATCAATTACATCCCTCAAAACTCAAATTAACCACAGAGACAGAAGCTAATGAAGTTGATGTTTATGCTGTCAGTAGAAATGTGATACCAAATTATTGGCATATATAATCTTATGGGCAGAGTGACACGTTTTTTGTCAAAGGAAAGAAAAAAAGGAAAATGTCAGTGGCACCCCTAATGCAGCAAACCTTCCTTGGTTTGCAAAACCCATTAAATGAAGAAGGCCCTACCACAATATAAATGATTGGCATGACTCAAGCCCAAACATAAACTGAGAAGCATATTTCCACTCAACTACCTATTGAAGTGGTTGAATATAATGACAATTTAATGTTTCTTTAACAGGGTATGTGCAACTTGCAACAGGAAAACACGGCAGTAGGTAACCAGTCAATAACATTAATTTTCTATCTAGAGACTTGACTTGCATATAATCAACCTATTCATAATTGTGGTCCCTACAAACCCTGGAAAACACAACTCCTTGTTCTATGACAGATAATATTGACCACCCTGCCCCTAAGGGAGGGGTCAGTATTGATCTGTTATTTAGTCAGTTTTTCTTTAGCAGTTTTTTTTTTACATCCTAATTATACAATATTGTTGTTGACACCATCAATTTTCATACTTTCTTTCCTGCATTCGGCAAGAGAGAACTGAAGGCATACAAACCTCCCACATACAAAGAGCTTCATTGAAAGATAACTCCCGGCGAAAGAGTACCAGCAGCATCCGAAATGCAAAATGTAGACTTTCAGCGCCTATATTCGACAGATGTTTATACATTTCCCTATCTGTGAGTTCCAAAATATGCCACAATTCTTCCAACTGCTTCATAACTCCCATTGGTCCTTCCATCTGGAAATTGTTGCGCTGAAACAAGTGAAGAATAATTATTATTGAAAGTCATATTGTAATCCAGCTAAACATATTTGTCAAGATTAGAAATACCATTCTCCTTAAGAGCATCTCAAAGCACCAAAATGCATCAGCATTGTCTTCAAATAGAACAACAAAAGGAGATAGCAAATCACTCATACCTACAATCAGAACTATAATCAGCATAGTGAAATATAAGTATAAAGTTGGCCTCTTTGAAGCTTGAATTTAAGAATATAGTAATCACATAACATGTGCATACAACTAAAGCTACAACAGAGAATAAAAACGCTACAACCTTGACAATAACCTGTTGCAGGATCTACCCAAGCGTAAACAGCAAGGATATCTGACATCCTAGCTAAATTTTTTGTATCCTCATAGAATTCAAGATGACTATCTGTTCTTACCACATCAACAACTACAAAAGAAAAAATCATGTCAGACAAAGGAATAGCAAGTGACTTAAGCAAGCATTCACTGACATTATGTTAAGATAAAATAAGAGACTCATAACTAAGTTACCTATTCGGTGCAAAGTCCAAAGCCATTCAGATACCCTTTCTTCATTGACAGCCTCTCCTGGGGATGTGCTTGTATTCAGTGGCACGTCTGGAGCATCTGATATTCTCAATCTGTCAGTTATTTCTGTTTTGAAATCCTGACTGTTTGACCACAATTCTGGTTCATGGGAACCAGGAGAAGCCATTGCAATTTCTGACTTCATGTGGTGTGAAATGCTGTTAGATGGTGAACAATTTGACTCCATAATTAAATCTGCATTATTGGCAATTCGAAAACTATGCATCCTATCATCCTCTAATCTCAATTTATGTTGTGTAGAAGGTTTTTCTTCACAAACCCCATCATTTTTCTCATATTTTACATTCTTCTCAAACAAATCTGTGACAGGTAAAGGAGGAAAATCAAAACAACTTTCAGTTACATGATGTGATCCACGAGCTTCTCCCCCTCGTTTAGGGGAGCTGCAGTTGCATGGACCAGAAGCAGGTATAAAACAAGAAGAGTCATAGGCTGCACTATCTGCACTTTCCCGAACGATGACAAGGTCGCCCGAATCAATAGAACTTTCTTTTTGGCATGCATATGATATATCTGTACAATTATTACTTGAATCATAAAAACTCTTCGATTGATTAGTATTATCAACAGAAGGTTCTCCACTCTCAACTTTAGTTTCCCTTGGTCCATCATCTTTGGATGATGTCCTCATGTCCATAACCTTCGACCCCACAACATAAGCAAGTGAACCAGTTCCTATGCTTGAATGCATCACCTGACATTGCTTGATCAGGTCCTTGTAGCGTTCCCTGAAAAATAAGTCTCATAAGGCTGCACTTACATAACAATGAATCATTGTCATGATTTCAAAGATGTAAAATACTTACATCCCAACATACACAAATAACTACATTTTGTAGCCAAAATTAGAGGTTTCATCAGACTTTTCAATAATTAAAATTCATAGCTTGAACCATGTCCACAAGTGTGATTGAATTAGCAGGGATTTTCGACAGATATTTTTAAAGAGAATTCCAACCAAGGCATTCAAATGAGCTCAAGGAAATGTCCGATTGCTGATGCGTATGCAAGTTATAGCCTCCCTCGGCATATCGTGGTTCATTTACAAAGCCGTTTTCTCATTACGATAACCCAGAGTCCACTTATCAAGTTAAGCAATAATTGGTTATTAAATTAACTAAATCAAAATGGTACGATTTTCAGAGCTAACATCACTCAATGAAATGCAAGTGATAAGATTAAACCATCTGAAAAACATAACAGTTTCCTGCAAGACAAACTAGTCCGTTGCCACTATATTGATACTTTCTTAATTGAACCAAACCTTCAGACAGAATAAACCAAAGACAGATGAATGATGAGAAAATTGAACCCATTTGACTAAGACATTAAGCATCTATTTTGCAATCTAAGAAGCAATAACATGAGTATGTAAGAAAATGATAATTTGAGAGCTGTCTGAATTTAGTAACTGTAGTCATTTGTGACCTCAATTAACCAAGAGTAATTAACTACTCTTATTTGCAAGTAAAGTAGCCAAAGAAATCAGCAATTGAAAGTAACAGCAACAGCAACATAATACCTTCGAGCTATTCTCAGTTGCTTTCGGTACTCAGCTGTGCTTCCTGGTGCATAACAACCCAGTAAAAATTCCCAAACTTCTGGCCTGATAGATGGATCCACACCCTACCATGTTACAAACAATTTTGCATAACAATGATCAAATGTCAGAGGTAAGCGCCAACATAAGAAGAAAAATAAGTAAAGACATTTTTCGTTCAATCAACAAATCATCGTAACTAGCACAGGAACTAACTAATTGTTCTTAAAAACTTTTGATAAGACATTCATCAAGTACATCAACTAAAGACAATAAGCAACCAAAATCTCAAAAAATAAGAGTTTAACGTAACATGAAACATACACCTTGCAAACAATCAGGTATTGCCAAATATCATAAAAAAGCCAATTGGCCAATTCAAAGTTCCATATGAAACTATAACTGCCTAACCTATGAGTTGACCCAGAATTGATACAAATATAGCAGACAGGCAATGTTGATATTCACTATGACAATGCAAATATATACACAAACATCTTGTGTTAATATTTGACCTCTGGCAGATGATGCTTAAAATATGTTCTCCATGATGTTGTTAAACACTTCCAAAATTACATATGTGAAACTAAAGTAAACCAAAAGGATAGTACAATCCTAACACCTCCCTGACCTCCCCCATAAAGAGCCGTATGTGGAGTTTAGACACATACTACAAACATATCAGAAGAGAGAGAGGCCAAGATCCACAGCATATCCATTGACAGTTCACAATTGCAAATTGCTCATATATGCTTGATTTTCTGTAATTACCAGATTAGATTTGACAAGGATATAAATATCATGATAGCATACAAATAATTTGGGCACGTAGACAGAAATGATGCATATACTTATGATATGGTTATATAAATTGGTTGATACACTCCTTATGATTCCCTATCATATTCATACTCTCTACTGCTGAAGCATAATTATGCTAGGAAGCAAAAAAATACAGACCTTCACATCAAAGGATGATTAGTAATATGAAATGCAATTACAACCCAAGAGCATCTATTAATAGACCTAGAGGTATATAATGAATTAATGATAGTAAACAACATACCCCGATAACGATCAACTTGAGTGCTTTCTGAAAACCTGAAACCTTCCCATCACTATCAAAACATGTCTGCCATTTTTCTGGCTTAAGCATTCTGCTTACCTGCAACATGGACCATAGTCAAAATTTATTGAAAAATTTTAATAATTAAGAAAAAAAATAAAGACTAATAATTCATAATTCACTCAAAAAAGGAAAACAGAAACAAACAGAAGACCAACCTTTTTTTTATAAAATACTTATTTACTCAAAACCAACTCATACAAATTTGCATTTTAACCTCAGTCATCAAATTCTATTAAAAAGGAAAATGAAAATAACTGACATATCACACCAACATGAGAAAGTGACACAAGTTCCCAAAAACTATTAGCAGATACAAATTAAGATGGTGGTTTCCTAATATAACCTTCTCCAAGCTCCATTACTAGACCGATTGGAAGGTAAACATTGTTTGACTCTAAAGGATCTCTGTACCAAAAGCAAGACCACAGTTTATGCTCAAAGAATTCATTAACAACACTGACTTATATACTATTTCCGGTCTGCAGCTTCTATCCCATGCTTTCTTATACCTACACAGATTAAACACATCACATCTATCCTTCTAATACCACTGTTTCCAAATCCAGAAAGGCTATCAATCTCTCAGCACCAAAGATCCATCTTCAACAACTAATCACATTGCAAAACAATTTGCACCAAAACCTTATGACAAAACATGCAAAAATGGCATCTAGTTTCACCTTAACGATACCTCCTGAAAGTGTCTCCTGGTCAATCTCTTGTCTAATTTCCACTGTAAACATGTATGCAAGCTTGCTACTCACTACTGACTAATCTAAATTTAAACACAGCAACGAAGTAAAAAAACAAGACACATTGAAAGTAACAAAACAAATGAAAACGAAATGATGATGATGATGATGATGATAAATAAAAATAGAAAAAAGAAGTTAAGATTAGAAAGAGGCTTACAGCTATAACAAGAAACAACCTTTATATGCGAATGAGAAAGACAAGGATCCCCAATATCTCGAACCATGGAGCCAACTCTTTGGAAATTCAACGTCCCCGATTTCCCACAATCCCATTGCTCTTGTGCCCCTCCCCCTCCTCCTCTTCCTCTGCCTCCTCCTCCTCCACAATACATCATAATTCACACTATCCTCTCTCTGTCTCCCTCTCTCAAACCCTACTACCATCACACGCCAAAACACGCATCATCTGATGCGTAAAATTAAATCAATTAATTAAATTTATTATCATTTAACCGGTCAAATTAAACGAAATAATTATTATTGTTATTAGTAAGAAATGCGTAAAATGAGATTGAAATCCAAGGAGTAAACGGCGATCGGATCATTGATATACTTCGCCACTGACGAAATACACGTGTCCGCAGGTCTACGCGTATACTATACGTATAAATTGTACCTGAAAGACGATAAAACGAAAAGGAGACGCTTTCGTCGTCGTCTTCTTCTTCTTCTTCTTCTTCTGCTTTGTGAATGGAGGAGAGCTCTTCTTCTCCGTCCGTCATTTACTCGAAAAAACTGTCTCTTTTTCTTTTGGGTTTGCTTGAATTTTGCTCATTCTCCTTTCGCGCGTGTGTGTGTGTGTTTTTTCTTTTTTTCGTTAGATTTTCACTTATTACTTAAATTCTTGTTTATTATTTATTGTATACTAATTGCTGTTATTGTTAATTTATAAAAAGAAAATATTGAATTAAATATTTTTATTTAGTGTTAAAAATTTTTTAAAAAAATTGTCAAATATTCTAACATCAAATATGAATCGGAGTAATGCCCCAAAAGGATTGTGCCAATATTAATCCCGCAGTGTTATATTTAGTTAGTATCGTTCATCATAACACTTTTTTTATTGTCAGGATTTCATCAGAAATAAAAAATATTGTTTTACCTCTGATCCATTGATGTATATTTTGATTAATTTTTTGAGATATTTTTAGGAATTTGATTCATTAAGATTAAGTACAAATATTCTACAAAAGTTGAGAAAGTGTTATTTGCATAAAATAAATCATAGATATTATTTTTTTGCATGCTTAATTATGATACCAAGAGGAGACATTATCGAACACATCATTTCTCATTGGAAGAAAAATGAAGGCATGGCAATGATAGTGTTTTTTTATCCTTAAAGATCGAAGAAGGTGTAATTAAATTTCAAGAGACAATGTTTTCAAAATATAAAGGGTTTTAATTAATTATTATTATTTAAAAAAAAAAACAATATCCACGGTCTAATTGTGGTATATCATGCAAGCAGATAATTGTTTTGTTCTCAATTTATGGAGTTGGTTCATAATTATGTTGAGTAGTTAATCAATTTGTGAAAATTTTAATCCAATTAAATTTGACTTTAAATACGATTCAATCAAACCGTCATTAAGTGACATCATGTATGATATATAATCTAATTTTAGGATAAATTAATAAATGTTGCACATGTTTTACGTTTGTGGGTCTCAGTTAGTTTAAACAATATGATTTATTTAGTTGCTCTTAAAGATTTATAGAGTTTTTAATTCATCTCTCATCAAATTTCAGGAATAAGACATTTTTTTTATCTATTTCAACTAGTTTGACCAAATTTTTGTTACCCAAAAAAAAAAGGAAAGAAAAGAAATAAAAAGAGTTGGTAGACCAAATAGATCGGCCAATCTTTTTTTTTTTAATGTATAGGGTCTAATCGATTGTATTACTAATTCAAAATCATTTAGAAGTAAAACAATATTATGCATATAGTATTACATTACAAATGCATTCTCTCTTCTAAATTATTTTATATTGTGTTAATTTAACAAATACATTGGAAAAAGTCATCATCTATAATCCAATGGAATAAAGTAAATTTAGTATGTGCTATTTCCTTTGGCCCCGTGGTTAAGTCACCCATATTCTCTCAAATTAGGTTTTATGCCAACCGCAAATTCTCGCCCAACAAGAAAGTTTTTGTAGAATAAAGTGACAGATACCAAACGGTAGAAATAGTTAGATTTTATAACCCAATTATAAAATTGATAAATGTGAACCCGAAGACCACTAAACACCAGCCCAGTACACAAGTTTGACAGCCCCAATTCAACCGAATAAAGCATTCATGCTGACTACAGCGGAATAATCAAAGGATTAAAATAGATTTCAATATGAACAGAAATACAATGTAATGTACATAAAAGAAGTAAAACCTTAGCGATTAAAGGAACGTTTACAGATAATTCGCAGAAAGTAAGTTGTTGAACATCCCTTAACTTGTTGAACATTTTTATAATTTTATATGAATTTTTGGATTAAATATGGAGGGATGAATAGTTCACGTGGACGAAACAAGAAGTATCATAATTAAACAACATGATTCTAGAGAAACAAGTCATGATTGCTTCTTCTTGTTTAAATTTTTGTTTTAATGTTTTAATCAAAATTGGAATTCTTACTTTAAATAGGTAATCAATCATACGAGGCAATTATGTCGTATAAAAAAATTCCATATATACAGAGTAATAGAAAAATCACTTGCATGAAAAATGTGGATAAATTAGATATGTGTTTTAGCTTTTATCTAATAAATATGCTAAATCAAGTGTATGTGATTGTCCTAAACTTGCAAATTACTTCCTCTCATCCCTACAAATGTTGGAACAATAACAAAATTAAATAAATTCCATGCCTTAAGCAGCAAACAATTCACTCATTAAACAACTTCAATTCACATAATTGATGAGTAGTTTTTCATTCTCTATAAAGAGTTTCAAAATACTTTTCTACAAAAAAAAAAATATTCACGGTCCAATTGTGGCATATATCGGATCATCTCGAGTTTTTTAATATATACGATCATTCTCTATAAAAAGTTTCAAAATATTTTTTTTATTAATTTTATGACAAATTAATAAATGTGTAACATTTTTTATGTTTGCGGGTGGGCGTCAATTCGTTTAAATGACAAGAATTGTTGGGTAGTCAAGTGACTTCGAGTTTTTACATACATTTGTCAATAAATTTTGGGAACGGAATTTTTTTTTTCTTTAACTATTTCAACTAGTTTGATCAAGTTGTTATTAAAAAAACAAAAATAGTTAGTAAACCAAATAGATGATCCCAATTATTTTAATATATAGGACCTAATTGAATGTATCACTAATTCAACATCATTAAGAAAAGCTGAACAAAGTTTTTATTTCATATATATATTAAAAAAAAATACACTGAGCATTATTGATTCCTAATGATACTCATAACAAAGAGGTTCATTATCATAATACGAGCAAGCTTTAGATTGTAATATATCCCAACCAAAATGAGCGAAAAGCCTATCCCTGCGGTAATCATGTATGCCAAACCAATGAATATTTACCCACTCCATTTAAAACTATAGTAGAATAGAGTTCCTCCAAAGAACTTAGGATGTAAAGTAATTGAAAAACTGTTATCTTGATGGAGCACATATTCACCAAGATCATCATCCATCATCCTTGGACTTGCAACGAAGGGCAAGATCCAAGCCATTTCCTAACTACTTGTAGCTATTAATGAAGTTTAGGACTAAATAAAGAGGCATTGCTATTGTCCACAGATGAAACAAAGAGTGCTAGTAACAACATAATCCCAGAGAAAGAAGCCGTGATTAATTCTATTTGTTTAATTTTAAGTGCTTTTACGTGCGTGTACGAAGAAAATTGTGATTCTCACATCAAATATGCAATCATGTTTACCAATTATGTCATATAAAGGAAGATGAAACTTGTGAACAGCATAGCTTTCCATGTATACAGAGTAATTTACATCACAATTTCTGAAAAATATGGATAAATTCTGGATGTGTGTCATAGCTTTTATTTTCTAAATATGCCAAATAAAGTGCATGTGATTATCTTAAACATGCAAATTATATACAAACATTGCAGCTATACAAAAGCTATATAAATTCCGAGTCTAAAGCAGCTACCAAACAATTCACTATTAAACATTTTCAATTCACATAATTGACAAGGAGTTTTTCATTCTCCAACCTGTAAGCAATCATAATATGGCAAACAAGTACGTGGTACAGCAACAGATCCCACCAACCCACACATCTGGCTCAAGTGTTCAATGTTTGAGAACCTTGAAACTGTATTACTTACATTTCTGACTTATGGCTAACACTATTGCAATATATATATTTGAGGAAACGACTAGCACCAGAGATACCTAATGAAACATCAGGATGTGTCCATAAACAATGGCATATAACCAATTAAACACAATTCTTCAGGGAATCTCCAGCTCCCTGGAAGAAGCAATAAGAAAGAGCAAAATCAGCAATAAATATACCAACAAGGGAGATAACCACAGCTGAAGTTGTTGACTCCCCAACACCTTTTGCACCTCCGATTGTGGTAACACCCCATGCACAACTCACTATAGAGATGATGGCACCAAAGACCTGAGATTTTATCATTGCACTGATTATATCCCATGATCTAAGTGCTCTCTGAGCTGAATCCAATATTATGTTGATGCTAATGCCATAAACACCGTCAGAAAGTAGGGCGCTGGAAGCCATCCCCAAAGTGAAACACATCAAAGTCAAAAATGGTAGAGCAATACAGGAAGCAATTACTCTAGGTATCACCAAGTAATCAACAGGATCGGTACCAAGAACTCTTAACGTGTCAGTTTGCTCAGAGACCTGCATCGTTCCTAACTCTGCTGCAAATGCACTTCCAATTCGGCCAGCAACCACAATTGATGTAACAACAGGACTCAGCTCCCTTGCAAAGGCAAGGGCTAAGACCCCTCCAACAGATCTATTCAAACCTAACCTGGTGAATTCTCTAACAAATTGGATAGTAAACGCCATGCCAACAAATGCTGATGTCAAAAGACAAACCCCAACAGATCTTGGTCCAACTCTCTCCAGCTGTTGGAGAGTGTTCCTCCAATGTATTTTTCCCTTTACAATCCTAATAATTACTTGACCCGCCAAGACAGGAACTGATAACCCCCTCCAAAGATACTGAGGAGGCGACCATTTGCTCAAAAAGGACTCTGCTTCAGAACCGGGTGCATGGTTTGTAATTGTGTTTTCTTCCACCATGGAGACAGATGGGTGACCGTCATCTGTGTTGGGTATCACAGACAATCTGGTATGTCGAGTAGGAGCTAGAAATTTACGAGTAGGAACTATAGCAGTGAAGCCAAATGAACTTGAAGTAGAGATTTTCGTTTTGACAAATCCATTGGGTTTTAAACAGCTCCCTCTGCATAAATATCCATTAAAAAGCTGTGATTATATTCTTTTTATTTGGCATTTGTAACCACAATAAAGTGATAATGATGGTAGAGAGTGAAACCTGTTCAGGAAGTAAGAGGTTGATTGAATATGTGAAATGGTTTGCATATTTTCAACTTCAGTTAATGTGATGAAAAACTGCAGACATCCAATTACACGCCAATTGTAATGGCGATTGCAACACAGCAACTAAGAACCAAATGTAACTGTAATAAACATAAAAGTGACAATCATGTTAAACTCCATTCAAACCCCCACACATGGAAAAAAAAAAGAAAAAGAGGCATCATAGACACTACAGAAAGAAATCTAAGATAATTATAGCCCCTAATGGTGTTTTTCTTTCCCCCACTTGAGTTCAACCAATCTATAAATTATGTCAATAATCAAGCAAGAATAAATAATACTTAATACCAAATAACCAATATCGAGAAATGCCCCATAAGAATAATTTAGAAGAACACAATTGTTCTTGATTGCTCGAACAATGCAACCAGAAAAGATAAAAAAAAAAAAATCCATTCAAATCGGATTAATTTGACACGAGAAACTTCAAATAGCCGAACAAGACAAAAGGGTACCTCTGAATTACCTCTTAAATTTCATTCATTGCTTTACTTTACCCTCCAAGAGAGTGAGGGAAGCGGGGGGCGAGATAGGCGATCGGCGACAGCGAACTCAAGTGAAAGTGAAGTGTTTGTTGTGGTGTGAGTAGGGAATGGGATGCGGGCAACTGCTGCGCGACATTAGGGTTTATTTTAATTTTACTTTTTTTTTTCATACAAAATGTCAATAAAAAATTTAAATTAATTAAACTTTAAAAATTAAAATTAAAACAGTCCATGCCCGGTCCGGGTTTAGCAAAATCCATAATCCGACCTGGATCAGTGCGGGTTTTGAATATGAGGTCCTGTTTGGGAAGCCTGTATGAAGTGTATATTAATTATTAAGTGCAGGATGGATTAACTTTTTTTTTTATTATTATAAAATATTAATCACATGTTTCACACACTTACTTAAATTAGATCAGTAGACTAAATTTAAATTTTAATCTTAAATTCATGCCATTAGTAATCTTAAATTTTCATGTGAAGTTAGTTGAGATAATGAGTAGAAAAACAATTTATTACACTATTTTTTATTTATTACTTAAAAACTATTAATTAATTTATTATTTAAATAAATTTTTTATTTTATGTAATATGAAATGATATTTGTCATATGAAATAACCCATAATTTAGATAAATTATAATTCTTAATTGTATTTATGACTATCCAATAACTATATATATATATAATTTTTATTAGTTTTTAATTATTATAATTTTCTTATTAGATATCTATAAATACGTAGCTAATATTTAAATTTAATATTACTTAAATATGATTTAACTTCATTTAAATTTACTTTAACATATTCTAATTTGATATGTACCAAACATATATAAGACAATATTATATATAATCCAATCTAATTCAATTCAATCTAATCCAATCACACATGCCAACAATACCTTAAAAGACCAAAAATCACATTAAAAACATAATAATACAACATGACAAGTGTCCTGTAATATGACATACTAGAAGTTTGTTTCTTAGTGTTTCAAACATATTATTTAGTGTCTTGTGTCTTCTTGGTGACTTTTTCAATGATGATGTACCTTGTAAGTTTTCATGAGATTTTTGGGGAAACTCAGGTAACGTATATGCTATCAAAAATAATTAAACAACTAATAGTACTTTCAATCTTCATTCTCCTTTGCCCATAGTAGTAGTTTTATTCTCTGTATTTAGTGAAAATTTAGGATATATCAGAGGTATTATGTCAGTCATATGATAACTAAATAATATTATGACATATGTGAAAGTACAAAGAGAAAATCTAAAATACATCAAAGGTTGTATTCCATCACAACTCTATTTTTTAATTTATAATATCTTTTTTAACTTGTTTTTTAGCTGGTTGACATATTTTTAAATACTTAAAATTTTTAAATAATTATTGTATATGGTTGATTAAATTACACATTTCATATATTATTGACCTCTGTTAGATATTACGTATTCATATCAACTGGTTTGGCTTCATGGATGAAGACTGGGGTCAATTTACCTAAAAAAAATTCAAGAGTAATTTTTATTTCTTTTGATTGTTACATCAATATACTAATTTGAGAAATAAAATAAAGTTGTAAAAATTAAAGGAAATAAATAAAAGCAAGGGGCCATTTGTTTTTCTAACTTAAAGACTTAATTGATTTAATTTCAATTAATTAAGTTATTAAATATGTTTTTTTTTTAGATTTAATGAAAATTTTCAGTCATTAAGTCATTAAGCTATTACCCCAAATTTTTTAACTTTTTACTTAATCTAAAAAGTATGAATGACATCATTACATCATATTCTCAAAAATATCCTATTTGAATTAATTTATTTTCATTTTTTCCTAAATTAAACTTACTAATTAGCATTATTATTTATCTCTTCAACTTGTGATAGTATAGTAGTCAGGAGGTAATTTTGGTTTTTTTATATTTTATTTTCTTCAAATTAACGTAATTCATCTTTATAAATTTTTATGAATATTTTTCAAGTAAAACATCATAAATTACAATAAAATTGATCAAACATATTCTAGTTTAGAATGCTAAAGGGTTGCATTCATTTGAACATAATGTATTTTATAATAAAATATTATGTTATTTATGTTCTTTGATATGTTTATTATTTGTTTAATGTTAAAATTAGGTAAGGGTACAAATGTAAAATTACTTGATTTTAGATATTTTTAGAAATTCAGACAAAAAAGAAACAAATCATTTCAATTTAGACATCAGGCTTGTCAAGAATTATGACAAAAAAAAAAGGCTTTCTAATTTGCTAAAAAATTAAGTAATTAAAAACTACATACTAATGTATAACATGAGTGCTACACCGAGCATATATGCCAAAACTTTCAGTACTTGAGCCATTTTCTTTCTAGTCAAAATATGCTTTTCAGTTTTTTTTTTCTTTTTAAATAAAAATCTGCTTTAAATTTTGTGTGAGAATAAACTGATGAGTTCTTGAAATTTAATTAATGATATATTGTTATAGACGCTAATTGTTTGGAAAATCTAGCAAAATAAAAAAATAAGTGATAAATGAGTTAATTCAAAGAAACTCAAATCTCCATTAAACAACAAACTAAAGATTAGGAGCACAATAGATCCATGTCCTTTTAATTATGTAAACACAACAACTATTTTTTACTTAGTCAAAATAAACTATGATAACAGAAAATAATATAATGACCAACTATGCCCAGTCACCATAAAGAAAAGGAATATCTAGACTAAGGAAGAAACAAATCCCCGAAATTTTTGATACTTCAAAGAATATTTGCGCAATCACTTTGGAGAAAATCTCTGGTATTGATGAGCATTTTTTTACGGCATTACAGATTTTCCCTTGTCACCGGGCTAGATCAATCAATGAGATTTTCTTACAAAAGTTTTAGAATCGAAGGGATTACGAACAAGTATTCTCTACATAGTGACGAGATCATTTATTTTTCTGGGCTCGCTTTATTATTGCGACCA
This sequence comes from Luvunga scandens, assembly GCA_030449905.1. NCBI lineage: Eukaryota > Viridiplantae > Streptophyta > Magnoliopsida > Sapindales > Rutaceae > Luvunga > Luvunga scandens. Next base: position 60,169 of record JASUUG010001064.1, on the reverse strand, counting down.
TTCTGTTAGAAAGCATGCCAAAGACGATATAATTTCTCTATCAACTTCAGAATAAATCGTAGTATAAATCTCATCCATCAAGATTGCAAAATATAACAAATAAAATATATAATTGTCAATGTAATTATACATTTGGATAGCTCGTGTATCACAACACATGCTTATTGATTTTACGAAGCAATTGCCGGGAAATTTTAAAAAAAGAAAGTAAAACTGCTCCGCACAGAATGAGTAGGTTAATTATTAAATTAAGCCACCGGTGTAAGGTACTCCAGTTTGCGGTAGCCAACTGTCGCCCAAAAAGAAATTAGAAACAGTGAAATTAGCTGCATCTGTGGCATTGATGACGTGGTAACCAGGCCACGTCACCCTATTAGTAGTGTCTGATCCTGGCCCCGTATTATTGTACTCGGCGTAGTACAACGTAGCCAGTGCAAAATCGCCGCTCCACTCGTGCCAACCAGCAGGGTTGATCAGACTATCCATGAAAGATTGCATGTAAACGGTTCGAGAGTACCCCTTCCAAGGCCTCCCCAGATATGTCTGCACCGTTTGATTGCTGGAAGCAAGATCAGCGGCTGCTGTGATCGTATTATTATGGAGGGACGTGCCCGTATTCTGGTTAGGATCGGTCCGACCTTGTGCGGTAATGGTGTTGAACTGTCCATTCAGGGGCAGCCGGGGATATATGTTGCAGTTTTGGAGTACAACGGCAGCGTTTCCGAATATGAAATCAACTGTACCATATATGTCGCATTCTCTGTAGAATTGCCTTAGAGAATGTGTATATAGAGTATCTTGGTACCCTTCAAAGCTGCAGCTATAAAACGTTGAAAAATCTGCCCCACTGCGAAGTGCCACAGCCTGGCCCTTGCTTGGTCCAGCAGTATTCCTGAAAGTTATGCTCGATGCTGCAAAGTTTGGTGCCACCACAACTGCAATGATTAATTGATATATTTATAAGTACTCATTAGAATAATTCTATATATATACCCCTGAATTTTACTAAAATCTGGGAAGAGTTCACGACGTTATAATTGGGTGAAAAGTATTACAGTTTATAACGTTGTAAACTTGTACGTCCCAGATTGGAAGCCGGCTCTATATATACAAATATAGGTAGGTAGGTAGATTACTGAAGGTTGCAGAATTGAAAGTAGTCCATCCATCAGCGACGCTTCTGTTTCCCGTGATTATTGTCTGATTGATGCCGTCTCCGATCATCAGCAAATTGATCTTGTTCTTAGGAATGGATACGTATTCTTGATACATACCCGCGGTGATATAAATCAAGAAGTACCCATTGGTAACATTAGTATTGTTTGGAGCAAAATTAACGGCATCAGTGATGGAGGAGAAATTTCCAGAGCCGTCCTGAGCAACCGTCACAATGTCGGTCACCAAGACGCCTTGGTCACCATCACCAGTACTTGAGAGTTTTCTTCCTCTTACCGCAGATTCGTAAATTGCTCGTATTCTGTCAGACATTACCAGCGGTAAACGTCCGTTTTGACCCACCAGACGTTGCGTGCTAGAAGGCTGCCATGAAGTTATTATCTTCTTTTGATCACCAATCCAACCCTTTTTGAAAAGAGCAAGCAAGACACTGCTAAGTTTTATGTCCTCAAGTAGAGGGACAGAGAGGCCATTGTGTATGCTCTCGGAGGAATTAGCGGAGGCCTGAAGGCCATCGAAACAGGTCTGTTGGTTTGTTAAGATGGCACTAAGAAGAGCTTGCACGTCATCCGCTTGGATGGTTGGCAGAATTTGGCTAGTGGTATTGGCAGTTTGATAAGAGGTTGAAAGATAGTCCAGGTTAAGATCAGCTAGTAAACGACAATCTTCTAGAGCTCGGATTGCACTGATTGATAATGTCGATCGGGATTTAAGATACTTGCCAACTGAGTTGAGGAATTTTTGAGCTTGTGTTAAAGCTTTGAGGAAGGATAAGCGACAATAGGTGTACGTATCTGCGGTTTGGCTAGGGGAAGCAGCAGGGAGCACGGATTTGCAATCGGAAGGGTTTGGAGTGTACATGCAAATGGTTTCTGGTGGGACAGGGGTTTTTGGATCAACATCTGCTGCCGCACAAAATGGACAGGCAAAGAAAAGAAGAGCAATGAGTATAGGTGATGTTTTGAGAAAGAAGAGCTTTGAGGCCATTAAATTAATTGCTTTAACGAGGGAAAGAGATTCAATTTGAATGATTTGGGTGTTAATAACTGTAAGTTTGATGTATTTATAGGAGCCAAATGTAGCTTTGCTTAATATTTTGTGATAGGTATAAAAAATATGGAAGTCAACTTGCCAGACTCTATAAAAATAGTCATATGGAAGTCAACTTGTAAGACTTAAAAAAAAAAGTATAATAATAATAAAAAAAAAGTTCAATGTTTCGCAACAATGAAATAAAAATGTTATTTCTTTTATTCCTTGAGGTTTGATTTGGGCGACATTCTCCCACTAATTGCCCGACATACATTCTCCCACAAGTTATTTCCAATTCCTGACTTTGGTTTATTTACTTCATTCTAGTTATTCTTATAATCCAAGGTTTCATGAGATTTGACCGCTTATATTCCGAGCACGAGGGCATGTCAGAATTGAAAAGTCTCTTGTCCTCATCTTTATTCTTTCATACTCTTGAAGGTTATCCTTCGTGTTGAAGAAAAATAACGAAAGTTTTCTCCTTTATATTTTTTTCCTAGCTAGTAATCCCGTTGACATTAACCGTATTTACTTTAAGACTTTAGCGATCACGTCTCGTCAAGGTACCCGATTATTAGACATTGATTAACTTTGGTGATCTTTAGATGAACTTGGAAGCTACTGCTGTAGATATACGCAGCCAAAAGTTTCTACAACAAATGAAACCTAACTTTGATCCGAACTCAACCGATCCGCAAACGTATGGAAGATGTTCTTGTTCTCGTCTTCTTCTTGTTGGCAATGGTAAGCGGGTTTCTAGATTAGAGCTGCCTCGAATAAAGCCTACATATACGTGCTCAAATTGTGATTCCTTATTTCTTAGGAATTTGCTAGTTGGCTATAGTATTTTAGATCATGTGGATCACTTGGGAATATAATTTCTTGAGGCAACAGAAGCTTAGTGGGGTGCACGAGAGGAATTTCATGTAAAGGCTGCCTGGAATGAAGCCTTATATATACATGGATCAAATTGTTGTTATTTAATTCCTTATGATCGGGAATTTGTCTATTGTTGAGCATTTAATATGGATATATTTTTTGAAGCATTAAATTTTATATCAAAGAGTTAAAAAATAAGATACATTAAGTATTTATGAAAATATGGATTCCTTAGAAGGCACATCCTAGCACACCTGTACTGGGATTGGTTTGTAAGGCATTGACCATGAAAAGGGGACGCATCATACATAAAAGACACACTTATTATTATCACAAAAGCCCAGAGATGTGAAAATCAAGCAAGTGGCCGAACATTGCAAAAGCAGAAGGTGCGCATGATTTGAAGTCATCTACACCCCTTGCTTAGAATTTAATTATTTAAGGAAAAAAGACGTCTAAATCTAGGGTGGTCATATTTGTTTATTCAATTACAAATAAAATAGGTTTGAATTTGAAAAAATTAATTTATTTAATAAATGGGTGAATTCGATTCGATTATCTAATTAAAAAAATAGAACGAATCGAATTTGAGTCTGAGAATATTAATTCATTCATTTAGAATTTATTCAATAAATGGGCCATACACAAATAAAATATGACCCACTGGTTTATTATTCGTTTAATTAAATTATTTATTTGTTCTTAAATATGTGTGAAAAATTTTAAATGATAATAAGTTTATATCTTGTAAGAGGGTAAATTTCATCCTACTCCCTTATTAAATTAACATATTTTAATTTACTCCCAAAAAATAAAAACTTTAACTTGTCCCTGAAATGTGTACTCACTAAAATATAATAATACCTTATTAATTATAAAATAAATTATATTACTGCTGTACTTAAAAGAGACATATCTTTATGCTCCTAATATTTTTAAAATAAAACTAACTCAAACTTTATGTGTACCATTGAAAAAATCACCCCTTGATTTCTTTTTTAGAAAATAAATCAAAATCTCAATAATAATATCTCATAAAACCACAATATTTCGTGTTAACCCAACAAAAAAGCACTCGAAAACCTCCTTCTACACACAGTTAATCAGTAACAAAGAAAATCTCACCCTCAATCCATGAAGATTCTCAAATTTAAAAAAAATTATAAATTTTTTAGTAAAAATCTCAAAATCTGAAAAAAAAAAAAAAAAAGGGAAATTTTTTTTCTCTCTCTTTTTCCTTCATCATCTTCGTTTCATTCCCTGTTCATCTTCTTCTTCATTTTTTTTTTCTTTCCTTTATCACACACTTAGCAACTCCACAATGACTTTTAAATCTGAATTAGCCCAACAAAACCCATGCCCATTGCCCAGCAAAATCCATGGCCGTGCAGCCATGCCAAACAAAACTCCTGGCCATGCGGCCATTCCAAGCTAGCCCGCGGCCATGTCAAGCCAACTCATGGCCATTCCAAGCAAGCCCATCGCTATGCGCGGCCATGCTAAGCAAAACCCATGGCCGTGCATGGCCACTACAAGCAAGCCCATGGCCGCACGCGACTGTTCCAAGCAAGCCCATGGCTGCGCTCGACCATTCCAAGTAAGGCCATAGTCGTGCAGAGCTATGCCAAGCATACGATGATCCAAGCAATTGATTCCGACAAATTCGATTTGAATTTGGTTTGTTTATTCATTTTTCCACGCCTATCTAAATCCCTTGTTGCCACACCTGTCCAAATCCCTTGTTGGGGGCACTAGTCTAATTGGCTTTAGAAAATTTTTTAAGAACAATCTCAAATCAGATCTTACTTCCTTTAAATTTGTGAAAGTGTCTCATTTGAGTGTTAAAATTATGAATATATCCTTATTGATTATGACATTAATTTACCATTTTTTTAATCAATTTACTAATCTTATATGTGTTTTGTAAATTTTTTATTTTATTTCACATTTAATGTCAATTTACATGCTTTATGTCGTTTTTTTAAGTTTTTGTTTCATTTAAAATTACTTCATCCAATTTACAACTCTAACATTAATTTATTATTTTTTCAATCAATTTACTATTCTTATGTGTGGCTTGCCCTTTTTTATTTTATTTCACATTTAATATCAATTTACTAATTTTTTCTCGTTCTTCTAAATTTTTGTTTTATGTACAATTTCTTCATCCAATTTACAACTCTAATATTAATTTACCATTTTTTTCAATCAATTTACTAATACTATGTGTGGTTTACAAATTTTTTGTTTTATTTCATATTTAATGTCAATTTACATGTTTTATGTCATTTTTCTAAGTTTTTATTTTATTTACAATTTCTTCATCCAATATACAACTCTGACATTAATTTACCATTTTTCAATCAATTTACTATTCTTATGTGTGGTTTGCGAATTTTTTTATTTTATTTCACATTTAATGTCAATTTACTAATTTTATGTCGTTTTTCTAAATTTTTGTTTTACTTACAATTTCTTCATCCAATTTACAACTCTATCATTAATTTACTATTTTTTCAATTACTTTATTAGTCTTATGTGTGGTTTGCGAATTTTTTGTTTTATTTCACATTTAATGTTAATTTACATGTTTTATGTCATTTTTCTAAGTTTTTGTTTAATTTATAATTTCTTCATCTAATTTACAACTCTAACATTAATTTACCATTTTTTCAATCAATTTGATAGTCTTATGTGTGTTTTGAGAATTTTTTACTTTATTTCAAATTTAATGTCAATTTACAAGTTTTATGTCGTTTTTCTAAGCTTTTGTTTTATTTAGAATTTCTTCATCCAATTTACAATTCTAACATTAATTTACCCTTGTTCAATCAATTTACTAGTCTTATGTGTAGCTTGCAAATTTTTTTATTTTATTTCACATTTAATGTCAATTTACAAGTTTTATGTTGTTTTTCTAAGCTTTTGTTTTATTTACAATTTTTTCATCAAATTTACAACTATAATATTAATTTACCCTTGTTCAATCAATGTACTAGTCTTATGTGTGGCTTGCAAATTTTTTATTTTATTTCACATTTAACGTCAATTTATAAGTTTTATGTTATTTTTCTAAGTTTTTGTTTTATTTACAATTTCTTCATCCGATTTACAACTCTAACATTAATTTATCCTTTTTTTCAATCAATTTACTAGTCTTATATGTGGCTTGTGAGTTTTTTTTATTTCATATTTAATGTCAATTTACAAGTTTTATTTCGTTTTTCTAAGTTTTTATTTTATTTACAATTTCTTCATTCAATTTATAATTATAACATTAATTTACCCTTTTTTCAATCAATTGAATATTTAATCATGCTTTTGATTAGATGATTGTGTTGAAGATAATGAGCTTGTTACATTATTATAATGTGAGAACTCCACAACGTGGTTAAGGGAACTTATTTAGAACCATAAGTGGGTTGTACATTCTTATATTAGTTCTCTTTACTTTTTATTTTTCCCTTATGCATTCATTTGTGATACTTGGACAATGCAAGTACTATAGGTGTTGACGGTAATCTAAACAAGAATTCTGAATATGCTTTTGCATTTTACTATCAATTTATATGCAAAAACATTCAACCATCAAATTTCTCTGTTCAATAAAAGAATTGCCTAGAATTAGATTTCCTACCTGTGGAAGATTGAGTTTTACTTGTAACTTCATGCTTATATTTTGGTTATAATCACTTCCAGGGTGCCTAGCTATTAGATTTCTTGGTTGTGGAAGATTGAGTTTTTCAATTATATCTTCATGCTTATATTTCTGTTTTTTGAACAGTTATTTTCCGAAGTGCAGGATTTAGCTGTTATGGAAAGCATGCAACTAGCTCTAGAAAATGTTGTTAGAATATTTGAAGATTTTTTTGTCATTTTTGTGTATTTGATAAAAAAATTTTGACTTTTATTTTTCTGGTTTTGTTGAAAGTATTTTGGTAGCTCTGATTTGAAGGTTTACCTTAATAACTTTTTTCTTTATAATGGACTAAGCCAAACCTTTTTATTACCCCACAAGATTTTCAACCTTTTGAAGATGCTTTAACAAAGACAGCTAGCCCTAATGATGGAAAGCAACATATGAGAGGCTTGCTTATATGAGGTACTGGGAACAAATTGCATATGAATTTTCCTTTTGATTTTTTTTCTTTCTTTTTTATATTTTCGGTCTTTTTCTGTTTTTTCTTTTTAAGCAACATCATTGTGCTTCTCTGCACTGGAACAAATTCATCAGAGACTTTGGATTTCTAATTTTTTTTTTTTCACTCGAAATGGCCTCAAAATCTATTTGAACATGTGATCTCTTCAAGTGTTAATTATATAAGGTACATATTATTATATTAGGCTCATGAAAGGAATATTTTTTGAAACTTTATTCAACATTTGTGATGTTCTGCTTGGTTTAGGTGGTTTGGAGAGGTAATAATAAACATTTGCACTGATTTCTCTTACTTGTATTTTGGATTCAGGAACTGCAGTGATGATGGTAGCACAAAACCTCAACGTTTATGATTATGATCATGTTATTGTAAGAAATGTGATGGTGTAATCTTTTGTAATTAGGATTTTTGCCATACACTTATTATTAGATGGATTAATGTTTGTTTAAGAGGATATTGTTTTGGGCGAAATCTATTCATATAAGTTTGTATTGTACTTCATGCGTGCTGATATTTAGTAGAGTTGCATTTTTTAAATAAGCAAAATTTTAAAAAACCTAAATCTGAAAGTGGCAATGAAAAATTGTAATGTCATTCAATTAACGATGTTATCTTCAACTAACAAGTGACACAATTTTAATAAAGAAAAGGATATGAGCTTTTAGTTTATATATACCACAAAAGTGCCTAATTTCACAATATATATACTCTCTTGTCCATTTTTTTCCTACCCACAAAATTAAAAAAATACGCAATCACAGTCTAGTATAAATTAAGTATGAATATAAGTGTCATAAGAGTAAGATAAATTGGTAAAAGATTGGGTAATTTTCAAATGAAGGTCAAGTAATTTACAATTACAGGTTGGGTAGAATTACATGTTTGGTAGTTATTAGCCAAGTAATGGTTGGGTAAAAAGAGATGGATAATGGATGGGTAAAAATGGAGAATAAATGTAATTGGAGAAGGATATTTCTGACTTATTTGTAATGAATTGTCATATTATTGGAATTACTAAGTATGATGTCATATTTATAGAATTAAGTCACGTTCATGGCATAAACAATAAAATCTCCTCGGGAAAAATAGGTCCAACTAAAGATAGATTTGTTACTATATATTTTTTTTGGATAGACCTCTTTACTATTTTAAAATTGAATCATTAGCATGTTTAATTTAAACCTTTCAGTCCTTTTTAATTATAATTTTTTTAAATATCAAGGTTTTTTTTAATCCACTATCAAATTTCATTTAACACTTTTACACTCTTTTTATTTCAAACTTTTTTTTATAAATATTATAGTACTTTTTTCTTACATTCACAACAAATTATGCAATCTCACTAGCTCTATTATAAAAAATGTTATAATTTTTCATACTTATATTTTTATCATGTTATTTAATCCTTTAATTTGTTGTTGTAAAGAATAATTCATCATCTTCAAATAAGTGCTGAAGTGATTTCATATATGAAGGATAAATTTTTTTTTTACTAAATTATAGTTTAATACAACATAATGTGATTTCTAAAATACAATACATACTAATACAACAAATGCACCCCTGCACTTTTTATAAAAAAAATTGTAAGGTTCTAAATTAAACATGACAATTATTCAATCTCAAAATAATAAAGAAGGGGTATTGTGATGCTAGTGCAACAAAGAATAAAAATAATATTAAATAGTGTAAGATACTAATTAAAATGTGCCTAGGGATGTATGTGGAAATTAGCTTAATCTTTAAAGCAAAGTTTAAATAAAAATGAGTGAAAGTTATTTTATGAAAATTAACAGTGGTGTTGCCGTTGGCTAAACCCTTATTTCAGTGATTAGCTTATTTCTTTTTCTCTTTTTTCCCCAACTACGACAATGACTAGCTTTTTACTCAAAACAAAATTTAGTTTAAATCACATATAGAGAGAAAGTGAATTTCTTTTTCTAAATAATTGGATTACTATCATGATTGTAATTTTGAAAAAATTACTCAATATGATGTCATATTTGTAGACTTAAGCATCTTTCATGACATAAACAATGCAATTTCCTCAGAAAAAATAGTCTAATTAAACATAGATATTTTAATAATAATTCATTTTATGACCAAAATCTTTTTTAAGAAGTGATAATTCATTTTGCTGTTGACAATTATGCATGCACTCTTCATTCTTCCGACTCCTTTCATCAATTGTTTCTTGTACTGTGTTTTGTTGAGAATGGATTTCTAGCAAATTAACCTGATAAATACCGCATAGTGTTAAATACATGTCATTTCAATAAGATATGTTAACATATAACGAGTAAAAATAGATGTCATACCTTTGAGCTTCCAAAACCACCATTTTTCTTAAGAAAACTCAAGAAATTAGTTACATCTCGATTTGTCCGCATTCTTATTGGACTCAAAGATTTATCAATAGATTTTCGTGCAAATGCTACAGTATCCATGTAAAAAAGCTACAATATAATTGACAAAATAATCAACACAAAGGAAAAAAGAAAATAATATTTTAAATGATAAAATCATTTTTAAAAAATGATTACCTCTAAAAATAGTACACAGCCATTAACAACTTTTTGTCGTCCTACCTTAAATTTTTGTACACCCTAAACAAGCCCTTTAAAAGCTCATGTTGTCCAATTTTTTTTATTTATGATACTGGTGTCTTTCAAAAAAACCAAGTTGTAAGGGGCTAAATTCAATCCTGATTTAGGAAAAATAAAGGTAGCTATAGCAAATAAAACAAAGCTTCTTTTAAAGTCATCATTCGCCTCCCTTTCATTCACCAATTTTGCCTCCAAGCTTTTCAACTTAATGTATCCACTATCATCACAATACTTATCCTTCAATATATCTATATCATCAACATCAAGATCTACATCAATGTCGACTTGACCATATTTTATTTCCATAATGTACTCAAAATCTTGAAGTGAGAGATTAATACTCCTACCATGCAAAAAAATATATGAAGTAAATGGATCAAAATTTTGAACTAACCATGAGCATATATCTCGTTTCAGCTGACCACATTTTATGTGCAGAAGACTTTCAAATCCCAACTTCACAACATCTTTTTTTTTTATTCTCTGACAATTTTGCAACTAATTTTGCAAAACAATCTGGAGCGCATCTAGTCTCAATGGATTTCTCAGTTCCCTTTACAAAATCATCTTCTTTGTCTTTATTTTGTGCTATATCATGACCAACCATTCTATATTTAGCCTTCTCTTCTTCACTCAAATTTTTGAAACATTTCCCTAATACAATTCTATCCTAAAAAAGTTAAAATATATATAACAATAAGTTATTGCTTGGAACGTGTCTCAAATTTAATGGAAATGAATTGATATTGTAGCTGCACTCACCACTTTTTTTCCTTGTTCTTGTAAATATTTTTGCTTCTTGTTTGCTACAGTCCATTAAATATTTTGAAAAAAAATATAATCAGTGCATTGTCACATTATTATGTTTGACTTTAGTAAATATTCATAAATTTACCAACAATCAAACACATAATATTTATTTTAAGAGGACTTACAAATACACAATGAAAGGCCGATTTTTTCTTAAAATTTCATTTTGCTGGTTCATGTCATCATTCTCCTTGAAATCAGTCTCGTTACCCTTATCCACATTTTCAACCATTTTCAAGTTAACCACAAGAACCTGTACACAAAGCTATTCGAACAATAAGGGGGGGAAAAAGAAAAAGGTTTAGTTGAAACTACCGGGATCAAAATTATTCAAGACATTTACTCATTTTTAAGTTTCAACAAGTTTCTGCAGTCATTTAAAAAAAAAAAGACAAATCTAAACCAAGCTGAAGATGACTATATATGAAACAAGCTTCTGCAGTCATTTAAAATGCAGACGTTCGTATCTAAACATGACTTATATATAATATGGTAAGTAAAAAGCTTTATTGAAAATTATCGATGCATAAAAACTTTTCACAACTATAAGCACTTTTTTTAGGCTTAATTTAATAGTAGTAAAAGATACTTGATATAACCAAAAAATTCCACACGAAATGTCCAAAGATTACAAGTTTTGGATCCTGTAATAATATTTTACAAATAAAGATTTCAATCCAAAATTCAATCACCTCAAGCAGGAATTAGGAACACTTTTTCACGAAAATTATACTAATATTTGCTTCCAGAACAGTGACAAACGCTAACCATTTACAGTATTAGTTATAATGAGGCTCTACCAGTTAGCTGACTTCACAGTATTATGCATTTATGATTTACTCATAGTAGTAACTCAAAAACAAAGACAATTCACAATGTACGTAATGTGTTCTACCAAAGCTGTATTTTGTATGGAGAATTAATTTTGAGTCAAACAAGAAAATAAAAATCAATGTAGATAAACAATTATAGGCTATAGTCCTGAATGAAAATCAACCTATAACATTTGTGCTAAAGTATTGGTCAAAGGTAGGCTTGGCATGAACCAAGAATTGAGCTAGCAAACTCTAAAAACATCACAACCTTTGCTGTCATCGTTACTACTCTCCTAAAATTTTTCTGCAACTTCACCTAATTCTCTGTCATTACAACTAAATTTGAGACAACAATCCACTTCCAGTTTTAGAATTGTGGTTCCTCATACTTCATTTATTTGCTTCTGTCTGATTTATATTTTCATTTGTTCATCATCCCGCTATAAGAAAAAATAAGATATAACAACAGGATTATAGCCACGTTCACCCAATGATTGTTGTGAAATCCACTTGTTACACACTTAATACACGTGCTGTTAAAAAATGTTAAAAAGTGTAGATTTTAGAACATGAAAACAAAAAGTAATGGATCTTGAATTAATATCAAGAATGCCATTCAACTTTTGATTTTATCATCTTAAAGTACTATGTATTAGCTATCATATCGCTTCATTGCAGCTATTTAGCTTATGCCCCCAAGTTGTTGGTTTTAATTTGTGATGGTTTAATGATGGAAAAGCTTTGATTGAGTGAGTGATTTTCCAATTCACTTGGTTTTGTCCATGCTTACATAATTACTTTGAGTTAGTTGGAGTTTATGCTTTTAACTGCAAATCTTGTGAAATCAAGTGATTTTGACAACCAAAATATTATGATAAAATAGTTGGATAAACAATTAAGAAGATTTATGATAAATGTCTATGCTAAAGATGTAAGCGAGCAGCTAAAGCTACTGGAATTTTAGGAAATTTAGTGATTAATCATTCAAGCATCCATTTTAATGCTTTTGCTACCGGCTACATAATAATGCTAATGATCTTGTGTATCATTACACCTTTCCAAGTTATAGAACTTTCTCCACATGAATTGTTTTGGAATTTTTTACTTCCATAGAACTACGAAGTATGATGCTAATAAATTATAGTTTATCAGATTACATAAACAAGTGTTGGGTTTACTAGATTTGTAAATTATGAAACTTACTTGTGAGTAAACAACTGTTATTTTTAGTGAGGAATATCTTATAATCTATGGATTTTATACAATTTATATTTATAGGCAATGATTATGTTAAAGACCATAAAAGTATTCTTTCTGGACTTCTTTTTTAAGCTACTTTTAAGTAATTTCATTTTTCTTTATAGTCTTTGTTTTTGTGGTTTAAGTAATATAGTCATTTCATTTTTTTCATTATAGTCTTTTAAGTATTCTTTATCATTTATTTAATCAGAGCTTGCAGAAATTCAATAGGAGAGAGCAATTAAGCTTTCTTTAGTTGTTGCACTATCTCAATCAAAAAGAATGTACTATATTACTAAAATTACAATAGAAAAGTCTTTCAAAAGTTTTATTAAGTAATAGCTGATTATTGATAATTCAATATTCAAAAATCCTTTTCTTCAAATTATTCACTAGGTATTTTATATTTTCTTATGAGCAATTCCATAAATAATTTTCCATACTGAATTAAAGTTACTGTGTCATAGTTGCCTATCAAGCTAATATTTTGTAAACAATATTAATGCTTAATAGTCCTAAATTAGGTTGAATTGAAGTAAAGCCTTGATAGTTCATATATACATACTATCATTTTTCTTCCCGAACTAAGCTAACTAAATACTTTGTGAAGGGCAGCCATATAAAACTCTATCTAGGAGACTAGGATTAGCTATTGCTAATGTTTTAAAGGACTTGAAGGAGTTGCTGCTATATATTAATCTCCTTCATCGTCAATAAGAAGTACTATTGAATGTTGTCATTCAATTCCTGTAAAGTATACAATTCTTAATAATATCAGGTCATTTCCTAGACATTAAAATTATTGTTTAGACAACATCAACATCCACAACATGCAGACGTGTGTTGTGAAATCCATTTAGCAACAAGCATTCCCCGTTGTTAAAAGTCATTCTTCCTGTAGTGCCCCACCATACATCCATCCATGATCTACCATACATTTGTTTATCTGCCCATTTGACAGCAAAGCATGTGCAAACTTACAGTAATTTTCCCATTTTCTGGACCCAAGGCAACTATAATTTTGTGACCGTATACTGGAAGTAAATTACCTTCTAGCCAAAAAAAAAAAAACCAAATATCTAACTCAAAATTTTTGAACCAGATATATTTCCAGGGTGATTGTTGGGACCAGCTAAACCTTTTCCTCACTGTAATTAGTAAAAGTTGCATCTCATTGTAAAATTTAATTGTTGGGACCAACTAAACCTTATCCCCACTGTAATTAGTAAAAGTTGCATCTCATTGTAAAATTTATGTTTGAAAAATGTTAGACAAGTACATTAATAAAAGAAAACTTATTAGAATTTGTAACTAATAACTTGAAAACTGCAACTAAAAACTTCAAGCTGTCAATAGAGGGTAATGACAGAAACCCTTACTGCTCTGGAGAAATTAATAATTTCTAAACTATTCACTTTATGTTTCTTATTGTAAAATTAGTAAATTGTCATGCAATATAAAAAAAAAATACCACTATAATAGTTCTTAACTAATCTTTTAAGATTAATTAAGTGAGGGTGCCATATTTTTGAAAAGCATGTATTTAGATTAACAAACACAATTGAATCCCTACGTTTCAATCATGCTTCTCTAGGTTAACGATAGACTTAATTTTCCCTTTATTTTCTCCCTCGAACTCATTCTAACTTGTAATATTTATTTGTGTAATATAAATTTTATTTATATTAGTTGTAAATTTAAAAATTTATATTAGTTGTAAATTTAAAAATTTATTTTCAAGGTATACTATGTCTACCGTTCATCTATGCTATAATAATTAAATAAATTTACACATTCAGTAGGCATTTTATATAATTTTTTTTCTTTTAAAAGGCAAATCCCTTTTTCTTAAATTTTAAACTGGTAAAATTTAACTTGTAAAACAATATTTAACCGGCTTGGAACTGGTAAAATATAATTTAATTGAATTCTTTTGTTATATTATAATTATTTTGGATCATTAATTTAATCCCTATTGTAATTAGATTATATGTTAAAATTATTAGTAGCAAATAAACAAATATACCAAAAATAGGCTTACTTGGTGGTGGGCGTTTCGGAGTGTCGCGGCTTATGTCGATTCTCTTCTGTGAATGGTCACAATGGATGGGTCAAAGATTTTGGAGGTGCAGCTCTTAATTACAGTATGACAATATGATTAATTCAAAAATATGAGAAATTAATCCTAATAAATTTTGAAAAAAAATGAAAAGAAAAATTGAGAAACTGTCGCAAAATTGTGCAAAGAAATTAAACCGATTGAGAAGATGGAGCAACTTAAATTTACTTAATGCAGCAAATTAAACGATTGGACCAAGATGCTTGATTCCCCAAAAGTCAGTGTCTTCAAAGTGTTGAAACTTGAAAGGAAAACACAACCCTTCACTCAAAACCAAGAGCTAGATTGACTAAGATAGCATTTCATACACATGAAAGAAATTACGAGGGCTAATTTGCTTTTCTAATAATCTCTTTCTTAATGATTACATTTTGAGTTGTGTGGGAATGAAGTGGGAGCAATGATGATGGTGGAGAGAATAATGGTAAGAGGACATGATTTGGCTTAATTCTGCTGGCATTGAGAGTTGAAGAAACAACAGAGAGATGATGAAAAAATAGAAAATTCATTCTACAGTTTCTGTGCTCCTCTGTCTCTTGCTCTCTCTCCCTCTCTCTCTTGCTCTCTCTCTCTCTCTCTCTCTCTCTCTCTCTCTCTCTCTTATCATGCCAGAGGACCAAAACAGAGTAAGGATACAAAATTGTGCACAGAACAAATACTATATCAGATAATATAAAATTGAATGAGAGATTTGGAACTAAATTGCTTAGCAAATTCAAGCAAAGAAAACTAAATTCCTTATCAAATTCAAGCAAAGAAAACTAAATTGCTTAGCATAACATGAAGCCTTCGACTCAATAAAGTTGGAAGCCAAGGATTAAACTTAGCTAGCACAGGTGATGACGAACAAACAGAGATGCAGCAGACAACGACGGCAGAGACACAACAGTTGGAAAGTAGAAAATTGGCTCAAAGATGGCTACAATCTGCAGAGGTATTGCCGGCGCACTCGAACAGAAGTTTACGCAGTGGTTGGTGTGGCTTTCTCCTTTGCAATTTGTTAATTAGGGATTGAATTTTGCCGTAATATTTTATTATTCTTTTAATTGGCAAACCCCCTTTCTTTAATTGTAAACCGGTAAAATTTTACTTTTAAAATAATATTTAACGGGCTTGTAAGTTGTAACCGGTTACATATAATTTAATTAATTTCTTTTATTATATTATAATTATTGTGAATCGTTGATCTAATCTAACGACACACAATAATCACGATATTGATAATTACGGCATCATAGAATTTTACAAAAAAATAATGAAAAGAACCGTTATGCTCAGCTGTCTTTATACACTGCACACCTTTAATTTCCACATCTTCAATCTCAGCCCTTGATCAAGCAATGCTTCCAAATTGTTCTCCCACATTGCTTTCTCTTCAAGATTTGCCAATGTCGGCTCTACCATGACATTTCATCAAACAATAAAAATCCTCCCTGACATAATGATGGTACGAAAGCCAGTAATCTTAGGGTTGGGGATCAGATCGAATTCAGGTTAATTTGATCCGATCCAATCCGAATTGATCTTGTTCGGATCGGATTCAGATTTAGAGCTAAATTCGATCGGATAAGAATCTTGAAATCGGATCGGATTCGGATTTAGAGCTAAATTCGATTGGATAAGAATCTTGAAATCGAATCGGATTTAATTTCGGATCCTATTGGATTGTACATACAATTACAAAAGATATCTAACTGAAATGTAAATAATAATAATAAAAAAGACAGCCATAAATCATTAAATCCATAAAATCCCAAATCAAAAAACAAAGAATCGAAGCACTGGTAGCCGCACGAAAGCCAACTAGCTGTCAAGACTCAAGTCGTTGATGCCCTAGCTTAGGGATGGCAATTTTCGGGTTTGGATCCGGGTTTGGCCTTTCTAGATCCAGACCCGTACACACAATTCTCTATACCAAACCCAGATTTAAACCTCATTTTTCAATCTGGGTTCGAGTCGAGTTCAACAGGAAAAATCCGAGTTTTCGAATTCTGGGGTTTGAACCTAGATTGCTTAAAAAAAAAATAAACACAAGAGAAATTATGCTATGGCTTTTTTATTTTTTTATTTTTTATTTTTCTATTTACAATTTTATATTAAATAATTTCTAAAAAATTAATATCAAAATAAAAAATTTCCAGATTCGGGTTCTGGGATTTGCGGGTTCACCTAAACTCGGATCCAGACCCGGAAGTATGCGAGTTCTCAAAATTACATTCGGATTCCGGGTAAAAATTAATTCGGTACAGGTTGAACCCAGCCCAGATTTTCCGGGTCCAATTCGGGTCCGGGCCGGGTCCGGATTTGATTGCCATCCCTACCCTAGCTTCAGAGGACATCCCAACCAACAACCGCTGAGCCCGTGAGCCGGATGTTGCCACTCTACCAGCTGAAGCCGCAAGCATAAGTTGAAGTCCCAAACCCAGCCGCTGCATTAATTTGTTATTGCAAGAGTTTCCAATGGAGCCGGCTCCGTCAAAGTTTGTAAAGAAGCGATACTTTGACTTTGAAAAACTTGCAGAGGTTTGGGTCTTTTGAATTGCTTGTGAATTTGTTTTCAATTTTAGCTGCATGTTATTCTCCTTACTTTTTGCCTTTTGGTGATTGTAAAGTTGATCGTTTGATTTAGCCTTTCCTGCTTTTGGGATGCAATTGTTACTGAAGATCTGATTTTAAAACGGACACTTTCATTTTCTGTCTTTTTTTTTTTTTTTTTCCATTTGCTGGATTTCAATTTTGTATTGCAACTTGAAAGTGATCTGGATTCATCTAATTTATTTAAACACATCCGAATGATATTACCGATCCAAATCCGAATTAATCCGAACTTCTCATCCGATCCAAAATTAATCCGAATATGGTCCAGTCAGATTCGTATTGGATCAGATCGGATCTGAGTTCGGATTGAATTGAACAACTTTTTTAACAATCCGAACTCTGATCGGATTGATCCGAATCCGACTCGTGTCCGAATTCGCCCATCCTTACCAAGTCCAAATATGCCAAAGCCATAGTATGGTTCTCAATCATAATATTTAGATCAAGGAGCTCGGATTCTTCTGATTCTTCTGCAGTCTCATCAGCAGCCAAAGGTTTAGGCACTTTAGAAATTGCCATCAGTTCAAGTGAATCTGTAGCATATGCAAGAGACAACTGAACAAATCCTGCTGGAGAATGTAAGAAATCAGTTGAAGAAAGAGAGAACTCTTTCTCCAACTTCCCACTATGGATGAGTACTTCTGATAAAGGCACCAAGGTGAACCCCAAGAACTGGTCTTCAAGATAACTGTTTGCCCTACTCATCATAAATATCTCACATTTGAGGGAGGAATCAACAGTCTTAACATTGAGCTGACAGCTTTCATTGAAAACAGGATTCCTGCCACCACCATAGATGATTTTGGTGGTTACAGTGTTTTCAGGATCACTAGTGAGGCAAAGCTTAGCATAAACATCTTGCTTGCACCAAATGCTGATGTTATGAATGTCCCTAGCTTGATGTATATAAACTTCAAGAACACCGATGAAGCCCTCTACATTAGAACCGAGGAAGTGCTCTGAGTCAGATAGATCAATTTCGTATCTGCCGGCTTCAGTTTCCTTTTCTAAGTTACCAGAGGGAGCAAAGAAATCAGATTTATGCTTCTCAGGCTCAGCAATAACAGAGGACTTGACTATTGAGACAACAGATTGTGGGGACTCCATGGGCATACCAAGAAATTGAACCTGGAAAAGCACAAAAAGATATAATTGAAAAATCAGGACAACCCAAATGAAATTCCCAAAAAGCAGAAACTTGCATCCTTTTAGCCAACGCAAAGCTACCAAATTCAAGCAAATTGAAGGCACTTCGGATATTTGGAGCAGGAATTTATAGACTAAGAACATGCCCTGAGAGCTTTAAAGCCCTACTTTATTGGCAAAACCGTTGAAATTGAGACCCAAACTTCAAGCCAACTTCTGAAATATAGGACCCAGAAAGCCAAGAATGCCTCCAAACCCAAAATTGAATCAATAGTCAAAACTAAAGTAAAGACAAACTCTGAACATGCAAAAGCCAATTTTACAAAAGAAAAATGAACTTCTCAAAAGCCATAAACCATCAAAACGGAGACTTTTAATGATCAAACTTCAAAAAGTAGTCCCCATACCTTAAAATTAAACAAAATCCAGGACTGAGACACTGTTACAAATCTCAAACCTCACTAGTCCTGAGCTGAAATTCGCAAACCTAGAAATGAAAATACCTCCAAAAAGAAACCTTGCAAAGCAAAAATGATCACAACTTCTCAAAACCCTTAAAACTGAAACTTTTTTTGTTCTAGTGAGCTACTCTAAGACACAGAACGCCACAAATTCAAAAGCAATCAAAGAACTATAAACATTTAGGCGCATAAGAACCCAGATACGCATAAACAGATAGGTTTGGAGTATTTCAACCTTTCTGGAGTTTAGTATTGATGGATCACAGCGCTCAGTGGTAGATCCTTCCGCATCAATGCTGTGATTGATCTGATCAATCGAAGATCTTTCTTTAATGACAACCGTAGTACCTAAATCTCCTGTTTTGACTGTCTTATGTTCATCTCCACCTTTTCTCTTAGCTCGGCATCTCTTCAAATGATTTTTCAGATGTGTGGTCCCTTTTCGACTCGAACCGTCAAATGTCTTTTTACAATAGTTACATTTAGCCTCTTCATTTCCATCTTCGTCTCTGTACTTTGTCATCTCATTCCAAACCTCTGACCTCTTTGGTTTTTTGCTCGATGAGCGCCCTTCGTTTTGCTCTTGGACCTCCGTCATTTCCTGTCAAATATTGATCAAGAATTTGAAATGAACACTGAAATTTTAACTCTTTAATTAAGGATGGATTTGCATACTCAGCCTTTGTCAACTTATCGCTTAAGCTTTTGATCATGCCTAAAAGGGAGCCTAATTGGTTTCTATTAAATTCTTAGTCCTTCAACCAGCACATTGAACGGCACTAATAATATTCTACAACCCAATATTTTTTCTAAACAAAACCAATATGAGAGTTTAATTAAGAAATTGGCGAAGTTTTACCCTCTCTTCTTGGTCTCTCGCTATGTCTGATTTATCTTCATCCCCACCAGCTCCTTTTACCTTAGCTCGGCACCTCTCTAAATGATTTCTCAGATGTGTTGTTCCTTTCTTGCTTGAAGGGTCAAATGTCTTCTTACAATAATTACATGCTGCCTTTTCATTTCCATCTTCGTCTATGTATATTGTCATCTCATTCCAAACCTTTGACCGTTTTCGTTTACGACCGGACGAGCTCCCCACATTTTTTTCTCCGAGCTGAATCATTTTCTTCGCAGATTTTGAATGAATGCTGAAATTATAACTCTTTAAGATTAATGGATTGCATGTTCCTCTGTAAACTTATAAATTAAAATTTGCGTACCCAAAACAGAGAGAAGAAAAATAAAAGGAATTAAAGAAAAACTAATATAAGCAGTCCCTTACTTGAAAATAAAAGTCTGCGGAACGGACTGTCAGAACTGAATCAGAGCAGCAGATCCTGCTTTATTATTTTCGCTTTCTCCTTCCAAGGTATGTGTGTGTGTCTATATGTGTGTGTGTGTGTGTGTACATAACTAGGTCTTCGAAGCTCCGATCAGGGTCTTTGTTTTTCTATTGAATGACGCTATGGCAATATATTTATCTAGTGTGCATGGCAAACTCCATAGAAGCAACGTACCCGACAAATATATTTTAAATGAAATTATTATCAAAGTGAACCTGTCTTATTACTGTATTACCCTTACATCTACCGATTTTTGTACTACAAATGCTTATCATATCAAACATTTGGTAAAGAACTGTAGGGCCCTATTTGGTTCCGTTGAGCCGCAATTACAACGTGGGGCTCACCACATATCTTTGTTTTATCATTCACATTAATGTAGTGTTTTTATTTTGGATTGGAGTGAAATAATGAGGAGTGGGTATCCTAGAATTAACAGTGAGAATTCTGAGATTACGAGTGTGGAGTTGAGTGGGAGTAGATTGTTTACTTATATTGAAATGAGAGTATGAAATTAGGGTAAATGATTTTAAATATAATTTTACTCTTATTTAAAGAATTATAGTTTTTTATTACAAAATTAATAAAAAAATATATTTTAAAAAATAAAAGTTTATTTTATTATATTTGTAAATTAATAATAACTATTAATATTCTTAATTATGTAAAATATTATTATTTATTAATTTTAATTTTAATTATGTAAATAAAAAAATTATTGATAAGAGTAGCACAAATGAAATATTATTATTATTATAATATAGTACAAAATTATTTTTTTAGAATAAAATATTTATAATTATTAATTACTAATATTAAATAAATATAATACTATTATTTTTTATATAAAATAGTATATAATAATATTATTAATTCTTTATAAACATAATAATATTATTTTTAATTAAATATAATAATATTATATTTAAATAAATTTAATATTATTATTTAAATAAATTATTATTCTTTAATATTATTATTTTTAAGGTTAAAAAAGGAAGAGGGGGAGTAGATTCCCACTCCCACCCCGATGGGAGTGGGAATCCCACTCCCCTCTTAATTCATGAAAATAAACACAAAATTGAAAGCGTGTTGGTAGAATCCGAACCACAATCCGAAAGAATTCAGTCGAATGCAAAATAATCTATGTTACCGTAATACGCCCCTTTTGTCTTTCATGTCGTTAAAAACCCCTTACTTTATTTTGTGTATGCAATTTATTATTAAGTATTATGGTAATTTTATTTTCCTCTTTCATCTTCCCCAGTAATATTTGACTTAATTTAAAATGCGATTTTCCAATATTTGTTAATTTTTTTTCCAAGAATAAATTAAAGAACTTAAGATCATCGCAAGTAACACCTAAGTTAAATGTAGATGACTCATGACTGGCATCACTGGACTGATCCGAACGTCTAGAACCGCTTAAAATGAATAAACTTTTTCATTATCCGACCTTGGGCCAATATTTGGATCCAAATTGTCAAAAAAAAATATTTGGTAAGTCCAACCGTCCAAGCCTGTTATTGTCCCACTCGTTAACAAAACAAACAAAGCAACCGAAAAAAAAATGAAGCTAACCACCCAACTTTGTTGAAAATAGATAGAACAAGACTTTTCGGTGGTTCTATTTTCAACAAAGTCAAATTCGTTCAATTCAATCTATTTTTCTTGTTTACTTTTTCATTTGCAAGTGGACAGGATAACCCGCAATCGGATCAAAAGCTCCGATGGATTATAGCCTTTGGTTTCGGCGTGCATCACCATAGTAAAAGTGAATCGAGCTTTTTCCACATAGCTCAAGTTTCAAACATTGAGTAGGTATCTCATTCTGTGCCTTCATAATTGTCCCCTCATTTTAGCTTTCGTTTGTCTAATGGGTAGTTCCCTCCCAGTCATTTTCCATTTGTGGGGAATTATTAATTTGAAGCCAAGAGGTAAAAAAGATACCGCAGTACCAATGATCCGAGGGTCCGATTGATGGCTCGCCACCATTTTTTTTTTTTTTTTAATTCTTATAGGCCACATCTCCCCTATAAATCTTTGCATTGAATGCTCGTGCCCCTAATGTTTATTACCTATCAACCCCAGAAGCTCTACAAATCTTAAAAGGACACCATCGATATACCACCAACGTGTTATGTAAAATGTGATAAGTGACTGCACCGCCGGTGGTAAAATTAATTAGCTTAATATACAGTTGATCATATGAATTCATTGGCATTTCATATTATTCAATAAGAGGAGTGAAATTCTTTTTCTAAATGCAACAAAATCCGGAATGTGATGTAACAATTTATTGTAGATTATTTATAAATGATATGTGTTCAGTATCCAGCCATGAAGGATCGACTTAATTGATTTGCAACAAGTAGATAAAAAACCATTTCTTGCTAGAATAAAAGATTTTATCCAAGAATTTTATAATATTAGTATAAAAAAAAATTGACAAAAAAGAAAATCCAAATCTTTCGCTAATATATATATATATATATATAAAGATGGAGTCTTAGTCGACAGAAACTGTATTGGGTCGGCCCAAACGTTTGTCGAGAAATTGGACAAAATGGCTACGGAAATTGAAGCAGATTTTGTATTGGGTAAATTCTGCAAGTAGTTCCCTATTGGCGCCTTTGAGGAGGTTGGTCATGTACTCTGCTTCATGCACTATATAATATGTGGACTGGAGCCACCCTTTAGAGTCAAACTAATTTTATGCCGAGTGATGTCTCTTATAGTTTCTTTTATACAACATCAATGATGATGAAGCATCAAACTTTTCAACTCCATTACATTGCCTTGTCTTTTTCTCTTTTTTTTTTTTTTTTTAACTTCTCTTATCTTTTCTTCTTCTTCATCATCACCAAAAAGGTCCTCATGATTGTTGTTATTCGAATTAAAAGTATTCTCTACTTCTTCTCCACTCTCTTCTTCTCCAATTTTCATGTAAATTGAAATAGTTTAATTTTCTAGGGGACTGATAAAATCCCCGAATCCAAACTTTAAATATAGATAGGGTTTGGGCTTATTCCCAAAATGGAATTTGTTTTAATGTTGAAGATTTTTGGAGACTCATTCCTGACTTGAATTGATCAGGAGCCCATGCGAAATATTACATCCGTAAATAAAAAAGAAAAAGATTGACTAACATCACCTAAAAAGGTGGGAAGATTGGGATTAGAGTTTTCTTAAAGTATTTAAGAAAAGTCTTGACGGTCAAAAGGATAATAATATGTAACTCTTTCCTGTAAAACCTTTTATTATTATTAACTAAATAGCTAAACATATATGAGAAAGTTTACTCATAATCATCACAAGGCATTCTTACTATGGTCAGATAAAAAGAATTATTGCAACACCAACAAGCTAGAATGTCAAACTCTTCTCCACATGAATAACTCCAGGTGTTTACGCACCATGTACTTATAAGCTTGAATTGGTTAAGATTATTTTGTAGATAAAATGACAGTTTTCAAAACACAGTAGATTAAAAATTTTGTTGAGATTGTAAACGTGCTCAATAGAGCACTTTGTGGATAAAATGAGAGCGTATGAAATGCAGTATGTAGGAAGTCTACGGAGGTGACAACTCTAGGTGTTCTTGCATTGTGGACTTATGAGCTTGAATTGAATGAGATTGCAAAGAGGCTTTATGCTCATTATGCTGGCAATGATGCAGGGTCTAATTCAAAAATATTTTTTATGATTTAAAAGTATTGATTGCCACTAAACATGAAACAACCACTAGAAAATCCAGCACAAAGGTCTAGTTTTTTGGTTTTGTTCTTTGAGATTTGGCCTAGTAGATCGAGAGAAAGTTGAGGACACAAATCAAGATTAATATACCAAGATCAATGAAAATGCCTTTGGCATCCATTACATTTATAGATCTTTTATAATAACAAAGTATGAAAAAAAGGAGAAAATTAGCATAGAAAATTCCCTAAGCATCACTTGTTCAATAAGGAAGACTAATCAATTCAAAAGATAGCTAAAATACTAAAGCATTAACCGTAGTAATCAGCTTAACAGTACCAGCATTGGTTTCTACTCAAAGGGGTTTTGGAAGGTCCTCAAAAGATTTGGAATATCACTAGTAATCATATCTTCAACACTTTGAAAAAGCTTTGTCTCGTATTTTTCAAGGTTGTTCAAGTCGAATCCTTTCAAGGTCTTTCCGCAGCACTCCACATTGAAGAGATCTCCTTCGTGAACTTGGCAGCTCAATTGGACCTATTTTGCAAAGGTTAATAGAAAAAATAAATACAAAAATGAAGAAAATGAGAAAAAGATGGTGAATGAGAGAGACCCTTTTAAAACTTTCTTCAAGATGATCCACCACGTGTTGATGAATCTTAACACTCCAACTGCCCGAGATCTCCTCCTTTAATTGGCTGATAATATAGCCGTGAATTTTAGCATTTCTGGCATGCTCACAAACTTACTAATCTGCATTAATGCATTGCACACTGTCATCAGTTGCACATATAAATATAAAAGAAAATTAGTTTGAAATTTTATCATATCCTTAAATGAGTAATTTGGCTTGGTATCTCCAAGGGATCTTTTTCAAGATTCTCTTTTTCTTGGTCAAACATCTCTATTGGCACAACTTTCTGTCCATCGACAGGTTTATCATTAGACGAGCTTCCAAGAAAAAAAAGAGAAGCAATAGTCTAGTTAATAGCTGTTGACTTGAAATGGTGGACCTAATTATCAACCAATGACACTAAATCATCATTAACATGTTACCATTTTGCAAAAAAATTAGGTCATATAATCATTAGCTAAAAGTTTTGAAACACATATATCAGATATCAGAAAGTAAAGTGAAATGAGAAAGCTAAATACACAAGGTATGAGAAAAGAATTTACATCAGCAAAACAAATCACATATGCATCCACCATCAAAAAGACAAATTAAAGCAATAGAACAAAGAACAGTTCTAGCTATGAACTAATTTTATCAAAAATTAAGAAAATGTGATAGATGTTGGATTGGGGTGCTCCTAAGCAATTAAAAACAAGAAATGAGAAAAAAAATCCAACATATAAAAGCAAATTGAACATCTCTCAAGAACTGCGAAAGTAATAATGATGCTTGCTACTTCAAGAAAAAAAAATGTTACTAAACAAGACAAATCGACAAAAGGATACAATTGTTAATTGCAGAGGAAAAAAAGAGAAAAAAGAAAAGGAAACTTATATACAACAATGAACATGAAACCTACTTTTTTTTGGCTAGTTTTGACATAAACAAATGAGCCGATAATACAAAAATTCTCTAGACACATAAATGAGAGGTATAAAATGTCAAGCTTCAATCACAGCAGATATGTTTAAACGAAATTTTCAGAATTCTCCTAATGGCATATAGATAATGAACACAAAAGTCCATATAAGTGACAATTGTAGGTAGGTGTTTGTTCCCGATATGCACCATAAACTTACAGGCTTGAATTGGTTGAGATTGCAAAAGTGCTCAGAAAATCACTTTGCAGATAAAATGAGAGCGTACGAAATGCAATAGATAGGAAGTCTACGGAGGTGACAACTCTAAGTGTTCTTACACTGTGGACTTATGAGCTTGAGTTGGACGAGATTGCAAAGAGCTCAAGAACTCTGGACTTTAATTAAATTTCATTTCGCACGGTATAATCAATGGCATGGAGCATAGTGTAAACAGATATTGCTTAAATAATCAAAAGCCATCCTTATGAGTGTCTGACAAAATGGAGTGTTGTCATGTGACTAAACTAGTGTGTCAAGTTCTTAAAAATTAGTGGTATTTTAAGTTCCTTTAGATTAAGGTTAATTTTTTATTTTGGTGAAGGTGTTAAAGGCCTTTCTACAGTGCAGAGCATTTTATATCTTTGAATATCTCGACTACTCTAGCATGTCTTCTGTTGGAATATGGACAAGAATATATCATCTATAGTCACTAATGATGAGGATGAAAATGTTATGAAAGAGATTAAATGTTATATTTGGACCGGAATAAATTAGTTATCTGATGTGTACAAAAAGATTATGTAGTCTCTTGATAGTGTTAACCTAGTGTCACTAAATGAGTTCTTTCAAAATGTAGTCAACAAGAATCCATGAAAGTGACAACTTTGTGCTTTCCCGAATCATAGGCTTATGGACTTTTTTTTTTTAAACGGAACTAAAACCTTCACTAAAAAGAAACTTGAAGAATACATATTACATTTGCTGGGAAAGGATCTTCCTAGATTTCAGGCTCTTCATACCCCAAGGCAAGCTTAGCCAACTGATGTGCCTGGATATTACAAAGTCTAGGGGTAAACACGATTTTACAGTCAATGAACTTCTTAGTAAGCTCTTGAATCTCGAAAATAATCCAGTAACTAGGAGTTTTGTTATCCTTCCTCTTGTTCACTAAGTTAGCTACCACTTGAGAGTCAGTATTTATGATTACTGATGTTGCACCAATCTCCTTAGCCACTTGAATTCCCCAAGCAATAGCTTCTGCTTCAGCTTGTTGAACTTCCCCAAAAAATTAGACTTTCTTTACTGCAGCAGCTACAGAGCTTTCTTTGCAATCTCTCACCATAACTCCTAACCTAGCCGCCTGCTTTTCACCATAGGTTGCTTCATCCACATTTATCTTCACAAACCCCATTGGTGGGGAGCACTAGTGTGGGTAACTTGATTCTTTCCTGCTCACTAAATGGTTTGAACTTGGAATCTTAAATCTCTTGTAAGACTCTATAATTGCTTTTGCCTTGGCTAAAGTAATCATAGGATCCACCTTTTTTTGCTTAAAAAATGAATAAGTTTCTGGCATGCCAGGCAGCCCAGCAGATTACAATTAACAACTCCATCTTTACTCTTTTTAAACTCTCAGCCATGTCTGGCAAAACACACAGCATCGATTGCTCCACCAAGTTCAGAATTTTTCCAACAAGAGGAGTCAATTTCCAAATTTTCTTGACCATCTTACAAGTTAGCAAAGCATGTGAGATACTTTCAGCTTGCCTTTTGCATACTTGACAAATGGGATCAGGAATAATCTTCCTATGCCATAGATTTTCTCCTGTAGGAAGTAAATTTTGGACAGCCCTTCACATAAAATTCCTTACCTTAGCTGGTAAAGTGAAAGACCATAATACTTTGCACACCTCTGAAGCAGTCCTTGAGCCACTAGGAGGAAAAGGAAATATGATTTTTTGGGCTATCTGGTATCTACTTTTCATAGAGCATTTTCCTTGCTTATCATAGTGCCAAAACAATTGGTCTTCTTCAGGCTCTTTTGGTAAGGGGATACTAATAAATCAAATCAACATCATCCTTGGTGAAATTCTGATAAATCTTTGCTGCATCCCATTTTTTGTTAGGCCTAATTAGTTCAGAAACATAGCTATCAATTGGAAAAGAAGGATTTGATATTGGTTTGAAAGTTTTAGCTCTTGGAATCCAATTGCTGTGATAAATTTGGACATTACTTCCCCTGCTAATTCTCCATCTACATCCTTTGTGAATGACCTGTTTTCCCCATAATATACTTCTCCATATATATGAAGGGTTAGATCCTAGATTTGCATGCAAGAAATCTATTTGTTTGAAATGTCGTGCTTGCAAAACTTTGGACACAAGAGATTCAGGAAAATGCAGAATTCTCCAAGCCTGTTTTGCTATTAGAGCTTGATTAAAATAGATAAAATCTCTGAACCCCATACCTCCCCTTATCTTTGCTTTGCACATTCTTTCCCACTTAGCCCAATGAATACATCTTTTGTCATCCTTGGATCCCCACCAAAACTCTGCTATGACCTTTTGAATATCATCACACAACCCATTCGGAAATTTAAAAACACTCATAGCATAGCATGGCATCGCTTGAGCGACAACCTTGATAAGAACTTCCTTCCCCCCACTTGAGAAAAATTTATTCTGCCAGCTGGATATTTTGCTAAGAACCATCAGCTTTACATCATTGAAGAAGTTTCTTTTATTTCTACCCACCATAGATAGTAACCCCAAATATTTCTCATGCATGGAAACAACATTAAGATTAAAAATTCCTTTGATTGCAGCCGCATCCTCAACTTTTGTGTTTCCACTAAAGAACATTGATGATTTGTCTAGGTTAAAAAGCCATCTTGATGCTCTGGTATAACAATCAAAAATTGTTTTCAAGTGTTGACAATTTGCCACGGCAGCCCTCATAAAAATTAAACTATCATCAGCAAATAGCAAGTGTGATATGGTGGTAGTACTCCCAAATCTCAGACCATGAATAACCTGCTACTCTTCAGCTTATATTAGAAGGCTGGAAAACACCTCCGCACACATAATAAATAGGTAAGGAGACAAAGGACAGCCCTGTCGTAGACCTCTTTGGACTTTAATGGGTCAAGATACAAAAGGGGTCAATAAAGCCTTTGTTGAGGTAAAAGAGATAGATCCTGATTTGAAATTTAGACTTTAATAAAAGTGAATTGTGATAAGGTAGCAACTCTCTTTGAGTGTTCAAACTTGAAATTGTGTAATTGACAATGCTCCTTTCATCCAATGCTCACTAGGATGGCTTATGTTTTTTTAACAATACTAGTTTCTGCTACTTTTAAATTTTACCTAGGAATGAACCAAGATCTTTGATAAGATCAAACTAAATTTAAATTTAATTTATATATTTGTGTGAATGTTAGTATATATGAAGGAGTAAAAAATAAATAAATATTAATTCATCAATAATTGTGCTCTAAACAAAATACATATGTTGGATAAAATAAATTTATAATTCCAATTAAAATGACAAATTACTCTTTTAATATTGATTTGTGTGACATGACTGTCAACACAGTTCACGCATTGATGCCTATCATGATCATAATTTCTTACACTGATATAAATGGCATCGATGTATTTTGCCTCTGATGCAAAGGATGGATAAAAAGGATTTGAGGTAAGAGACATTGGCTCTATCAGGAAATGATCTTTGAAATCATAGCATTAGTCGAAGAGTTTTGGAATAGAAAGGTTGACCAAATCTCTCTCGCAACAGATTTTCAATCGATCGAAAATAGTTTTTAAATGTATTTGATTATGTAATATGTATATGCAGAATGCTAATTAGAGTTTAAATGCTTTGCTCAGATTAGTAAGATTTTTCTTTGGATTTTAGTGTGTATTATTCATATCAATCAATTTATGTAAAAATTTTATTATTATTATTATTGTTATTATTATTTTGCTTTCAGCTTCAAATGGCCTTATGAATCCTTAAAACCACCTAGGTGCCTTCCCCATGAAAAAAGAAATAAGCATTAAATTTGGAGACGTATTTGCTGTCTGGTTATTAATTATCAGTACATATGTAGATTTTGAACATTTTCATTAGGTAGGTGATAGTGCATCTCTTTTGTAGAGAAAGCCTACAACTATTCAACGTTTGCTCACTAGCCTTTACTTTCGCATTGAAGCTGCTTTTTACAAGATCAATTAAGCTTACTTAATATGAATTTCTAATACGGGGGGTGCTTGTTATAAATAAGAGATTCATGCTTTTAGACTTTAAATATCCAATCTTTATCTCTGGCGATAATTTGCATAGCAAAACGAAAAAATTATAAAATGGTTAAAATGAATACTAAATTCAAACAATTATATACATATATAGTATATAGAGAGAGATGTTGCAAAAGAAAATGAGTTCGTTAGAGTTCAGAGAAAAGATTGGTGAAATTCAATTTCATCTGGCAAGGACTGATCCAGCGAATTAAACAAATGACCTTGAAATGGGATCTTTTTGGACTGGAAAAAGTAGCCCAATTCCTGGCATTGGGGTTTACATAGATTAATCCCAAGATGTGTGGATTGTTTTTGTTTTTATTTAGTGAAACAAGCCCAATATGTATCTAGTAATTTAGAGAAAGTATGTTTTTCCTTTGACAAGAAAACATAAATCGATTAGTAGTATTTTTAAATATAAGTATAAATTTGCATAGTAGATTTTCTATCTTCTTTTTTTAAGTTATAATTAGGATCCTCTCCTAACTTCTCATTGCCTTTATAATCTAGTGACGTGTAGAAAATACAAAATTGAATGGTCAAGATTAAATTATACAAAAATAAATATTTTAATAATTATGAAACTTATCGTTTATTACCTATTTTTAAGTTTTCTCTCATCGTAAAATTACAATTGCCTCTCATTGCAATTTTGCTTCGCTCGTCGTTAATCAAGGGAAAAAAAAACTCCTCCATATCTTTTAAGGGGAACAATTTTTTTTTTTTGAGTATTCTAAAAAATAAAATCACAATTTCTCTTTTTTTGTGTCATCTTGATTTTCTTTTCTTTTAATTAATTTTTGATGTTATTGCACAAAGAAGTATTTTAGAATTATTAAAAGAGATAGAATGAAGAAGATAGTGAGAGGAGAGAGAAAGATGAACTTTGGTAAATTTATTTTTAAAGAAATTGTTTAAAAGGAAACATTTAATAGTTATTATTTAGGGATAGCAATAGTACTTGCAAACCCGCCGGGTAATTTTATAAGTTGTGAGTGAATTTGATATTATAAATTGAAACCCATACTCGATGCTGGTGGATTTGGTATTAAGCAAAAATTTCACAAAATACCCGCTGGATATCCGCCAACCCACAATTTTTTAAAATATTTTTTAATTTAATTTTTATTAAAAAACTTAAATCTAAAAAAATGTATAAAGAAAATAATGCAATTATACAAAGTGCCAAATAGTGAAAGTGTAAACGCATGTACTGTGTATAACAATGCAAGTAGCAACGTGGCCTTAATAGTCATAACCTAAACAAAACTAAAGGAAACCCAAAGTCCAAACTAAAGGGATTTCTCTTGAGCTGCACATCCATCTCTCATCTCTATCTTCATTCTTCACTTCTTCAATCGTGAGCCCGTGATAGTGAGCCAATGCCCAACTTCCTTCATTGCTAACAACAACGCATTGTGCTGTTTCAGCTACTACAGCCATTATTGTTGTAGCTAATTCTATACCGTTGCTTTTGCAGCCAATTCTGTGGTTATAGAAGGTACTTGATTAATCTATTATTTTTATCAATCAAGTAATCTATTATTATTTCATTAAATCTATGGTATTTGATTACATTTGAAAATTCTGTGATTGATATATAAACAATTATAGATTTGGCTTGTTTAA
This sequence comes from Luvunga scandens, assembly GCA_030449905.1. Lineage (NCBI taxonomy): Eukaryota > Viridiplantae > Streptophyta > Magnoliopsida > Sapindales > Rutaceae > Luvunga > Luvunga scandens. The sequence goes on along the minus strand of JASUUG010001064.1, from coordinate 28,622 downwards.
AATCAGCATGCTGCATGCATAATTTTGTGCTTTCAACAGTTTGATATCATTTAAAATCAATTATAAAATAACATGTTAATTTAATATAATTTAATTTAATTTGTTCAAAATCAGCATGTATAATTTTATACTTTTGGTTAACTTAACTTGTTATTTTGATACGATTTAAAATCAGCTTTCATGTGTATTGATTTAAGATCAATTGAGGTAAAAGATGGATGTCGAAAATCAGAATTTGTGTTGAATTGATGTTGAAATCTTGATTTTTCATTTACATTAGTTAAATTTAGAATTGAGTATGTTATGTGGAATATGAGGTTATTATTATAAATTTACATATTGAATATTTGTAATATTAGATGTGGAAACCCACCAAAAATCTGTTGGGTACCATTACGAGTTTGGTAATTGTCAGAACCCATAATGAGTGGGTTTTCTTAAAAAAATTAAAACCCACAGTAAATTACGCTGGTAAATTTAGTAATTTAAATTTTATGTGGGTTTGGTTTGGTAATGAAAAATCTGTTGCAAGCAGTGCCCATTACCATCCCTATTATTAGTATACTAATTATCACATAACTCAATTTCGACCCCTCATTTATATTTATGCCTCATATTATTGAATTTACCAAAGTTAAGGAGAGGTTAGAGAGAAGAAAACCAATATGATGTGAAAAAAAAAAAAAAGAAATTGGTGTCAAAGAGTAGTTTAGAGTTCTTGAACAAGGTTACCATGAAGATAGCAAGCGATAACTTTTTACGCAAGAAAAAAAGAAATTGATGTCAAAGAGTAGTTTAGAGTTCTTGAACAAGGTTTGCATGAAGAGAGCAAGCGATAACTTTTTACGCTTTTATTGACTTGGTAAGTATCTTCCACAATATAAATATGACGTGCATATGTTTATAGAATTATATTGTGGAAGCTTTTCCAATATATATATATATATATATATATATATATATATATATATATATATTTAAAAACACTCATTGAATATGATGTTCATCTGCTAATAAAATTGAATTTGTTATGTTCTTATGGTTTTTAAGCATGGTCATAGTAAAAAGAAATCTCATTACAAATGATGGCATTCTTTAAGTAATTTAGGGAATAATATTATTAATTCACTTGTAACTTTTGAAAATCATATGGCACATTATTGAAGGTGAAATTTTGAGATATAATTTAAAATATGTATAGTTACTCTATTTGCATTATGTCAGAATCTAACAATTTATTTCATAAATTTTAAAACACATGGTAATATTCAATATAATAACCGCTTAAATAGCTTGCAGATAACAATAACGAGCAAGCAGACAGCATAAAAAGTCAAGGCGACTTATTTGAGTATCGACTGAAATAGGATTGTTATGGCGACAACAAAAGCGATAGCAAGAAGGAGCATAGCAGCAAATTTTTGCAATTCCTGGGAGGCAAAATTAAACTTGCGGCCAATAAATTTTGCGACAAAGAGGGAATGAAAGACTAGTAAGAAAACAAACGAGAGCAAATTGAATAAAGGAGAGGGGTTAGGATTTCGTTTGTGCAGACAGGAGGGCAATTACAAGAGCCCACGCATAGCAAAATGTCATGACAGCGTCTTGCCATTGTTGGCACATCATGAAGCTTATGTAATTGAAATAAAAAATGCCTAAAAGACTTGGCGTGATATGTAATGGACTTGTTTGTGTGTCATGAGCACGTGTTGTATTTATAAAGTGGTCTTTGGAGCTTTTAATCGATTATGCCTCGCGCAAGGAAATTAAAAGACTTTGATTTTGTTAATAATAATAAGATAACGTTTCTAAATACAATTCAATATGTCGGATCCGAAAGTTCGATAGTTGGGGCTCCTTTTTTCCCTTAGTCAAAGAAGAATTGATTTTTTTTTCTTTTCTTATTTTTCTAGTTTGTAGTTCCAAGCCTGTCAGTTCCCTAATTCTACATGTCAAAAAAATAAATAAATTCCTTTACTTTTCAAGGAAACAGAGTGGAACTAACCATCCAACGTTCGGATCAAATTTCGGAGCAGGGATAAGTCTTGTTTTATTTTCAACCATGTCAAAATTCCTTCACTACATTTTTTTTTCCAAATCTTGATTTGCTACAACCCGCAATCGGATCTAAAGTTCCGAAAGAAAATATTGCTTTTATAAATCACTTTCCTTTGCCTTTGGGATTTGGCGTGTCAGCATAGCAAAAGTTTGAATATTCTGAAGGGTCAATTGCAGCAATATGAATTGATGTTTTCCAATTTTCACCCATAAGCTCACCATCCAACAGTCGGATCAAATGTCGGATCTAATATTGAGTACCGTTGTAAGGATAATTACATGACTTTTACTTTTCTTTTCAACGGGTAGGTCCCACTTAGTTATTTTCTATTTGTTAAAAATTAATTATTTTCCTTTTAAAATATTAAAAAGAAATCAAACTACGATCGGAGGATCCGATTAATGACTCTCCATTCTTTTCTATTCTCACAGGTGACACTGACCGCTACGAGAAAACAAACGAAGTCACTGTCCTAGCTTTTGTCAAATGTCCTGTACTTTTTCATTTGCAGCAACAGCATCCCAAATTCGGATAAAAAAATCCGATATAGGCCATATCTCCCTTATAAATTAAGGCATTGAATGCTCGTGCCCCAAACAGACAACAAAACAAAATGCCCCTTATTTCACGTCTCCAAGCATTTTTCACTTAAAATCACAACCTTCATATCCGGCCAGCTCCGTCCTAGCTCAGACCCGCCGCCGTCTTCTTCTTCGACTGATGATGACCCAGAATCGCAACAAGTTGCTGCTCCAATTCCAAATCCAGAGCAAAATATCAACCCAAACCAGTTTCTGCTCCAGTGCCAAAATGTTGTGATGGCATTTTGCTTGACATCAGCTATTGAAATAGCTGTCCTGTTTGAACAAACTAAATCATCCCCACTCCCTGTTTCCTTTTATTTGCTGTCTTTTGTCATCTTAATCATCTTTCTTTCACTCTTCGTTGCAAAATCTGTTGGCCAGAATTTTACTGTCCCATCACAAGTATTGGAGAAAGTTGCAATATTCCTCACTGCCACTTCATTTATCATCACCATTACAATCCCGTTTCCACTCTGGCTCAAATGCACCACTTGGGCTGTCTATGCTCTCTGCTTGCTCATCATCGTCATATGCAACAAACTCATGTAGTTTTAAAACTGAAAATGATTTGTCCAAATACACAAACGTCATAGTTCATTAGTGTTGTTGAGGAATACAACACATACTCTTCTTCCTGGTGTTGTAAGCTGTTGTCCTTATGTATTCATGACACAGCATGTGAGAATTCTTAAGAATTCTCTTGTATCATTTTTCTGTGTTTATGTACAACACTACAAGTACTTAGTGGTGGATCTATTTGTTGTTTTATAATTTTGCTCTAATTTGCTTTTCCAGCGCACTGGACTGGGTATTGTTTTTCAGATTTTAATTTTGGCAGCTTTATCTGAAGTGAGTTCACTCTACCATCATTTCCTACTCATTTCTTTGCTCAAAATCCCCATTACAACATGTTCCAAATCCTTAAGTAACCCCGTATTTATATTTCTACAGAAATCTTGTTAAGAACAAAATTCTTTTTTAACAAAACCTTTTCACATAATTTATTTGCAGCTCTTGTGCGATCAATGGGAATCACTTCTTTGGCTTCTTAACAACTATTTGCGTTTGGATTCTTTTTCTTTTTTTTTTTTGGTTTATTTTCTCGGGGAAAAAGTTAGGATGTAACTATCAAAATTTTGAAAATAAGTGTCTCAATACACTGATTAACTAGAAAATAATGAAGGGGTTTTATCAAATTATGGTCTTCCTATGTTGATCGATAACAATGATGATCATGATATAGAAGTTTAGTTAAAAAGGATATTTTATTGTTTCTCCATGTCTTTTGAATTTGTTCTCATAAAGTTTAAAAAGGCGAAATTTATTGACAACTGCTCGTCTGAATACTTATAAGATTAATCCCTGGAATTTGTTGAATTACGAACGTCACTCACCAATTTAATCCCTGGAATTTATCAGTGGGTACGCAATGAAGTCCGGAACTTCTAGTCCTCAACGCACTACCAGTCGGTCAGTTAATTCCAGACCTTATTATTGATTCTGTAAGACAAGTACAGAAAAATTTGATGTGATCCAAAAACCATAAAACACAAAAATGATAAAACAAGATGAAATATGCAGATTACGGTAACTGAAAAAGCATGCATCTGTCAGCTAGAAAAGGCTTTAGCCGTATCAAGAAAAAGAAATTGACCTCTGAAGCAGGAAGGAACATCAGAAAACATTCATGCCATTCTCTTCCAAATGCCCAAAACCAAAAGGCAGTCATCAATTTTAATTTAAATCAGATTCTTGGACACCAAATATACCCTTTTGCAAGTAACAACTGCTATATCCATGTATTTCATGATATGCAATAAATCTGTTTCAAATGAGCAAACTTTCATGTGGACATACCTTCTGGCCGTGCAGTGAACTCCTGCTTGTATAACTGTAATGCAAAGAGAGCTCTAGCTGCTTGTTACACACTGGAATCATACACAACCAAACAACCAATCATAGATGTTAAAATTTACATTTCTCTCCAAAGTTTACAACACCCCTTTGTCCAAAGCAGAAGAATACATTCATTTTAAAATGCAATGTAGGATGCTTGAATCCTTATTTTGCGCATTATGCAAGAGAATATTGTCAGAAATTATGCATCATATATGCGAACAATTCAAAATAATTGTAACTATGAAAGAAAGGTTATAAATGATAACCAATACAGTTACAAGGCTTCACATTATACGCAATCCGCAGACAACCAATCCTATAATACAACCGTTTGATGTTTATAGAACACACTCTTTCCTTTTTTTAACCATAGCAGTAGTAAAGTCTAACAATCTTGTAATACAACTGTTCACTGTTAATGACACACTGCATCTGTCCATGTATAAAAGGTAAAGAAAGAAACTAACAACTTAATGAAAGGAAGAGGATTACAGCAAATATGGGGAAAAAGGGAATTTGAAAGCTATGAAAACAGCAGCAGAAATATAGCAGCATCAAACTTTCAGGTAGTTGTTCCACAATAGAGTAAAAAGCGACGAATATGATCAAGTACAGTTCAAATATCAACATATTGCATACTTTTGAATACCATGTTTTCCTTGATCAACTTGCAGAATTCTTGGACACAACCAAATCTCAAGAGGAAGTATTTCCCACTACCAAACGTTCTGCTGGTAAAAAGTACCAAGGATAAACAGTGCTTAAATATCATAAACATTTCTTTATTTCTAGAATTATGGCTTTCTTATTATAGAATGAATATGACAATTCTTTTATCAGTCCAAACTCTTCTAGCCAACAGATTTCTTGGCAACCACCAAATATCTAATAAATAGGCAAAGCCAAAAATAGGTGTGAAAGTGAGAAAATCTCACTAGCATTCTCACAACTCGCTTCTATGCAAAAGGAATTCTGTGTAAAGCAGATTGGAGGAGCAAATAATTGTTTCACCACAGGCTGTATCTTTGCCTTGACAAAAAGAGGAAAAAAAAAAAGAGAGACAAGATCAGTGTTTCCAATAAACATTAACCAAAATTCAAGAGCGATGAAAAATATAATTTAAACCAAAATACACCCACTTGTTTATCTCCCCCTGTTTTGGCAGCGGAAACCTACCAATTACCAACCAAGCAATGATTACCATATTGTAAAGAAACAAGCCATTGACTATAGAAGCAAATCAAAGGATCTTTGTATTTGTATAATGTCACTTTAAAGTTCTAAAGTTTCTTGTATCTTCCTCGGATGTTTTTAACACATTTTATTTGAATTTGTATAGTGTCACTATTACCTTCAACTCCAATATCTGATTGAGGATGGCAGCTTGGCACAGGTTGCATCAAGTGTGGACATCTTAGCCGCCTCAAAACACATTAATTAATGGGTATGCACTGATGGCAGGAACTTCAATGTCTTGTCCACATGTAGCAGGAATAGCAGCTCTTATCAAATCTCTATATCGAGACTGATGCCCAGCAGCCTTATCAAATCTCTTGTCCACAAGATCATCCACTAGTTATTGCTGGTCAGTCAATTTCAGACCATATGTAACCCAAGTGGTGACACTGCAGCTTTCCAAACTGGAACAGACACAATGTAACGTATATGAGAAAGGGCTCAACATGGAAGGCAACAGACCCATTTGACATGGGAGGGGGCATGTAAATCTGAACAAGGCAATGAATCCAGGGCCAGTATTTAATATTACAACAGAGGACTATATTCAGTTCCTCTGCTTCGTGGGTCACAACAATGCATCAGTTAGTAGATAGCCAAAACCAAAATCAACTGCATGAAAAATAACCATCTCAGACTGAACTGAACCTAACCTCCCATCTATCACTATCCCAAATCTCCATAAAAATAAGAGAGTGACAGTACAGTTTAAAAAGTCTCCATAAAAATAAGAGTGACAGTACAGTTTACAAAGCTCTAGTGAAGGCTCCATGTGGCATAAAAATGCACTCAACCTCAAGTTCTAAGTTTCAACATGACCAACAAAATTCTTTCCTTCAAAATGTACTACTATTCCACATAAATTCTTTCAAATGGAAAACAATTCCTTTCAAAATTTACTACTATTCCACATAAATTCTTTCACGTTTAAAAACAGAACACCTTAGACCTCATAGGATCATCTAAATCAGAACAGAAGACAATAAAAGTACGAATTTGATCATATCCAACATTCCCTTAACAAAAAAGCAGTGACAATAGAATGAAAGTTCGTCATTACAGGTATCAACATGTTAATCTAGACAAGTTTCTCCCTCCCTGAACTGACTTCCCAACTCAGAAAAATTGTGCTCATTGAGATAAACTCTCTAAATAAACAAGGAATATTAGAGAAACTCTAAATAAAAAAGGAAAACCGGACAATTGAAGCAACTGCAAACAACTGTTTTGTTAAAATATAGTTTTAGTACATCACAACAAGGTTAGCCTCCTCGTAAATAGTCTCTTTAAGTCTGTAGCAGGAAATTAGAAAGACAATATAGTACCAAAAGGAGCTGTAGGCCAACTACAAAGGGTCATTCCCAACTAATCCATCAAATCTAAGCAGAATAATACTTTAATTTTAAAATACAATGTAGGATGAGAATTGTAGGTAAGATGCTATTTGCTTGCTGGTTTGCTTTGCCACAAATCCAGAATAATATGATCCATCACAAAATCAGGATCATTTGCTGATAATCACAATATCAGGATCATTTTCAAAATGCTTAGAAGTTAGAATGAATAAAGCCAAAGTAGTTAAAAATTCAAAAGACCTGAGCGAACAAAATAAATAATCACAAGACAGAGGGCCAAAAAAATGACCTCTTGAATATCATCCATTTTCTTCTTTTTTGATAACCTAGATTCTCACACCAACCCGGACCATAGGTCCATGCTGGCAAGGCCCTAAACTGGGGGTTCAGCCTGGCGCTCCAAACCTGAGACCTGAGACCTTAGGGGGCGAATGTCATTTGATTTGGCTATCGTCGAAGCAACCTTCTGTACTACATAATAGATAAAGGACTGCTGTATATCACACTTATTGCTTGAAATCCAGCACAAAACAACTTAAGCAAATGTTACCACATCTTCAAGTAATTCTTTTTGAGTAAGATAAAAAGAAAATCATATGAGGAGATAATTCCTTTGACAGCCAAAAGACTATGATACCCAACATACCTCTATCTCCTCTACCAATTGCTAGGTATCCCAAAGCCAATTGCAATTGCTACGCAGACACCAAGACATTAAGTTTGAAAAGCATTTATTCTCAAAATTTGAATATGGATACAGAAATTATTTCCTACAAATATGGCAATTCCTTTTCGGCCCATGTTCCCTATCCTGCAGTAGAAAATGTCACTAACTCCAACAATCCCAGCTTTACTCCCATTTTTTTTTTTGAAATTAGTAGATGACCAGTTTCACAGGAACCATCAATGCATTTAGCAAAAACAAAAAAGGCGAGCCAAGAGAAAAGTATTGAAATTTTTTATTGGCCACATTCTCTTCTAGACAACAGATTGCTTTCAAACAAAAGCCAAAGCCAATAGCAGGTATGATGAAACTTAGAAAATCTCTGTAACATTTTCACAATTCAAATACAAGCAACTTGGAGCAGAGCAACTTAAAGGAGCACAAAATTGTTTCACCACAAATGCCACATTTATGATGAAATTGCCCATGGCCGTGCACGGCCACTACAAGCAAGCCCATGGCCGCGTGCGACTGTTCCAAGCAAGCCCATGGCTGCGCTCGACCATTCCAAGTAAGGCCATAGTCGTGAAGAGCTATGCCAAGCATACGATGATCCAAGCAATTGATTCCAACAAATTCGATTCGAATTTGGTTTGTTTATTCATTTTGCCATGCTTATCTAAATCCCTTGTTGGGGGCACTAGCCTAATTGGCTTTAGAATTTTTTTTTTTAGAACAATCTCAAATCAGATCTTACTTTCTTTAAATTTATGAAAGTGTCTCATTTGAGTGTTAAAATTATGAATATATCCTTATTGATTATGAAAAGTTTAGCACTCTATTAGTTCCAAAATTAAATTAATTTACTGCTAGTTCAGAATCCAAATTTTTTGTGTAGAAATAAATCAATAAATTTTATAGTTAACAGTGTCTTATATTGTTATTTGAAATTTGTGAAATTATATTATATTTTTTAATTAAACACGTAATTAAAAATTTAATAAGATGTAAGTAGTAAATATGACATCTACATAAGAAAAAATGAAAATAATTACTAATAATCTCCATTCACCATGAAGAAAAGAACATTTAGACTAAGGAAGAAACAAAATCCTATACTTCATTTGGAATACCCCTTTTTGTTCTTATTTTCTTTTTTTATATGAGATTTTGAAATTATAAATTATTATGTCTTCCTTTTTATCTATTTTTTTTAAAATCCAACTATATTACACAATTTTAATTCCTTTCTTACTATAAAACAATACCTAAAAGTAATAGGTTAAGGCAATTGGCAGTACTGATTTGGTATGTTTCAAAATAAAAATCTATTTTTCTTTCATATTTATCATAGACTGAATAAGATTAAATTGGGAATCCATGAGGATGTTTGCATTACTCACTAAATTTATTATTTTTAGCTCCAGTTGGAAGGAACAGCCCTTAAAGGGCTTAGGTTGTGGGTTTCGAGCTTCCATTAATGCATAAGTTATTAATCATATATATTTCCCTAAAATGCCTATAAAATAAATCAACATTTTAAACAATAATTCTTCTGTTCCAAGTACAAAATACAATTAACTTGTTTATATGAAATCAAGGGATGCACAGAGAAAATGGGAATGACATCTTTGTTTCTTTTCTTTAGGTTCCGCCTAGCAAATGTTGTGAGTTGATGGTGATGATGAAATGGGAAATTTTTTTTTCTGCTTGGCTCAACATTTTTTGAGTTGTATCAGTAACAGACATGCAAGATGAATTTGGAGTCAATACTTACGGCACATGCTAATAGACTTGTCAATCATCATCACAAATTAAACAAAGCAGGAAACTTTATTTTCGTTTTTACCAAAATTAATGTGTAAACTTACGTTCAGACTTGACTAGAGTGCATCAGGCATTAGGGCACCGTATATTTATAAGTAGACATTAGCAACTTAATCTATTCTACACCTATTACTATTTCTACGTATACAGACCTATATATTACCATATATTGGAACTGTAATTTAAACATCATGTTCCCCCTTATTGACTCTTCAAGTGGAGGATCCCTCGCACCGTTTGTCATTTTTCAACCAGATATCGGTTCATGATTGTAACCAAACTTGGAAACAAGTCTGTAAGTTTTCGAAAGACCATGGCCACTTGTGACCTCCATGGGGATAATATCACCTTGTATGAAAGCTGGTGCTCATCTCATTAGCTGCAAAACGCCTGCCTAGAAGCAATTGCTACTACCGGAGCTGCCCAGAGCGCAATAGAAATCCTGAACAAAGAACGTCGTACTTCTTACGCCCACGGAATCCAATATCAAATTTGAAGTGGATAACATCTTCTTCATACGTAGCTTTTACGTTTATTTTAGACCAATGTCATCAGAGCCGTTGATCAGTCTCTCATGCCTGAAGTAGTAGGATGGCTATGTTCGATTATTCCATCATCACGCTGCATTCTTGTATCCATATAGCCAAGGAATTTTAGCTCAGAGACACAAAGTGACAGTCAGAACTCTCTAATTCCTTGTTATTCCGAACCAATTTTTATCCTCCATTTCGTAATGAGAACCCATGACAGTGGTTTCAGGGTGGAGTGAACTTTTTCGAGCATTAGATTCTTGAATTATTGAACCAGCTGACACAAACCCACCTGGATCGGGGCCAAACTTTAATCCATCTTGCATCCTCAAACAGAGTCAAGAACTGTTTGGCATTTTCAAAAGGTTAGCTACAGTTATTTGAAGTGGCAAAACAAATGAACAATAGCAATGATTCTGTTCTACACTACAATGACTGTTTTTTTTCAAGATGATTAGAAATATTTTAATAAATTTCTCATAAAAAATCAAATCACGATAAACAACTGAACCTGCATAAACTTTCATTAAACATGAAATCTCATCCCCAATGCTTTTTACAGCATCCTTAAAACTCCCAGAAAGGTATTGCTGAAGAACACTTAAGCTCACATTTTTATCTGCAATTTACTCCTTTTCTTCTCCATATGCCTTCTTGATCCACTCACCACCTACAATGAAAGCATGCATGCACAAATCCTTCTATATCAGTGTCATTCACATAACAAGCCGTACCCTTCAAAGCATAGAAGGCTTTTTCCATCTGAACAGGTATTACCATGCCTAACACGTATCGTAATAACTTCATCCACAGCTTCCTCGTCGTAACTACAGGAATCCATGCAAGAGCCCGAAGCAATCTATGTGCATGACATACAGCTTGTAGAACCGTTCTTGAGATCAGTTATCTCAGCTAAGGCTGCTTTTTTATTCCTTGAGATGCACTCAAAAGTAACAGATAATGTTAGAGAAAGCAGAGCATTGCAAAACAAAAAGTAGGCTTAAATAGATTTTTTCTTCTTCTACCCAAATTTAAAATAAATAAACGAATAAAGGAATCTCTTCTTTTACTTTCACAACGACGGAAAGCAAATTTAACCAATACATCCGCTGTGTGATTACAAGTTCTTGACCCATCTCTAATCCTGAAATCATGTTTTGATAATAACATACACTATAAAACTGAAGTAACTCAAAACAGCTAGTACTACGCTGTCCTAGCACAAACTATACAATCCGCAATGAATCCGACTCAACAATCAACAAAGATAAACAAATCTCACTAGCAAGCCGTAGTCTAAAGCGTAAGGCATCTGCCTTAACAATATCAAAATCATCTAGAATGTCAAAAAAAAAAAAAAATGTAACGATACCAATACCACCTTCACTATTTAGCATAACGATGGATCACCAAAAAAAAGAAAAAAAGAAAAAAATCAAAATTTTTAAAACATCCTACAAATACAGTTGAGCACACCACTGCTGTTTCAATGGAAATCAAATTTGATGTACAAATGCTCTGTTTTGCTGACATGATTAGTTTGAATTAAAGAGGGGAATGAAAATCAAATTTGATTTGTCAAATTGTTTGTGCTTATGTACATGCCAGATTGCTAGGGAATGTTGTAAACTTCTATTTCCTTGAGAAATTAAGTCAGACTTCAACCACAACATAATCGACAAATCCACTATGTATTCCTACAATTAAAGGGGGTTCAAATAGATATTGTTTTTGTTTGAAGGGTTATGAATCGATTGATATTGACAAGTAAAGATGGCCAATGGACCGGGCCAGAATGTGTCTGTACAATATAATATGACACGAGCACATTTTAGGTAAGTGGGTTTTAAAAGTATAGTATGATTAGAGATGAACTAAAACACAGTATATGAAAATACTAATAATAAGCACATTTCACTTTTTAACAAAAATAAACTTAAAATTTTATTATTTTATAAATAATTTGAAATTGAATATTTTATTAGCGTAAGTTTTCTAAATTCATTTAATTTTTAGTTTAAAAAAACTCTAATTACTTTATATTTATAATTTATTAAATGAATAGATGATATCATAATTTTAATAAATAAAATTATAAATATTATAATTTTACAAAATATACGTATTAATGTTATTATGAATTATGGTCTGTGATTCTATTTAAATCTAAATTAACAATTAAGTTAACTGTTAAGAAAAATTTATCGTTGTTATTAGTAAATATTAAAAACGAATTCTAATATAGTAGTGTATAACTTAGTAGTTAGTATTACATTCTCTTGTTATTATTGGTTTATTATTATTATTGAATTTGTCCTTGCATTTTAAATTTTTAATATATTGAATTTGAATAAAGGCAAATGTGACACAACTACAAAATGTTGATTACTTCAAAATATAAGAGTGTCTAATTATAATTTAACCTAATGAGTTCAGAGGTTGATTTACAAGGAAAGGATTTAATTTGTAATTTCCTTTAAATTACCTAAGAACTAAAAATAAAATTTAAACACACTACTTAATTTACGTGAAACTATGGAAATAAATTAGTTAGGGTTATAGATACACTCTTAGTAGTATATATAATTTAACAAATTCTTTTTATTTAAATTTATCGTGGAAAAGATTAATTAATAAATTAACATTATTTTTTAATTAATTTTATCATGGATTAAGTACTTAATGTGCCTAAATTCAAGTTGTCTACAAAAAGTCAAAATATTGTTTCACAATATTTTATACTAAGATATTAAGAATCTATTGTACCAAACTTCCTTATTTATCTACAATAAATCAAAACTTTAAAATATAAAATATGGATAAAATTAAATAAAAAATAATTTAATTTATATAATTACAAATAGAATTTGATTAAATCATATTTTTCTATTAAGAGTTTTACCTTATCCTAACTATTATTCTTTAGTTAAGCACAATTAAAATAAAATATTTATTGAAATTAAATTACACATAATTAAAATTAAAAATAAAGCTTAATTTATTTATGAATTAAAATTCAAACTTCCAAAATAAATTACAAGAAAATTAAATACAAAAAAAAAAGAAATTTTATAAACTAAACTTTCTATTGCTCACTTTTCTTTTGTACTTCTTCGCCTTCTCTCTGATTCTGCTCTTCTCTCGATTCCACTCCTTTTGCTCCTCTCCTACCTCCCTTTTATAGGCAACTCTTGCCTCTTCCTCCTTTTTTTTTTATTATTTAATTATTTTTTATAACAATTATTGATTGTCAATTGATAAAATGGCTCATTTTTTAATTATTTTATTTTTTTCATATTAATCCAATCTATATTCTTTTTCTCTTACTTCCACCTCTAATTCCTCTTTATTCCTAAAATATAAATTAACATACTACAATTTATTTTAACATAAAATTATAATAGGAGAACATGAAGATAATTTATAAGTTATGAGCGCATTATCAACACTGTAAGTGAAAAAAAAATAACTTTAACCTTTATTAAATGTACATTTTCTAATGTTAATCACCCCCAACTAGTTTATGAAATATTAACTAAGCTACTCAAGAGGGAAGGTGAATTGAGTTCTTTAAATGAAAAGCAAACAAAACCACACAACAATTAAAACTATTCTCTTAATAAAATTAAAAGCGATAAATTTAACAATGCTTGAAATTAAAAAGATAAGGGAAGAGAGGTCAAACACGAGATTTTTTACGTAGTTCGGCCAATCGTGCCTACGTCCACGCCTCCAAGCTCACCGAGCTTGAGGATTCCACTAAGAAAGCCTCCAAGGCTTCAACACCACTCACACTTGACTTCAAGGTGTCAATGGACCTTTACAATAAAGTGATTATCCCCAATCTCTTAACCCAAGTGTATCCCAACACTTACAATCACTCAAAAATAAATATTCAAACTCAATCAATCTCTCACACAATATATATGATTACAAATGAAATCCCAAGTGTGAATCAATGAAATAAAACAAGTTTAAAGCTCAAGGAAGATTGTTTTTCTCAGTAACAAGCTCAAAGATAATTGTTTGATCCACTTTAATTTGAATTTGATTGAGATATTTTATAGTTGGAGCTGAAAACTAGCAGTTGTTGACTTTCTGAGAATAATCGGATTGCTGTTTACTTCTATCGGTTAACCGTTTTGACTTGTCCAAATAGTCGTTATGCTTAGATTTTAAATAAACGGTTTACCGTTTAAAGTTATCGAATCGCCGTTTGTTTCTAGAGACCTACAAAATAAATTTAGCAAATAAACAGTTTACCGTTTAACGTTATCAGATCGCTGTTTGTTTCCAAAGACCTGCAAAACAAACTTAGCTTTCCGTTTTTGCTAAACGGCTCAAGGTTAAAAGACTTTCTCCTTTCTGTAAATTATCAGTTAGCCGTTTTTAAAATAAACGGTTCACCGTTAATTTCCAGAATCTTCTCAGTCCTCTCTGTGAATTATCGGTTTACCGTTTTCTAATAAACGGTTCACCGTTAATTCCCAGAATCTATATTTTTGGCAACTTTTGTTTAGAAAATGATTTTCTAACTCAAGTTAACAACCATTAAGTTTTTCTTTAAACATGTCTATGACTTTAAGAAATTCATTTTGATAACTCCAACATTTTAATCAAGAATATATAAATTTTGTTATTATCAAAATCAATATTATAAGATCAACAGTTTATTCCTAGACCTTAGCAATCAAAGTGATATTATCAACTGAAATTCAAATACAAATTGAAATCTTCTTCTTCTTTTTTGTTTTTTTAAGGCAATTATGTTTACTTCTTTAATCCGATTAATGACAACAATAAAATAAAAGAATAAACATTATCTCCGACCTAAAAAACTATTAGATCCACGTTAAACATTCGCACAAATCAGTTAAGTAAACTCATGCAAAATGATCAATTATTAAAGCTACGTTAATCAAGCCACTTTAAAAAATGACATATCAAACTCCAAAATCTCACAGGTAAGAGTGACACTCTAAAAAGAAAATAATTGCTAATAAAAATAGTCACTCTAAATAATAGTAAATTGAGAGAAAATAATAGAACAGTAATATCGCGTACTCTCATCGATATGAAAAAATAATGCCTACAACTTAAAAATAATATGATCTCAAGTCAAACATATTATTAGTCAAACCAATAATATTATTTGTATTCATTTTTATGCATCATCATATCTTTTAGTCTATATTACCAACTTCTATTTCAAGCTATAGTTCTCTAAAATTAAGAATGTCTACTAAGATATAACTTAGGTTAGGGATATAACTAACAAAAAAGGAAATAAGAAAAACAAAATATACATTTGAAAAATATAGATCTTTTAGATATTACAAGGTTTTTTTTTAATATTTTATATTATTTTATTAATTGGTATTGCACCATTTTCATGAATATATAATCATCCTTATTTTTTCAAACATGATTGAGTGATGAAAAACATAAAACACAAGGTGATACTTCACATTAGAGTGAGATAGGATGGTAAGTTACTAAAAGGGTTAATTATGAATACTTTACAATAAGAATGACTAGAAAAGGCTCAAATTGATCAAAGATAATTTTTTTGTCATCTTTTAGAGCTCTATTATTTCATATCTACTAATTTAATAGTCTGTCAGATACATCTACACAAACTTTTTTTTTGATTGGTTGACTCTAATAAAAAACATATAGAGGTCTTGTAGAAAATAATTAACCGGTAAGTTGCATAGATTAACAGGGTTACTCAACATGCAAAGTGGCAAACATAATGTAATGTAACTCAAAGTCAAAGATAATATAAGTACCAAAATTTAAAAGTCATCATGTCATTCAATATTAAAAAATCACACAAAATACCTTAATTGTTTTTTTGCCTTTTTTTTTCTAAATTTTCATTAACACACCTCACCTCCACGCCTATTCTAAACATTGTCCTCAATATTTTATAATCTAAAGATGTGCGTGCAAAAAGGTGAAAAAACTACAAGGCATAATAAAAGAAGAAGTTGGAAAGATTACACCTAAACTGATTACAGAAACTTAAAAGAAGATGATAAAGAAGAAAAAAAGTTAGAAAACAATTTGTTTTTTTTTTTTAAATAACTAAACTCTAAGAGTAAAAGATGTGTTTTCACTACACTCTATATTCAGCTATCTTCGACTCAAATTTATCAAAAGTTAGTCTTTACGTCAAAAATTAGTAAAAACATCACAAGAACTAAGACATTGCACAACTGTCAACTAGTCTTTTGCCTTAACCTAAACGAGACATTGTCCTCAATATCTTAACGGAAAAAAGTACAGTTTAGAAGACATTACTTGATCATTACTTATAAATATTTACAAACGGAGAGGTAAATCTAATTTACATTTCTTACTAAGGTTACTGCCATTATCATTAGTCGACCAATCAAACACCAAGGTGCTGGGATCTGGCTCTGGTTTATACGCTTATAAAGATCAAGTAACTTGTTAGCAGTAGTTCCCGAGAATTAAATGAAATAATTCTTAATTGCATGGTTAAAAAATGTTATCAAGTCATTATAAAAGTTATTAATAGTTAACAAGCTGATAGATTTTTTATGAATGTTCAAATGGGCCTAAGATATGTAAATGTAATTAGCGTCTCTAGAATTACAAGATCTCCTAACAAGAAAATGAAAGAATCAGCATAATTTAACACTTAAAATATTCTATCTTACATATTTGAAACAACTAACTCTTTTCCAATTAGTGGGCCGAGTAAGTATCTCAGAGAATTTAAGCCTTCTGGGATCATGCATACTATTTGGCTTTTTCTAATAAAAACAGCTTCTGAGACAAGTTTTGATAATCTTTGGTTACGTCCTTCATATACTAGGTATAGTTTACTCTCTACTATAATACAATTAAGATCTATAGCCACAAGAACGAATGCTTTGTACTTTCTAGGGTTGGCAAAATCTAGATCCAGATTTGCATTTATTTATCCGGATCCACGTTTGGATCTGTAATTTTTTTATGGATATGGATGCGGGTAATATCTACACCGAATCCAAGCGGATATTCTAGATATCCAGATTCGGAAAACTTAAAATTAAATGATTTAAAATATCTTTTAAAAATTCAACAATTTAATTAATAATATCAACTAAAATTTAATTATAATCCAACCATTAACAATTTAACATAAATAACATACAACATCATCATAAATAAAAATATAACAAATAAAAATATAACAACATAAATCAAACATAAAAAATAACTAAATTCAAGTGCACAACCATTAAAATCTACAAATAAAAAACAAAAATCAACAAATAAAAATATAACAAGATAAATCAGACATAAAAAATTATTAAATTCAAGTGCACAACCATTAAAATTCACATATAAAAAAACATAACTAAATTCAAGCACACAACCATTAAAATTCACAAATAAAAAATACTACAAATCCATGTAGATTCCAAGCTTCCAATCCAAAACGTCATGCCACCATATCGTCAATCATCAGGAACCTCGACTTCTTCAGCATTCATAATTTGTTCTGCAAATCGTTTAAATGGCTCACGATCTAACAATTAAAACATAAAAAATAATTATTAAGTGCCATGTTAGTACAAAAATATAAAAATGTTATAATACATAAATAAATGAAATAAGTAATTTTACCTTTAATTTCAGTCCAATACTAATTTTGAGTACACATCAATCAATAAAGAAATTAAATTAAGCTAGCAAGGCAGCAACATTTTCAAGTTTAACAGATTTATATTAGATTATTCTTATTAAATTCAATCAAACAATTAACCACAATACCAAATTATTAACTAGCAAAAAATTGAATCAACAAAGAAATTAAATTAATCCAACAACATTTTCAAGTTTAAATAAATTTACATTAGATTAATCTTATTAAATATAATTAACAATTAACCACAATATCAAATTATTAACCAGAGAAAAAAGCCATGTAATTAATATTATTAACAGAAAATTTATTGAAGAACCAAAAAAAAGGCCATGTAATTAATATTATTAATAGAAAATTTATTGAAGAACAAAAAAAAAAAGCTATGTACTTAATATTATTAACAGAAAATTTATTGAAGCAAGGCAGCAAAATCAAATTACCGGACTGGATCCTTGTGGGTGAGGCTTGGATGGCACGAGTTCACGACAGGGAAGATGAGCACCGACTGCACCACGACGGTGAGGCTTCTTCGAAGAGGTGACAACCGCGAGCAGTGGCGTGGATTCGGGGAGCTACAAGAAGACGGGGAGGACTGCTAGGCGTGGACAGCGATGCTTCAGCTTTGACGCGAGGATTGTTGAGTACTAGAAAGTGTGTACTATAATGGAGAAAATCATCATTTTACACTCCAAGTCTCACTAACATCCTTACTTTTATGTCTTTAAGTCCCTTGTAATTTAATTATGTATGTTTTATTTTAATTAAGTAGTTATGTATTTTAGGGGATATCATGGTCATTTCACAATGAACGAGAGATCAGATGGAAAAAACGGACAGCAATTTTGAACTCAGGGCAGTCGAAAACCTTAGGAAGAGCATAAAAAGATAAATGGTACTATTTACATATACAGTACTGTACACGACATTGTTCCCGACATTGTTCACCTGTACTGTACGATGATGTGGCACTATAAGATGATGTGGCGGCATTTGATTGGATGAATGATATGGAATTGACCGCTTACGTGGCGTTGACTGATGACGTGGCATTGACTGATGACATGTCATGATACTATTGGACCAAAATGTTGATTGGCGACGTTGCAGAATGTTAGTGGACCGAAAAAATGTGTGTACGGTACATGCATATACATGGAATGACAGTCCTGATAATGTGTTCCATCTAATAAGAGCTTGCCACGTGGCGCAATCCTGAGCGTCCAAATTGTTTTAATCCGATGGCCATGATTTACTCAGTGTATCTATAAAAAGAGGGCTCCCCCCCTAATTTGACAACCCTGAATCCATTTTTGAGCTTAATTTTCTGTAATTCCATCTCCATCTTGTATTTTCTACGTATTTTAATAAAATTTCTATTTTACCCCTAGTTCAATTATGAGTAGCTAATTTCCTTTTAAGTTTGAGTTGAAGGTAAAGTTTCAACATGCTCAATGAGCTTAATTTGATAAATTTACTTTTTCTTTTCCTTTAATTTATGTGGTTGTTTTGACTTTTCGTAGACAGATAGTAATAATCTTATCTAGATATCGGCAGGTATAACTGTCTCCCTAGGTAAGGTTATTATTATTTGGCACGGGTAGCACTTAGTACTATATCTATTAGAGTGTGGTTCATGAGGAGTGTAAAATCTCCCTTCATGATTTAATTGGTACTAATAATGAATGTTAAGCCGATGGTGCATGTTGAGTACAGATTCGGAGATCCAATCACTTCATTTTAATAGTTTATTCCCACAGCTTTAATTTAAATTAATACATTACCTACATCATTGTCATTATAAATCCAATCACCCACTTAGAAAATTAATTTTACAAGCAATTAAAATCCACCTCCTCCTGGAATCGACACTCGTCACCGTTGATCTATTCTACAATAGATTCGTATGCTTGCGAGTTCAATAAAATTTGCACAACAAAGATCTAGCGAGCTGAAGAAGATGGCGACCGGTAGGCAACATGGCTGGGCTGCTGCTAGTGAGTTGAGGTGACTGAGATAAGTGTGTGTGTGTGGCAATCGAATTGAGAGGGTCACTTGGGGTTGGGGATGACTTAGAGATTTTTTTAAATTCAAGTTATATGTATTTTTAATTAAAAAATCATTCGGATCCGGCTCCGGATCTTGATCCGTGCGGATTTTAAATTTTTAAACCCGGATCTGGATTTTCGGGATCTTTGTGGATGCGGATCGGATTCGAATTTTCTTGCCATTCCTAGTACTTTCTATGTCGAAACTGAAAAAGCACGCAAACATTCTTGAATTATCTACTCAAAATTGCTACCATTGGAACAATCTTTAAAAACATTTTGTGAGGGCTTGAAAAAGAAGTAAGTATTTAAAGATCTTGATAACAGACACAATCATACACATATGCATATGGGGTGGTGAGGTTGTCAAATGACACGTAAAGTTTTAGTTCATAATTCAAAAGCAAACAACAAAAAGAAAGAGCAAACAAATATTAGATGTAAAATACACATTAAAAACAATAATACAAAAGATAAAAGAATATTAAAATAAAATAATATTTACTAATAATTATGATTATGGCTCATATATTTCTTTGCTTTGACATCCAATAAAGACTTGAACACCTTTTATGGGCTGAGGAAGGGCTTTTTATCCAGTTTTCTTATAAATTGGCAAACAAATCTTTACAACTAGATTCCTAAGAATAAATTGTACACTCTCTTTTTAAAATGGTTTCCATAAATTATGTATCTCACGTTATATATATATATATATATATATATATATATATATATATTGAATGGTCTCAAAAGATCGTAAAATATCATCTAATGATTTTTTAATCAAGTCATCTTTAATGAATTTAGTTTTATCTTCATGATTTTCAGAAACCATTCTTAAAGTTTTACAATGCTGCAATCAAGTCGTACACAATTAAGACATTTAGAGCTAAGTCAATTAGCTTTACTTCTTTTAGCAAATGTGCTTTTACAAAAATCAGGCATATGAGAAATAAATAGATTAGAAAACTCACTGCTAATTAGACCTTTGCTTTAATTAACCAACGAATGTTAGAAGGAGTGTCATTGATCATGAAAAAAATGTAATTATTTAAAATGAGCTTTGTAAATCTTCTTAAGGGCATTTTGAGGGAAAGATTGAAAACGCTTATGTAATTTATGTTATATTTCTTCTATACTTGATTTTTGGAGTTATTGTGGGTAATTGAAACTACCAACTTTGGAAGTGATAGAGTACTATTATCCACCATTTATATGGAAAAAATGAATTAAAACACAACAAACAAATGAATCAATTCTACAAAATCAAGTCAAACATAAAGGCGAACAAAATTAAAAAAACAAATACACACAATGTAAAAAAAATGGGTATAATCAAATACTTAACTCACCTTCGTCCTTATATTGAGTTAATCTCAAGTTCCAATTGGAAATCATATATAATATCCTCTATTTTCTTGAGTTGTCTTTCTAGATCACCAATATGGAACACTAACATTGGTGGTCGTAAATCCCAAATAAAATATGATTTGCAAAATTGTATCTTGCCTCTTAGATCAAATTTCACATGCAGAAGTTCTCTAAGATGTTTGAAGAGAATCTTTCTTATTAAGGTACTCATAACATATATTGAAAATGATGAAATGAAACACAATTGTCAAATAAACACACTTAAGCAAGAAATATCATAATGCATATTATTCAAGACATAGAAAGAAATAATCAAATAACTCAAATGGTAAAGTAACATTAAAACGAAGCAACCAAAAGTTAAATCACTCATTCAAAATAAAAGGCTTAATCAAGATTTGATAAATTACTCAAATTGATTTTGGTGTCTTCTTCACATAGTTGGTATTCCATGATATTCTAGATATTGAGTAGCAATTTTGCCAATTATCTATAATAAATAAAAAATTTCAAAATATAAAATAATTAAAATTAAACAAAAAATAATTTAATTTATTTTAATTAAAAATAAAATTTGATTAATCATATTTTTTAATAAAAGTTTCACCTTACTCCAACTATTATTATTTAGCTAAGCATAATTGAAATAAAAATAGTTGTTGAAATTAAATTACACATAATTAAAATTAAAAATAAAACTAACTGCATTTATGAATTAAAATTTAAACTTCCTAAATGAATTACAAGAAAATTAAATACAAAAAAAAGAGAAGAAATTTTAAAAACTAAGCCTTTCATTTCTCACACCTCTTTTGCACTTTCTCGCCTTCTCTCTGATTTTGCTCGCCCTCTAGTTCCGCTCCTCTTCCCTCCCTCCCTTTTATAGGCAACTCTTGCCTCTTCCTCCTCTTTTTTTTTATTATTTATTTTTTATTTTTTAATAACAATTATTGATAGGCAAGTGGTAGTTGCTTGCCACTCGACTATCAATGCAATCCACATTCTCTTATTCTCTTATTATTTTATTTTTATATTAATGCAATCCATCTTCTCTTATTGTTTTATTATTTTATTTTTATATTAATGCAATCCATCTTCTCTTATTATTTTATTATTTTATTTTTATATTAATGTAATCCATATTATTTGTTTCCCACTTTCGGTTCTGATTCTTCCTTATTCCTAAAATATATTTATAATATGAAATTAAGATAAAATTAACATACTACAATTTAATTTAACATAAAATTATATTGGGGAGCATTAAGATCATTTATAGGTTATGAGTGTATTAATCAATATTGTGAGTGAAAAATGATAATTTTAACTTTTATTAAATATATATTTTATAGTGTTAATCAACATGAACTCAAAAAATGTACATAAGTTTGAAAAAAAAAATATGCAAACAACTTGACATATCCTCTTAAAAAAATTTTAAAAAAAGTTTATCGTGTTTTTTTTCTTTGGCAAGGCATGGCATAACCCACGACAGACATGCGTGGGTACAACACGTGTTGGGTCAAGCCTAAAAGAAAAAAAAAAAAAAAGGCATGGCACGGCACAACACAAAGCATATGGCGAGCACGGTACAAGCATGAGCATACCTGCATCTTCCTTTATGTTAGCCTGGCCCATTGGCCATTTCAATTGACAAGTCCAATCCAAATATCTTAATTTCTAATGGCGATGGGTCTTAGGGCCATATATATATTGTTTGATATTACACAACCAATTAATTTTTGGCTAAAAATCTTTTTCAACATTATCTTATTTTGATTTTGAGGACTCATAGAAATTCCTCAGATAGTGCCACAATCTGTTCTACGTACAATAATATGGGCAATTGTCAATATATATATATATATATATATATATATATATATATATATGTGGTCAAATATCTTGATTTGACAATAGCAATAACTCAATCTGATTGTGAAGATTAAAGGCACAAAAGGACAAAAATTAAGGTCTTTTACAATAGAGAAATTCTATAATACATCAGAGGTACCATGCCATCCATACAATAAGTAAATTATATTATGACATATATGTATTTATTTTGAAAAACCATCATGCAAGTGGTGATTATATTAAATTTAATAAGGGTAGGCAAATACAAGTTTGGATGGGGATTAGATCAAGCTGATCGAGTTTCGAGTTAATTGGGTTGGGAAAAAAAAAAGCAATCCAAGCTCAATCCAAACTTATAGTTTGATTCGACTCGATCCTAATATAATTAGGATCATATTGAGAATTTGTGTCATAGATGACTTGTGTATGCATGGTGTTTTGAATCGATCGGATTCAATCACGATATAATTTAATTAAGTTGGCCAAAATATAACCTGATCAGGTTGGAGTTTTCATCCACATCCAAACTAAACCTAAATATTTTTATATTAAGTTAGATTATTCACCTATCTCTAAAATTTAATTACACATATCATATATGTATCATTAGTTGTATTACATATGATGTATTGTCGAACTTCCCCTTGCAATTATTCCAAAGGTGCCTGAATCCTCTCCTCACACGCACAATAGCTAGGACCTACTAATTTTCTGCCAATCGGAAAACATAAAAACAAAAAATGAAAAAGATAAAAAAAAAAAAGGCAATTGTATCGGATATATCCGCTCGATGGTTGGGCTTCCAAGATGTTGAGGAGTAAGATTCATTCTATCCTCACATGAAACTTCATAGCATATTCAAGTCATTTCACTTTTTTCATTTGGCGTGGGACACATCTTTCTGACTGTTTCTGAGGAAATCGAAGCGGATTTAATAAAATCCGAAGGAATTTAACCAATGAAAACTTTCTCGTGTCACTATCAAACTCAAATGTTGACGTGTCACTATGAAACTCAATGTTGACGGAGCACAAAGTCCATCGGATTTTTAATATCCGTTGATGAGTTCGACCATTTTACATGACGTGACACATGTACACACAGTTGGCTTTTACAATTCGGACCTAAGAAATATCCGAAAATATAGAGTGCAGTGGGGTAAATGTACACAAATGTTTTAGAGTAAATGTTCCATAAGTAAGGCAGAATATTATCTTACTCTTTAGCAATATTATTTAACCTTTATACAACAACCATAGTGGTGTAATTTGACAAGCAACATGTGAAGAATGAAAGATAAGGAATAGATTTTAATGGAGACAAATAGAAAACAAGGCAACCAGTGAAAAAATAAATGACAGAGTAGATTTTAACAGAAATACATACACAACATGGATTTTTTTAATTAATTTTTAAAGATACAAAGACTAATTAGATTATAGACTCAAATGATCTGGAATAAATAAATATTTACCTTATCCTTTATTATCTTTTCAGTAGGACAGGACACTTTTTTTTTTTTTTTTGAATGACTCACCAACTGTAAATATTTATAATCTGGAAATTTACGGTGGGGAGAGGAAATTAAATCTCTAGCCACAGCTCTCACCTTTGCGAGGCAGTGAGAGGATTGATTACCACCACGCCAGAGCCTTGTTAGCGTCAGACAGATCTTCTGGATGAAAAAAAGTGAAAGTGACCAATAAGACTCAGTGAAATTAAAACAACTTTTCTAGATTCATTTTCTCTCCAGCAGAAATAAAAATTGGTGGAGCCCATATTGTTCATTTCTCTTATGAAATCGAACTCGACGTAGTATCCGAACAATTTGCCCCAATTATCAACATTGACAAATACCATTATAAAATTAAAATAAACATGCATGCACTGTACATCGATAGGGATACAAATTGTTGAAACTCGGACCGAAGAAGATCCGATCTCACTCTATAAATAACAACATCATCACATAGCTTAGTCAGAGATTTTGCAAAACAATTAATACACAGTTTTTTCCGTAAACCAAGCACCAAAACCCACCATGGACGAAGAAGTCAATCACGTCTTTAAATGGCAGAACACGATCATGGCGTTTTGCTTTTCGTCATCCCTAGAGATCGCTATCCTGTTTGCTGAAACTAACTCTGACCTTTCTCCTTCATTCTATGTGCTTTCATTTGCTATCCTCCTGACCTTTCTTTTTCTCTTTGTTTCAAAACTTATTGCCCACAAATTTGCTGTTGCATCCCAAGTGCTAGAGAAAGCTGCTATCATCGTTGCTGCCACTGCATTGGTCTTGGCCACCACCATCCCATGTTCCTCCAATAAGCTCAAGTATGCAGCCTGGGCTCTCTACGCCGCCTCGTGGCTTACCATCTTCATCTGCAATTTCAAAGATGAAATTGTGAAGCTCAAAATGTTTTGTCCAGCCGGCTCTACTGTCATTAGCTTTCTTAAGAAATATGTCTGTTTCAGTCAATCTTGATACCAGTTGTGGTTGATGAGTAGATCTCATATGCGTATGTTTCCGGTTACAGTTGTTGTTGGATCGCTGCATGTAAGTTGTGTTATTTCAAACCTCATTAATATGAGAGTTTGTTTTATTGTATTGTATTATATATGAAACTGAACTACTTAACAATAATATCAATCTTGTGTGCTTTAAAATTATAGTTTGTTGTTGCTTCTATATGTTATCTCAACGCTAGCAGATATCCCACATGACTCAAAGCTAGCAACTATCCAACTTCTACTGTGTCAAATAATAAATGATATGAATAAAAACCGTATCTTATGTTTTATGATTTTGAGTAGACACATGTACCCTGGCCAAATTATAGGTGAAATTGTATTATATTTCAATCTTGAAGTCGGATATATCCGAATTGAGCTTTGACTAAACCCGTGTTTGGTGACTAATGTGTATAGCAGGTTGAATTGCCTGTGGGGCAAGACAACAAGTTGAAGCTAAATGAATGGCAATTAAAATTAACTAAAAGACATGACATCGAACTCCAAGGTAATATCCGAACATCATGTCCAAATTGCGCACGGCTAAACATGATGACTCACTTCCTTTGCAGTACTTCAAATAAATTATGAGATCAAACAATTAATTAGTTAATACGGAATTAGTATGTTTGGTAAGTTTGTTAATAATAATATTATAATACATTAAAAAAAAAGCTTTGTTAACAAAATTTCCTTATTCCACAATTAATCTTTAAAAATTTAATCTCGATTTTTATTTTATAGGACACAATTGATGCAATGGGACACCCGGAATTGTGCCTATAAGTTTCTTTTTCTTTCTCTGATTGGTAGGTCCAATCCCTGTCACTGTCCTATAAGTTAAGAAATCGTCTCGGAGGATCCGATTGATAACTTGCAATTCCTTAATTATCGAAGGACACGTTGAGAAGCCAACCGCCCCACTTTCGGATCAAGTTTCAGACTATGGAAAGCCTCTACTTATATTTTAAACTTTTATTTTTTTTTTAAATTATGGGTTGTAAAGTCTAAATTAATTTTTACTGTTAAATTTTTTAAGATGTTCAATAATATTAAAGATGAAACTAGCACTCAAAAAATTAATTTTAAAAAATAATTTCATTCCCTTAAAATATAATTTTAAAAAGAACTTACTAAATATTAAAATTAATTTTTAATTTAACAACTTGACTTTAAACCTCCCATCAGCATTCTTAAAGGGGCACTGAATTAAAAATAAAATAGCCATGAGATGGGCATTTATTAGGCTATTTGGTAGTCCACCTAAGATATATATATATATATATATAGACTTTGCCGAACCATAATCCGAAGGAATTCAGTCAATGCAATATGGCGTTATTATCAAGCAAAAATTGTAGATTTGATTTCAAAATCAGCTTCATTTGGTTTTCAACACGACAACTTTGGACCTCTAGGAAGAAAAAAGATTGAACATGGTTTTGGTTTTCGAATGATTCGAAATACTTGGTATGGCAAAAAATATCTTCCCAAGAACAAAGAGAAATTGACATGTACGTATGAAGCAAATATTGATTTCTTTTATATATGTATATGTATATAAAAGTGATTATTAAGACCTATAAAAAGAAATAGTTTGGATTCACATGATATTTAATTGTTTAACCATCTAATCTTTTTTTTAATAAAAAAGTAAAAGTGTTGTAGCAAATATTATTTTTAAAGGGTACTTTCCTTGCCGATCAACTATAAGCCCATTGATAATACATGTGTGTGGAGCAAATAATTATTCGATAATTAGTGATGGTCAAAATTTAGAGAATTATATAAAAGACTTAATCAATGATAATTTTAATAGATTTTTTTTATTATAAATATCGGTAAATTACTAATTACAATGTTCACGCCAGTGTTATAATGCACACACACACGGGGAGTCAATCAAATTTTCGAAATTAAACCCGATGGTCTTTTTTATCACAATTGAACGGGGGAGGATGTCCGAAACTGTGCCAACCTTTTCTAATTGGTAGGTCCAAGCCTGTCAATTTCTTTCGTGTTAAGAAATTAAAATAAAACAGAGCAAAAGACAGGAAGGACGCCTGTCGTCGGAGTATCGATTGGTGACTTGCAGTTCTTCAAAGGAAACAGAGTGAAGCCAACTATCTTATTAAAAGCTGGTAGTGCTTATATATTCTACTATACTCCTGATGATAATCAAACATTTATTTTTTATATACAACCCAAAAAAAAGAATAAAAATAAAAATAAAATATTATATATATATATCATCATAAGTCTACCACTAGACCCATGTATGGTTGACATCGAAGGATTAATTCCGCCTAACTATTTGGAGTTAGGGGTATTAAATGAAGTTGGGCCGCCAGAGTCATTATGGGCTTTGCCGATTTTTCGTAAAGGGTTGGGCTAAGTTCCTTGTTTGGGTCTAGACTTGAATTAATGGCACCTACTTACAAAGAGTGTCTCTCATCACTTAGTACATTCTCATGTGCTGATTGCTATGGTGTTTATAAGAATAATTATTTCTTTAAAAATCTAATGAAAATACAAAATAATAAAAACAAATAATATGGACTAAGAGATATTTAATCCAACTAATTTAATCATACCACATTAATTTATACAAAAAAATTTATACAAGAGTTTTTAACTATATTATTATGCTTTAATTAAGTAGCTGTTTTAAACAAAAGTTTCTAGCTCCTATCAAAGGGTTTTTCCAACCATTAGAGGACATCTCTCACATCCATAAAAAATGTTGTATTTTGGCTGAAAATGAAATATCTACTTAATTATTATTTATTTATCACATGTTGCATATCAGATTCGTTTTAAAATTTAATTTAAATCAAAAATTATTTTATCTTTGAAAAGTTAAAATAATAAAAAAAAAGTAAAGACGCAAAGTATTTTATGTAATTTTTAAAAATATAAGGGTTAACTTTCATTAATTGGCTGAAAATGTAAGAAATAACAAGCATTTATCCTTGAAACAAATAGTTTATTTCGTAAATTTTCATGTTTTAAGTT